>CM057344.1:85975957-86584533 GCA_030015575.1 Agapanthus africanus | reverse complement strand
TGGTTTTGGTCAGGAATTCTATCACTACAGGGTTTTGTGGCCTCTACTAAATCTCAATTACACTTCACAATTCATACAATCTCCTAACTCTCATCTAGGAATTTTCCAAGATCACTAAACCTTGATAGATTAACTCTAAACTACACTAGGAGGTAGGGAAACTAAAATACTAAGCTAAGCGTCTAGGATTTACCTCATTTGGCAACTCAAGAATTTTCTTGAGTAGCCCAAAGTCTTCAAAACCTTAACTTGATCCTCCCATGGTCTTTGTAGTGAAGAGAGGAATAATTTTTGTGAAGGTGGCAAGGTATTTTAGTGGATATTGGGGGTATTGTGAGGGTGGAAGTGAGGTGGAGAAATGAGGAAAGAGTTGAAGAATGAGGGGAGAAGAAAATGAAGAAGAGAAAATAAAGGAGGAAGAAGAGCCATGAGGGCTCTAGAATCTTCTCACCCTCTCTCCCCCCCCCCTCCCCTCTCTCTTACCATACCTATGGTCCCATGCCTCCATGTCACCCTTCCATTTTATTTTTCATTTATCTTTTTCTTTATTTTCAAAACAAAAGCACAATAAAACCAAATAATGAAATGAAGCATGTTTCAAAAACATGTGACAAGTGGTTGCAACATGTCATGTTGCATGTCATACACCTAAGCAAGATTAATGCATAATTAGTGAATTATTAATCAAGTTTAGTATTAACTTATATACAGTTAATTGTATAATAATTTTTAAAATGCTCAAATCACATAAATTCTTTCAAAATCAATAATTTATATCAATTTTCCAATTATTCGTCAAACTATCGATATTTGATTATACCATTTTATCAAAACCAATCTCCATACTTTTAAAATATCCATAATATTTATTACTTAATTATTTAAATTCCAAAAATAATATTTTATTTTCCTATAATGTTACAATCTTCCCCCCTTAATAAATTCGGTCCCCGAATTTAAATTTAAACCCCTCTATTACTTAAAACATTCCAGTCAATAAATCAAATCAACGGGGCTCCGGGTATCATGAATACATAAAACATATGATAGCGCAATACATGCGCATGAAAAACGAGTGTAAAACTCAAATCAAAACTCCGTCAAGCGTCGTGCCATCATGGGAGTTAATGGCGAAAATACAAATGTCAAAATCCAATACGAAAACCAACATGATATACTCAAAACGATAACATGTATATAGTACATATCGTTGCAAAATCGTCAAAACATCCAAATAGAAATGCATGCAAAACCTTTTTTTTTCAAATTGCCGTGCGATGCGCGTATCACGACATAAGTAGCGGACGTTCATTATGAGGAAAATAGCTATATATATATATATATATATATATATATATATATATATATATATATATATATATATATATATATATTCTTTGTTTAATATATACGTTCCGCCTTTTAAAAATGATTTAGAAGGGTTTCCTTCGTAAAGTTTCGTGTCATCATGGACACATAAGAAAATATTGAGACTATAACTCCTTTTTAAAAATCCCTTCGGTAAATATCGATGCATGTAAAAATACCCAGGTATTGTCCTCGAACCAGTCATGTTCGGTTACTAAACCGTAGTATGTATCATAAAAAAATGATACTGGAAATGAAATCAATCTTAATAAAGTATATAAACATGCCACGTGCGTCTAGTGCGCACGGAAATCAAAATCAAGACAGGTGCCACGAATATGCACAGAAACAAAACCTACGCGCAACGGGTGTGCATGAAAATATCTGTCCATTGCAACGGGTGTGCATGACAACAATATCAGGTGCATCTGATATGCACGAAAAATCTCAATTTAGTGCATCTGGTGAGCATAAAATCACATCTGGCGCGCCAAATGTGCGCAAGAATCCAAATCAGGTGCACAATGTGCACGAAAAAAAATATCGAATATCATAATAGAAATAGATTGTATATAACATACATCAATCCAAATCAGGTATACTGTGATATATAAACTCGTAAACGTGTGCATCTACGTGCACAAAATCATATCAAAGTACTGAAAGTGAACATAAACCATACTGAATGCATGAGTCCAAAATCATGTGCACACTATATGCACGAAATCAAGTCAAGTATATTGGCGTGTAAGAAATCAAAATCAAGTGCAATAGATATGCACAAAACGAAATCAGCACAACTGATACATAAAACACGAATTAAGTGCAACTGTGGTGCACATAGGAAATATCAATCATGAAACAAATCGTCAAAATACCAAAATCAAGACGACAAAAATGTGATATCCGAATCACCAAGTCACAAATCAGAAATAACTGTCGCCGATGTGCCCCTCTTTCAATGTCGAAAGGTGCCGGTGCATCCAAAGCTGGCAGAGCAAGTATCTACTTGCCTCTTGTTCATGGTCTGGCGCCTTCTGCTCTTAGGTTCTTATTTCTCTCTGTTGATTACCAGTTATATACCTGTAGGGTGTTTTTCGTCACCCCATTGAGATGGGAATACGTGCGCATTTGTCAGGCGTACTACAGATTCTCTCTGCCTAGGGTAGGCCGGGGTTTAATGATTGTGGGGATCCGAATCTCCGGCAGCCGCGGACTAAGCTGCCGTTAATTACCCCTCGCCTTTGGGGTGAGGGAACCTCTGATTAATAGGTTAAACTGGTCATGCGAACTCAATGTACAGTGTACGTGTGTTTTGTTTTGGAGGGGGTTTAAATATATCGAGAGCCACGCAGAGTTTTTACGGGGGTCCCGCTATCCGAATAGCGGGCTGGGGGTCAAGGGGGCTAGCAGCCCCCTTACGGGGTGCGGGGCAGTGCCCCGTTAGAAATTTTTTCTAACAGGGACAGTGTCGTGGAGTATGTGTGTATGTACATATGTATACATATGTATGTATATACATGTATATATATAAAGGGGGGAAAAGACATCCAAAGGATGCGTGGGGGTAGTACCTTGGGCGCTGTGCGCCTAGGTGCTGTGCGCTCAAGCGCTAGAGTGCCACGTGTTGGCACGTGGGCACTCTGCGCTTGAGCGCTGGGCGCTTGAGCGCAAGCACGCCACGTGTCGGCACGTGAGCATTTTGCGCTTCAGCGCTTGACGCTCGACCGCAAGTGCGCCACGTGTCGGCACGGGGGCGACTTGCGCTCGAGCGCTTGACGCTTAAGCTCAAGCGCGCCACGTGTCGGCACCTGGGCGACTTGCGCTCGAGCACTTGCGCTTGAGCGCAAGCGCGCCACGTGTCGGCACCGGGACGACTTGCGCTCGAGCGCTTGTGCGTGAGCGCAAGCGCGCCACGTGTCGGCACGCGGGCGCTCTGCGCTTGAGCGCCGGCGAGAAAAAGAGGCTTTTAGCCTAAAAATATTTCTCGGAAGAGAAATCAGGGAGGAGTTGGACTCCTGAGTGTTTTGTTTTTTTTCCTTGAGTTTAGTGAAAGAGGTTCTTCTTCTTCCTCCTCTGTTAGCTGGATCTTGAAGATCAAGAGATATGGGATTTTTAAAAATCTCTTCTTTTTGAGATCTAATGGAAATCTGAGTTCCCCTTTATGGGTTTTGTGGTGAAAAACTAATTTGTTTTATAAATAGAAGAGTAAAACTCTTGATTTAATTCAAGAGAAAGAAGAAGGTTTTGGAACCTTGAAGAAGGAGAAAAGATCTCAGATCTGAAAAAATTTTAGAGAGAGAAAAAAAAGTTGTTAGATATTTTCATTATCCATGCCTTTATAGGCTATACACTTTACACATAGCCCCTTGGGCTTCACAAAATGGCATTTTGTCTACCCTATGGCTCATGTGCCATTTCTTTTTGCACATAAGCCATGGGCTTTACAAAAATTTGGCTTTATGCCTATTTTTCTTACATTTATCCATAAAATAAAATAAAAGAAATACAACAAAATTATTTATTACAAAATTTTTATCCTTGTATGGGGGGAGGCCGGCCACTTCATGTTCGGGCTCGACCCGGGCATGGGTCCACTGAATCTGGGCCTGGGGCCCACTTGGCTTGGGGTTGACTTTGATTTTGACTTGGTCAACCGGGGTGTAAATTTTTACCCCAACAAATTGCCCCCCATCAATAAATGCACACCACATATGTGGGTCGTGTGCATGAAATTGATGGATCTTCTTTCACGTGGAGGCGACTTGATTTGGTTCCCGCTTTTTGGGAAGCCGGCACTACCCTTTTTACGACATGGACGGTCATTGCTTGACATGTCTCCGAGAAGGAGTGTCCATGATAGACGTTTGCCTAGACCGGAGTGATCTGGTTCCCGATTTGTAGGAATCCTGCGCTGCCCTTTTTACGACATGGACGGTCGATGCTGACCTTTTTGCGACTTGGACGGTCGATGCTGCCATTTTAGTGACGTGGACGGTCGGTGCTGCCCTTTTTGCGACTTGGACGGTCGGTGCTGCCATTTTAGCGACTTGGACGGTCGGTTCTGCCCTTTTTGCGACGTAGACGGTCGGTGCTGCCATTTTAGCGACGTGGACGGTCGGTTCTGCCCTTTTTGCGACGTGGACGGTCGGTGCTACCATTTTTGCGACGTGGACGGTCGGTGCTGCCATTTTAGCGACGTGGACGGTCGGTTCTGCCCTTTTTGCGACTTGGAGGGTCGGTTCTGCCATTTTTGCGACGTGGACGGTCGGTGCTGCCCTTTTTGCGACGTGGACAGTCGGTGCTGCCATTTTAGCGACGTGGATGGTCGGTGCTGCCATTTTAGCGACGTGGACGGTCGGTGTTGCCCTTTAAGCGACGTGGACGGTCGGTTCTGCCCTTTTTGCGACTTGGACGGTCGGTTCTGCCCTTTTTGCGACGTGGACGGTCGATTCTGGATTTGACTTTCCCCCGCTTCTTGCGGCGTCAGGGATGAAGTTGACTTGTTTCCGAGGTGCAATTTGATTCTGCCAGGGAGGTCATTAGTTACTTGACTTGATATGATTTGGGTTGATATCAGCATCGCTACGCTGGAATATGGTACCAGGAGCGAATCATCATTTGTCATGACAGGATTTAGGGATTTTGGTTTGGTTTGGCATCAGCATCGCTGCACTGGAATATGGTACCAGGAGCGAATCATCATCTGCCATGAGGAGATTTCTCTCCTTCCCAGTTTAACGACTTAGGGGTCATATGTTCCCAGTTTAACGACTTAGGGGTCATTTGTTCCTAGTTTAAAGACTTAGGGGTCTATTGGATTGGAGTTTGGGATTTTGGGGTTAGGGTAGGCATCAGCGTTGCTAACACTGAAGCACACGTGCCAGGAGCAATTCATCATTTGCCTATTCCTGTTGGGGGAGCGATGGCTTAGGAGACAGGTTTAGGTCCCTATCACCTAAGGCTTTTTAATTTTATAGGCCGTGAGGGTCCCATAAAAACATTTTCTCCCTACGAGTCGTAAGGATCCCGTAAGTGTATTTTCTCCTTAGGAGTCGTGAGGACTCCTAAGTGTGTTTTTCCTTTATGAGTCGTAAGGATCCCACAAAGGTTTGTTCTCCTCATGTATCGTAAGGACACATGAGTGGGTCTTCTCAATGGAGCATAATTCCATAGGCGGAGACCAGCCGCGTAACTGGTGATTGTGGTGGGGCATGGGTATGACGAGAATTATTTGAGCCCGTGGATTGTATACGGCAGTCAGTTTGGGGACTGGCCGTAGGGCCGAAGAATTTTGAGAAATTGGATTTTAGTTGGCGTCTGCATCGCTACACTGGAATATGGTACCGGGAGCGACTCATCATTCGCCGTTTGAGGACTTGGAATTTGGATCTTATTTGGCATCAGCATTGCTGCACTAGAATGATGCCAAGAGCAACTCATCATTTGCCTTGGGAGAACTTGGGATTTGGGTTTTTGGTCGGCATCAGCACCGCTAACACTGAAGCGAAATGCCAGGAGCGACTCATCATTTGCCGTTGCCCGTTGGGGAACGATGGCTTAGGAGACAGGTTTGGGTCCCTATCACCTAAGGCTTTTCAATTTTATGGGCCGTAAGGGTCCCATAAAAGCATTTTCTCCCTACGAGTCGTAAGGATCCCGCAGGTGTATTTTTTCCTTAGGAATCGTGAGGATTCCTAAGTGTGTTGCTCCTTTGTGAGTCGTAAGGATTTCACGCAGGGGTTTTCTCCTCACAAGGTCGAGAGGACTTTGCGAGTGTATTTCATCTCTTTTCATGAGTCTGCGCCCTTTCGGGTTTTCACAAACTCGCCGGTAGTCCTGCTGTTTTTACTCACGGAGCCCTTTCGGGTTTTCATCCGTGCCCGTTTTGCTTGTGGACATAACATTTTTTTTCTTTTTTCTTTTTTTTCCTCTTTCTTTTCTCTTTTTTTTTCTTTCCTTTTTTTTGCCGCTGGTGGGACTTTAAAAGTAGTCTCACCGGCAGGATTTAGGAGAAATAGGGGTCATTTACGCCCGTGGATTGTATACGGTTTTGCAGGATGTATGATCCAGACCGTAGGGCTTTAGTGCTCAATTCGCCTGTGACTTGGAGCATTCACGTGTAGTATTTCTTGAGATATCGACCATTGATGGGTGGCATAGGCCTTTCTCCCTCAGCACTTATTAGTTGGTAGGATCCTCCGTCGAACACTTTCTAGATGACGTATAGTCCTTCCCAGTTTGGCTCGAATTTTTCCTTGGCATGTCGATTGAGGATGATCGGTCTTTTGAGGACCAACACCAATTCACCTTTCTTGAAAGCACGGAGACGGGTTATCTTGTCATAGGCCCGTAACATTTGGGCTCGGTATAGCTCCAGATTTTGCTGCACCGCGAGCCTCTTTTCTTCGAGGACATCGAGCTCTTCAAGTCGAAGGAGCACGTTTTCCTCCTCCGTCAACTCGTGTTGAACGGCCATTCTTAAGCTTGGAACTTCGACTTCGAGGGGGAGGACCGCCTCCACTCCGAAGAGTAATGAGTATGGAGTGGACTGAGTTAGAGTACGGTGCGTGGTATGATATGCCACAACGCCTCGTGAAGTTTGAGATTCCAGTCTCTCTTGTTGGCTGAAGCATTTTTTCTCAGGAGCTTGCATAGAGTCTTATTAAAGGCTTCAGCTAGCCCATTGGCTCTTGGATTATAGATGGAGGAATATCTCCAGTCTATCTTGTGCTGAGTGGCGAACCTTAAGACATTGAAGCTCTTGAAAGAAGGCCCACTGTCAGAAATGATTCTTCTCGGTGTACCGAAGCGGTATAGAATATTATGCTGGAAGAATGTCAGAATATCTTTCGTCTTGACTTCTTTTAGCGGGACAGCTTCAGCCCATCTGGAGAAGTAGTCTGTCGCGGCCAGTATGAACCGGTGGCCTTTGGATGACGGAGGATCAATTGGGCCAACAATGTCGGTGCCCCAGACATCGAAGGGCTACGACGCCACTGTAGGATGCAACGGATTGGGGTGCTTGTGAATGAAATCACCATGGATTTGGCAGATCTGACATTTCTTTGCATGCTCTCCGCAATCCCGTATCATGGTGGGCCAGTAATACCCAAGCCGTTTGATTTGAAGTCGCATCTTGGGGCCAGATTGGTGAGCACCGCAAACGCCCGAGTGAACATCTTTCATGACCTTTTGGGCTTCGGCCAATGACAGACATCTGAGCCAGAGTTGGTCATATGACCTGCGGTATAACGTGTCATTTACAAACACGTATCGGAGAGCTCTTTTCTTCAGCTGAATCCTCGCAGATTTTTCTTCGGGCAGCTTGTCGTATCGGAGGTACTCTATGAAGGGTTCTCTCCAATCGGGCTCGTCTTGGATGATCGAAGCTTCTTCGGCAGGACTGCTCTTCTGTTCCACGCTTTCCTCTTCTCGTAGAGAGACTGGGGGTAGAATTTGTCGGCTCCTGACTGTGATCAGAATTTCTTCCATGTCAGGATCAGCCAGCTCCTTGGCTAAGCGAGTGAGTATGCCTGCCTTTCCATTCAACGCTCTAGGGACTCTCATTAGTTCAATGTGAGTGAACCGTTTCATGAGTTCCACCACCCGGCCTCTGTACCGAGCTAACTCGGGTTTGTATATCTTATAGTCACCGCTTACTTGGTTGACGACAAGCTGGGAGTCACCGTAAACCCGTAGCCGAAGGATTTCCATTTCTATGGCGAGCTCCAAACCAGCTATCAGAGCCTCATACTCGGCCTCATTGTTGGTACGAGGCTTGGTGAGAGCGAAAGAACGCTGTAGGGTTCCCATTGATGGCGTGATGAACACTAATCCTATCCCCGCTTTTACCTCCGGGACGCTTGATCTGCCGGAGCTCCTTATTGATGAGGCCCTATCGAAGTAGAGCTCCCAACATGGCTCGTCTTCCTCGAGGTGCAGCACTTGTTCGTCGGGTAACTCACAATTTAGCGGCGACCCTTCTGGTATGGGATGAGCAGCGAGAAAGTCTGCAAGAGCTTGCCCTTTTACTGCTTTCTAAGGAGTATAAACTATGTCAAACTCAAGTAGCATAACAGCCCATCTTGCCATTCTGCCGGCTAGGCTCGCTCTGGTCATCAAGTATTTGAGCGGGTCGACTTTGGAGATCAGCATAACCCGATGAGTGAGCAGATAGTGCCTCAGCTTCTTTACAGAAAATATCAAAGCCAGGCATTGCTTTTCAATTGGGGAATAGTTGTGTTCCACCCCGACTAGAGTTCGACTGAGGTAGTATAAGGCATTTTCCTTTCCCTCCTCGTTATTCTGGGCAAGGAGCGCACCGAGTGACTCATCTAGCGCGGCAGTGTAGAGAATCAATGGGTTATTTGGAATGGGAGAGGCCAGCACTGGAGGGTGCAACAAGTATTGTTTGATGATTTCGAACGCTGCTTGACATTCGGCATCCCAGATAAAAGGAGCTCCTTTCTTCATGAGCTTTGAGAAGGGCCTACAACTCCCCGATAAATTTGAGATAAACCTCCGTATATAAGCAAGCTTGCCTTGAAAAGATCTTAGCGGCGTCAGACTCTTCGGAGGGGGCATCTCCATGATGGCCTTTATCTTTGATGGGTCAACTTTGATCCCTCGATGTCAGACTATGAAGCCCAGGAATTTTCCCGATGACACGCCAAAAGCACATTTCAGAGGATTCATCTTCAGGTCAAATTCCCTCAGTCTGGTGAGAACGGTCCTAAGATCCTAGACATGATCGGCCTTGGTTTTAGTCTTAACGACCAAATCATCAACATAACATTCGACGACTTTATGAATTAGGTCATCGAAGATATTGGTCATTGCCCTTTGATATGTAGCACCTACGTTCTTTAATCTGAACGGCATCACCTTGTAGCAATATATTCCGATCGGGGTTCGAAATGCTGTGTGTTTCTCATCCTCAGGCGACATCTTGATCTGATTGTATCCAGACGAGCCGTCCATAAAGGTGAACAGCTCGTAATTTGAGTTGTCATCGATCATCATTTCCATGACCGATAGCGGGAAGTCGTCTTTAGGACATGCCTTGTTGAGGTCCCTGAAATTGACACAAACTCGGATCTGCCCATTTTTCTTCTTCACTGGGACTATGCATGCGATCCAGTCCGCATATTTCTCTTCCCTGATGAAGCCGGCATCGATGAGCTTCTTAGTTTCCTCGATGACCTTTTCTTCTAGTTCCCTTCTCATTCTTCGAGGAGCTTGTTTGACTGGCTTAGCATCAGAAGATATAGCCAACTTATGTACGGCCACTTCAGGGGAAAGGCCAGGCATTTCTTTGTATGTCCACGCGAAGCAGTCAACGAACTCATGCAGCAGGGAAATTATCTGCGCTTTCATTTCCTCTGACAAGAGCGAGCTGATGTAGGTCGGCCTTGGATTATCGGGCGTTCCTAAGTCAATCTCGGTTAGCTCGTCAAAGGTTGCTTGTCCGCCATCTTCGAGCTCTTAAGGAGTTTCTTCTGGCTCGGCTATCTCGTCATCATCATTTGATCTTTCGCTGGCCTCACCCACATGGATCATGTAGCATGCTTTGGAATCAGGTTGAATGTAGCCTATGCCCCGTCTATCTGGAATTCGTCCATCGATGAGTGCTCGGACCTGGGGCGGATACCATAGCCCTTCGTAAAACTTTGCTTCGGACTCCGTTTGATATAACCGGCATCCGCACTTCTTAAAGTATTCCCGCATCTCGGGCGCATAGTATCTGGGATTGAGGACGGCTCTTATGCCTCTCTCATAGGGAAGGCACGCGACAGAAAGATCGTCCGGGTGCACAACTGGGTTTGACCTGTAAAACAGGATGCCCTTCTGTCCATTTTTCCTCCCGGGCACGTAGAAAGTTTTCAGCTGGTCCACGGTAGAGACTGACAATGCGTCGAGCTCTTTGCACATCCGTTCCGGCACCCTTGTGATGGCCAGGGACCCTTCTGCGACTTCGAAGGTCTCTCGTAGTTTCGCTTGCTGCATGGGGGGCCAATCTGCACAGCTGTTGCACGGCAGGTCCTCTTCTTCTGACTCTTCAGTGTCACTGCTAAGATGAGGGCGGACTTTGCTGCTAAATGGGCCTTCAGTAACAGATTCGTCCGTATCGCTGCCAAAATGAGGGCGAGTTTTACGGAAGGACGGACTTCCAGCATCGAACTCATCAGTGTCGCTACCAAAACGCGGGCGCTCTTGGGCATTTTTGCTTTTGAAATGACGGCCGGCTCAGATTTGCTTTTGAGTCTTGGGGCCGCTCTATCCTCGATCAGTTGTGGCTTAGCATTTTGGTGGTTCATAAAGTACCTAGAATCTTCATATCGGACTTCATGCACACCGAACGGCTAGATGTCTCCGTCAATGCATCTTTCTTCGCCATTTTTAGTATACTTCATGCATTGATGGAGAGTTGATGGGACGATGCCGTAATCGTGGAGCCACGGACATCCCAAGAGAATCTTATAAGACGTGTCGGCGTCGATCACGTATATCTTAGCTTCAGTTTGCAGATCCCCAAATTTGATTGGCAGAGCTATGGACCCCAGAACTTGCTGGCAATTTTGGTTGAAGTCTTGAATGACAATCCTTTCCCTTGACAGGTGTCGGACGTCCATTGACAAACTCTTCAGCGTCCGCAAGTTCATGATGTTCACTGAAGACCCCAGATCAATCAATATGCGATTAATCCGATCTCCGTCGTTGTACCCGGTCACGTAAAGCGGCCGATTATGCTCAGCCGTTCCCAGTAGCAAGTCTTCATCCTTAAATGTGACTGCGGCAGCATTCAAAGCGTGCTGGGCTTCTTTCATATTAATTTCCGCAAAGTGAGCCCGATACCGCTCGGGGTTTTGTAGAGCGTGAATGAGAACATCTCTAAGCTCCTTAGATAGGACCAAGGCGTCGTAGATGCTCAGGAGAGACGAAAGCATCCGGAGATGTGCCAAGACATTATAGTCCACCGAGGACGGACTTATGTTTTCATCAGCCGGTTCTCTGCCATCTTCTTCATTAGCGACTTGTTTTTCCTTCCCTTTTTGGGCGTTGCCCTGATTTGGCGGTAGAGCCCTGCCGCTTCTGAGCTGGATTTAATTGGCCTTTGTGGTCAGCTCCTCGTCCTCTTCGGGAAAACAGAGCTCATCCTCGGAGTCGCTGCCAAGATGGATGGTGTAGCAGGTCACTACTGGGATCTCTTCATTGGAGTCTTCTTCTAACTCCTCCAGAATTTCAGCCGCTTGTACAGGGAAGAACTCCTTCAATTGAATCAATGTTATTTCCTTTTGTTCATATTCTTCGAGGGAATCGATATATTTTTGAATGGTCGATCTCCCTGCAGACTCTTTTTCGCGCCGAGCTGCACTTTTCTTCTTCTTGAGCTTCTTGGATTTTGAGCCTGATGGAGCCGCATTGGCAGCTGGACTGGTAGGCTTCTTCTGCCCTTCCCATTCCGTCCTGGGCTCGTTCCGAAGTAGCTTTATCATCTTCTTCGTATTATTAGATATGTGCGTACTCCATGGAGGCCGCGATGAGTCCGTTTCATTTCTCAGGGCAGCGGGTTCGGCTGTCTGCTCCCAGAAGGCTTCAACTTCTGTCTGTATAAAGTTGGTGGTTGCAACTTGATTGTTCACCAACACACTTTTGGACAGCTCGATCTCTCCAGCCTTGTACTGCTTCTCGACCCAGTCTTTGAAGATATAGCAATCCTCGATCGCATGGCTCACTACTCGGTGATACGGGTAATACAGAGGATTGTCGGTCATTTTTGCTTCTTGGGGTCTTTTCGACTCCGGTAATTGTAGGCCGTTGTTCAAGGCATCTTTAAATATCTTACGGACCTTATCCCTTCTGAAAGAGTAAACCTTGTTCTTCTTCTCCTCTAGAGAAGGCCCATCTCCTCCCAGTAATGGCTTTCGAGACCGTTTAGTTTTGGATTCGCCCGCCCTTCGCTTTTCTTCATTGTCGGACGCATTGAAGACATTGGTACTGCTGGAACTCCCGCTTCTACGGTTGTCATCCCGCTTGCTTTTCCAAGTTTTGTCTCTCTGAGAGTCCGGCGGGGACTCTTGCTTCGAGCGTTCCAGCATTTGGACTTTCTTGGTTAGCTCCTGAAATGTCTTGAGGCCTGCTGTACACAAGAATGGGACCATCCAATTGCTGAGGTTCCCAATGAGAAGGCTGACGGACTGGTCCTGCTCCAGCGGCGGTTCGCACTTGACTGTGAGATTACGCCATCGAGCGATAAAGTCGGTGTTGCTTTCATTCTTCCCCGGCTTGGTTCTCACAAGGTCGGCAATGGAGATTTTATCACTGACGCTCATGAACCTTTGCCGGAACAGAGACTCCATTTGAGCAAAGGTAATGACGGACCCGTCTGGTATGCTCGCATACCAGTCGAAGGCGACACCGGTCAGGCTGTTGACAAACTGACGAAGAAGGAGCGCGTCATTGCCCCCTGTATTTCCGCACGAGGCTTTGAAGTGGGCGACGTGCTGATTTGCATTTCCCGTCCCGTCAAATCTTCCGAACTTAGGAATGACGTAGCCGCTTGGGAACTCAATCAGATCGTACTGCGCGGGATATGGCCGCCCACTACTGCCGATTTCTTTCTAAGCTTCAGCTTCGGCCACCAATGTTTTAACCTTGCTGGTAACCAAATCCATTATCCGATCCTGTGTTAGCGGGATAGTGCTATCTAGGGCTAAGGCATCCCCAGAAGCGGAATGTGGCCGGCTTTCATGCGGCTCGACCAGTCTTGGTCCGAAAGGAACAGGCATTGGCTGCCCCGGATTGTCATCACCCGGCTGATTAGTAGCAGCTTGTGCCTGATTAGGAGGCGCTCGAGCAATTTGAGCCGTAAGCTGCATCACCATGTTCGTTAAGTCGTCAATCTTCGAATAGAGCTTGGCCATCTCTTTATCTTTGCTCTGGAGCTGTTTCCGAAGCTCTTGGAGCAGCTCTTGCTCCGCGGTCCTGGGGCAGAAAGTCGGCTCTTCCTTACTCTCTGAGCTCGACTCTGCATGGACCGAGAGGTCTTTCTGCCTATCTTCCTCCTCGAGAGGGTTTTCATCATCCGGTGGAGGCGGCTGTTCTTGAGAAGCGGCAACCACATTCAAGCCAGATTGGACTTGGGATGTGGTGGCCCCATCCTTACTTTTGCTGCGAAGGTTGTCGCTGGGACGCCCGCCCGCCATATAGACTGTATAGAAGACATATCCAGCCGTCTTTTTATTATCGGCGGCTGATTTCACGGATCGCTGTCTTGGCCCTCCTGTTTCAGTAGCGGGCAGTCGATTGAAGGCGGATGGCCTGGCCGGATTCTTGAATGGTGCTGGCGCTTCTTTTCTGGATTTTCCCCGCTGCTTTCGTGCGGCACAGAGCGCCTGATAGACTCTTGAAGAGACAGTGTCATACCTTTTCTGTTGGGGCCGGGACACGTCTCTTTGTAGCATTGTTCGGACCGTTGTCTTCTTGATTCTGGCGGTCATGGCATTTTTCTGAACCCACTTCCGAGGCTCGAAGGAATTGTTTATTCTCACGTCCGACTCAGCCGTTGTCACGGGGCAACCTTGCACTTGGAACTTCACACGATTCCATTTGGCCGAAGCCCTGGCCCTCTTGTTGGCTCGATACCTGAGCCGCTTCTGCCTTAACTTTTCTGTTCTAAGCGCCTGGCAGACTTCGGCTCTTTGGGAAGATGCCGCGGACCGGGCGATGGAGGGCCTTGGAGATACACTCGATTGTGCATTTGTTGGAGTCATCGCCTGAGGTCGTCCGCAACATTTGATGTTGCCCTTTGTACCGAAGTTCTTGCCCCCCGCTGGAGCACCAGAGAGTCGTTCAGACACCGTTTTAAGTTTCGGTTGTGGTGCCTTGGCGATCACAACATTCGGCCTCTTGCCCCTTGAGACCGGCTTGGCCGCCTGCTTTGCCGGGATTTCTACCAGATGAGCGCTTCCAACAGGGTAGATGATGACGGAACCAAACTGGCGGGGCAGTTCCTCCCACTGTCGACTGAGGCTTGCGGGGAAAACCACACGAGCGTTGATCTTGACCACGTATGGAATCGGCGTCGCTTTGGAAGCTGAATTCGTCTCGGGAGACATTGTCTTTGAAAGTTGATTGCTGCACGAAAAGAAAACATCATTTCAGTATAGGCAATCGATATGTATATTGATTGAGTTCGCATGAACGTTTAACCCAAAATATGGGAGGAGAGAATGGTCCCACCAGGCGTGCAAGAATCTGTAGGGTGTTTTTCGTCACCCCATTGAGATGGGAATACGCGCGCGCTTGTCAGGCGTACTACAGATTCCCCCTGCCTAGGGTAGGCCGGGGTTTAATGATTGTGGGGATCCGAATCTCCGGCAGCCGCGGACTAAGCTGCCGTTAATTACCCATCGCCTTTGGGGCGAGGGAACCTCCGATTAACGGGTTAAACTGGTCATGCGAACTCAATGTGCAGTGTACGTATGTTTTGTTTTGGAGGGGGGTTTAAATATATCGGGAGCCACGCAGAGTTTTTACGGGGGTCCCGCTATCCGAATAGCGGGCTGGGGGTCAAGGGGGCCAGCAGCCCCCTTGCGGGGTGCGGGGCAGCGCCCCGTTAGAAATTTTTTCTAACAGGGACAGTGTCGTGGAGTATGTGTGTATGTACATATGTATACATATGTATGTATATACATGTATATATATAAAGGGGGAAAAGACATCCAAAGGATGCGTGGGGGCAGTACCTTGGGCGCTGTGCACCTAGGTGCTGTGCGTTCAGGCGCCAGAGTGCCACGTGTCGGCACGTGGGCGCTCTGCGCTTGAGCGCTGGGCGCTTGAGCGCAAGTGCGCCACGTGTCGGCACGTGAGCGTTTTGTGCTTCAGCGCTTGACGCTTGAGCGCAAGCGCGCCACGTGTCGGCACGGGGGCGACTTGCGCTCGAGCGCTGGGCGACTTGCGCTCGAGCGCTGGGCGCTTGAGCACAAGCGCGCCACGTGTCAGCACCGGGGCGACTTGCGCTCGAGCGCTTGCACGTGAGCGCAAGCGCGCCACGTGTCGGCACGTGGACGCTTTGCGCTCGAACGCTGAGCGCTTGAGCACAAGCGCGCCACGTGTCGGCACGTGGGCGCTCTGCGCTTGAGCGCCGGCGAGAAAAAGAGGCTTTTAGCCTAAAAAAAATTTCTCGGAAGAGAAATCAGGGAGGAGTTGGACTCCTGAGTGTGTTGTTTTTTTTTTCTTGGGTTTAGTGAAAGAGGTTCTTCTTCTTCCTCCTCTGTTAGCTGGATCTTGAAAATCAAGAGATATGGGATTTTTAAAAATCTCTTCTTTTTGAGATCTAATGGAAGATCTGAGTTCCTCTTTATGGGTTTTGTAGTGAAAAACTAATTTGTTTTATAAAAAGAAGAGTAAAACTCTTGATTTAATTCAAGAGAAAGAAGAAGGTTTTGGAACCTTGAAGAAGGAGAAAAGATCTCAGATCTGAAAAAATTTTAGAGAGAGAAAAAAAAGTTGTCAGATGTTTTCATTATCCATGCCTTTATAGGCTATACACTTTACACATAGCCCCTTGGGCTTCACAAAATGGCATTTTGCCTACCCCATGGCTCATGTGCCATTTCTTTTTGTACATAAGCCATGGGCTTTACAAAAATTTGGCTTTATGCCTATTTTTCTTACATTTATCTATAAATAAAATAAAAGAAATACAACAAAATTATTTATTACAAAATTGTTATCCTTGCATGGGGGGAGGCCGGCCGCTTCATTTTCGGGCTCGACCCGGGCATGGGCCCACTGAATCTAGGCCTGAGGCCCACTTGGGTTCGGGTTGACTTTGATTTTGACTTGGTCAATCAGGGTGTAAATTTTTACCCCAACAATACCCTCTTGGCTTAACAGCCCGATTCAGGTACTGACGGAAACAGTCCCGTTCTGGCGCTTCTCTGAAGATCTCCTGACCAATTAACATGGTCACTTCGATGATGGCAAACTCTGCTCACTGAGTATGCGTGATACGACCGATCCTGGGTCCAAGTCTTCTCGTGTAGTATTCCAGAAAGATTCTGTCAGGATCTCTCCCAAATCTCGTCCCTGCTAGACTGTCCGGAAGTTATCACCCTTTACTTAATCCATTTCTTGTTCTAGGACAGCTGCATTCTCTTCATGACTTTTCTCTGGAATTATGGCTGCATTCAACGCCTCTGCATAGGCATCCAGTCTCTAATGTCAACGGAGTGGAACATCATCTAGTCAAGATCTCGTACAAACCTCTTACTCCGCTTTTCTTCAATGTGGACCAATTCAGAAATATCTCTTCATAGCTGTGTGAACTGCTCTCCAAACGGCTGCACTCATATCTTGAGTCTTCTTTCCGAAGCTAAGAACTCGGTATCCCTAATATCCTGTAATAGGCATCTGGCCAATTACATTCTCAGGGACTCGTCCAAGTCATCGGAGTGATACACTTACTCTCATCCTGTCTCGATCGACTCACAACACGCCTGTGTGAGGTCTTCTTCTAGCTGAAGCTAGCCAATCTAGTGATCTCGCATCGGGGTATCCAAACGAACCACATGTCCTAGTCATTCATCCATGGGTAACTAGCGGTCCTCTATCATATCCCCATGTATAAACTCATGCTACATTAGCTTCAAGGGTCTGGGGCGATACCTAATCAACTCAGCAACAGCCGGCTCATCTGTCGGCACGGTAGACAACACCTCAATCATCTGGAGTAGACGGTACCATAATAATCTTCGCAATCTAGCTGGCCTCTAGCAATGGCCCGGTCATCTGGTATAGATCTCGAACGCTCGCGTCAACAAAAAATCTTAATAACACAATAAATCAATGCGTTCATATGTATCCGAAATACGCCCTAGTCAATCCTCATCCATGACGAGCTCATGCTTGCCGCATCTCCAGCCGAAGCTCTCTCTTTCTCTCTCTGCTCGTGTAACCACGGTAACGGAAACCAAAATCCGATATCGATGAGAATAAATCATAGGAACGAATAGAATAAGGTGCATAAGAAATGTACATCCTAAGGCTTCTTAAGCGGAGTAGCATATCGTAAGTATGCTGCGGAACATACACACGGTACGTCACTCTACTTAAGTCACCTACTCCATCAACCAAGGTCAACCTACATGACGAAAGTTCGGGTCTAATACCCCCTCGGCCAAGTCTAAGTTCCATAAGATTAAGTCTAGATTCCGAATATATATCTATATATACGTCCTAGACTCCGTATAGTCAAACCTGGACTCGAACCAAGGTTAAACCTAACGCTCTGATACCAACTTTGTCACGACCCGGAAAAGGTACGTGACTGGCACTTGAATCATGTGAAGCCTATAAGTTCCCACCTAATTCAAGTAAGCCAAAAGCCCAGAAATCTAAACTTTTTAGGGAAAATAGTGGAGGTGCAGTTTTGAAATAAGGTTTTACTGAAATCAAGTTCTTCTTTAAAACATAGATAATAGTATACGAAAACACAATATTTGTAGCTATCTTAAAAACGTGTTTCGTCATTGAAAAATCCGGCAGTACCTCCTTTGTAAATTTTAACCCGAAAACGGTACAAGTAATATAATAAAGGCATCCCCATGCGGGAGCTAGCTCTTCTCCAATTGGCAGAAACAACCACGTAAGTAATATAAATATACAACGGTGAAGGCGAGGATCAAAACTCAGCAAGAATTACAGTAAAGAAAACAAAGTATCAACAAGAAAACTAGAAGTAACAAATAATACATGAGCGTGACTCTAAGGCCGAAAGAATAAATAACGGTGTATCTAAGTCTACTAAATATACATAGTCTGGTTGATTAAGCTTTTAACTAGATACAACTGGAATAAAATATACAAGTAAAAATGGCGGTCACGAGGCAATATGTCCCACCTACCAAAGCAATCACCCGGAAGGAAGGCGGTGTGCTAACAAGCTGCTACGGAACCTGTACGATAAACCTACAAGAAACTGTGACACAACGGGGTGAGTTGCTAACTCGTGAGTAGAAGACATCACCAAGTAGAAATCACATGTATGACGATCTCCTAGGTCATACAATACGCTAAATATATAAAGAGACATCGAGTAATAACAAGGGTAACATTATAAGAATATGCATAAGTGTAATACCAAGTACGCGTGTCAGTGTCACAAAGTAGCAACATGTCATATATATGATGTATGAATGCATCATGAATGAATGATCAATATGAAATCAACATATATCTGTATGAGAAAACTTTGTTCTTATCTTAGTAAAATTTTAGTATAAAAAATAGAGTATCATCAATGAAATCGACAGAAATTCGTGTCAAACATCGACACAATATATACATCAATATCTCGGTAGCCATCTCTCAGATCGGCCCTTAAATCTGTCAAGTCACACGACTCCGGTCGGTATCCTCCGGATAACCGCCGGGTTAATAATCACCGGTAAGTAGTACTCCCCTGCCGGGCTCAACATCTCTCTATATGGCCTTCTTGTCCTGAGATACCTCACCGAGTCCACCATATACCAGCAGACGGTTCCTCTCACTCCTCGAATCGGGTATGTGTACACACGTGGCTCAAGAACCGAGGAAACTCATGGTGGACGCCACATACATCATATCATGAGAAAACCGCAATTTGTATTTTAAAATGATAATAGGTTTATAAAATTCTTGCGGTTTCTCCAAATCCAGAAATCTCATGAAATACCGAAATTTTCATAATCATGAATCAATGAGAAAACAATGAATATCGGCCATAAGCCCTTCAACGGTGCATAATAGAATGAATACATGAATGTATACGACATCTAAATAAGAAATGCAATATCTAAACTAACATGTGAGAGCAAGAATACTAACAATATGAATAAACTACCGGCTAGCAGGTTATACCAGTGAAGTAACATTTTCTAACGTGTACATGACATAGCAATTACCGATGATGATGTGTGTGAGCCGGCCAGTAAGTGTACGTGCAACATATGCATCATCGGTAATGGTGCATGTTTCCTAGCAGACGAGATCATAACAGAAAGTAAACAGCAAAAGAAACAATGAGGTATACCAACTACATATGAGCCATACCGTTTATCATATTTAAATAGTATAAATCGTTGTTTTTAGA
Source organism: Agapanthus africanus (assembly GCA_030015575.1). Taxonomy (NCBI): domain Eukaryota; kingdom Viridiplantae; phylum Streptophyta; class Magnoliopsida; order Asparagales; family Amaryllidaceae; genus Agapanthus; species Agapanthus africanus. The sequence goes on along the minus strand of CM057344.1, from coordinate 86,565,026 downwards.
AAAATAAGGACTACGGTATTTTGAGAAAATAGATGTCTATTGAAAATATGTAGCATCTCTCATTTATACTTTGAAAAATTCTACGATTCGTCGGTTTTGAAAATAGGTATGACTCGAGTCTAAGTTAATCTATATCTACGCAACTAAAAATTAAACTAAGAACCTAGTCGAAGGTGATAAGAAATCTATAATATCCTGAGCCGATATATCTAATAGTCAGCGATCCGGCCTCATATCATCACGTACGGTAATAATACATCGTACGATATCCTCGAGTCAAGAGTGCAGATCAATCATCATATACATCTCGTACGGTAATATCCATCGTATGGCATCCCCAAAATCGAGGGTACGGGTCAAATATCATTATAAATCATCATTCGCACGGTATCAATCTTCGTACTATTTCAATATCATAAATCAGTGGTACAGATTCTAAGGTCTCGTACAATCTATTATATCATCAAAACACATGTTATTACATGCTTGCATAAATATCGCCCAACAATCCTTTATTATATCATATCATATACGGTGTCTCGACTCAATCACGTATCATAGCCTCACAGCATCATGCCCGATCATATCGACTCATCCTTACAACATGTATTATCCTCATCTCACGTTTGTGTGTGTGTGTGTACACACACACACACACACCCAAATACCAAGTGCAAGTGTGTGCGGGTGTGCGGGTGCAAAACAACACATAACCTATGATTCACAACTACGATAATAACACTAAGGGTAGATCTTCCTGTGATTACGCTTAATATAACCTAAGGTCTCCTAGAAATCCTAATTACTAGGTATTCATATATTATATCAACATAATATAAGTAATATAGGATATCCTATTCTGCGGTTGCGGAGGTGCTACACGCCATCAACCCGACTTCCCCCGTAGATATACATCTACTCACCTTGATCCTCACTTGCCGAAGTCGATGACGCCACATTCTCCTCCTCGTCCCGAAGTCTACGCGGGGTACCGACAGTTTCAAGGAATATCGTATCGTAAACTAGAATAAAACACGAGAAAACCGAAACGGCACACGAAGTGCACATAGGTTAGAACCTACGGCCTATGCACGCAAGAATAACCAAACAACCCTCGATGTTGACGTACGAACGTCAAACCACCGAGTCAAAACACAATTATCAAAACTCAAGTTATTAAAAACCGGAAACCAAAACAGCAACATTGAAAAATGTCTCCAGATTTTGCCTCAGGTGGAATTAGCAAATTTTGCATATAGGATAAGTCAAATTAGCAGATAAGGGAGCCATGAACCAAGAATGACACCCAAAGCTCACACCCTAGCCGCAATTTGCGGCCAGAAAGGGATAATTTGCGGCCTCTATTAAGGGTTAGGGTCTTAGGTCTCAGGGATAGCTTCTAGGTCACATACACGTGTCACTGTAATTGCTAAATAATTTTCCAAGTCTCCGGATCACAGCAGATCTCTAAAAGTCATCACAATTCACACAAAAACCCAATATCGGCAAATCTAAAATTCAAGTCTTGGGGTTAAATCTCTGGTTTTGGTTAGGAATTCTATCAATGCAGGGTTTTGTGGCCTCTACTAAATCTCAATTACACTTCACAATTCATACAATCTCCTAACCATCATCTAAGAATTTTCCAAGATCACTAAATTTCAATGGATTAACTCTAAACTACACTAGGAGGTAGGCAAACTAAAATACTAAGCTAAGGGTGTAGGATTTATCTCATTTGGCAACTCAAGAATTTTCTTGAGTTGCCCAAAGTCTTCAAAACCTTAACTTGATCCTTCCATGGTCTTTGTAGTAAAGAGGGAAATAATTTTTGTGAAGGTGGCAAAGTATTTTAGTGGATATTTGGGGGTGTTGTGAGGGTGGAAGTGAGGTGGAGAAATGAGGAAAAAGTTGAAGAATGAGGGGAGAAGAAAATGAAAAAGAGAAAATGGAGGAAGAACAGCCATGAGGGCTCTAGAATCTTCTCACTCCCTCCCCCCCCCCCCTCTTGCCATGCCTATGGTCCCATGCCTCCATGTCATCCTTCCATTTTATTTTTCATTTATCTTTTTCTTTGAAGTACAATAAAACCAAATAATGAAATGAAACATGTAACAAGTGTTTGCAACATATCATGTTGCATGTCATACACCTAAGCAAGATTAATGCATAATTAGCGAATTATTAATCAAGTTTAGTATTAATTTATATACAATTAATTGTATAATAATTTATAAAATGCCCAAATCATATAAATTCTTTCAAAATCAATAATTTATATCAATTTTACAATTATTCTTCAAACTATCGGTATTTAATTATACCATTTCATCAAAACCAATCTCCATAATTTAAAATATCCATAATATTTATTATTTAATTATTTAAATTCCCAAAATAATATTTTATTTTTCTGAAATGTTACATTAGGCGGAGGGCTCGCAGAAGTTCGCAGGATCGTGCAGGCCAGAGAGGGTCGTGCATTGGTACACCATGTTCAGAGATCCTCGGTCGGATGGTATTGCAGGGCGGATAGTTTGGACTGCTGGGAAGAACAGAACTTACGGCTTACGGCTGGTTTTCTGAGGGAGTTTCGGGCTGGAGCCCTATCTACTGCCGAGTACCTCATTGATCGGTCACCATCAACGATGGTAGATATGGAAATTCTTAACGAAGTATGGACTGGAAGGCCTTGAGATTACTCAGGGCTTCGTGAAATTCGATGCATCGAGGAGCCGAGGATCAAGAGATGTTCTCTTGTTGGTTTCGGAGGCAAAGCAAAAAGGTACAAGTCATGGTGTCTTGGGACCCGACTGAAGTAATCAGCCAAGTGAAATTTCGTTGAGTCTGCGATACTTCGAAGAACATTGACTTGGTCAGATAGTGAACAGAGAACAGGTATGCCGCCAGGCGAGATTCAGTTCGAACTCCCAGTCCAAGTTATGAAAGATGAGGTGGTCGGTATTCCGATTCAGGTGAAGAGTCCAGATAAGCCTGTGGTGCAGAGGCCGACAGTTTGGCGCACAAGAATGGTTAGGGACAAGTCTCCAAGGCAAGAGGATCGAAAGTTTGACAGCAAGTATGAGCGTTTGATTCGTGGTATGCATGGATGGGGAGTTGTGTTGGTCGTACCCGAGTATCGAGCAGGTTTTAGCTTGATAAAGGATGAAGAAAACTTAGCCCGTGTCTTCTCACTCGGAGATGCACTTCAGTTTTTCGACGATGTAATCATCAGGTGTCAATTACGCAGGTGATAGGAGCAGATGGAGGTCGACGACGGGTTACATGTTGGGTATGGATGCAGTGCCAGGTAGATCGACGCTTCAATCTGTTATCGCAGTTTCAACAATGGAGGCATGGTTGATAGTCGTCATGGAGACGGTTAAGAAGGCTATCGATTTACGGAAATTGTTGGGTTTGGGAGTTCCACAAGAGGTGAGAGTGTTCTTCTTGGAGGCTGAGAAAAAGTTAATGTCCCTTATGAAGATTGCTACCCTGGACGATCTAGCAAACGCGTTTCTGAGATAGTTCCAGTGCAAGTTCAAGTTTTTCCTAATAGATTTTTAAGATGCCCTTGGGCATAAGGTGACAAGAACGGAGTTCCAAGGTGTTGAGAAAATGAATAGATTATGGGAATTTGAATTAAGTTGGAAATTGTTGAATTTGATTTAAATTCGGATTAATTAGATATTAGTTAGGATTTAAATCTAATCTCGTTAGTTTAGATTTAGATCTAATCTCTAATTTAAATTCATATTTATTTCTAATTTAAATATATATTTATCTCCTAACATTTATTTATCCTATAAATATAGGGTTTTGAGTGTGTGCATAATTCTCTAATAATTTAGGGTTGATTAGAATGGAAGAGGCTGCCAAGTGCGGTCGTTTATAGAGAGAGGTTTTGTAGAGAGGATATTTTTTTGTAAAGAAGGGGTCAGTAGTTGGTGTAATCTCTTATAATTTTTTCTCATAGTTGCAGTTTTCGTCGCTGTTTACAGGATTAGATGCTAGCTGCGCCGAACCTGGGTAAATCTTGTGTGTTGTTGTTGGTGTGTTCTTTTCATATGATTGGGTATCTATCGAATAGTCCTTTTCAATCTACCATAAAATAAAATTTTGGGATTTCCGTTGCGCATAGATATATAATCCTTCAGACATCGAAGACAATCCGCATGCTCTCTTTTTGCCCATGACTTTAAGCGAGCCCTGAAACTCTTGAGTTTTGCATTCCAAAATGGGAAGCTATCCGAGTATGCATTCTCGGTGGTAGACCGCCACAATTGCTCAATCTTACCCACAAAAGTTTGACTTTGAACCGAATACTTTTTCAATCTAAAGAGATGGACTTAGAAACATACCCTTCGCAAGTGTTCGTTAAGTTTTGTGTGTGATCAGATGTGAACTTTGACTGCTTATAAACAAAGAAATAAGAAAGCAATCAATGCTAAGCAATTGATAGCAACGTTGCGTGGAAACTGAAATAGATGACAAAATTTAGAGTACTGGGATTGATCTTGACTTCTTCCTCGTTCCAATGCTGTGTCTTTTTTCTATATAACTTCTTCCTCCTCCTCTTTGCCGCTTCTCTTTTCCTCTTCCAACTCTCATCAATGACCTACAGGAAGGCAATGAAGACCACATAATTCTCCAAGATGTAAGTCTTTCTTCTAACTCTTAGTTTGGCAAACTCCTTTCTTCAACTTCTTTTGTTTTCAATTTTTTAAATAAATTTCGGCCGAAACAATCCAGTTTCGGCCGAGAAAAGTTTCAGTTTGGACCTAAACCTTTTGGATATAGAAAACTTTCAGTCGAAACCCCACCGATACATGTCGGTTTACCCGAAACCTATCTCAGGATCATGGTACTGAGGCCTTTTTCCGAGTCATTGCCCAGTGGTCATTAAAATAAAAAATGACGATGTAACAGGAAACTTTCAGTCTAGGGCCGTTTCGCAACCATGTTTATAAAATCAAAATTTCTTTTAGCTCAACTTATTTTTAAGTAAGACAAGAGAGAATGAAGAGTGACGGCATGAAACTTTGTGGAACAACACTCATTTCAGAGTTTTAAAAAAAAGAAAAAAAAGAAATTTCGAGAACTCAAAACTTTTGGGAATCGCGGTTTGGAAAACTCTATTTTGGTTGTCTAAGGAGCCCTAATTTCAAATTTTTGAAGTTTAGCATAGAAAGCTCGTGGAGCGGCGGTTTCGGAAATTGTATCCCCGTTGCTAAAGCCTTACAGATAAATAGTACAGGGATAAGTCCCACATGAATCCAGCTCTTGTAACGCGATCAACATTGACTTTATTTATTTGGTAAAAATTGTGCCATGCAACTTTGATTCTTTTGATCCCAGAGTTTAGAACTAAATTTGTCCTGTAATGTTGGAGCATAACTTGTCTCTCTTATTTGCAGATCCAATTCCGCATATTTGCTTAACTCGTCATCTTGTTTCAGAATCTACAGATACTCTCATACCCCCTTCATTGGAAAGATACCCAAGGAAAAAAACAACACCCTGTCAACTTCATTTTTTTTATATAAGCAGATTGAAATTTACATTAAGCTGAAGCATAAAAATTATTTCTTCCTGTACTACTTCTCTCAAAAATGGGAGCAGACGATCTATCTGTAATACTCATCCAAGAAACCATCATCAAAGCAACCGATCCGAACACCGAACCCGGTTACGTCTTCCCTCTCTCAAACTTCGATCGCCTCGTCAGCAGCATCCCTGTAATCATCTTTTACGCTTATAAAAACCCCTCGGCCGAAGACTTCCCTTCGATTCTGAACACAATCAAGATCTCCCTCTCCGAAACACTAAACCATTTTTTTCCATTTTCCGGGCAAATCATACACAGCCCGGATGGTGAACCCGAAATTCTATGCAACAACAAAGGCGTTCGCCTCATCGAAGCTTCTGCAAACATTTCCTTGTCTCAACTCGACTTCTATGACCAAAACAAAGATATCAGAAATCTCTTGCTCACAATTGATCATCCGGATCAGTTTCTACTATGTTTACAAATAACAAGTTATAATTGTGGTGGCTTCTCGATTTCGTGGACCTTTGATCACTTGGCTGCTGATGCCTTTGGTTTCATAAAGTTCCTGTCCGCTTGGTGTGACATCACACGAATGAAAAAACTTTCGACTGTGTTTAACCTCGATAGGCTAATATTTCGCCCTCGTTCGCCTCTGATTTGTAGCCAATACATCGATCGAATTTACAGTGTGTGTAGCATGAACACCATGATCGGAACGATGCCGCCGTTTTGTGCTACAGAGAGGCGTCTCTACTTGGTGAAAGGTTCGACTCTCAAAGCCCTAAAGGCAGCTTCCAACAAAACGAGGACTGTGGCCTTATCCGCTTATTTGTGGAAACTGATGGCTAAAACATTCAAAAAGTTCAATTATACTCGTTGCAGCATGGGCGTGGCAGTAGACGGGCGCAAAAGAATCGACCAACATTCAGAAACAATGCTGAATTTTACAGGGAATGTTATATCGATGGCTTACGGAGAAGAGAGCATCAAAAATTTGAACGAAAGGTCGCTAGAACATGCAGCAGGGATTTTGTCAGGAGCTATAGATGAGGTCGCGAATCGTGAGTATTTCTTAGGTTTGATCGATTGGGTCGAGATACATCGGCCAAAGAAGATGTTGCCTAATGTCTTGCTTGGGGATCGTGTGCCCGGGATTGTTGTGTCATCCTGTCACAATATGCCGGTCATGGATATAGATTTTGGGTTTGGATTGCCTTCGATAGGCATGTTTTGTTCGGCAATAGACCAGATGTGTGCAGGTTACGTGAATTTTGTTTCGAGTGGGAAAGGTGACGGTTCTTGGTTTGTGTCCATGTTCATATGGCCAAGCTTGGCGGAAGAGCTGGAGTTGGATCCTGACCGCTTATTTGAGCCCATCACTTCTGATCATCTTCGCCTGTGATAACGAATAATTTAAAGGCGGAGCTGCGGAAACCCCCTCATTTTTGAGGGATTGGCCAAATATACAATATTGGAGAATCCGATGTCCTGTTCAAATTTTATATTGAAACCATCCTGTGTGACCATATAACAATAAAGCATAAAATGTGGCCTCGCTTCTGAGTTTGTGATATGAATAGAAGAGCAAAGAGGAAGTACTGTTACATTGAGTACATAATCCAGCAGCAATTTCTATTCATAAGGCACCCAACTCCACCCTTAAGAAAATAATTGAAACTGATTTCAAGACGCAATCGAATGCTCTCGTTCTAGAATAATTTCTTTAAAGGTTTTTCTCTGTTTTTCTTTCTATTTTTGGGGGGAAAAGGCTCACGCGCACGACATATGTGATAACCGACTAAAAGAGAAGCACATTCAAATCCAGATTTGCAACTATAAGTCTTACAAAGAATAGAGAAGCGATAAACCCAACATAAAATCAAAAGACTCGTTGATTTTCAATACGCAGACAATTCTAGCTAGTTTAAAAGGCTATATTACGGAAATTGTTATGAAAACTGACTTGTATTCAACAGCAGATTCAGAACGTTTGTCGACGTATTTGGCATGTTATGGAAAGATTTGTTTGAAAATCTGTTTGAAGATTTGTGAAGAGATATTTGAAAATTTGTTTTGAAGATTTGATGAGATCCTAATTAGTGTAGGAATTCTATTATTTTGTGTTATAAATAGAGAACGGTGTCATAAGAGAAAAGTGGCCAAACATGAAGAAGAAGAAGAAGAGAAGGCGAAGGCTAAGGCGAAGCCACAGGTGAAGGTACCAGAAGAGTAGTTTTTGTATTTGTATGAAAAAACGAAGGCAGAGACGAAGAATGGTCATCCACAGGTGAAGATGGATAGTAGTCTTTGCATTTATATGAGCATTAAGATATGATGAGAGATGAGAGAATATAAAATATACCGGTATTCTTGATCATTAAGGAAGAGATTCTCATGTTTGTCCCATGGATGTAGATCATTGGTCGAACCACGTTAAATATTGGTGTTGCGTGTTCTTATTCTTGCCCGTCTTTCTTGCATGCCCATCGGAAAAAACCCGACAATTGATATCGGAGCGTAGCGAACCAAAAGATCTTCGATTTTACGGTCTAAGTTTATGATGGGTAACGACACTTGTGTCCTCTCCACATCTTCTTAGATTGTAATTTTGAAAGTGTTGGATCAAAGATCCGAGAGAGAAGGTTAAGTTTGCTGCGGCGGTAAACAGAAAATGGCATAGAGGAAGTTCGGATCAAGGTGGAGCTTTAAAGAAAAGAAGAAGAAATGGCCGTAAGGCGTTGAGGGGAGATGAAAGATGGCTTGTTGAATATAGGTGAAGGTGAAGATCGTTATGAAAACCGACTTGTATTCAACCACAGTGAGACGTCAGGCGTCTGAGATATAGAGCTTCAAACGTCTGAATAAGAAGTGTTCAGAAGAACTGAGCGTGGACAGACGTCTGAGCACTAGTGCTTCAGACGTCTGAGCACTAGTGCTTCAGACGGCTGTCGACGATTTTTGCGTGTCATGGAAAGATTTGTTTGAAGATATGTGAAGAGATATTCGGAAAAAAATTTTAAAAATTTGATGAGATCCTAATTGGAGTAGGAAATTACTTTGTGCTATAAATAGAGAAGGATCTCTCATCAGAGAAAAGTGGCCAAACTTGAAGAAGAAGAAATAAAGGCAAAGGCAAATGCGAAGGGTGGTTATTCACAAGTGAAGGTGGAGCACCAGAAAAGTAGCCTTTGTTTTTGTACGAAGAAACGAACACAGATACGAAGAGTAGTCATCCACAGGTAAAGGTGACGAGATTTACCAATAGTAGTTTTTGTGTTTGTAAGAGCATTAAGATGTAAGGAGAGATGAGAGAGAATATAAAATGTACCGGTATTCTTGATTATTAATGAAGAGATTTTCATGTTGGCCCCGTGGATATAGTCTATTGGTCGAACCATGTTAAATATTGGTGTTGTGTTGTTCGTCTTCCTTGCATGCCTAGCGAAAAAACCCAACAAAAATTAGAATTTCGGCCGTGCAGTGTGTGCATCAAGAAAAAGAATCTTCAAAAACAGTTTGGACATGCAAAAATAGCATTCTACTATATAAATGAGTGTTTTAACCGAGTTATAGGGCATTTTTCATTCTGTTCAATTTGAAGCTGGTAAATCTCCAAGCACCAAACCACCTGCAATAAACAAAAAGAAAAATTCTCACTTAAATAGCCTGAATAACTTTATAAATTGCTTATTTATTTTGGCGATTTAGTTGAAATTGGCAAAAGAATTATTAAAAAAACACATGTAAACTAAAGAAGTTTTGGAGCGTACTCTCGACCTCTGTTGCAATCTTTGAATTGGAAGAAAATATATCCATATAATAAAGCTGTTTTCAATGGTCTTCAATGGAGCTTTGGATTTGGTAATATAAGTTTTTGTGGGATGTTGAATGGCATGAATATATCTTCTATTTTTTTGAGTTAAAAGTTGTGACCCGTACGAAACTAATTCACTCTCCAGATTATAAATAAGGTTGGTCTCTTCTTTTATTGTTAGTTGAATGGCTCAAACTTGTGATCTTTAAGTCACAATTCCTATGCCCTTACCAAATATGTAATATCCAAAATTTTGGTTTTGTGAAAATGTAAATAGAAAAGCTTTGAGGGGTTTTTATATAAAATACAGAATTATTTAACATCTCATGCCCCCCCCTCAAACCCTAACCGCATCCCTCTTTTCATTCTTAGGCTCCCTTCCCATGCCCCCCCTCCCCCCTCCCTCTCTCTCTCATCCCTCTCTATTTGTTACCACTCTCTTTCCCACTCTCCCACCTTTCTCTTGATATCATCTCATGTGTTACGCAACAATCATATATATGTTAATCCAAATCATGTACAAATTGGGTCTTGTTGGCTATAGTGCCCTCAAGGCGATTATCATAGTCGCAGGCAGGTGATTATGATGATTGAGAAAGGAGCTATACCGGTAGAACAGTCTTGCTCGAGATGATAGTATGCTATCTGGTTTGTCTTTATCATCACTATTATATGTTGATAGAGCCTATAGGATTCTTGTTGAACTACCAGCATTATGATGGCGATCATATACGTGGGAGCTGGTGGTCTATAAGCACATCCTTAAATGTCCCTAGTCGTGGGAGTTTCGAGACTGGGTATCGATACTCCAGAGTAGACTAGTATATACTGATCGAGACCCCGACGAGGGGCGGTGGCCAGGTCTCACGAGTCATTGGTGTTAGTTTATTCACCTAAGATAGTATACAGGTGCTTATTGGGTTATGAGTACACTGGACGGACTCGCCGGGAACCTGCTAGTTGGTACTATACCTAATGTTAGATAGAAGTTCCCAGGTGACATGTGTACAGGTTAGTCTGTCGACCTGAGATCGTCATTTGCCTCATGTGGGTTCCTACTGCTAGTTGGTACTATACATAATGTTAGACAGAAGTGTATGTGCTTGCGGTGAGTAATCTATGCTACTGGATTAAGTACTCTCAAGTCTTTGAAATCAATTTAATGAATCGTCGATATAACTCAATAGTATCCCGTGTATGCCCGGGACCACGGTCCAGATTATCGAGCTGAAACCGAGACGTGCCGCTAAGCACAAAACAGGAAACATGTACAGATGAATGATATCAACAGCAGCATCCCGGGACTGGTCTAGCCCCCAAAATTGATCAGTATAAGCGTCGAACTGTTGAGTTACAAGTCAGATTTCATCATTTATTTCCCCTTACCCCCAAGTTATGTATTCAAGTCAGGTATTGATTGTCATGCCCCGCTTCCCAAAATACGAAAAACGATGGATGACTAGGCCAGCCATGCTCCTACGGTCAAGAAATAATCCCGCCGTAGTCACACTTCAGCTTCTAGCATTACATGGTAATCAGTAAACAAAGCACAGAAGTAAAGGAAATACATCACTAAATTATTACATCAACTTTCATTGTTCACAATTTACAATAAAACAAGAAAAGAACTACTAACCAAGTTCGAATGCAAGGTCTATTTAGGGAAAGCAGAAAAAGTGAATGAAGTACTCCCGACTAAATCTCCGCAAGCTCGAAGGGCGAGTCTGACTCCTGCACTGGTTCTTCCTCGAGGTCTGAGCATGCATACTCAGGTCGTCAGAGCGACGTAATAGGAATATTATAATAGTGACAAGTAACAAGCACAGAAGGTAATAACAGTGGAAGTATAATGCAGGTCATCAATATGTCACTAACTGATGCAAAGTATGATTTGTGTCCCTATCAGTCTCTAAGTTATCTTTGAAATCGAGTTGTGCAAAGGAGGATCATGTTTAATGAGGGTCTCGTACATACCCGAGACTACGGCCCGCTATCGCCCGGGATATAACCCTGTCAGCCGGACCACTAGGCCCAACCTAATATATATAAGAGTCGTTGTTCGAATAATCATCCTCTAAATCACTGTCCTCGCTAAATACGATACTCTTTCCACTTCGATTTCCCCCTTTTCCCCAGGTTTACACTATTGATGAGTATGGTCTAGTCGTGTACAAGTATGCACCAATAACACGGTTTTGTCACTGTTCACTGTATTATTCACTGTCATGAATCATTCACTTTTCCATTGGCGTACTTGACACTCCTAAACCAATACCATTCACGCACGATAATGCATTGTACACTGAATAATAACGCGCACTATCACTAGGTGTATGGCAATCGGGTAAGATATGTGCATTTATGCAGTTAACAAGTCATGTGTAATACGAACTATTATGCACCTTATGAACTTATAAAAATTGCATTAAATCATACGTTCAAAATTCAGTGAAATGATACAAAGACGGTAAAAATTAAACTCAGTTGGAAGTTCAGAAAAATTTATTTCAGTGCAATCGGATTTCGGGTTTGCAAGTTACAGCCGTTTCATTTTAAGTGCTCACTGCAGGAAATTCAGTTTCTGAACTGAACGTCCATTTCGCGACACAATTTTCACCCTGTTGGGATCAGAATTTAGCGACACTATAGTTGAATGAAATTTAGGTTTTTCAATAGGGTTTCAAACGCACCAGATGGATTCTCAATCGCGCCTCTACATCAGAAGTTATGTACTGTACAACAATAAGGTATCAGTTCTGTTTCTGTTTGGGACTGCTATACGTCCTGTTCTTTTAAATTACAGTTTAAATAGTAAACGGCGGTAAAAAGGGGTGAAATCACTTTCATTATTTATCTAACTGTTTCATATTCACTAAAGTATAGGGTTCCGCAATATACAAGTTCAAGCAACAAAGGGGTAAGCATTACGAGATAGAAATCAACAGCCAGAGCTGCTCTGGACTGCAGTCCAGAGCCGCTCTCCGAACAAGTTTCCGTCGTATTTTCAGTATAGAAACAATTTAAAACTTTTCTGGGGTTCCATTTCGTCGAGTCGGATTCGATTCCCTCGAACGCATCATTCCAATTTGTAAACAATTAATTATGATTTTTACAAGTTTCAGACGCGGGAAATTTTCAGTTTTAACAGGTGTAATCGGGGATGATCGTTCAAGTCAGTAACGATTATATTTTTCAGTAAAATTTTAACACGATGTTCATTATCACATGGGCCAGCTTATAGGTCAATTTCCGTCAGTTTAATGGAAGGTTTCCATTCGGGTTTTGCATCAAACACTTGCGTCATAAAAATTTACATGAATTATTTACACGGAATTAATAGGATTTTGAATTGTAACGGAATAATCTAGCATGTAGCAAGTATGGTACTTGCCTGGAGACGCGTTGACGACGCACGGCAGCGGCAACGGCACGAACGCGCAACGAACGGCACGGTTTGGGTTCACGGCCTCGGCTCGAGTTTTGGTTCGTCGTCGGAGTTGCCCGGGGGATGGCTTGTGATCACTGGAGGCGGAGTGGGGTGCTGTGAAGCTCCTGGGGATGTGCTGGGGTCGGCAGTGGTCGACGGAGGTAGCTCCAGCGAGGGTGCAGCAGGGGGTTCGAGGCTCGAAGCTTGGTGGCTGAGGAGAGAAGGAGGAAGCAGTTGGTGTGCTCGAGTAGGTAGGAGATGATGCTGATGATGCAAAGGGGTCACTGAGGCAGTGGGGAGCTCGTCGGCATGATGCTGTGCAGGGGAGACTCGGTGGCGAGGAGGGTGCAAGGGAGGCTCGGCGAGTAGGTTGGGTTCCGGCTCGGTGGTGCAGGCAAGGTGGGGAGGTGAAGTGGGGTTCGAGTTTTGGAGAGAGAAGCGAGGGAAGAATGACGAGGTGATTGAGGTGGTCGGCGGCGGCGGCGGTGGCGGGGTGTAAGGGGATGGAGCTGGGAGTTTTTTGGAGAGAGGAGAGGAGGAGGGAGAATGAGAGTGAGGGGGAAGAGGGTTAGAGCGACGAGGAGCGGTTTGATAGGCGCACGCGAGGTCGTGGTCGACGACCGGGGACGTGGGGCGACGACGCGGGGCGTGGGGCGACGTGGAGCACGTAAAAGAGAAGGAGCGGAAAAACGAGACGAAGTGGGGAAGAGGGAAGCGTAACGGGTCGGGTCAGGCGCGGGTAAGGGTAAGGAGTTAGGCCGGTGAGGATTAATTCATTTATTTTTTGTGAAGGAAGGAAAAGATAAGGATATAGAAGTGGGCTGGGGATTTATTTATTAAATTGAAATTTGTCTTAGGTTGGGCTGGCTTGGGGGATTTATATATATTTAGTTTTTGTTTTGGGCTTTATTTAAAGGTTTAGAAAATTTTAAATACTAAAACCTAGCAACCAATTTCCTACAAAATTGCGAGGAAAAAAATAGGAAAACGTTTGGGGGACTAAGAAAAATATAGAAAGATTTTATTGATGGAAACGGGGATTTACATCATACCCCCCTTACAAAAAATTTAGTCCTCGAAAAATAAAAAGAGACAACGAAACAACTGTACTAAACAAAGAGATGTGGAAAACGTGCATGGATATCTTCCTCACACTCCCACGTAGATTCTCCTGAGGAACGACCGTCCCAAGACACTCGGACTAACGGAATGACTTTATTCTTCAGCACTTTCTCTCTGCGGTCGAGGATGGTGGTGGGCTGCTCGTCGTAAGATAGGTCGGTATCCAAAGCTAACTCCGAATAGTCCAGAACATGGCTCTCATCCCGAACATAACGCTGCAACTGAGACACGTGGAAGGTATTGTGCACACCAGCTAGCGATGGAGGCAAGGCAAGTCGATAGGCCACCTCTCCTACTCGCTCTAGCACCTCAAAAGGTCCGATGAAACGGGGACTGAGTTTCCCCCGACCTCCAAACCTGATAACTCCACGGGTAGGGGAAATTTTCAGGAACGCGTGATCTCCGACTTCAAATTCTAGTGCTCTCCTACTGGCATCCGCCCAACTCTTCTGTCGATCCTGAGCCGTCTTAATGCGCTGCCTGATCATTTGGACCTTGTCGACTGTCTGAACAATGAATTCGGGACCCAGTAATCTTCGTTCTCCCACATCATCCTAACAAACTGGAGATCGACACTTACGTCCGTAAAGTGCTTTGAAAGGAGCCATCTGGATGCTAGCCTGATAATTGTTGTTATAAGAAAACTTGACTAGATGCAGATGATCTTCCCAGGAACCCTGAAAATCCAACATGCAAGCTCTCAACATATTCTCGAGCGTCTGAATCGTACGCTCGGATTGACCGTCCGTCTGCGGGTGATAAACTGTACTGAACTTGAGGCGGGTACCCAAACTCTCCTGTAAGCTCCTCCAAAAGTGCAAAACAAATCCGGTGTCTCGATCTGACACAATGCTGACTGGAACTCCGTGAAGTCGTACTATCTCCTGCATGTATCTCTCTGCCAGTGACTCTGTCGACTGTCCCACTCAGAAAGGTAAGAAGTGTGCAGCTTTTGTGAGGCGGTCGACGATAACCCAAATGGCGTTGTTGCCCCTAGGGCTCCGGGGTAAGGCCGTCACGAAATCCATAGTAATGTGCTCCCACTTCCATTCTGCTATCGGAAGCGGTTGTAACAGTTCTGTTGTCCTCTGATGTTCCGCCTTCACCTGCCGGCATACCAAGCACCTGGATACGAACCGCGCAATTTCTCGTTTCATCCCGTTCCACCAAAAATGCTGCTTTAGATCTCGATACATCTTCGTACCTCCCGGATGCACAGAATAAGCTGAACTATGAGCCTCAGCCAGTACCTCTTCTCGAACATCCCCTTTGGGTACGCAGAGTCTGCTACCGAATCTCAGAGAACCGTCTTCATGTATGAGTAAGTCCGTTCTCAGCCCGGCTTCTACTTGCGCTATGAACTTTTGCAATCGAGGATCATCCGCTTGTGCAGCATTGATGCGATCCACAAGGGAAGACTGCACCTGTGGTTGCCAAAATTGACTGATTGCGCTCAGTGTGACGACCTCAAGCTCGAGTCTCTGAAAATCCTCAATGATGCTCCTCTGATTGGTCAACATCATGACCGCTGGCTTGCGACTGAAAGCATATGGTACAACATTTACTTTTCCCAGGTGATACTGAAGGTCCAAGTCATAATCTGCCATCAGTTCTAGCCATCGGCTCTGCCTCATGTTTAGTTCTTTCTGAGTAAAGACGTACTTCAAACTTTTATGATCCATGTACACTTCTACCTTCTCGCCCAACAGGTAATGCCTCCAGATCTTCAATGCAAAAACCACTGCGGCTAACTCCAAATCATGCGTAGGGTAGTTCCTCTCGTGATTTCTCAACAGTTGAGAGGCGTAAGCAACCACCCGACCGTGTTGCATCAGAACACATCCTAAGCCCTTCCCTGCAGCATCACTATGTATCACCAAACCACCGGAATCATCTGGTACTATAAGAATGGGCGCCGTGATTAACTTCCGCTTCAGTGTCTCAAATGTCCAGGTACACTTCTCTGTCCATACAAACGGTACCTCCATCCGTGTCAGCCTCGTCAACGGTTCAGCGATTCTTGAAAAGTCTTGGACGAACCGCCGATAATATCCTGCCAGTCCCAGGAAGATTCTGATCTCGGCCACTGACTTCGGTGTTGGCCAATTTCTGACAGATTCTATCTTTGCCGGGTCCACTGAGATGCCTTCGCCCGAAACAATGTGCCTCAAGAACTGAACCTTGTCGAGCCAGAATTCACACTGCTCAATTTCGCGTACAGCTTCTCTTCCCAAAGAATTTGTAGAACCGTGCGCAGATACTCAACATGCTCCTCCCGGGTGTTCGAGTAGACTAGTATATTGTCGATAAATACAACGACAAACGTGTCCAAGTACTTCGCAAACACCCTGTTCATCAAGTCCATAAATATCGCCGGAGCATTGGTAACACTGAACGGCATCATAAGGAACTCATAATGTCCGTATCGGGTCCTGAAAGCCGTCTTGCATATATCCTCGGCCGCTACTCTGATTTGATGATATCCAGAACGGAGATCTAACTTCGAAAATACCTTGGCCCCACTTAACTGATCGAATAAGTCGTCGATGCGCGGAATTGGGTACTTGTTCTTTATTGTGACTTTGTTCAGCTCCCGATAGTCTATACACATCCGCAACGATCCATCCTTCTTCTTCACCAACAGAACTGGTGCACCCCACGGTGAAACGCTTGGCCGGATAAATGCCTTCTCCAGGAGTTCTTCAATTTGCTTCTTCAATTCTGCCAACTCAACTGGTGCCATTCTGTACGGGGCCTTGGACACTGGTGTTGTACCTGGAGTCAAATCAATCAAGAATTCCAAGACGCGTGGAGGTGGTAGATCTGGTAAATCTTCAGGGAACATGTCCAGGAAATCCTGAACAATCTCTGGGGCTGGGTTCTCATCAATCTCCATAGCTGTCAACTCCTTTGGCTTGGCTCTATACTTGGCTGGCTCCAAAGATTCGCTCCCGCCTTCGAAAATAAACTCCGAGGGATTGGGAATGCGGAAAATCACATTCCTTGCTCGGCAATCAATAACTGCATGGAAGGTACTCATCCAATCCATCCCGAGAATTGCGTCATAGCTGCCTGTTCCGATCAAAAGGAAATTCGCATAGAATTCCCTGCCACACACTACAACCAGACATGATCTACATTCTCGACTAGATACTATAACACCATTACCCGTATGTATTTCCCAACCCTTGGTTAATGGTTCATATGGTATGGAGTGTGTATCAACAAAATGAGCAGATATGAAACAGTGCAATGCTCCAGAATCAAATAGTACTCTAGCTGGCATGGAATATACGAGTAGAATACCTATGACAACTTCGCCAGAAGCCTCTGCCTGCTCGGCGGTCAAGGTGAAAGCCCGTCCCTGACCGTGGCCTGTGTAGGGTTGCCTCTGCTCCTGTGATCTCTGCTGCTGTGGTCCAGACCCTCACTGTATCTCTGCTCGCTTAGGGCAATCGCTAACTCTGTGCTGACTGGATCCGCAAATCAAACACTGTCCCTTGGCGCGGCGACAGTCCTTCTGGGTGTGCCCATCTCTGTTGCAGTAGCTGCAAACTACGTTCTTGCTCTGGGGGCGATGCTGGGGCACGAATGGACGCTTCATCTGTGTCGTTCCTGACCTGTGAACTGGTATGACTCCTCGAGAAGGTGCGTGGGTGCGTGCTGGAACAACGGGGGGCTTCCTGAATTTGTTGATCAGTTTCTCCTCAATTCGCGCCGCGTTGAGTACCTGTGCAAAAGTCTGCAACTCGAGTGACGCGATCAACTGTTGTAGCTCGAAATCGAGTCCCTGCAAGAAACGCCTGGCCCTGATGGCCTCTGAGGCGACCATGTACAGAGCAAATCGGCTCAGACGGTTGAATTCTGCCGCGTATACGTCCACGGGACGGCCATCCTGCTTCAGTAGAATGAATCTTTCTTTCATCTCTGCCTTAGCGGTGGAAGGGAAATAGTCGTCTAAGAAGCACTCCTTGAATTTGCTCCATTCGATTGGCCTTTCTAGTCTGCTTTCTTCAACTGACCATCAAGTACGTGCTTCATCTTCCAACTGGATCTTTATCACATTCACTTTATCTTCATTGGGTACCCTGACGGCCGTCAGTAAGTTCTCTTAACCAGCCGTTGCTCGGCCTCGAGTGGTTCGGCTAGTCCTGTAAATGCAGCTGGATGTAACCTCCGGAAATCTGATACGGTGCCAGCCCTGGCAGAAAAAACTGGTAGAGCAGTGCCCTCGGGGGCGGTAATGAGGGCAGAGGGTCCCCCTATAGCGGTAATAGTCCTGAGTCCCTCGGTGAGTAGGTTCGTCTTTCTCACCTGAGCTTCTGCGAGAGAGGTCAGTTCACTAAGTATCCTCTCCGTGCGATCCTGAGAACTTGAGTCCGAGGAATGGTCGTTCGGAGACGTCATATTGCTGGAAGATATTTAAAAAGATATGATTAGATACAAGGATGAAAGTCAGGAATAGTGAAGCGAAAATAACGTAATAAAGTGTAGTTAATGTTATCCCTTACTACTAAACGCGTCTCTGATACCAACAAAACCATGTCACGCCCCGCTTCCCAAAATACAGAAAATGAGGGATGACTAGGCCAGCCATGCTTCTACGGTCAAGGAATAATCCCGCTGTAGTCACACTTCGGTTTCTAGCATTACATGGTAATCAATAAACAAAGCACAGAAGTAAAGGAAATACATCACTAAATTATTACATCAACTTTCATTGTTCACAATTTACAATAAAACAAGAAAAGAACTACTAATCAAGTTCGAATACAAGGTCTCTTTAGGGAAAGCAGAAAAAGTGAATGAAGTACTCCCGACTAAATCTCCGCAAGCTCGAAGGGCAAATCCGACTCCTGCACTGGTTCTTCCTCGAGATCTGAGCATGCATACTCAGGTCGTCAGAGCGACGTAATAGGAATATTATAATGTGACAAGTAACAAGCACAGAAGGTAATAACAGTGGAAGTAAAATGCAGGTCATCAATATGTCACTAACTGATACAAAGTATGATCTGTGTCCCTATCAGTCTCTAAGCCATCTTTAAAATCGAGTTGTGGAAATGAGAATCATGTTTAACGAGGGTCTCGTACATACCCGAGACTACGGCCCGCTATCGCCAGGGATATAACCCTGTCAGCCAGACCGCTAGGCCCAACCTAATATATATAAGAGTCGTTGTTCGAATGATCATCCTCTAAATCACTGTCCTCGCTAAATACGATACTTTTTCCACTTCGATTTCCCCTTTTTCCCCAGGTTTACACTATTGATGAGTATGGTCTAGTCGTGTACAAGTATGCACCAATAACACGGTTTTGTCACTGTTCACTGTATTATTCACTGTCACGAATCATTCACTTTTCCATTGGCGTACTTGACACTCCTAAAACAACACCATTCACGCACGATAATGCATTGTACACTGAATAATAACGCGCACTATCACTAGGTGTATGGCAATCGGGTAAGATATGTGCATTTATGCAGTTAACAAGTCATGTGTAATACGAACTATTGTGCACCTTATGAACTTATAAAAATTGCATTAAATCATACGTTCAAAATTCAGTGAAATGATACAAAGACGGTAACAATTAAACTCAGTCGGAAGTTCAGAAAAATTTATTTCAGTGCAATCGGATTTCGGGTTTGCAAGTTACAGCCATTTCATTTTAAGTGCTCGCTGCAGGAAATTCAGTTTCTGAACTGAACGTCCGTTTCGCGACACAATTTTTACCCTGTTGGGATTAGAATTTAGCGACGCTATAGTTGAATGAAATTTAGGTTTTTCAATATGGTTTCTAACGCATCAGACGGATTCTCAATCGCGCCTCCACATCAGAAGTTATGTACTGTATAACAATAAGGTATCAGTTCTGTTTCTGTTTGGGACTACTATACGTCCTGTTCTTTTAAATTACAGTTTAAATATTAAACGACGGTAAAAGGGGTGAAATCACTTTCATTACTTATCTAACTGTTTCATATTCACTAAAGTATAGGGTTCCGCAATATACAAGTTCAAGCAGCAAAGGGGTAAGCATTACGAGATAGAAATCAACAGCCAGAGCTGCTCTGGACTGCAGTCCAGAGCCGCTCTCCGAACCAGTTTCCGTCGTATTTTCAGTATAGAAACAATTTAAAACTTTTTTGGGGTTCTAGGCCGTCGAGTTGGATTCGATTTGAACCCTCGAACGCATCATTCCAATTTGTAAACAATTAATTATGATTTTTACAAGTTTCAGTCGCGGGAAATTTTCAGTTTTAACGGGTGTAATCGGGGATGATCGTTCAAGTCGATAACGATTATATTTTTCAGTAAAATTTTAACACAATGTTCATTATCATATGGGCCAGCTTATATGATCAATTTTCGTCAGTTTAATAGAAAGTTTCCGTTCGGGTTTTGCATCAAAAACTTGCGTCATAAAAATTTACACGAATTATTTACACGGAATTAATAGGATTTTGAATTGTAACAGAATAATCTAGCATGTAGCAAGTAGGGTACTTGCCTGGAGACGCGTTGACGATGCACGGCAGCGTCAACGGCACGAACGCGCAACGAACGGCACGGTTTGGGTTCACGGCCTCGGCTCGAGTTTGGGTTCGTTGTCGGAGTTGCCTGGGGGATGGCTCGTGATCGCTGGAGGCGGAGTGGGTGCTGTGAAGCTCCTGGGGATGTGCTGGGGTCGGCAGTGGTCGGCAGAGGTAGCTCCGGCGAAGGTGCAGCAGGGGGTTCGAGGCTCGAAGCTTGGTCGCCGAGGAGAGAGGGAGGAAGCAGTGGGTGTGCTCGGGTGGGTAGGAGATGATGCTGATGATGCAGAGGGGTCGCTGAGGCAGTGGGGAGCTCGTCGGCGTGATGCTGTGCAGAGGAGAAGCTCGACGAGTAGGTTGGGTTCCGGCTCGGTGGTGCAGGTGAGGTGGGAAGGTGAAGTGGGGTTCGAGTTTTGGAGAGAGAAGCGAGGGAGGAATGACGAGGTGATTGAGGTGGTCGTCGGCGGCGGCGGCGGCGGGGTGTAAGGGGATGAAGCTGGAAGTTTTTTGGAGAGAGGAGAGGAGGAAGGAGAACGAGAGTGAGGGGGAAGAGGGTTAGAGCGACGAGGAGCGGTTTGATAGGCGCGTGCGAGGTCGTGGTCGACGACCGGGGACGTGGGGCGACGACGCGGGGCGTGGGGAGACGTGGAGCACGTAAAAGAGAAGGAGCGGGAAAACGAGACGAAGTGGGGAAGAGGGAAGGGTAACGGGTCGGATCAGTGGCGGGTAAGGGTAAGGAGTTGGGCCGGTGAGGATTAATTCACTTATTTTTTCTGAAGGAAAGAAAAGATAAGGATATAGAAGTGGGCTGGGGATTTATTTATTAAATTGAAATTTGTCTTGGGCTGGGCTAGCTTGGGGGATTTATATATATTTAGTTTTTGTTTTGGGCTTTATTTAAAGGTTTAGAAAAATTTAAATAGTAAAACCTAGCAACCAATTTCCTATAAAATTACGAGAAAAAAAATAGGAAAACGTTCGGGGGACTAGGAAAAATATAGAAAGATTTTATTGATGGAAATGGGGATTTGCATTGATAAATCTGGAGCTAATGCCAACACGGGATCAAGCAGGTACTGGTTTTATCTGAATAGACAACATGATATGTCCGTCGGGACAACAAGTCAGGATTGTCGGCATTAGTAACAGGATCAGATATCATGTCAAGCAGTGGTGTATCAGGTCATGTTAGGTGGTGTACAGTGCATTCAATGGATGCCCAACAGTAAAATGCAACTAATATCGAAACACGGTAAAATACGGATGCACGAGTGTTTATCAGGGATCACATCTACAGCTCCATGACTAAGTATGATGCACATTATCAAGCATGGGGTGCTAACATAATGGTAACATGATATAATATGACATGGCATGCAACTAGATATATAATCAATAACACGGATACGAACGGATATCGAAGAAACGGTAAAACTGTAACATGGATGTGGAAGCAATGAACATGTAATAATTCTATACCTATGGATGTAAAATACATTGTATAACCTGTAACGAGATAAAATTGCATGCGACTAGATATGTAATAAGCTGTACGGATGTGAACAGATATTGTAAAACTGCAAAACTGTAACATAGGATGCACAATGCAGTAAACATGTGATATTTTTATTCATATAGATACAAATATAATAACATAGCATGTAATAAGATAAACTTGCCTGATCGGGTCTCAATACGGGGTGCGTACGACGTGTCCTACGTCGGTAAATGTAGCGATGCACACGCAGGCGTACAGAACTGAATCAGGAAAAACAAGAACACGACCATGCTAGCTGAGGATGTCCACTGGGTCGCTCGGATCGTCGGTGACGGCACGACTCCGGCGATGATCGGAAACCGAGAAAAGAAAAGAGAAGGAAGAAGAAAGAGAAGAAGATGAAGGTTGTTCTCTGGGGTTCCGTGCTCTGGGGTCAGAGGAGGTGGCAAGGGGGTGACGCCGACGATGGGTCGTCGATGGCGAGGATGCAGGCGAGGGTTTTCCGGCAATAGGGCAATGGGGTTCTAGGTGGTTGTAGGGTTGCGGGTGTGCAGGAAGGAAAGTCGGGAAGAGGTGTTCGATGAGGTGTAGAGGCGAGGGGAGGCCGACGTGGGTAGTCGGCGGTGAGGCGAGCTCCGGCGAGGAGGGTTGCAGGGGCTCGAGTTGGGTGCAGGGGTGTCGGGTTCTTGGTGCTCGGGTGAGGGTGGTGTCGGGTTGAGAGAGGGGAGAGGAAGAAGTGGTGGCGAGGACGAGCTGGTCGATGGGGAGGCTGGGACGGAGCAGACGAGGGCAGTGATGGGTTCACGTGGATTATAGGTCTGTAGCGAAGAAAGAGAGGCGGAGAAGAGAAGGAAGACGAGGAGGTGGAGACGAGGGTGTGGGGATGGTCGACGACGATGAGGTGAACGTTGGCGACGAGGGCAGGGACGAGGTCGAGTCGTGGGTTCTTAGGTTGTAGCGGTCGCGACGGGGATGTGGGTTCTCATCGGGTTTAGGTTGATGGGAGATGGAGGAAGGCGAGGGTGAGGTCGGGGAGATGGGGCGAAGTCGAGGGTGAGGCGGCGACGAAGGCGGCTATGGGAGTGCGATGACCTGGGGTGAGGTAAGGCATGGGTTTGGGTTCTCGTCGTGATGAGGCACGAGGCGGGAAAAACAAGGAAAGATGAAGGAGAGAGGAGTAAGTGGGGATCAGTAATATGGGTAAAATATATATAGATATTGAGAGAGAGAGAGAGGCTGTTAAGATTAGGAGTTAAAATATTTTATATATATATATATATATATATATATATCTGTAAAGAGAGACAGAGTATGCAGTAGGATTTGTTAGTGGTGATTGGTTAGGATAGATTTTGAATAGGATTTGAAAATATTTAAAATATTGATTTTATTGGAGATTTTGGCTAATGCAAAAATAGTCCAAAACATGCTCGGGTCGGGTCTAAAATTATGGTTTGAAAATACAGAAAATATACGTGTCAAGCAAAACCAAAATATGATATCCGGGTAACGAAAATGTATACCCCCAAGAATGGATACACGTAGCGTGCACGTAGCTATCCAAACGAGTCTGTTTCACTGAACGGGACAAAAACACGATGTACAGATACTACAACAGGATTAGGGGTATGATGCAGGCCATGATAGATATTTTTAAAATATATTGTTTTATTATATTTGTATTATTAAAAAAATGTAGATACCAGATATAATACAGGTATACAACATGAAAGTGCACGGATCACCATAACTAACCGGGATAAATCATAAACAGGAATCAAGACGGGTTTCCAGCAAGCGGGTCCGATCGAATGCAAACACAGATATCAATTACATTATTCGCATCCAAAACACAATAAATCAAGAATAGCCATAAATAAAGAAATACCCAAACAGAATTGGTATAAATGAACTAGGGTATTACAGCTGAGGCGGCCCAACTGAGGGCCTGCTCGAAAAGCAAAACGGCGGCCGTTGGATAGTCTCACATATCGACACCGCCCTCGCCTCGAGAGAGGACGACCGCTTCACCCACGGGCAGTCTGCCCTGTGCCACTATACAGGCACAGGCCAATCCTCATCCTCGGGTGGCCCGACGAATACGAACTTCTCCTTCCATTCGTGGATTGAAGAAGGAACTACTACGACTCCTGACCCGGCCGTCCCTCCCCTGCGTTTTCTAAAGGAAACGTACACCCAACTCGGCTCGTCTTTACGAGTGTCGGGATGATTTTTATAACAAAGAGAGGAAAGGAGAAGAGTCAAGCTGAAGGGGATTTCTTCAAGTCTCAACCGGACCAGGAATCCGAGGAGAATTCTCCATGAGTTCGGCACAAGTTGGCTCGGGGCTAGTTGAAAGCAACGTAGCGCCCCGCATACCTCGGGGTAAAAGGGTAGACACAGTCTGATCAGTCGAAAATACTGCATCTTTTAACCGGCAATTTCCCTATCATTTGCATTCATATAGAAGTGTTCGGCATTCATATTTCACATATTAGCAAATCAATCGTTAAATATCAGATTGCATGTGTTAGACTCTAAAACCGGCACTATAAAGGAAATTGACTGCATTTCATGGCATCGCATCATCCCTATATTGCGCAACATTTGTCTCGAGATTTGTGCAGGAAATTGCAGGAGCAAAGTCAAAAGAGATGATAAAAAATACGCCAACTCAATGATTTCAGATCTGATAGCAATTCAAAAGGCAATATAAAATTCAACATATCAATAAAAGCCCCATACATCAGCCCAAAGAAACAGAAGAGAGCCCAAGTCCTGAAGCCTCCAAAGCGCAGCGGAACCGCGGTGGGATCCGGCTTGCGCCGCGGTTCCGCGGCGGTTTGGTCAGATCAAGCTTCCATTTTCAGTGCACAATTCTGATCTCAAGGCCTACATTCATTTCACATACTTCAAATTCCAGAATTCTCCAGAGTCTTCTGCCAGATCAGCAAAGATCATTAATCAAAACTAATCCTAATTAAGCTCCTAACTAACCTCTTTTAGAAGCTCCCTCCTAACTAATCACATCTAGAAGCTTCTCCTCTAACTAACTTTTGGAGGGAAATTCAAAATCTCCTCAACAAACTTTTGGAGGGAAACTTAAAATTCAAATCCTAGATCTAGCATTTTGATGGCTATAAATAGGAACCTAGATCTAAGGGTTGAGGTTGTTCAATCTTAGTTAATCTTAGTTGTTCAATTTCTCATCCTAAATCTCTTACACCCTCTTCTTCCACAAGTCTAGTGACAAGACTTGTGCGAAACCCTAACCCTAATTCCAATCCAAATTCAAGATCCCGAGTACCAATCAAATAAGAAGCCTTCAACCTTTTAGGAGCGGAGCCGATCTTCAATCGGGCAAGTGATCCAAGCCGATCCGCGACTTACGGAGACGAGCGAAGCCAAATCGACGATCGAGTTCTTCCTCTTGTAGTTCTTGAGCGAATGTAATGAAATTGTTGATATAAATAAAAGGTGAAATTCTTTAATCTTGCTTTCTTTAAATTCTTGCATCATGATTCGATCTCAATTTGTGATTGTGATTCTTGTTGTGATGTTTGAGTAAAACTCCGCTCGTAAAGGAGTCGAGACGATCAATAGAATGATGATGTAACAAATCTTAATACGATTCTTGAGTCTTACGAGCTTTGTAAACCCTAGCAAGTTCAAGAATCGATGACCTAGTTTCGTTGCGATGCTTTCTTGATTGTGATCGCTCGAAATTAGGGATCTACGATCGTTTCTTGAATTTACTAGAGGCTAGAATGTGAATGATATCGACGAAAGAATAAGGGATAAGATG
Organism: Agapanthus africanus; assembly: GCA_030015575.1. Lineage (NCBI taxonomy): Eukaryota > Viridiplantae > Streptophyta > Magnoliopsida > Asparagales > Amaryllidaceae > Agapanthus > Agapanthus africanus. The sequence continues at coordinate 86,539,268 of CM057344.1, read as the reverse complement.
AAACCCTAGTTTCATAAGAAATCCCTAATTCTCGATCGATCATCATCGATCTAGTATCAATTCATCGAAGAATAAGAATACGTAATTGTAAGATTACATCATATCTATAGATCCGATCGATTCCTACGAGCCTTATTTAGATTCTTGATATTTGGTTTGGAAAAATCATCAAACTATCAATTCTTGATTCTATCTTTTTCTTATTATTAGATCTAGATTTTCTAATTCTTGAACTTCAAATACAAATTTTGAATTGTTTGTTTTCTTTTCTTTAAAGTTTCAATTCATCTAATTCGAAAGACGAACTATTACACTGTCCCTGTGGACGATCCGCACTCACTTACAATCTACATCCGACACCGTAGTTGATTGTGGTCAAATAATTTTTTAGTTGTGATTTCTTTACAATTTTCATACTACACAATCAGAAATCGCATAAGATTAAATGGCGCCGTTGCCGGGGATCGAACCCGGGTCACCCGCGTGACAGGCGGGAATACTCACCACTATACATAATTTTCTATACCGACACAACGAGAAATTCATCAATCAAATGGCGCCGTTGCCGGGGATAGTGCGCTAATTGTTCGTATTTTGAAATTTGAGTTGAAAAATTTATTCCATTATAATTTTTAGATCTAAACTCGCACAAACCCTAATACGTGTGTTGTGATTTGATTGCGAGAAAATCTGGAATCATTGGAGCTTGGATAAAAATTTTGTGAATATTCCAGAGAGCTGAAGGAGTGAACAGAAGTTCACTGTTAAAATTTTGCACAGAGATCCGCATAGAAGACCGCGGTTCCGCGGTGGGAGCCTCCTATTGCGGCGGTTCCGCGGCGGCCTAGCTGCTTCAGTGTACCAAAATTTCTCTGTAAGCCTCTCACTTTCTTATCTTCTCCCTCATCTGCTCCAATTAACAATTTCCTGCAGGTTTCTTTGCAAATAATCGCAACGCCGCGCAAAAAAACAAAAATTAAATTGTGCGTGTTTTGATTTTGTGGTTGTTTGCATAATTAATACGGAAATTAAGGAGTAAAGATCAAATCCAGATTAGGTGGGGAGTTCATTACCCTTCCTAGGCCCCAAAAATCGCAAAACTTGCATCCGCATTGACCCACATTAACTAAAAAATATCTAGGGATGACTCTAAGGACCGTCGCGCTCACTTAGGACAGAAGAAGGCCGTGGATAATTCATTGCTTATCCGTGTTTTCTTGTGGTGTCTAAGGCAAGTGTGTCGAAGGCTAGTGGTTATTAATTAGGCCCACTACTTACGTAGTGGAGTACCTTCCCACTTACCTGGCACTTACCTAGCCACAGGGGGACAAAGAGGCAGTGGAGGATTCTATCCTGCGACTTGTCTTTTGGCAGTTAGGAGCGGTCTAGAGCCTGACCTAGGTGACCCCTAGAATTAGGGTTTTGTGTGTTGCATTTGTTGTGTTGCATCATATTTTCAAAAATCCGTCCACTTTTCAAGACAAACACCGCATTCATATCATTTCCCCTAATTATAAATTCACGCTGCCACTTGTACTAACCCTTTTTAGTGCAAGATAGGCTGGACAACATGATTCTAGTGCTTGTTTAGTCCGCGTCCCCCGATCGACCCTAAAGTCGGTATTTCTACATTTACCCTTTCTTTACCCACCACCACACCCACATCGATGGATCCGTCTCCATCGAACTTCTTTTCCACTACTCTGCTGTCGTCCGTTGGTGCGCAGAATCCAGCTCGCATCTCTCTCCAAGAGAGGTGCTATCCTACACGAGGCCCACTTTCCACCTGTCTATCCATTCCACCAGCCAACGGGAAAAATTTTCAAATAAAACCCCAATACATCAACCTTCTACCAAAATTTCACGGTCTCGAGTCTGAAGATGCATACGCCTTTATTAACAAATTTGAAAATGTATGCGCAATGATGGGTACCTCACAGCTTTCTGTGGATGCTTTACGTCTTCGTCTTCTCCCATTTACCTTGTGCGATTTAGCCGAGAAGTGGCTATATAACACTACCGCACATTCCATTTCAAATTGGGACGAATTCGTCAAAGCATTCCTTAAGAAATTTTACCCACATCAAAAAACAGCTCGAGTCCGTAGCGAAATCTATCAATTCACCCAGCTTCCAAATGAAACATTTTCAAAATGTCTTGAACGTTTCAAGGATCTGTTAGTCTAATATCCACATCACGGCATCCCGAGATGGGAATTGTGCCGAATCATTTATGAGGGCATTACTCCTTACACAAGACAGACCCTTGAATGCATGTGTCAAGGCAACTTTATGACCAAAGATGATGGGGAAGCCTGGAAATTCCTAGAAGATTTCGCTGAAAGATCTTTACAGTGGGAGGGTGTGAGTCAATCGGTTAGGGATGGCAATGATATTTCCATAGGAATTAGAGCCGAAATTTTAGCTTTACACAAGAAATTCGACGCTATGGAAAATAAATTTTTAGCTGCCGCCCTAAATCAAATGTCACTCTCCAAAACTGTATGTAGCTGCTGTTCTGATCCGTCTCACTTGACGGAAGAATGTCCGTTTTAAGGTCATGAGCATACCAATGCCGCATTTCAAAGACCTAGAAACGATCCATCTTCCTCCATATATGATCAGGGTTGGAGGAATCACCCTAACTTTGCTTGGAACCAATCCCAATCTCAAAACACGGTTCCAACCCAACACAATTTCCAAAGGGTCCCTCCACCATAACAGCAGCCACCACTTCAATTGAGTCAGCACCCCTTCCATGCACAAAACTTCAAAAATCCGGCCAACACTTTTACACCGTCTAGTCCTTTGCAATTGACCGGTACAGATAACACCTCTGCACTAGCACAAACCTTGGATACTTTCATGAAACAATCCATCCAAGGGACGGCAAGTTTGCAATCTTCCATCGAGAATGTAATGAAGATCATTGTCTCTCAAAATGAGAACATCAAATCGATGGAATAAAAAATTGCACAACTAAAAGCCGAAATGAGTGCAAGAGAGAAAGGGAAACTTCCAGCTCAACCTTTACCCAATCCTGGCTATTCACATCTTGTGAATGCAACCACGTTGAGATCTGGAAGAGTGCTTGACAATCATGTTGAGGAAGAGTTTGATAATACTGATAAATCAATCAATAACACCCCGGCTGAGACCTTTCCTCACACACACTTCTAATTCTGACCCCAGTTCTTCTACCCCACCACCTTCTTGCGAGCCTATTCTTCGTTTCCCATAAGGCTCGCCACCTCAGCTCATCTCTTCTACTCCTCCACAGACGATCCCCACTCCTCTTTCGGGATCATGTCTACCCCTACTTCCTTCTCCTATGATGGACCCAGCGCTTATTGCTAAAGCACCTTATCCTAATCGGTTAAGGGCTAACACATCGAATCCACATATGGAGAAGATTAGGGACATTTTAAAGCAAGTTAACATCAACATCCCTCTTCTAGATGCTATCCAACAAGTTCCGTCCTATGCAAAAACTCTTAAGAACTTGTGCACTAGGAAGAGGAAGACTCAAGTGCCCAAGAAGATTTTCATGGCAAAAACAGTAGACACAGCCTTTCCCCGGCAATTACCGAGGAAACGTAAGGATCCTGGATATCCTACTATTTCCATTTCTATCGGGGAAAAACACATTAACCGTGCTCTACTAGACTTTGGCGCTAGTGTTAACTTGCTTCCATACTCAGTCTATGAGCAACTAGGTATCGGAGAATTGAAGCCAACCCATTGCACTCTCCAGATGGCTGACCGATCAATCACCAAACCTAGGGGTGAACTGGAGGATGTGTTAATAAAAATCGGGGAATTTATATTCCCTATGGACTTTATTGTAATTGATACATAGCCTGTAGCGAACCCACGGAATTAAATTCCGGTGATTTTAGGTCGCCCCTTTTTGGCCACTTCCAATGCTATTATCAACTGTCGTAACGGTTCTATGACCCTATCTTTCGGGAATAGGTCAATAGAGCTGAACATTTACAAGTTGGGAAGTGTACCCTCCGAACCTACTGCTCAGGTATGTTCTGTCGACTTAATGGATGTCGACAGCAGCGAATTTGACGATCCTCCTGATACCGATCTAGACTCTTTTCATACGTTGTTGTTTGACCCAACTATGTATCATATACATACGGACTCTTCCACCGAAATGTCCGGGTCAACAATTAACACGGATTATGAACTGTTCTTAGAGTCTGAAGATCACCCCGCACTTTATGATGACATTATTCATCGGGGTATTGATGGAACTTTTGAGGAAATCTTCGCTGAAGAACTCGCATTTTTGAATGACACGGGTGTTGAGACGAATCTTGTCCCAATCAATAAAATTGAACCTCCACCCCTTCTTCTGAATTGTAAAAAGAATGCGAGCAATCCATCACATACACTGCATCGTCTCTCCAAAATGAGACGCACACACATTCTATTCCACCACTTAACCTTTCCCCACTTCTTCTTCCACCAACCAGAGCACTGCATTGATAAAATTTTTGAATGGTTGGTGTTGACATTCGGTCTTTGCAAAGCTTGGTATCGACCACTGATTTTTGACCCCCTCATATGATTTTCAAAGATTAACATTGCATAACTCAAGTTTGGGGGGGTATGTTTTTCTGGCTCTTGAAAAGAAAATTTTTACAAAATAATGAGCCAAAAATAAATTTTGGGAAGTTCTTCACTTAAATATTTTGCCCCCACTAATAAATTCCTCCCAGGCATACAGGTTTTGTAGATATAGCATATGGCAACAGTGAGGACACTGTTGAAAACAAGTTTGGGGGAGGTTTGTGCTTATTTTCGCATCATTTGCATATCATTTGCATAAGCACAAAACATTTTTGGAAAACCTATAAAAATTTTAAAAGAAAAAAACATTTTTTGTACATAAATAAGATAATAAAAGATTAGATAGTGAAAAATTACATCCATGAGATTAGAAAAATTTAAGAAAACCAAGAAAATTAGAAGTTTTCTTGTACGAACTAGTAATAAGTAGTTATGAGCCGTTGTCCCAAGGGTTAGTAAGATGAAGGACGTCACTAATCTGAGGATAAAAATAAGTCTGAAAAATAGTTTCTATTCTGGAAGCCAAACATTTTGAACGTTGATACCCTGCTATTCGCACTTACACACGTCTTGAAGCCCGGGATAGTAGAGGATACCTTGAAATGCTCTTGTCTTAAAGCCGATGTATGAAGGAAATAAAAAGAAAAAAAAAAGTGAATAAAAAAAAATATATAAAGTGGTGAGAAAAATGAACACTGGTTTTGTTATCACCAAAGGCAATAAAAAAATATATAGCGAGGGTGTCTTTTCACCTAGTGCCCTAAGGCCAACTGGTCTGGGAGTCACTGCTATGCCTGAGGTGGTGCAAGACGAGGAAAATACACCAAGTAAGCAAGCACGGGAGTAATCGGTCGGTTAGTACCTCAAGAAGTATTAACGGTCGCATGAAAGTGTGTGAGCAATCTCATCTAAATATTCATTAATTAAAAAGTACTGAGGCTGATGGGCAAGAGTATGGTAGCTTGAATTGAATTCTCCGGGTGTAGGGATGTCCTTTATACACACGCAGGGTGATATGATCGATGTTTGGAATAAAGATAGGAATGAAGAATAAGACGATGTTTTATTGAGGGAGGACGTGATTTCTGAAATCTTTTCATGACCATTAAGATAGGGCTCATGACAACCGAAAAGCTAGCTTAGTTGGAAACCCTAATTTTCAAGACTTTTCTTTTACAATTCTTGTCTTTAAATGTAATATTCATGATCTTCCTTTTATTATTGGATTTTGTGGGTGCAATCCGCTGAAAACCCTCAGGAGACAACACTCCTCCTACTATGGACACCTAGAGGTTTAAAGGCTTGTTGCACGTGCTCAGTGCAATCGTGTTGCCTACGAAAGTGTGCTAGTTAGTTTTTTCTCTTTCTTTATTTTCTCCTTCTCTTTTTAATAAAAAGTTCGCTCGAGACGATCGAAATTAAGTTTGGGAGAATTTGATCAGTCGAAAATACTGCATCTTTTAATCGGCAATTTCCCTATCATTTGCATTCATATAGAAGTGTTCGGCATTCATATTTCACATATTAGCAAATCAATCGTTAAATATCAGATTGCATGTGTTAGACTCTAAAACCGGCACTATAAAGGAAATTGACTGCATTTCATGGCATCGCATCATCCCTATATTGCGCAACACTTGTCTCGAAATTTGTACAGGAAATTGCAGGAGCAAAATCAAAAGAGCTGATAAAAAATACGCCGACTCAATGATTTCAGATCTGGTAGCAATTCAAAAGGCAATATAAAATTCAACATATCAATAAAAGCCCCATACATCAGCCCAAAGAAACAGAAGAGAGCCCAAGTCCTGAAGCCTCCAAAGCGCCACGGAACCGCGGCGGGAGCCGGCTTGCGCCGCGGTTCCGCGGCGGTTTGGTCAGATCAAGCTTCTGATCTCAAGGCCTACATTCATTTCACATGCTTCAAATTCCAGAATTCTCCAGAGTCTTCTGCCAGATCAGCAAAGATCATTAAGCAAAGCTAATCCTAATTAAGCTCCTAACTAACCTCTTCTAGAAGCTCCCTCCTAACTAATCATATCTAGAAGCTTCTCCTCTAACAAACTTTTGGAGGGAAATTCAAAATCTCCTCAACAAACTTTTGGAGGGAAACTTAAAATTCAAATCCTAGATCTAGGGTTTTGATGGCTATAAATAGGAACCTAGATTTAAGGGTTGAGGTTGTTCAATCTTAGTTAATCTTAGTTGTTCAATTTCTCATCCTAAATCTCTTACACCCTCTTCTTCCACAAGTCTAGTGACAAGACTTGTGCGAAACCCTAACCCTAATTCCAATCCAAATTCAAGATCCCGAGTACCAATCAAGCAAAAAACCTTCAACCTTTCAGGAGCGGAACCGATCTTCAATCGGGCAAGTGATCCAAGTCGATCCGCGACTCACGGAGACGAGCGAAGCCAAATCGACGATCGAGTTCTTCCTCTTGTAGTTCTTGAGCGAATGTAATGAAATTGTTGATATAAATAAAAGGTGAAATTCTTTAATCTTGCTTTCTTTAAATTCTTGCATCATGATTCGATCTCAATTTGTGATTGTGATTCTTGTTGTGATGTTTGAGTAAAACTCCGCTCGTAAAGGAGTCGAGACGATCAATAGAATGATGATGTAACAAATCTTAATACGATTCTTGAGTCCTACGAGCTTTGTAAACCCTAGCAAGTTCAAGAATCGATGACCTAGTTTCGTTGCGATACTTTCTTGATTGTGATCGCTCGAAATTAGGGATTTACGATCGTTTCTTGAATTTACTAGAGGCTAGAATGTGAATGATATCGAAGAAAGAATAAGAGATAAGATGAAACCCTAGTTTCATAAGAAATCCCTAATTCTCAATCGATCATCATCGATCTAGTATCAATTCATCGAAGGATAAGAATATGTAATTGTAAGATTACATCACATCTATAGATCCGATCGATTCCTACGAGCCTCATTTAAATTCTTGATATTTGGTTTGGAAAAATCATCAAACTATCAATTCTTGATTCTATCTTTTTCTTATTATTAGATCTAGATTTTCTAATTCTTGAACTTCAAATACAAATCTTGAATTGTTTGTTTTCTTTTCTTTAAAGTTTCAATTCATCTAATTCGAAAGACGAACTATTACACTGTCCCTGTGGACGATCCGCACTCACTTACAATCTACATCCGACACCGTAGTTGATTGCGGTCAAATAATTTTTTGGTTGTGATTTCTTTACAATTTTCATACTACACAATCAGAAATCGCATAAAATCACAGTCCAGCCCAGAATGCATCCAGATATAAGGTGATCTCCTTGCCCTGCACTTGATCCGTCCTCTCGTCCTCCCTAGCCAAACGAAGCAAATAACTAGGGGGAATATGGAAGCGAGCTCGGATCGTGGTGAGCTCGTCTACATTCCTCAGGAGGGAGGGTGCATCGCGAGCATTCCTGATGCGCGCTTTAGGGACCCTTCCCGTCGCATGACCACGGGAGGCACGGGTAACCTTAACTCTACGAAGGGAATCCGACTCAAATGGGGCAGAGGAAGAAGCAGCGGAAGACTCCCTAGACTCTACCCTAACTATCTCAACAGACTCCTCAGAGGAAGACATCTAACCTGATTCAAAGAAGGAGTCCTACGAGGAAAGAGCGCGAGAGATCCGACCTAAAGAAAAGAGCGCCGAGCTATCTCTCGCAGCAATGGGAAAATGATGGCGAAGTGTGGACCCTAGGGGGATCCCACCTCTATTTATAGGGTTTTGGCAAACGCATCCGACGACTCAGATTGTTTCCCGCCAAAACGACGCTTCGCGCTCGCCAGACGTCGACGCTCTACGTGTCGCTCAACTATTGGAGATGTCCCTTCGAGCGCAGAAGACAGTGACGACCCATCACGTCCGCCAATCGGCGTCGGACACGTGGCCTGCGCCCCGATGTACGTACGATCGAATTAGCGCTCCCTCTTTAATGCACGATCTCCTCTCCGATCCGCTGACGTAATCAAGGATACGCCTAACCGCCTCGGAAATCCGCACTGACGAGGTTCTTAACTACAAACTGAGCCCGGGGAACCGATCAGACCACTCTCGACCCGACCTATAAATAGATCGGGACGATAGTGGGGGGCTAATGATGATGCTCATAATCGGGAACTCCCCAGATCATGACACGTGGCAGATGACGTGTCCCGAGACATACGGAAACAGGGCAAGTATCTTACTTTGGAATCATTCCCCAGGGTACCGTCCTGAGGCATGACCCGACCTTCAACGGGTCCTTGAACGCTCCTATGCTCGCCCCAGCAAAGAACCAACGGCTCGCCACCGATCCCACCTATACGTCGAGCTTCCTCGGCCTCCCGCTCGTTTCCGAGCCTCCCGCCGAGCTAAGCCTCCCTGGTTTTGCCGAGCAACCAAGGACGCAGAGCCCAAACGCCCCCGCCACGGCTCCGCGTAACTCTCCAAAAGCGATATATCCTCCACCCAACATCCCGCGTTCCACGCCACCGTATCCCTCCATTAACGAGCGTATTTCGTCATTAATTGGGGGATCCCGTCATTCACGCAGGTGTAACGTCAGGGGCGTAACGGCCGGCGAAGATCTCGCGCCAGCTCGGTTTAAGCGACCGCTATAAAAAACCCTCTCCCAGACGACTCAGGTAAGGCAATTTTACCCCCAATAGGCCGCTACTCTGCTCAAATATCTCGACTAACTTGATCATCGGAAGGTCCACGGTTGTACAACTATCCCGGGACTTCCTTGCTGGTAGCTCAGCTTCATTCCAAATCAAGCCCACTAAGATCCACACGCTTCAGGAGGTAGCCCTCAAACCCAATCTCAGCCCTTCATCAATGCTCGCGACAAATCGACGGAAGACAACATCTGAAGGAGATCCAGACCTCCATCACCCCCATAATGGTTTCACGGATGTCTAGGTAGTTCGGGAAGAGGCGCCTCATCGCGGCCGACATCTTCGCTGCCGCTGGGTGCAGGAGAATGTGAGATGCGAGATTAGATGATTTGGAGATGGATGCATGACACCAAAACCAAACCCTACGTCCCCTATTCTACCCTATTCTATTCACATCAACAATCTAAGAGACATCTAATTGTCCGATTTAAATTGAACGGTTAGAAATGATCCAATTCCCTTCAAGAGGAATTATTTTTTTTTTTTTTTTTTTTTTTGTGGCTACCCTCAGCTGTGTCTGTTTGTTCGCCTTGAATAATAGAATTAGTTCCAGTATTTCAAATTTTTGGTTTTATGGAAAAAAGGATTTGGAAGTTATTTTCAAAAGAAGACTGGTATTTTGTGCGTGCTATCCATGTGGGTATATTTTGAACAATATAATTTTTTTTATCCTGGACATTATATAAAAAGATTTAAAGATATCTATAGCTTTTAAGATAAAAAAAAATCTTCATTTATTAACAAAGATTACGATGTTGTCCCGTGTTATTTATTTTTAAATAAATTTTTTTCCTCAATCGGTTGTTTTGTTGTAACTTTCATGGTTAAATGGTTGAGCTAGTAACTCATACTTAGAAAATAAATAAAAAAAATATGTTTTGTGTACATTAAAATTTATTCGGAAGATACGAGAATTTAAATGTTCTTCTGTCTTCTTTTGGAAGGATGCGTGTGTGAGAGAGATGAGTTGAGTGATTTTTTTCTTGGGAGGTGTAAGAGAGATGGGTTAAGCATATTTTCTAGAAAGATATGAGTTGGATATTCTTGTCTTTTTTTATAGATGGTGTGGGCAAGTTTATGATGAAGTATGGGGCAATAGCTTTTTCTCCTTATTTTGAATTTATTTATTTTTTTCGTAAAATGATGCAATAATAACATCACCCAAAAGGTTTGGATTATAATAATAAAGATAAAGATGTGGATCCAGCAGATAAGGTAGATAAGATTAGAAAAAACTTCTATGCAAGGGCTTGCATGGTGCAAGCCCTTTGCAAGCCCTTGGATAAATTCCCTTGCACAAAATTCGAAGCCAACCAAGAGCTTGCAAGTGACTTGCACTATGCAAGTCCTTGCATACTAGTTTTTTCCAATAAGATGATAGCTTGAACGTACTCAGTATTTTCTGGCTGAGATGGTGGCTTCAAATCCAATCAAATTTAATCAACTAATTTTAATAAGGGTTTTTTTTCCCGAGCCCTCTACAACATTGGTATTTTGAAAAACATCCCCAAAAAGTTTATATTTATAAATGCATCCCTTAAAACCTCTCCGTTAACTAAAAATACCCATTTGCTTAAGTTAATTACAATTAATAATTGGATTAGAGCTAACATGATGAATTGTGAGATAAAAAATCTATGCAACATCAAAACCCTCATCTCTTTTCATTTTTGTGCAAAACCCATCAGTCTTACTCTTTCAAACTCTCATTTTCAAGTTATCATTTTAGCTCTTAACGGAGATTTATAAAGGTGTAAAGGATGACACTTAAGCATAGAGATCAATTTAATTTAGATAAGAGTTCCAGAAGGTCTATTTACAAATATGAAATGTTAGAGGTGTTTTTCAAAATAGCAATGTTTTAGGGGAAGTATATAAAAAAGCCTTTTAATAAATAAAAATATATAATATAATATAATATAATCCTTAAGTATTTTCTCTTTCATCAAGCTCCGTTCCTCCCTTGCTCCGTAACCGATGAGCTTTTTCGTCTTCATACCATATTGGATGAGGACCAGACAAGAAGATAAATCATTATGGATTTTATTTAATTTGTTAAATTTGGATGGATCATTTGACGAGGTGTCTCAACTTGATTGTATTTGAAGCCACCGCCTAAGCAGATGATGAGGTAGCCTGAACCTACTGGATACTTTCTCTTATTTTACAACATGAAATACAAAACTAAAATTTAAGGCCCTTGAAATAATATTCTTTATTTATGGGGTAAATTTCAGTAAACCAGGCTGACTTTTCAGTTTTTTTTTAGTAAATTGCTTAAATATAACCATTACGTGCAAAACACAAACTCCTTTTACTAAAACACCCCTAATAATTTAAATTCACTCATAGATTTTCTCCTCTTCCAAATTTTATTTTCCAGACTTTTAATTCGTTTTTGGAACCTCTCACAGCTCGGACGATGTGAAACATTGTTGCCTTACGCTCATCTGATGACCATTGTGAAACCGGTGGGTAGCAGGGATCCATTACAGAGTGATATAGTTTCCTAAGTTGTCCATCGACGATTAAGAATCATACATGACTGATAAGGGACTAGCCTGTGAGATGGAATCAAATGGCTAAGGCATCTAGTCTAGTACAAGAATAAAAGCGATCAGGCTAATTATCGGATTGCGGAAGGGATGGTCATTTGAACCCGAACCGATTCCCTAATCCAAATTAATCGGCACGGGTCAAACATAAATAAAAATGAATCGGCCTACCCCAATGAATAAATAGGAATAATTACCGTCCAAAGATTTGACCCGACTTTCGGAACTGCGAAAGCCCTCAAAAAATCTCAACTTCCCAGCAACAAGCTTGCAGGCATCTGGATTCAACAATTCTCAGGAGCTCGTAAACCAAGCACTCGTTACAATTCATCCAACTTAGCATCCACCACAAGCAATTCTCTTTGACGCAAACATGAATTCCATTAGGGATGGCAATGGGCCGGGACGGGACCGAGGATTGCTTATCCCATCACTACCCCATAGTAGTGAAATCTCATCCCATCCCCGCCCCATGCCCTGCCGAGGCAGACAAAATCTTACCCAATCCTTGTCCCACCAGGGACCCGTCTCACCCCATCATATCTCTAGTCATTTATTTGTTCAAGTGTTCATTTTCCAACTAATAAGATCAATATGATCTAAATATTCATGTGTAACCACTAAAATTTAAGTCCGGCCATAAATGACTATAAATAATGAATCCTTACAATGACTATAAATAATGAATCCTTACGCTTTGTAAAACAATCCCTAAACAAAAGAAAACATTTAAATTTAAGCATTTCCAACAGTTACAATAAATGTACCGTTGATCGTTGACTACTATAAAAGAGAGGGAGACAACAATTGTGCAACGATACTCAGACGTGAGCTCAAGACTTGGGAAGAAGTTAATGATTATAAATGGGGCAACAAAAATTAAATTAATATACGGAGATATGCAAATAATATCATGCACAATTATCTATATTGCGGGACGGGACGGAACGAGACATGAAACAAGAGGAGCTAATACCATCCCCACCCTATCCCCACTATTTAGCTATCAGGTTTTCTCTATCCATATTCCATACTCCGGTCAACGGTCAAGATCCCGGCCCCAAGCGATGGTGCCCATGGGATAGGAAAAATTGCCATCCCTAAATGAGGGGGAGGGGGGGGGGGGTGGAATAATTGTTGGAAAATCTCTCCCCATGTTTCATTAAGAAGAGGTTTTAAAACATGGAAAGTACAAGCTAAAAAATTAAAAATAACGAACGAGAAATTTCAGTCTATAAGCCATCCAGGCTACAAATCTAGGTTCAAAGTTTAAATATTAAGACTTCAGCACCAAAACGAGTAACAAGACATCCCCAGAAAAGAGAAAGAGGCACCGAGGAAGACAAAAGCGCAGTATCCCACCTGCATGATCAATCTCCTGTGTCTCATGGAGAACTTGCTGCAAAAACGATCACCAAATTTAAACGCAGTCTGTAGTTGGGACGCCAAATTAATGTTTTTTTTTAAATAAAAGCACCACCGCAGGAATTGATTTATATCAAGGACTACATCGCAAATTAACTTTACAACTTAAGCCCTAAAAGCCTGATTTTTAATGTCACGCAGATAAATAGGTGCAGCTTTTGCTCGACCCAAAATATACTATGGAGATGGATATCAATGGGCACTGAGAGTTCATTCCCCTAAAGTTCACCACAATCCACCACAAGGTTAGACATGAAGGCTTTTCAACCTTTCCTGCCCTGGAAGAAAAGGAACACAAAATCATGTAAGAATAAGCTTGATATGCTTGTCTAGCAAAATTGCTTTGTGTGATTCAACGCATCAAAAGAAGGAAGCGTAACAAGAATTTTGTCTTCCCATTTATAAGTGAAGCTTTGCGGATGTGTTTCACAGGCTCATCATAATATGCTAGATAGTATATATATTCCCTATGTTGCACAGATTAGTCGTTGAGGTCATGAGTCTGTATCAGATTTGTATTGGATTCATCAAGAATACTTAAGGGGCTCTTTTTAACACATCCTAAATTTTATACTGTATTATAAATGTGTAGAGCATGAATCAGTTACGAAGTTACTAACAACACATCGTTGATTCCATTCTTGACTTGTGAAAAGAATTTTGTATTCTTGGTTAATTTTGTCAAACATATGAATTTTGTTAATATATATTTAAACAATAAAAGCTAGCGAATCCAATTGAATCGTATCGAGTTCTAGAAAATTGTAGATAGGCATTTCCAACTCGTATTGTGTCTCTTATCTGTATCCGAATCCATGCTTCTTAGTAAATTGCAATATTTTAATAACATCTTTAAGGAATATTGGTCTCATGGTAAACAAGAGACCAAAATTGTTAGTTTACAAGATGTTTTATTACTCAAGTGGTAGGTTTTGTCTTCAATGATGTAGCAGATCATACATGATCTTGAGCCACTCCACCAAGAATCTCCAGTTAAACCATAGGATCCTAGCTTATCGGAGTCAATTAGTGTAGCTCAAATGTGAACGTTGAGAATGGATGAATGGAGATATACTTCGAAATATGATAAGAAAGAAATGCATCCCTCTAGAGGTAGCTTCCATTGAGGATAAAATGCGTGAGAACTAGATGGCTAGGACACATGTAAAAGGGTCCAATAATTGACTATTAGGAGTAATCAAATTTGTGGTCAACAGAGCAATAAGGGCAAAGGATATGCCTGAACATACAGAGGAGGAGGCAGTTATAAGGAATTAAGTTAATTGAGGTAGGAGTCCCTAAGAGATTTGAATTGAAGAGAGATTCATCTCGCCAACCTTAAAAAGTATGCGATAAAGGCTTGTTGTAGTTGTAGGAAGCACTTGCTACAACTACATAACCTTAAAAAGTATACGATAAAATTTGAGATAATTTTTTTTTCTATTTTTCCTTCTTTGGGAAAAGGTAATTTAGAGGGTTTCTGCATTGAGATAAAAAAAAAATCTATGACTAAAATAGCCCTCACTAGCTCATCTAACTGATTCAAAGGAAAAGCCAAGCAACTATCATATGACATGAAAGGGGATTTCATATTTGCTGAGGGTTAGCGTCAAAGTTGAAAGTAAGGGGAAAACGGGTAAAATGCCTATAGGAAGATTTCTCGCTCAATTTTTGAGTTCTGGTCCATAGTCAACAACCTCATTTGGCAGATAGTAGAAATGCGAATGGAGTCACAATCCAATGCATACCCGTTTCTCGAAGAATTATTGTATCTGATATTAAAGATGGATTTCCTTTTTATACAAGATTTGGATAAAGAATAGTATAATAGTATATAATCATAATCGCTGGACATTGACACAGCTAATGGAAGTCCTACATAATTATTTGATTAAATGTACCGCTGAAATTATAATTAACGTTTAAATCCAATCTCTGTCCACAGACGCTGTATTGTGCAGAATATGGATAACAGCTTTTATTTAAGAAAGAAAACAAGAACAAGGAAAGAAAGAAAGAAAGGAAACTATCTAATTAGAATTTGGACACCAAAAGCAGTTGCCTGTACAAACATAGTGATAGCTACACTATACTACATCTGTCTCAGCTAATGTGCAACTTATTATATAGGACTTTGAATGAGAGAGGGGGATAATAATAATAATTGTGCGCTTGCACCAATTGATGATGAAGACGACCGGATTGCAGCCTCCTTGGCTGAGAAGAACAAGAAGTCTTGTGCCAAAAAGTTTTTTTTAAAGAAAAACTTCAAAAGTTTCAGAGCTATTTTGCTAAACTTGGAGCTGCATACATTCCTCAACTCTTCCTTCATCAATTTACTTTTGAGGTGAGCTCCAGCTCAACTTTTACTAAAAATAAAATCAAGCTTCATTCAAATTGTGACTTAGATCACGATCTGAATTAGATCCTGACCTTACTCTATATGGTGCCTTAAATTCTTTTCCATGATTTTTCTGTGTATAATTTATGCTGTATGTTCTGTCCTGTGAATCAGCATAGACCATGATGAATAAAAAAAACTTAACTCTTTTTAGTACCTCTGATCATATTTTGTTTTTACATCACAAGTGTGTGAGATTCGTAAGGATCAATCATAAGGATGGCCCACCATGTTGCAAGGGAAAAAAAACGATTTTCTATGCCGCGATAGAATTACAATTTATTTATTTTACACCAAATGATTGTGTGAACTAAAATATGCCTCTAGTGATATGCTGACTTTAATACTATATTGGTAAAAAATGAAAATGCTGACACATCTTGCCAAGGGAAGAAAATAACTGACCTTTCTTGGAGGCAGTCCTTGTTTTAGCATACTGTTCCCAAATTAAAACTTTACTTTCTTATCTGATGGTTTAAGGGTCTGAAAGGAGCATGTCAAAGTATCGTCGACACTCATTATAGCACCAGCATTATCAAACTCCCCACAGTAATTAGGGGCAGAAAATATAGTCACCAGTTGCCGCTTTGCAAAAAACTCATAACCATCTTCCACAACCTGGGAAATCTCATTAATTAGCCGAAAGTGACTTGAATGTTAAATCATATGGAAATCAATTCACTACACAGAAGGCAGTAGCCAACATGGCAGAACAAGATGGTGTTTATTGGAACAATGGTCTCCGCTTCCATGCATTGTAAGATATAATTTAGATATACTGGTCATCAAATACCAATATCAACTACATGAAAAGGGGGGATACACGGCAAATATGAATTGAAAGACTTTGCAAGCTCCCTCTAGTAAAATATGTTGAGTAACATGAGATAATATGTGATTATTCGGTAGGCTAGTTTACACTATTTACTACCCCTTAACCACGAGTGTTTTTCAGTTAACTACCTTAATTTTTTAAATTACAGTTAGCTCTCCTAAAGAACTACTCTTAAGGGTATTTCAGTATAAAAAAAATCCCTTACAACCATAATCTAAGCGAGTCTGTAGAAATAAATAGAACTTTAAGGTAGTTAACTGAATAGCGGTTATAGTTGAGGGTGGTTTACTGTAATTTAGCCTATTCGTTAAATTGTCTATGCAAATGTTAAAGAAGATGTGGACCTATGCCAATCCACTTGTGGAGAAACCTGCAACTTGATTGGGGTTTCTAGATATACTTACTTGATGAGCTCGGCAAACAAGATCAATATCATGCTTCTCAAGAAACTCGGCCACCTTGTCAGTGCCAAAAGTATAAGAAACACCCCTGTCATTTTCTCCCCAACCCTCAATATCTTTATCAGGGTCAGACCATAATAAATCACAGAGAAGGCCTTGGTCCGGGATATCAATTGGCCGAGCAATACTCCGTATTTGATCCAAATACTTAAGATTGGGTGATAATCCACCGTGCATGCAAAGGATCCTCTCATCGATAAGTGCAGTAACAGGAAGACAGTTAAAACAATCGGTAAAAACTTTCCACAGACGAACATTGTATCTTCTCTTGCACTCGTCGTAGAAGCCATATATGCGATTAATGGAAGCGCACTCATGGTTTCCTCTCAAGAGAAAGAAGTTCTCAGGGTACTTTATCTTGTATGCAAGAAGAAGGCAAATGGTTTCTATGCTCTGCTTACCACGATCAACATAATCGCCGAGGAATAAATAGTTTGCTTCTGGAGGAAACCCACCATTTTCAAATAGACGGAGAAGGTCAGAATACTGCCCATGGATATCTCCTGCCATGGTAAAAATGAGAAGGATGAAAATATACCCAAAGAGCATGAAAAAGAATATTGTATAGAGAACAGAAGGATAATGAATACTCTTACTAAAACTATATATCAATTTTATCATCTGGTTATTGAAAAGGCTTCAGGAAAATCATTCAAAATCCATGAGAACTAGTCTTCAGTTGCATTTCTTCACATACTTTAGGATGCGCTTGGTACATGGAATTAAAGATTACCGGGAAATCACACATTCCCGGGAATGTGATGCCTAGGCATCTGATTTCAGGAATGTTGCATTAACGTGCTTGATATATTTTAATCATACTCGGCAATATGTATGCATGCAATGGTAGTGAACAATATTGGATGTTGCGGTGACAAACGATAGTAGCCGTGATGGTAGAGTGGACAAATGAAACGATGACAGAGAATGGTGGTGGCCATGACAGAAGGCGAATGGCAGTGGCGAGCAACAAAGGGTGACAGGCGGCTACCAAGCGGGCCGGAGCGGCTGCGACTACCGATGACGACAGCGGTGGCGGCTGGCAATGTTAAGTGGAGAGCAGCTGGCGACAACGAATGGAGACCACGATCGACAAAGGCGGGGACAAGCTGGCGGCGGCGGCGGCGGCGGTAGAGGGTGGCGGGGGCCTGAAAGTCTGAAACGGTGACAGAGGGCGGATGATAGCAACGGCAAGCCGTGACGGATGGCGACGGCCGGCGGTGGTGACTAGCGATGAGAGATAGCGACTGGGGGTGGGCGGCGACAACATGCGACGAGAGACGGCGGCGGTGATGGCCAGCAGCCGACGATGGCGGTGAGCACCGGACTGCCGCCAATAGTCATGGCACTGGTTATATTAGAGGGGGATATTTGGTAAGTATTAGATAGACACCAGTAGAATGGAAATAAAATTCCACTATTTAGAGCATCTTATACCCGTGGGAATCCTAAAATCCTAGAAACATCATTTGTGTCAAAACAAGTATGGTAATATTTGGTGGTAATCCAGGATTCCCATGTACCAAGTCCCTCTTTATGAAAATGTAATTGTGTTCCATCTCTTTCAGTAACATTAATTTGAATTCTATGCCTTTATTGAGCATCACTGCATCAATTATTTTAAAAAAAACAAAAAAAAAACTATATTAACTCAACGAGAAAAGTCTAAATCCTATAAATGGTAAAACTGGCTTTTCTACTTTAAAAGGTTTATATCTAGAAGCGGTCCTTCATTACTTTGAAGTAAGGTTTAAATATTAGAACGCAGTTTATATTGCCTAGGGGTTTGGGGTTCAATATCAGATAGGGGATATCAGTGAAGTAGCTAGAATATAAATCAATATCGGATGTTCATGTCACATGGTTTCATATATTAGTACTAGTTCTAATATTCTCTACATATATACCATATAAAATTACTACAAATTACATGTGAAGGCATGCAATAAAATAAATATTCAACCAACAAGTACAAGGTACGTGACATCATTCAGAACGTTATTCTTATATAATAATGATTGAACCAGAGAACTGATTCTACCATACATGAACCACCAAATATCCTGAATTTGACAAGAAAATGTGAAAACTGGTTATCTGGGTCAGAAATTTGGTAAGTCAAACAATAACACAAAAAAGGTATATAACAAATGATCATCTAATAGTAGATAATCAAATAATTAGAGAGAAGAATAATTCAGGGTAGTTACAAAGAGCTTCAATTGATGGTGAATGAGAGAAAATGGTAGAGAGTTGAGACAGGTCTAGAGTTTTACATTATGGTTGGGTTTTTTTTGGAATTCAACCCCTTCAGGGATCGAACTTGCGACCTCTCACATTGGAGAGGAAATTGGTAGCTAACCCCAGTTGTTTACATTATAGTTGTTATTTAACTGAGAAGATATAGGGTAAAAGAGCTTACGGCTAAAAGGGATCAAGCGGCCAACCATAAGGAATTGGTAGAGAAGCTTTGTTGTTGTTCTGGTGTTCCCATACATCCGATCATTAAAATGAATAGTGTTCATTACTCAAGAGCATGTTTATCCAACCAATTCTTTTAGAACTAATTTTTTGCAAAGGAGTTTGCCTAATTCTGGTGACTATCTTAGACTGACCTGGTAAGTAGGGTGTGCTTAATACTTTGATAATGAAACTAAATATATTAACAAGGTATAAAATCATGGTATCGGTATCGGACGGTTACTTTGGAATTAGAATTTGCCATCTCAACCGTTTCGGACGTCTCGGGTTAGAAATATCGGACTTTCTATCGTTCGACAAAAAGAATTCATTAAAGTAGTAAAGTCTTCAAATAAATAGTAAAAGAAACTATAACCAATTCGGGAAATTCTTTCGCAATTAATGATGTCTACAATTATTGTTTTAACACTTGGTAAAAATAACTATGATCTTTTTTATATATTTTCAGTAATTAATGGTGTCAAATAAATTGTAATCTAATTCCTACTAATAAACCCACGAACCAACTAATCAACTTTACTATAACCATACTAAGCAAATGGTAAAGTCACTGTAACTCAAAACAAGTGTCTGAACTCGGACAATCATTTTTCTGATCAGAATCAGCCATCTCGGGATCTGAAACCATGGCACCATCTTATGTATGGTTAAAGAGAGAAGGACGAATTCAGGAAGTTTGAGGCAGCTTCCATTGATGGTGAACCAGCATACTGCTTGAGAGTTGAGAAAGGTATGAAGTTTACTATGGAGAAGGTGGGAAAAGAAGAATAGAATCACAGTTGAGGTTATAAGGACGATAGACTTGTTACACTTGTAGTGATGCTACATGAGAAGACAGTGCAGTTGCTAACTTAACTAGGAAAATCTCCGATAACATGGGTGGAGAGAGAGGTCTAAAGATTAACAGGGGAGAGATCTAAATTTTGTGTTCCCTCTAGAAATATTTTTTTCCAGGTCAGCACCCTTCCCTATAGAATTCCTATTATGCTATAGGGTACAAGGCAAATTATATTCTATCATTATTGTTCTCTGGTAGGAGGACGGGAGAGGTGGTTTGGGGACCACAGCAAACTAAAATGCAGAACAGAGGGAACCGTCATCTGTCTGTTTTCATCCAAACCTCAAACTATGGTTTATCAGGATAGACTTTGGAGACAGAGAGAGATGATCCGTCAGCAACCTATCGATACTTATTTATCACAAATGAAGAATTTAACCGTGTCTATAAGGATCGATGTAGTAACATACCAATTCTCCATTTGAAAATCATGAACTAAAGCTTTTGAAGTCATGAAGTTCCATTACCACATAAAAGGACGCAATCTGGCCATGAATTTTGACTATGTCAAAGGAGTCTGAAATCTGACAATACTAGCTATTAAAAAAAAATTGCAGTTTGGCCACACCGCAATAACTATGTCAATACAGGAATTCTAGAAGGAGGAAGTCTGGTAATATCAGCCATACAAATCAATTGCAATTTGATGAAAGGACGAAATATGAATTACGCATCCTAAGATAGCTTCAATGTCTGAAAAATAGGCCATACGATATAGAATTATAGGTGTGGCATACATTTAGGTAACCAACATGACAGTTGGATCTACAAGTAATACACATAAACATATACAGAAACTTGTGGTCAAGGAATTTGCCGCCACAATATCAGAAAATCTCGTAAAATAGCAAATCTTTTTCAATCAAAATTTGCTTTCAAATCTAATTAAAAGATGTTCCTTACACATTCAAAGTCTCAACAGCTACACCAAAAGCTCTAAGCTTATGATATAACCAAGATGAAACATTTCATTTTTGAAATAATTGCTATATTAAGATTCTACTAAAAGAACAATATTTTTAAATTTAATTATCAAATGTACTTCCCAAATCTAATTAAAAGTCTGTTGCTATACATATTCAAAGTCTTTCCATACATATTCAAAGTCATAACAACATGTCAACAACAAAAAGAATATCCTAAGGTTCGATATAACCAAGATGAAATATCTCAGTTTTGAAATAATTGCAATGAAAGAGAAGGAGAATGTGGCAAAAGGAAAAGAAAGGAGATGTGGCAGAGGGGAGAAGAAAGAAGGAATGAAGTAAAAACAAATTATTTCATCTCGGTTTTGAATCGATGACTTTCAAGTATGGCTCATAATGTGTTATGATTTCCCTTCAATGTGGAAATGATGCTAGCATTTAGAAAGCAGCAATGCATTTCTTTTGTGTCTGCTGGATTTTAAATAGGTGTTACTTAGTATGTTCGAGCTTCCTTACTTCACTGTCATTTAATGATTGACACGTAAATTTTTAACTTAATATGGCTTAAATGAGACTGCACTTAGTAGAATTTTGAGCTTTACTTACATAGAAGACGACTTTGAAAGAAGTAAATTAATTACACGGGTTGATTGCTGATTCATTTCTTTTTTCATAAGAATTTTCTTACCTGACTGTAATATGATAGTTGACATGTAAGTTATTAACTTGTTATGGCTTAAAATAAAAAATGCAATTACCCAAACTTATAAGTCTTACTTATATAGAAGACAACATTGAATGAAGTAAATTGATTATACTGGCTAATAATTGATTCACTTTTGTCTACAGATGGATGAGCTTGACTGGTGACCATATCTAAATAACTATCAATAGCTTAAATCCCTCCCTCTCAGACACACACACACACACACATTCAGACACACACATGTGTATACACACACATAGATACACACACATATAGATAGATACACACATATATATACACACACAAGGTTGCAAAAAACACTAGGCGGAGCTGAGCAATTGGGGTACCGCCTAGCGCCTAGCTGCCTAAGCACCACTTAAGCCCCGTCTTGGCGGATTTTTTAATTCTAATTAAAATTATATTTAATATCTATACATATTGAAATTTCAGCAGGAAATTGGCACTTCAGCATATAAAACAACATATTGAAATTCAGCGGTAGAAACATAAATATATTGATAATTCAGCATAATAACCAGTAGCATATTGATGTTTTAACAGTAAAAGTCAGAAAAATAGATATTGAGCTATATAATTCAAAAATTATTCAGAAAAAGGGGGCAAAACTGACTAACTTTTATTTATTATGTATGGTTTTGGGTCGGGCATGATGAAAAGAGAACAAATCCGACCAATGATGCTTTAAATATGACTAAATTTTATTCTATTAAGTAGACTGGGTCCGTTTAGGCGCCCACTTAGATGGGCTAAGCGGCTTAAGCGCTTAAACCTATTAACTAAGCCGCCTAAGACTGAATCGGATCGACTTAGCTCCGCTTCCACCTAGACGGCCGTCTAGACCGTTTTTTAGAATATTGCACACACAGTCCTTTAAGTGATCATTCAAATCAAAGTAAAAAAAGAATTTTAAGACGTAAGCTATAGATAATCATTGATGCTAATTATTGCTTTTTCTTACTTACAAAATGAAGTAATAGTGTTTTTTTTAAATGTGATTGGATAATAATTAAAAAAACAAATATGGTCAAATTCATCTTCAAACAATGGGCTTTAAGTTAATGATAGTTATTTAGATATGGTCACCAGTCAAGTTCATCCATCTACAGACAAGCAAATGAATCAATTATCAGCCAATGTAATCAATTACTTCTTTCTAAGTTGTCTTTTATACAAGTAAGACTTACAAGTTCTAGTAATTGCGTTTTCATTTAAGACATAATAAGTTAATAACTTACTTGTCAACAATCAGATTACAGTTAGGTAAGAAAATTCAAATGAAAAGATAAATGAATCGGCAATCAAGCAGTGTAATCAATTTACTTCTTTCAAAGTCGTCTTCCATATAAGTAAAGCTCAAAGTTCAACAAAGTGTAGTCTCATTTAAGCCATAATAAGTTATATTTTTACGTGTCAATCATTAAATGACAGTGAAGTAAAGAAGTTCTAACGTGCTAAATGGCACTTATTTGAAATCTAGCAGACACAAGAAATGCATTGCCACTTTCCAAATGCAATCACCATTTACACATTGAAAAGAGATCATTACACATGATGAGACACACTTGAAAGTCATCGATTCAAAACACTAAACGCTTAGAAAGGCTAAAAACTTTAAAGCATGATCCGTAATCAAATTCCTATCCAAATGCTAAAACCCTTCAATATGTTCTATGAGAAGTCTTTGTCATCACCCCATAAACACAAAGTAATATAATGACCAAGACCATGAAACAGATTGACAAATTGTTCATTAGGTAATGCCATTACCATTATCGGTGACATCTACATATAAATTTCAGCAGCAGGTTTAAGCTTTTCTAACAGGTAGTATTATTACCCAGTTAAAAGCCAATCAAGTATTTTAGAAACAACATAGAGAATCAAGGCACCAATTTTCACAAGAGTGGGCATTGATTAAATAAAAAATTGATTTCATGGGGGCTTTGGTCGACTGCAGCCCTGTCGATGTGTTTGCAAATTAGTTACGGTTGCCCGCAGCGCAAGTTACCTCTAAAAGTTATGCTTCTACATCCTTCCTTCACTGTAATTCAAAATTAACTAAATATTGTTAAGAATGACTATCAACATTCAACATTAAAGGCATTATATCAAAAATAAAACAAAACAAACCCCCGGTTTCACCCTCAGCCCACAACGAATTAGCTATGGACCTATGGTTGCCCGGTTTCACAGAAGTGTTGCTTCTACATCATAACTTCACTTTGAATCGAAATTGACTAAATATTATCAAGAATGACTATCAATATCAAAGGCATCATATCAAAAAAAAAAAAAAAAAAAGAGGATAAAATGATTTCAATACCGCAAATTTTGATGGGGGCTTCGAGCTCCAAGAGAATGGGCTGGCTGATGAAAACCTCTTTGGAAGCAACACACAGCTGCTTGATCTCGGGCTCGGTCATCCGCACTTGCCTCGTTGTGCGGGCGTTCTTGGAATCGAGAAGACGCCCTATGATATCGTCAAGCAATCCCTCATCAATTGACGGCATATCCTTAAATGACTCAAAATCCCCCTTTTCAAAACCCTAAAAATCCAATCTTTCTATCGTCATGGAGCCGTTTCTTCCCCTTCCTCCCTCTGAGGGAGGATTAGAACTAATAATGAAATTGACGACGACGACGACGCACTGCTTGCCTCTTGTTGATGTGCGAGAGGCAGCAGTTGCCACGGCTATTTTTCTGCACGTCGAAACTAATTTTTTCTCTCTTGTGCGCTGGTTTTCTTGGGGAAAAAGTGACACTGTAGCCTGAGGCCTTAAACTGTCTATTTTTTAAAAAGTTTTTTGGGCATTTGGGAGTTTTCCTTGTCGGTTTTCATTTAGACCCACAAAGCTAAGCCTTTTTCACTTCGGCCTTGTTTGCATATGGAGTTAGGAAAACCGTGGTTTACTTTTAAGTTTAGGTAGAGATGAGCAAACTCTGGTTTGCAAGTCCTAAACTTCAAAAATGGTGTTCACAACACTTTGGTCAAATTGGAGTTGAGATAACTGCAGTTATCTCAAGTTTTGAACTGAGATAAGAGTATTTATCTCAGCTCCGAATTGGTTGTCAAACAAAACAAAGTTAGCATCTTGGAGTTGATGTTTGCTAACTTTATGAAAGTGCAGTTAGGAAAATAAAACTTCATTCCCAAAAAAGGCCTTAAATTTTTGTGTCAAAGATGGGCTAACCACCCAAAAGTTGGTGAATGCAACATATAAATACCCAAAGTTTTCCGGACACATAAATTTCGATTTTTGCACATAAATGCCATGAGAATATTCTATGAAATATTCCTAGGTGCATCTCATGTGTTTTTTATGGACAAATTTGCATATTGCAATTAGGCGTGGCTAATGAAGCGAGCCGAAGCAACTCACTTCGGAATTTGTTTGCTTCGTCTAGCCAGCTGACGCGTGCGGATGTCGCGTCGAGATGTTACCTTCCGTTGATCTGCTGATGGCGGCGATGGACAGCTGATGTTTGATCTGGAGGCAGGCTCCTGAAGCGTGTGGATCTCAATGGGTTTGAGACTGTCGGTGCCGAGCTACCTGCAAGGAAGTCCTGGGGTGGCTGTACCACCGAGGACCCTCCGACGGTCAAGTTAAAGAGGAAATCCGAGCAGAGTAACGGCTTAGTGGAGTCAAAATGGCTTACTTGAACCGTCTGAAGAAGGGGTTTATATAGCGGCGGCAGCAGACAGGGCAGGCGCGGGAATCACGACGGCCGTTACGCTCCCAACATCACCCCCGTGTGATGAGCAGGATCTCCCACTAATGGTGAGACAGGCTCGTTAAAGAGGGATCGTGATGGGGTGGAACGTGGGATGTGGCCGGTGGAAATCTCGCGCCTGGCGAGATCCGAAGGATGGCGCTTGCGCCTGTGAGCGGTGCTGTTGATCGGTCAATGAGACTGAGGAAGATGATCTCGGCGGGAGAGCTCGCGGACGAGCGGGAGAGTCGAGGTATCTTGGTTCTGCGGTAGCCTGGAGATGAGCTGTGAGGCTAAGGAGGCCAATTGTGCTGGGGGCTCGAAGGCGAGCCAGGGATTGCTTGTAGGACGGGTACAGGAGTGGTCTGGTCGGCCACTGTAGGTCCTTTCTTGCACGCCCTAGGACACGTCGTCTATCACGTGTCATGATCTGGGAGATCACCGATATCGAGCATCATCATTAGCCCCCCATTCTCGTCCCGACCAGCTGACAGGTCGGGTCGAGAGTGGTCTGCCGGGTCACCCGAGGTGAGCTCCTTTCCGAAGATATCGTCGGGCGTGTCCCCGGGAAACCTGTTGTATATTCTGGATGATACCAGCGAATCAGGGCAAGATATCTGCATTAAAGAGGGTGCGCCGGATCGTGTGTACGTTTACTGAAGCGGCAGTCCACGTGTCGGGCGCTGGTTGGCTGACACGATGGGCCGCAGACCTCTGGCGTCTGATGGGATATGGCCAATGCGCGTGCGGCAGGTGGAGCGATCATGGTCGTCGGATGCGAAGAGTTGTTTTTGCCGGGAGTCGACTGTCGCCGTTTGATGAGGACGCCGATGGCAATAAGTAGAGGTGGGGTCCACACGAGGGCCTATTCCTCTTCATAATCTCCTCACCTTTGGTCTTGTTAGCTCGGCGTTCTCCTCTTTAGGTTGGGATTTCCGCGTTTGCTTTTCCGAGGATCCCTCTTCATCAGGTTAGATGTCTTCTTCTGAGGAGTCTGTAGATGTAGTTGGTGTAGACTCTGGGGAGCGCTCTGTAGAGTCTTCCTCCTCCTCTTCTTCTACTGGACCGGAGTCCTCCCAGGGAGTTAGGGTTAGGTCTCTCTCCCAGGGTCGCGCGACGGGGGCGGCTCCCCGAGTGGAGGTCGCGGATGCACCTGGCGTGCCGTCTACGGTGATGCACGAGGAGGAGCTTGCCAATGCACGAATTCTTTTCCATATTCCTCCCGGCTACACGTTGCGTTTGGCCGTGGAGGGGGAGAGGGCAGATCAAGTACGGGGCAAGAAGATTGCCCTGTACTTGGAACCCTTTTGGGCCGGAATGCGCCTGCCCTTCTCCCCCTAGGTCGTTAGAGCGCTGAATTACTTTGGGCTAGCCCCGGACCAGCTAGTACCGAACTCCTGGAGGATTCTCCTCGGGTTCCTGGTCCGCTTGAAATTGCAGATGATCCCTTTCAGTCTGTCTATCCTTGCCTCCTCCCTTATTTACAAAAGTCACCCCGGCACTCGCGCGGGCAACCCGAGGTGGGTTTATCTCTCTTTTAGGAAACAACGGGGGAGTGCAGCCGGGTCGGGTGTCGTCGTCTTGCCTTCTTCTATCCATGGTTGGAAGAAGAAGTTTTTCTTTGTTGGGCCGCCAGAGGGTGAGGACTGGCCCGTGCCCATCCAGTGGTCTAGGGATAGGTGCTGGCGGGGAGGTCCGTCCAACGATCCCGACACAGTGAGAGTGGCGGAGTGGGAGCCTATTCCTCATGCCGACGTGCTGCTTTCTGAGCGGGTCTTTAGTTGGGCTGGGCTCAGCCCCGTCCAGTTCGTCGGTAAGTTAGGAGCTTGCGTTTGTTTTCATTTCTGTTTGTGCTGCTAATTCAATTGTATTTTGTATTGTGCAGAACCTATGGATTTGAGCCACCTCCGAGCAGCCATGCGCAAGCTGAAGAAGGGGCCGAAGGCTGGAGGTGCCAGCTCTTCTCGTCCGATGTCTGTCCCGGTTCCCCCGGTAGCCGTCCCGCCCTAGCGTTCGACTGCGGGCCGAACCCCGGAGCCCAGCCAGGCGCCGAGCAGAAAACGGGTTCGAGGAAAGGATACCCAGGCTTCGGAGGTGGAGACCAGCTCTCCGCCGTCGCCTCTCAAGAGGTTCCCCCGCGTAGTCCCGCGGACCCTGGCCTCCCAGATCTTGGTGGACGAGGGAGAGCTCCGCTTTGAAGTGCCCTCGGGGCTCTCCGTCGCTGACAGCTGTTCACTGCCGGAAGCCGGGAAGACTGTACGTCTTGCCTGAATCTAGGGGCAGATGCTAATTGGTGCTATCCGTCCACCTCTCTGAAGATGCCAAGTTGATTTATGGCACCATGTATCGAAAGTTTAAACGGATGCGGCCGATGTAGCAGACTTCGTCAGATTCCCCCTCGTTTGAGGGGTTTTTGATTGTGGGGACGCTCTTCCCTGCAGGCGCAAGCCCCTGCAGTTAATTATGCTACCGCATCGCGATAACAACTTTCTCTTTCTCCATATGGTCACTTCGTGTCGTGTTTGTTTGTTTTGTGTTTGGTTGCCTGTGGATTGTATACGGAGACTAAGTTATGTTGTCGCCCGTAGGGCGTGGATTAGTCCAAATCTGTATCTTTCTTAGATTTGGGTTTGGGAGGGTTGTGTTTAAGAATACGTTAGCCTTATTTGAGGCTAAGATCAACTTAAACGTTTGTTAAGGACACGTTAGTCTAATTCTAGACTAAGGTCAACTTAACGGGATCGTTTAGATCCGACAAGAGAGCAATTGGGCCCTATTGTTTAGTTTAATGACATTGCGGTCGATAATTAGTTTAAGGACATTACGGTCCAACGTTAGTTTTAAGACATCGCGGTCGAGGTTAAGGACATCATAGTCCGTGAGTTTAAGGACCTCGCAGTCCGATATTAGTTTTAAGACATCACGGTCGAGGTTAAGGACATCATAGTTCGTGGATTTGAGGACTCCACAGTCCGACGTTAGTTTTAAGACATCACGGTCGAGGTTAAGGACGTCATAGTCCGTGAGTTTAAGGACCTCAATGTTGTTAGTTTTAAGACATCACGGTCGAGGTTAAGGACATCATAGTCCATGAGTTTAAGGACCTCACAATCCGATATTAGTTTTAAGACATCATGGTCGAGGTTAAGGACATCATAGTCCATGAGTTTAAGGACCCCACAGTCCGATGTTAGTTCTAAGACATCACGGTCGAGATTAAGGACATCATAGTCCGTGGATTTAAGGACTCCACAGTCCGATATTAGTTTTAAGACATCACGGTCGAGATTAAGGACATCATAGTCCATGAGTTTAAGGACCCCACAGTCCGTAGTAATGTGTGGTTGTCGGGACCCGTCGCCTCTCTGACGACGTTGGAGGATTACAACGACAGATATCAGAGGAGTAAAGAGATGTACCCTCGAACCAGGTGTAAATTGATTAGAAGAGCAGATGGGCTCGGTTCAATTTAAATTGAGGACTTATGGCCAAAATTGGGCTAAGTCCAGTTAAAAATGTTTAACATTTTATTTTTGTTCTGCCTGTTGGGCCCTTTGTTTGGGCTCTGCCCTTTTAATAATGCTAAGCATTGGGCTCTGACATTTTTTGTCTTCTATTGAATGCATTGCATTTATCAGAACAAAGTATGTTCTGACAGCGCGCCACATGGCGCACTAGGCGCTTTTCGCTAGTCAAAGAGCGCATTGCGCTTCTGTCGGTTAGCGCACACGAGGAGGACACGTGTCACTTAGCGCTAAGCGCTAGTTTGTTAGCGCGCTGCGCTTTTAATTTATGAGCGCGTTGCGCTATTTTATGGGTGCGCCAGTGAGTGACACGTGGCGCGCTTGGCGCTGAGTGCCAACCCAAGAGCGCAGTGCGCTGTTTTCAGGAGCGCAAAGCGCAGATCGTGTCTATCGGTTGACACGTGGCATATTATGGCGCTGAGCGCCAGTCCAAAGAACGCAAAGGCGCAGTTCATGAGTGCAAGGCACTTTTTAATACCGCAAAGTGCATTTTGATCAATTTTAAGATCAAAAAACAAATTTATGTTCTTCAGAGAAGGCTTTGCCTCAAGATCAAGAACAAAAGTTCTTGTTTTTATAAAAGGCTCTGCCTTTATAGATCAAACGATCTGTGGGCGAAGTAAAAATACTTCTTATATATTTTTTATATAATTAGATCTTTTGATCTTATTATCAAAGACCTCGGTATTTTTTCAGATCTGTGATCTTTTTAGAAGATGTTTCTTCTTTTTACGAGATGATTTCATCTCTGTTGTTCAAGAAATATTTCTTTACCTTCAAGATGAAGAAATGATCTTCTCTTTTCTAAAGGCTTGCCTTTCTTTTTCTTTGAGTTTTTTTCTCAAAGCTTGCAGAGGTTTTTTTTTCTCTTCTCTCCCCAGACTTGAAGTCTTGGGGCCTTTATATAGGGCCAATTGATTTGTTAAATCAGTTTAAGCGATCTTTCTCTGATCGATTTGGGAATATTTCCCGCCGTCGGATCTTTGATCCTAAGGCTTCTGTTTTACAGAAGATAATCTTCTTGTTTTTCAATAAGATTGAGAAATCTTTCTATGCAGAATTTGTTCTGTTTTGGTAATTCATTATTTATCATTGGATCATTGATCCAGCGGTGCTTAAAGCACAATCTTGTTGTTTTGGAAAGATTTTGAGAAATCTTTCCTTAACAGAATTTAATTCTGGTTATTAATGATTTATCATCATTATTAGATCCTTTGATCCAACGGTGGAAATTTTTAATTCCAGCGCTGGTGCACCTACGTTAGACACGTGGTGCGCAGCGCAACTGCGCAGCGCACCTGTGCTTAACACGTGGTGCGCAGCGCAGAGCGCTGGATCTGAAGCGTTGCTTCAGCAGAGCGCTGGATCTGAAGCGTTGCTTCGACAGAGGTGTCTTTTCGCCTTCCTTTTTAAGTCAAACTTATATTCCCTAAAATCTTTCATTTCCCGAATCTTGGAAATAGTTCTATTGTGCACAAAATCTTCTGTGCCTAGTCTTTATAACTCGAAGCAAAGCTTCTTTCTTTTCTCATCTCCAAAGAACCCTCTCAACTATGGCTTGTAACCGCCCCCATGCTCATAGATAGCCGTGGGAAGTGCCCATTCAGGACCTTGTTCCTCGTTTTGCTGCGCGTTTGGTGGATCCTTCTCTCACGGATGAGCGGTGCGATGCTGCACTGCACGATCTTTTGACTCGTGTGGGGTCTCCCCTTCCCCCACACTCTATTTAGCTTCGGATGATCCTTGCGTCTGTGCTCGCCGATCTTCCCTCTCCTCCAGTAGAGATGTCCTCGGCAGTGCTCGATACTGCCGAAGACAAGATTGAGTGCCTCTTCGAGGCGCACTTAATCACTCAAGCTTTGAGGGATTGCTCCATCCACTTGCTGAACCAAATACAGGCTCGTTGGGTTGTCATCACCACTTTCTCTGAGGAATGCGGCGCCGATCGTTGGATGGCTACCCCTCGGGAGGATCGCCGCTTTGACATGGTGGAGAAGACGGAAAGGGAACCGGACAATCTCCTCTTTAGCTTTGTGAACCCCTGTCCTCTTGATCCCATGTTTGGTGATCTTTTTTAAATGTAATAATAATAATAATAATAAGATGTTTTAATTTAGTATTTTATTATCTGTTAAGTGTTCTCCTGTTTTTAATTCTTTGTTATTCCTCTGTAAGATGTTTATGCGCTGCATAATTTAATTCGCTATGATCATGTGCAAGTAATTCTTGTAAGGATGAAGCACTTCTGGCGCTTAGCGCTTCTGGCGCCTAGCGCTCTCGTGCTTTGCACGTGGTCGTCATTTCAGAGTCTTTGACTCTTATCGTAAGCGCCTTTGGTGTTAGTACCTTTCATGAAGCGTTGCTTCGCTTTCCAATATTGGAAACAGAGCTTTGCTCTAATTTGGGGTGCGCAGCGCAATTGCGCCAGCGCCAGCGCATTCATGTTTTGACACGTGGTGCGCAGCGCGCCTAGCGCTAGCGCACTCGTGTTGGACATGTGGCGCGCAGCGCAGAGCGCAACGCAACTGCGCTAACGTACCAGTGTTAGACACGTGGCGAGCAGCGCAACGCGCTGCGCAACTGTGTTAAACATGTGGCGTGCAGCGCAGAGCGTAGGATCTGAAGCGTTGCTTCATTTCCAGTCTTGGAATTTGAACAGAGCTTTGCTCTGATTGGGGGAAGCTGAAGCGTTGCTTCATTTCCAATCTTGGAATTTGAACAGAGTTTTGTTCTGATTGGGGAAACAAATGCCCCCCTACCGTTGCGCTTACGTGGCCCTTACGTGAGTGCGGTGGTGGTAGCATCTCAGTCGTTGGATCAACTTTTGGGGAGTTGAAACGGCTCTTAATGCCTATAAATAGGACCTTTGGTCCCCTTAGATGATTTTCATCTTCTTTCTTGAGAATTTTCTCCTATTCAGAGCATTGCTCTTCGGTTTTAAGAACTCCTCAAGAGTAAAACTCTTTCAGAACTTAGGTAAAATTTCTAATAAACCAGGGTTTTACCCATTAACAGAGTTTTGCTCTTTATAGATCTTTGATCTAAAGAGAACCCTTTTAGGGTTCCATTAATAGAGCTCTTTAAAAGAATTTTATTTATAATTTCTTACTTTATTAATGGAGCTTTGCTCGTTTCAAATCATATAAAAGAACTCTTAAGAGTTTTTCATGGATCTTGAAGATTAAAGATGGAATTTTATTTTTGATGAATTATATCATCTTTTCAATGCAAAGCTCTCAATGTTCTCAGGGGATTTCTTTAAATTCCCTTCATAACTGATTTGACAGGTGTCACTCCTGTCTGCAGAGCATTGTTCTCGAGGTGTTTAACTCCATGTGCCTATTTTGAATAAGAAATTGCTAATCTTTTGCTGATTCCCATTTACAGGAGTAATGGATGCTCACATGTATGATCTCGACGAGATTATCTCTTACGGAGACATCCGCTCACTCGGCCGTTCTCAGAATCGAGAATTCACAAACTCCAAGTGTGCCGAAATTATGAGTCGCTTTGACGCATACAATGGTCAACTGCTTCCTCGGCGTTCCCCTCTCCTGAAGCTTATTTTGGGAGCGATCTGGGAAGCGATCCCTCTATTCTGTACCAGCGTGCCGCTTAGAGCATTGGATGCCACCGAGGATAAGGTGCACTCGGTGTATTTGATGAGCCTAATCTCAAAGAGACGGCGACACAATCTTGTCGATCTCCTGCACCAGGCTTTTCAACAGTCTGCCATACTTACTGCCTATCGGAGGGTGGAGGACATCCGTGGGGATCCCGACGCTTGCGATCACGAAAGAAAGCATACTAGGACGGTTTGCCAGGCCTGGAAAACTCTGGACAAAGTCACTTTTGAGTTCCTCAATCCATGTCCTGGATTTGAGGTTTTGCCATTGTAATTATTTTAATAATGTCTTTGTTTATTGTTTTCATAATTGTAAGAATCTTTTTGCAATATGAATGGCAAATTTCTCATTTTAGCGTGTTTTATTTCATGTTCTAAGTCTTTTGCACATGCATGAGTGGGGTATGCCTCGAACGCTTAATTAAATGGAAATCAGTTGTTCTCCTTGTTGCTTTCTTTTCTTTGCTGTGTTGTTGCCATGTGATTTTAGCAAGTGCGATCTGTAGGTAGCATATAGCTATCAATCTTGGATTCTTTGTAGGGCGGTGGTGGCGTAGAAGACAGGGTTAGAATCTGTCACCTGAGACTTTTCAACTTTATGAGCCGTGAGGGTCTCATAAAGAATTTTCTCCCTACCGGTCGAGAGGATCCCGTAGGTGTAATTTCTCCTTAAGAATTGTGAGGATTTCTAAGTGCGTTTTCTCTTGAAAGTCGTAAGGATCTCATAAGAGAATTTACTTCCTTACGAGTCGTGAGGACCTGCAAGTGATGGGTGAAGTTGTCCTTATCCGCATTTCACGGAGTTAAGGGTTGCTCTGGATGCTTTCCACGGGTTCACTGCTATGTTTGGCGAGGACCAGGCTCCGCTTTGGACGTTTTCCAGGATACCATAGTTTAAAGACATCGCGGTCGAGGTTAAGGATATCGTAGTCCATGAATTTAAGGACTCCACAGTCCGTCGTTAGTTTTAAGACATCACGGTCGAGATTAAGGACATCATAGTCCGTGAGTTTAAGGACCTCACAGTCTAATGTTAGTTTTAAGACATCACGGTCGAGGTTAAGGACGTCATAGTCCGTGAGTTTAAGGACCTCACAGTCCGATGTTAGTTTTAAGACATCACGGTCGAGGTTAAGGACGTCATAGTCCGTGAGTTTAAGGACCTCACAGTCCGATGTTAGTTTTAAGACATCACGGTCGAGGTTAAGGACGTCATAGTCCATGAGTTTAAGGACCTCACAGTCCGATGTTAGTTTTAAGACATCACGGTCGAGGTTAAGGATGTCATAGTCCGTGAGTTTAAGGACCTCATAGTCCGATGTTAGTTTTCAGACATCACGGTCGAGGTTAAGGACATCATAGTCCGTTGATTTATGGACTCCACAGTCCAATGTTATGTGTGGTCGTCGGGACCCGTCACCTCTTTGAAGACGTTGAGGAATTACAACGACAAATATCAAAGGAGTGAAGAGATGTACCCTTGAACCAAGGTAAAATTAGTTTAAAGACATTACGGTCCATTGTTAGTTTTAAGACATCACGGTCGAGGTTAAGGACATCATAGTCCATGGATTTAAGGACTCCACAGTCCGATGTTAGTTCTAAGACATCACGGTCGAGGTTAAGGACATCATAGTCCGTGGATTTAAGGACTCCACAGTCCAATGTTTGCTCTGGATGCTTCCCACGGGTTCACTGCCGTGTTTGGCGAGGACCAGGCTCCGCTCTGGATGCTTCACACGTGTTCACTGCCGTGCTCTGCGAGGACCAGGATCCGCTCTGTATGTTTTCCACGGGGTCAGAAGTGACATAATCCGCGTTCCACGTAGCCAGGAATTTTGCTCTAGATGCTTCCCACTGGTTCACTGCCGTGTTCGGCGAGGACTAGGCTCCGCTCTGGACATTTTCCACGGGGTCAGAAGTGACATAATCCGCGTTCCACGTAGCCAGGAATTTTGCTCTGGATACTTCCCACAGGTTCACTGCCGTGTTCGGCGAGGACCAGGCTCCGCTCTGGATGCTTCACACGAGTTCACTGCCGTGCTCTGCGAGGACCAGGATCCGCTCTGGATATTTTCCACGGGGTCAGAAGTGACATAATCCGCGTTCCACGTAGCCAGGAATTTTGCTCTGGATACTTCCCACGGGTTCACTGCCGTGTTCGGCGAGGACCAGGCTCCGCTCTGGATGCTTCACACGGGTTCACTGCCGTGCTCTGCGAGGACCAGGATCCGCTCTGGATGTTTTCCACGGGGTCAGAAGTGACATAATCTGCGTTCCACATAGCCAAGAATTTTGCTCTGGATGCCATGTTCGGCGAGGACCAGGCTCCGCTCTGGATGCTTCACACGGGTTCACTGCCGTGCTCAGTGAGGACCAGGATCCGCTCTGGACGTTTTCCACGGGGTCAGAAGTGACATAATCCGCGTTCCACGTAGCCAGGAATTTTGCTCTGGATGCTTTCCACGGGTTCACTGCCGTGTTTAGCGAGGACCAGGCTCCGCTCTAGATGCTTCACACGGGTTCACTGCCGTGCTCTGCGAGAACCAGGATCCGCTCTGGACGTTTTCCACGGGGTCAGAAGTGACATAATCCGCGTTCCACGTAGCCAGGAATTTTACTCTAGATGCTTCCCACGGGTTCACTACCGTGTTCGGCGAGGACCAGGCTCCGCTCTGGATGCTTCACACGGGTTCACTACCGTGCTCTGCGAGAACCAGGA
Source organism: Agapanthus africanus (assembly GCA_030015575.1). NCBI lineage: Eukaryota > Viridiplantae > Streptophyta > Magnoliopsida > Asparagales > Amaryllidaceae > Agapanthus > Agapanthus africanus. The sequence continues at coordinate 86,503,776 of CM057344.1, read as the reverse complement.
TCCGCTCTGGACGTTTTCCACGGGGTCAGAAGTGACATAATCCACGTTCCACGTAGCCAGGAATTTTTCTCTGGATGCTTCCCACGGGTTCACTGCCGTGTTCGGCGAGGACCAGGCTCCGCTCTAGATGCTTCACACGGGTTCACTGCCGTGCTCTGCGAGGACTAGGATCCGCTCTGGACATTTTCCACGAGGTCAGAAGTGACATAATCCGCATTCCACGTAGCCAGGAAGGGTTGACTTTATCCGTATTTCACGGAGTCGGAATTTGACTTTCGGTCATCTGTACACCATCGAGTCATGGAACTGGGAGTTGCCGCTGTTCCGCTTTGCTTGATGTTGTGTCTGCTGCAATGAGACGAATATTGAGATGATCTCTAGGCTATCTGTGACCCGCCGGGATTTGGCTTCTTCTTCTGATGAAACCTGGGGGGAAGGAGTGTGACTCCCTCTTCGTTTGCGCCCCTGGATTGTATACAGGGATTGATGTGATATCACCTGTAGGGCATAAATTTCATTTTTTTATTTCTTTCCGCGATGCTTTATCATTTCAGCTTTTATATCGCGAAGGTTGCGATTGCCCAATCATTTCGGCTATTTTTCGCGGTGGCCAATCATTTCGGCTATTTGTTTTATTTTTACTCGCTGCTTTTTATTGCGAGTTGCCCAATCATTTCGGCTATTTTGCATGCATACATTTTTTTTACTTGCTGCTTCTGTTGCAAGTTGCCCCATCATTTCGGCTATTTCGTATGCATGTATGGCTTGCTAGCTTTTCGCTGCAAGCTTAGGATTAGACACTGATTTCGGCATCACCACCGCTACAACTGGAATTTTGCCAGGAGCGAATCATCATTTGCCTCTGTCGATATCGAACAAAGGTGGCTTAGCGAACAGGGTTAGGATCCTGTCGACTAAGGCTTTTGACTTCATGAGCCGTAAGAGTCTCACAAAAGTATTTCTCCCTGCGAGTCGTGAGGATCTTGTAGGTGTGTTTTCTCCTTAGGAATCGTGAGGACTCCTAATATCATGCCCCGCTTCCCAAAATACGGAATACGAGGGGTTGACAAGGCCAGCCATGCTCCTATGGTCAAGGAAAATGTCCTGCCGTAGTCGCACTTCGGCTTCTAGCTTTACGTGGTAAACAGTAAACAATGCGCAGGTAATGAGAAATGCAGTAACTGAAACAAAACAATACAAAGAACTGACCTGACGGAAATCAAAAGGGTATAACTCTGGATAGCTGATCAAGATGTCCGCGATGTACGTCTAGTCCTGGTCCAGGCTAGATCCACTCCTCACTCTGAGCATGCATACTCAGGTCATCAGAGCGATATAATAGAAAAATGATATATAGATACAAGTGACAACTCGAATAGTGATAATAGATATATATAATGGTAAATCAAGTCGGTATAGGTATGAACATGCGGTAACTAATGAAGTGTCTAATAGATCAGGTGAACAGTAAAATAGTATGCCAAGTATGTCAACACAGTAAGTAATGTATATCAATACCATTATCCCTATCAGTCTCTAAGTCTCACTGTACAGAACACTAAGCCTATCGTCAGTCTAAGTGTGAGAGTCAACCACTCGCGAGTGTCCTCCACCCAAGGGTAGGACCTAAGGGCAAAAGACCACGGGCCCAACATGTAACTCACGGTAATAATCATGTACCCTGTAAATCTCCATATATCTCCATATATATAAGCCTGCATGGGACTCCCGAGATTCTGTTGAACTCACACCCAGACTACCCCACACCCCGTGGTCCATATCAAACGCCAACCATAACCTCAAATACTGGTCGGTCCATGACAAGTCTGCGCGAGAACTGGAGACAGGATCTCCATCAAGCACGTCCCGACTAATATCCAAGATAAATGGCAGTGTCTGGTGCCTTATCTGTGACACCCATGCAAGAGCTTCCATAAGTGTCCCATACCACTTATAGTCACACGTACACGCGTCCCACAGATGTCGACAATGCAATAGAATAATAAGGTTCACTGATTGTGTACAAGCACGTGTCACTTTCACTTATTCACTCATGCACGGACACTAACGTACTTGCCACAATCATCACTAATACCTAACACCGGGTAATGCACATGATCACTAGGTTATCAATGCAGTGACATATGTATGATATGATGAGTAAACAGTATGTAAAGCATGATTAGGATGTCATAAATCAGTATTCTACTACTTGCATAATTTATCATAAATCATACGTGTACATTTTAGCAAAAAGATGAACGGGGATTAAATAGTATGTTTGAATATCTATCCAGCGAGTTTGGTTTCACGTCAATCGGGTTTCAGGATCACTAGTTATGGCCATTTCATTTTAAGCGTTCACGGCTGGAAATCCGGTTTCAGAATCGGAAGTCCGTTTCGCAACGCATTTTAATCTCAGTTGAGATCAGAATTTAGCAAGGATACAGTTGAATGAAATCTAGGGTTTCCAATAAGGTTTTCAACGCAATAGACGGATCCTCAATTGCGTCTATATGTCAGGAGTTATACACTGTTCAATACTAGTATGTCAATTCTGATTCTGTTGGGACTGTTATACGTCCCCATCTTTTAAATCACAGATTAAATAGCAAACGATGATGAAACAGAATGAAACCACTTGTGTTATCTAGATAACAGATTCACCTTTTATAAACAGTAGATTTCCGCAACCTACGAGTTAAGGAAATAGGGTGGTACCCATTACGGGACAGTAACCATTAACCAGAGTTGCTCTGGACTGCAGTCCAGAGTCGCACTCCGATCCAAATATTGTCACAATTTAAGTACAGAAATCATTAGAAACTTGCATAGGGTTATAGATCGTCGAGTCGTCTTCGATTTAAGCCCTTGAACTCATCATTCAAGTATGTATATAATTTATAGTGATTTTAACGGTTTTCAGATACGGGAAAGTTCCAGTTTTACAGGTATATTTGGGGGTAATCATTTTAGTCATTAACAGTCGTATTTTCCAGTGAAATTTATACAAGATGTACGTCACTACATGGGCCAATATAAACAATCCAATTCGGTCAAAATAGATGAATAATCTCATTGGGATCATGCATCGAACAGGTATAGCACATAATCTATTGGATATTGTAAACTTGAAATCTATATGATATAAGTTTGTAACTCGAATAGATTAGCATGTAGCAAGTATAAGTACTTGCCTGGAGACGTTCTGGCGATACACGGCAGCGGCAGCGGCATGAACGCAAACACGACAAGGGTTGGCTTCGGTAGAGCTTGATCTTGTGCTTGATGGCTCGGTGAGTGCAACGGACGTGCGCTGGCGTTGCGACGGCTGCTGCGTCGACGATGGCGATGGGCACAATGATGGTGGAGATGGCTTGGACGGCGATGACGGTGGTTGGAATAGTGGAGTTTCCGACGATTGCAGGTGTTCGATGAATTGCCGGGCTATTTGGCTTGAAGCTTGGGGGCTTGTAGCGATGGTGGTTGTGCGGTGGTTTGTAGGGCTCGTCGGCGGTGACTTAGCGACGGTGATGTGCCGTGGGGGTTGCCAGAGGGGCGAGAGAGAGAAAGAGAAGTGTAGAGAGGGAGAGGGAAAGAGAGAAAAGAGAGAGAGAGGAACAGAGATTGAGAGAGAGGGAGAAGTGAGTTGCAGAGAGAGAGAGAGAGGACAGTGGGGGCTCGAGAGGTCGTGAATGATGGCAATGATGATGCTGAGGGTGAAGGGTGTCGGCGAGGTGACTCAAGTCGGTAGAGGCTCGCCGGCGTTGAGTGCAGGTGGGGGTCGAGATGGGAGCGGTGGCTGTGGGAAGTAGTGTGGGAGGGGAGAAGGGAACGAGAGTGAGGGAGAGGAGGTGGAGTTGTCGCGGATGATGGAGGGAGGTTGTTGGGTCGATGGAGGTGATGATGATGGTGTCGGGGTCGCACGATGGTCGGAGGTGGAAGGCGGCCGTGGAAGGGAGCTCGGGTTAGTGAAGGTGATGGGAGTTGGAGCCGGCGGTGGTTTATGGGTGTGGTGGGTCTCGTTGTGGGGATGGTTGCAAGGGGAGAAGTCGAGAAAGGTGAGGAGGTGAGCGGAGAGAGAGAGGAAGGCGAGGGTGGTGTCGACGGCGACGAGGCGAGCGCGGCCGTGGGTTCGAGAGAGAGTGGGAAAAGAGAAGGGAGAGAGAGTGCGAGATGAGAGAGAGTGTGTGGGTGTGTACGAGAGGAGAGATAGGGAAGACGGGGGATCGCGAGGGTTGCGCGTCGTGGGGTGTAACGGCGCACGAGCGAGCGTGGGCGTGGGCGAAGGAAGTGGGTCGAGCGAGCGGGAGAAGAGGAAGTAGCCGTTGGGAAGATGGGGGGGAAAAGCGGGTCGGGTTGGGTGAGCGGGTCGGGTTTGCTGGGGCGGCTGGGCTTGGAGAGTGGGACTGGGCCGGGCCGGCAGAAGGAAAGGGAATTAATTGATGAAAAGAAAGAAGTGGGCCGGGGAGTTTGGGCTGGGTTTTAAGAAAAGAAATTGAATTATTTAAAAAAGAATGGCTTGGGATTGGGTGTCACGGGCTGGGCCAGGGTAAATAAAATAAAAAGAATAAGAGAATAGAAAAGGGGCCTGGTTTGGAAATAAATAAGAATAGGGAAATAAAAATAAAATAAAAGGATCTGTAAAAAAAAAATATAGAATCGTTAGGTAATGGTGCTCGAGGTAAAAATAGGGTTAGGGAAAGTTATAATACTAAAAATAGTTGTAAAATAAAATAAATAAATTTTAAGAGTAACGAAATACGGATATTGGTGTAAAAAGGGGCTGGGTGTTACACCTAAGTGTATGTTCTCTTATAAGTCGTAAGGATCTTACAAGAGGGTTTTCCCCTTATAAGTCGAGAGGATTCACAAGGGTTGCTCGCCGTGCGAACATATCCCTAGTCACGGATGGGACTTGGTTAGGGAAATATTTATTCGCGCCCGTGGATTGTATACAAGGGTCAGTGTTGCACCGCTTGTAGGGCAGTATCGGAGGTTGTGGAGGTTTCTTAAGAACAGGTTCAGGTCTCTGTAGCTTAAGACTCTCAAATCTTATGAGCCGTGAGGGTCTCATAAGAGAATTCTCCTTACGAGTCGTGAGGATCTCGCAAGTGTAATTTCTCCTTAGGAATCGTGGGGATCCCTAAGCGTGTTGCTCCCTTGTGAGTCGTAAGGATCTCACACGGGTGATTTCTCCTCACAAGGTCGAGAGGACCCTATAAGTGTCTTTTTAACGAGGTTGTGCCCTCTCGGGTTTTCACAAAACTCGCCGGTAGCCCTGCCGTTTTTACTCACGGAGCCCTTTCGGGTTTTCATCCGTGCCCATCTTGCTTATGGACATACCGTTGTCTCTCTTTTTTTTATTCTTTTTTTTATCGGCTTTGGGATACTGCAATCCACCGTAGTTTATCGACATCTCGGTCAACGGCTAGTTTTAGGACATAGTGGTCCATCGTTAGTTTAAGAACGTTTCGGTCCGTCGTTAGTTTAAGAACGTTTCGGTCCGTCGTTAGTTTGGGGACATTTCGGTCTGCTGTTAGTTTAAGGACGTTTTGGTCCGTTATTAGTTTAAGGACGTTTCGGTCCGTTGTAAAGGAAGCCGGTTACTACTTATAGAGTTTGGGCTTAGGAAGATAGAGAGCGGACATAGTCGTCGTCATCTATCATTGACCTAGGCCGTGACTCGTTAGGCGTAGTACTTCTTCAGGAAGCGACCATTTATTGGCCTGAAGGGCCTTTCGCCATGCATGTCCATAAGTAGATAGGCTCCACCCTGGTAGACCTTGTCTATGATATATGGGCCTTCATAGTTCGGCTCGAATTTTCCCCGCTTAGCGTGATTGGGGATCATAGATCTTTTGACCACTAGCACGAGTTCACCTTGGTGGAATGTCCTCGGCCTGGTCAATCTTTCATATGAGCGCGTCATCTTTGCTTTATAAGCTTCCAGATTTTGCTGCGCCAGGAGCCGGGTTTCATCAAGGGCATCGAGCTCCTCGAGGCGAAGGTGAGCATTCTCTTCGTCCGTTAGCTCATAATGGACTGCCACTCGTAGAGAGGGTAACTCTATCTCGAGGGGGAGTACCGCTTTTATACCGAATACCAACGCGTACGGCTTGTGTTCGTGGCCGTCTTGAACGTAGTTCGATACGCGCAGAGAGCTTTTTGCAGTTTCTCATGCCAGTCCTTCTTATTTCGGGACATCGTCTTCTTCACGATCTTTGTCATGGTCTTGTTAAAAGCTTCAGCTAGACCGTTGGCTCGGGGATTATAAACTGAGGAGTATCTCCAGTCTATATTGTGTTGTTGTGCAAAGCGGCTGATCTTGTGGCTTCTGTAGGCTGGCCCGTTATCGGAGATGATCCGTCGCGGAGTTCCAAACCGATAAATAACGTGCGTCTTGAAGAAGTGGAGGATATCCTCCGCCTTCACTTCCCTCAGCGGTACTGCTTCTGCCCATTTGGAGAAGTAATCAATTGTCGCCAAAATGAACCGATGTCCTCTGGACGATGCTGGTTCGATGGGGCCGATTATGTCAGTTCCCTACATTTCGAATGGCCAGCTAGCCACCGTCGTATGTAACGGATTCGGATGCTGATAGATGAAGTCCCCGTGAATCTGGCACGAGTGGCACTGCTTCGCGTATTCGAGGCAGTCTTGGATCATCGTGGGCCAATAATAACCCATCCGTTTGATCTTCAGCTTCATCTTCGGCCCAGCTTGGTGAGAATCACAGAGTCCGTCATGAGTTTCTTGGACAACTCTCTTTGCCTCTTCAGGTCCCAGGCATCTTAGCCATAAAGAGTCAAATGATCTCTTATACAGGGTATCATTGACGAAGGCGAAAGATAGGGCTCGCTTCATAAGATGATGTTTTGAGGACGCATCATCAGGCGTTCGACGGGATTTGAAGTAGTCTATGAAGACGTCTCTCCAATCTTCAACCGTTTCTTGGTCTTTTACTTGTAGAGCCGTTTGATCGGTCGCTCCCTTTTCCTCGTACGACTCCGGAGATATTTCTGCCGGTGCAAGAACCCGACGGTTTTGTACCACGATTCTTACATCATCGAGGTTCTCATCGGCCAATTCTTTAGCAAGCTTGGCTAATGCATCCGCTTTGCTATTTTCCGTACGCGGTATGCTTTCCAAGGTGTAGGAAGGGATTTGGGTCAGCAGTTGTTGTACCCTCTCGCCGTACTTCACCAACTCTGGTTTGCATGTTTGGTAGTCGCCATTTACTTGACTAACGACCAGCTGAGAGTCTCCGTATATGAGGAGGTTCTCAATCCCCATGTCGATGGCAATCTCGAAACTTGCTATCAAAGCTTCATACTCGGCTTCGTTGTTTGTCCTCGGTTCTGTTATGGAGAAGCCAAAGCGTATTATCCCTCCTTGTGGAGTTACGAAGATGAGGCATACCCCTAATTTGATTATAGGGGTGTTTTGTTTGCGCTTCTTCATGGAGGATGCTCTATCAAAATAAAGTTCCCATCGGATGCCACTACCGTCAATCGTGTCAAACGCATGTTCGTCTAGCAGTTCGCAATTCAAGGGAGAATCGGCAGGTATCGGATGCTCGGCGAGGAAGTCGGCGATGGCCTGACCTTTCACTGCCTTGAGGGGACGATAGGTTATCGAGAATTCTATCAAGAGCAGGGCCCATTTAGCGAGCCGTCCTGTCAATATGGCCTTTGACATCAGATATTTGAGAGGATCCACCTTCGATATGAGACAGACTTCATGCGCCAACGCATAGTGCCTGAGTTTCGTTATCGCGAAGATCAACGCCAGGCAATGTTTTTCGATGGGAGAATAATTGCTTTCTGCCCCCAGTAAAACTCGACTCAAATAGTAGAGAGCTCTTTCTTTCCCTTGGTCGTTCTCTTGTGCCCATAGCGCGCCTAAAGAACCTTCGAGGGCTGTTGTATAAAGAATAAGGGGCTTTCCCTTGACCGGAGCGGCCAGCACTGGCGGGTTCTGCAGATACTGCTTGATTTCGTCCAGCGCGCCTTGGCATTTATGATCCCAGACGAACGGGGTTCCCTTCTTCATCAAGTGACTGTACGGACGGCACTTGCCAGAGAGATTGGCTATAAATCGCCGGATATACGCGAGCTTCCCTTGGAGAGACCGCAATTGCTTGAGAGTCTTTGGCGGAGGCATTTCCATGATCGCCTTGATCTTTGACGGATCTATCTCGATTCCTCGGTGTCGGACGATGAATCCTAAGAATTTACCTGAGGACACCCCAAACGCGCATTTGATAGGGTTCATCTTCAAGTTGTATTGCCGAAGGCGTTGAAATACGATCTTCAGATGCTCTAGATGTTCCTCATATGATTTGCTTTTCACCATGAGGTCGTCGATATAGCATTCGACGATTTCATGTATAAGGTCATCAAAGATCTTCGTCATGGCTCTCTGATAGGTGGCACCGGCGTTGACCAGCTTCCCTTATAAGCTTCTGATGTCTGATGGCAAGATCAAGTATCTTCTTTGTCTTCTCTTGAGGAAAAGAGTATGCTCGACTCATCTTCTTCATAAAGGACAAATCCGGGCCGCTCGATTCATGATCGCGTGACTTCTTGGTCTCGCTTTGTCACGGTCGAACGCCTTTTCCGCTCTTTGACTTGTTTCTGCCTCTGCGTCGGGCCTTTTGTATGACGGGTTGACAGGGAGGGGCACTTTCATCTTTCGCAGCCTGTTGAAGAAGGCGTTGCGTCCTGGCTTTCTCGTAGATGGCCATTTCGCGATTATGGTCTTCTCAAACTTTTTGACCAGCTTCACTTATAAGCTTGTCCATTTGCTCTTCGAACGACGGACTGAGCATTTTCACGTCGGGGGCTCTTTCTGGTTCAGGGTTAGCATTCTCCCATTGAGCATCCCCTTCTTCATCAAGGTCATGTACGACGTAGCAGTCGCGGAGTAGCTCCCGTTTCTTGGACCAAACATATCCAAGCCCGATCGTTTCCATTCTCCCATTGGGCAACTTGCGCTGAGTTCCGGGAACGTTCCAGATCCTGTCATAGAACTTAGCTTTTCGAGCAGTCTGTTTGAAGGGTATCCCTTGGCGCTTTAATAACCTTTTCAAGCCTTCCGTGTAACATCTAGGCAGACGGATGGGCTGGAGCCTGTCGAGCGCAGAATCGGCGCCATGCCAAACTCCTTTCTCCACTTTTGTTTCCGTGGATTGGTAGAATAGGATCCCCTTTTCACCTTCTCGCCTGGGAGGGACATAGAATGTCTGCAGTTCTTCCACATTGTAAGTATTAAGTGCGTCTAGCTCTTTATGATGCTCGGGTGGCACCATGGCAACTTGCAGACTTTGCTCTTCATCAGCGAATGTTTGTATTGAAGGCCGAGAAGAGAATATAGCATGGACCTCATCTTCTGAGTCGCTGCCAAAGATCAATATAGGAGCGGACGGTCCTGGCTTGTTGTACTGGGGTGGACCTGAGTAAACTATCTCTTCCTCTTCTTCAGTATCACTCCCGAAGACCCGAATGGTGGTGATAGCTTTGTTCTCCGGTTTGTGACATCTCTCCGTGTTCTCGAAATCTGGCAAGAAGTATTTTGCATCTTCGTACTTGCGGACTTCGTTCACGGAAAATGAGTTTAACTCTCCTGTCACAGTATACTCGAGACCATTCTTGAAGTATTTCATACACTGATGTTGTGTAGAGGGGATGATGTTGTACTCGTGTAACCAGGGCCGGTCGAGCAAAGCGTTATAGCATGTCTTGGCGTCAATGACATGAAATTTAATATCCGTGACAAGTAGCCCGAATCGTAATCTCAATATCACAGACCCGAGAGTCCGCGATGACTGGGAGTCAAAACCGGAGATGGTGATCTTATCACGAGCGAGATGCTGGACGCTCATGCAGATTTCCTTCAACACTTGCACGTTGAGGAGATTGACGGAAGACCTATTGTCGACCAGGATTTTGCCTATCTTTATATCGTGGCAGTACCCTGAGACATAAAGGGGACGGTTATGCTCGCACGTTCCAAGGAGGAGGTCTTCGTCGCCGAAGGTGATATATATGTACTTTCTCCAGCTCGTCCTTCATCTTTTCTTCGGCAAGGAAGGCTTGGAATTGCTCTGGCTCTTGTAGCGCCTTGATCAATGAATCTCTCGCTTCTTTGGATAGTAAAAGGGCGTCGAGAACGCTGAGTTGCGAAGGTAACTTCCTCAAGTGTGCCAGAACGTTGTAGTCCACCTTGTTCTTCTTTGGCGGGTCCTTGGCAGTCAGCTCTTTCATGACTTGGTCATCCAGGGCGATATCCTCAAAGACTTTTTCCTTTCCCTTATCTTTTCTACTCGTGGGTCCGAGATTCTTTTCTGGAAGCGTGCGATTGCACAGCTGAATGTTTTCACAGGCCTTCGGTTCTTCCTCTTTCCCCAAGGTGGATTCTTTAAAGAGAGGGCCAAGAGCCATCTCTTCGTCAGAGTCGCTTCCGAAAGTGAGAACCTGCGATCCCCCGGTATTGACCATGCGACAGTTACCGATGGTTCTTTTATGCTCCTCGGTCGCACTTCCTTGCTCCCGACGAGTTTTGCGTTTCATCCACTTAAAATGTTGCCGGTGAGCAACATATCCCTGCCACCATCTTTTAAAAGCGTCGCACTCTTCGGTAGGGTGCGAAATCTTTCGATGATATAAGCAGTAGCTAGGATGTGTTTCTGCTTCACCGGGAGTGTTTCCTTCAGAGGGTGGTAGCTTCATTCCCATTGATATGGCTTTAGCAAACCTTTTCCTCATCTTGAATTTGTTTTTATCCGTGACGGATGTTCCTTGATTCGGCGGGAATGTCTCGATTCTTTCGTCTAGTCGCCGGTGTTTGGCTCTTTCAAATATGGCGATCTCGCGCTCCCGATCAGCTTTACTTTTCAGTAGAGCTTCGTTTATGAATGCATCGATCATGTCGCCTGATAGCCCTTGAAGCTCCGGTTCAGGACCTGCCCCCAGTCTTTTGATGCAAGGAGCTTCTTTATTGTCTGTCGACGAATGAGAGATCATATGGCAATTTGCTATGTAATCCTCAGATCCATCCGACGAGTCTTCTCCATCATCTTCGTCCTCAAGGACGTGACCGAGGGACTCTTGGAGCGTGATCAGAGTCCGCGCCTTTTGGTTATACTCTTCTAGCACGTCGATCTGTTTCTGCAGGTCCATGCGCTTGTTGCTAGGCTTCACGGGCTTTTTGGATTTCTTCTTCTTTTTCGAAGATTTCAACGGCTGGGTGTGAGCACTTTGGCTATCACCACCAATCTTTGGAGTTGGGCGAGGCTTCAGTATCCCTTCAATGATCTGGGGTTCCAGCGGATTCTTTCACCAGATTGCCGGGCATGTCTGGAGATCATTCAGCATTCTTTTGGTTTTCGCTGAAAGAGCGACCTCCCATGGAGCTTCTTCAACAAAAGAGCGCGTTGCCCCCGGTGTGTCCATCTTCTTAGAAGTGTGCGGTTGTGGTGGGTTTACTTTCCACTTGTCAGACAGCGCAAACTTGCCTTTTAGGTACTGATCCTCGATCCATCCCTTAAAGACGAAGCAATTTTCGATTTGATGGCTTACCGTTTGGTGGTAAGGGCAATAATTGGGATTATTTACTTCGCCTGGTTGCGATGGTCGCCTTGGATTCGACAAATTGATAAGCCTGTTGCGCATAGCCAGCTCGGACAGCCTCTTCGTTTTGTCCCACGGGAATGAGTAAGGGCGTTTCATTTTCTCATTGTAATAGCTTCGTCTCTCTTCCAACTGATCCGTTAGCTTTGGGGCACTGGGCTGCTATTGGGTGCTCGCAACGAAGATCGCCTTCCCTTTACCCTTTTCGTTCCGCGGTTCTGGCTTCGGGGGAGATGATCTATGACCCATCTGATCCATCTGGGCTAGCTTATCGATTAAAGCCTGGAACGTGGTCAGTTTGAAGAACATCATGAACTGTGAAATAGTTGCATGAGGGTCTAGGATGCCTACGAACATGCCTACTGTTGGTGCTTCCTCGATGCGCTGTTCGCATCTCGACCACAGATTTCGCCATCGGATTGCGTATTGAACCCAAGTTTCGCCCGGCTTCACCCTGGCATTGATCAATGCCGTTATTGGGGTGCGTTCACTGGCACTTGCAAATCGCTGGGTGAACAATAACTCTATTTCTGCGAAAGTTTTGATGGAGTCGTTTGGAAGTTTGAAGTACCATTCAAACGCCGTTTCCGATAAGCTGCCGACGAATTGGCGGAGCAAAAGCTTGTCATCGCCACCAGTATTGCCACACAGAGCCCTGAACTGAGCGACATGTTGATGGGGATTGCCTGTACCCTTGTACACATGGAATTTCGGGATCGTGTAGCCTGGCGGGTACTTTATCTGATCATACCAGCCTGGATACGGTCGCCCAGTTTTGACGACTTGGCCGGCCGCTTCATTTGCCTGGTGAAATCGTATTTGTTGAGCAATATAATCATCCAGGGCGGCCTTAGAAATGGTTTCCTCCTTGGCTGTTGAAAGAGCCGGCAGGGGATTCGATGTTTCTCCTCTGTCATCTTCAATAATAATCGGAGGGTCTTCGGCTGGAGGATCTGGCTGTATCATCATCCCGACCATGTCTTGGAAGAGAAGTGCCATTCGCTTTATGTTAGCCACTTGCTCCGCAGCTTCTTTGTCCTTCTTTCCGAGCATTCTCCGAAGGAATTCAGCATCAGTCTCGTGTTCGTGACGTTGTTCCGATGACGCCTCCGGGCTTTCTTTTGGCCCGGTGACTGCGGCCATTGCAGTCAGCATCTCCTGGAGCTTCTGCTGCTGCTGTTCCTGAGCCCTTGTGATGGATCGGGTGAGTGGTCGGTGGCCCGTAGAAGTGCAGCTATCCTCTTTCCTGGATGCCATGTAAATAGTATAGACCGTTATGCCCCCAGACTTAGGGCGTTTGGGTTCAGTGCCTTTGACATTTGTCGCAGGCATGGGGATCTTCTCCGGCCTTCTCTTCTTATGAGCGGTCGAAGTTGAGGGGGCCGTTGCAGTGGGAACCCAGGTGGTTGTTGTCCGTTGTGTTTTGACAGGACGGTTTTCTTCTTGTTGAACCTTCGCCCTTTTCTGTCGGTGAGGGTAATCTTGATCAACTACTGAGTTCCGAGCCTACCGCCAAACTTTGTAGATTCTGGAGGACAGCCGCTGAGGGGACTGTTCTGGCTTTGCTTCTGCGACATTCTCCACCGGAGGAGGAGATCTTCTCAGTACGGCAGTAGGAGAATTCCTGCGCACCCTATTCAGCAGCTCGAAGCTGTTCCCAGTTGGAACAGCAGCATTAATTTCCGCTGTTGGTGCTAGTAGAGTTAGCCCAGAAGGGGAGTTGCCCCCAGCCTTCCTTACTCGGCGCCAGTGGAGACGTCGAACGTGTCGAGCTGATGGAGTTGGCTCGGTGACGGGGATGGCCTTGTCTTGCCCCTTGTTCAGGTGAAGCGCTGTTACTGGTGTCAGCCTGTTGAAGACTGATGTCCTTTGAGTAGCAGGAGCGGGAGTGGGAGTTGGGACAATCAGTCTTGTAAAGACCGACCCCTTGGCAGGAGAAGCCGTCTTGACGATTTCAGGAGCAGGGTTGGTTACTCTCTTCGGAATAACCTTCTCTGGGATTGCAGGCTTCATTGTGGGCCCACAGGAATTTTGGCCCAATCTGGAGAAGACCGAGGCACCGGTGCTGGACGACCCGTTGAGAGGGGCCGCAGTAGCTGTAAGCCGATCAAAGACCGACTTCTTGGGAGCTTCTGGTACGGTCACGGGGGTGCTGAAGCTCGTCGGCGGAAGCATGGTTCCGAAAAACAATCTCGTGGTGGCTTGGGTGACCTGTTCCACTGGCATCGTAAGCTACAACTCCAGGTGAGGCGGAGCGTAGGTTGCAGTTGCAGTTGGAACATCTTGCACAAGTGGACGCCATTCATTCTTTGCTTTATGTATTAAGCAAAACGCCAAATCTTAGTACCTCGAAACCCAAGGGCAACCATTAGCAAACCGCGATTGGTACGCGAACACGACACACGAAGTGTGGAGTGGAAAGAGGAAAAGGTCCCACCGGACATGCCAGAATCTGTTCACCGCCGGAAGCCGGGAAGACTGTACGTCTTGCCTGAATCTGGGGGCAGATGCTAATTGGTGCTATCCATCCACCTCTCCGAAGATGCCAAGTTGATTTATGGCACCATGTATCAAAGGATTAAATGGATGCGGCCGATGTAGCAGACTTCGTCAGATCCCCCCTCGTTTGAGGGGTTTTTGATTGTGGGGACGCTCTTCCCTGCAGACGCAAGCCCCTGCAGTTAATTACGCTACCGCATCGCGATAACAACTTTCTCCTTCTCCATATGGTCACTTCGTGTCGTGGGTGTTTGTTTTGTGTTTGGTTGCCCATGGATTGTATACGGAGACTAAGTTATGTTGTCGCCCGTAGGGCGTGGATTAGTCCAAATCCGTATCTTTCTTAGATTTGGGTTTGGGGGGGTTGTGTTTAAGGATACGTTAGCCTTATTTGAGGCTAAGATCAACTTAAACGTTTGTTAAGGACACGTTAGTCTAATTCTAGACTAAGATCAACTTAACGGGATTGTTTAGATCCAATAAGAGAGCAATTGGGCCCTATTATTTAGTTTAATGACTTTGCGGTCGATAATTATTTTAAGGACATTACGGTCTAACGTTAGTTTTAAGGCATCGCGGTCGAGGTTAAGGACATCATAGTCCGTGAGTTTAAGGACCTCACAGTCCAATATTAGTTTTAAGACATCACGGTCGAGATTAAGGACATCATAGTCCATGGATTTGAGGACTCCACAGTCCGACGTTAGTTTTAAGACATCACGGTCGAGGTTAAGGACGTCATAGTCCGTGAGTGTAAGGACCTCACAGTCCGATGTTGTTAGTTTTAAGACATCACGGTCGAGGTTAAGGACATCATAGTCCATGGGTTTAAGGACCTCACAGTCCGATGTTAGTTGTAAGACATCACGGTCGAGGTTAAGAACATCATAGTCCGTGAGTTTAAGGACCCCACAGTCCGATGTTAGTTTTAAGACATCACGGTCGAGGTTAAGGACATCATAGTCCGTGGATTTAAGGACTCCACAGTCCGATATTAGTTTTAAGACATCACGGTCGAGGTTAAGGACATCATAGTCCATGAGTTTAAGGATCCCACAGTCCATAGTAATGTGTGGTTGTAAGGAAGCCGCTTGGGGCCCGTAAGCTACAACTCCAGGTGAGGCGGAGCGTAGGTTGCAGTTGCAGTTGGAACATCTTGCACAAGTGGACGCCATTGATTCTTTGCTTTATGTATTAAGCAAAACGCCAAATCTTAGTACCTCGAAACCCAAGGGCAACCATTAGCAAACCGCGATTGGTTCGCGAACACGACACACGAAGTGTGGAGTGGAAAGAGGAAAAGGTCCCACCGGGCATGCCAGAATCTGTTCACCGCCGGAAGCCGGGAAGACTGTACGTCTTGCCTGAATCTGGGGGCAGATGCTAATTGGTGCTATCCATCCACCTCTCCGAAGATGCCAAGTTGATTTAAGGCACCATGTATCGAAGGTTTAAATGGATGCGGCCGATGTAGCAGACTTCGTCAGATTCCCCCTCGTTTGAGGGGTTTTTGATTGTGGGGACGCTCTTCCCTGCAGGCGCAAGCCCCTGCAGTTAATTACGCTACCGCATCGCGATAACAACTTTCTCCTTCTCCATATGGTCACTTCGTGTCGTGGGTGTTTGTTTTGTATTTGGTTGCCCGTGGATTGTATACGGAGACTAAGTTATGTTGTCGCCCGTAGGGCGTGGATTAGTCCAAATCCGTATCTTTCTTAGATTTGGGTTTGGGGGGGTTGTGTTTAAGGATACGTTAGCCTTGTTTGAGGCTAAGATCAGCTTAAACGTTTGTTAAGGACACGTTAGTCTAATTCTAGACTAAGATCAACTTAACGGGGTTGTTTAGATCCGATAAGAGAGCAATTGGGCCCTATTATTTAGTTTAATGACATTGCGGTCGATAATTATTTTAAGGACATTACGGTCTAACGTTAGTTTTAAGACATCGCGGTCGAGGTTAAGGACATCATAGTCCGTGAGTTTAAGGACCTCACAGTCCGATATTAGTTTTAAGACATCACGGTCGAGATTAAGGACATCATAGTCCGTGGATTTGAGGACTCCACAGTCCGACGTTAGTTTTAAGACATCACGGTCGAGGTTAAGGACGTCATAGTCCGTGAGTGTAAGGACCTCACAGTCCGATGTTGTTAGTTTTAAGACATCACGGTCGAGGTTAAGGACATCATAGTCCATGGGTTTAAGGACCTCACAGTCCGATGTTAGTTTTAAGACATCACGGTAGAGATTAAGGACATCATAGTCCGTGAGTTTAAGGACCCCACAGTCCGATGTTAGTTTTAAGATATCACGGTCGAGGTTAAGGACATCATAGTCCGTGGATTTAAGGACTCCACAGTCCGATATTAGTTTTAAGACATCACGGTCGAGGTTAAGGACATCATAGTCCATGAGTTTAAGGACCCCACAGTCCGTAGTAATGTGTGGTTGTCGGGACCCGTCGCCTCTCTGATGACGTTGAAGGATTACAACGACAGATATCAGAGGAGTAAAGAGATGTACCCGCGAACCGGGTGTAAATTGATTGGAAGAGCAGATTAGCTCAGTTCAATTTAAATTGAGGACTTATGGCCAGAATTGGGCTAAGTCCAGTTAAAAATGTTTAATATTTTATTTTTGTTCTGCCTGTTGGGCTCTTTGTTTGGGCTTTACCCTTTTAATAATGCTAAGCATTGGGCTCTGACATTTTTTGTCTTATATTGAATGCATAGCATTTATCAGAACAAAGTATGTTCTGACAGCGCGCCACATGGCGCACTAGGCGCTTTTCGCCAGTCAAAGAGCGCATTGCGCTTCTGTCGGTTAGCGCACACGAGGAGGACACGTGTCACTTAGCGCTAAGCGCTAGTTTGTTAGCGCGCTGCGCTTTTAATTTATGAGCGCGTTGCGCTATTTTATGGGTGCGCCAGTGAGTAACACGTGGCGCGCTTGGCGCTGAGCGCCAACCCGAGAGCACAGTGCGCTGTTTTCAGGAGCGTAAAGCGCAGATCGTGTCTATGGGTTGACACGTGGCATGTTATGGCGCTGAGCGCCAGTCCAAAGAGCGCAAAGGCGCAGTTCATGAGTGCAAAGCATTTTTTAATAGCGCAAAGCGCATTTTGATCAATTTTAAGATCAAAGAACAAATTTATGTTCTTCAGAGGAGGCTTTGCCTCAAGATCAAGAACAAAAGTTCTTATTTTTATAAAAGGCTCTGCCTTTATAGATCAAACGATCTGTGGGCGAAGTAAAAATACTTCTTATATATTTTTTTATATAATTAGATCTTTTGATCTTTTTATCAAAGACCTCGGTCTTTTTTCAGATCTGTGATCTTTTTAGAAGACATTTCTTCTTTTTACGAGATGATTTCATCTCTGTTGTTCAAGAAATAATCTTTACCTTCAAGATGAAGAAATGACCTTCTCTTTTCTAAAGGCTTGTCTTTCTTTTTCTT
The DNA here is from genome assembly GCA_030015575.1 of Agapanthus africanus. Classification (NCBI taxonomy): domain Eukaryota; kingdom Viridiplantae; phylum Streptophyta; class Magnoliopsida; order Asparagales; family Amaryllidaceae; genus Agapanthus; species Agapanthus africanus. The sequence continues at coordinate 86,486,187 of CM057344.1, read as the reverse complement.
TGAGTTTTTTTCTCAAAATTTGCAGAGGTTTTTTTTCTCTTCTCTCCCCAGACTTGAAGTCTTGGGGCCTTTATATAGGGCCAATTGATTTGTTAAATCATTTTAAGCGATCTTTCTCTGATCGATTTGGGAATATTTTCCGCCGTCGGATCTTTAATCCTAAGGCTTCTGTTTTACAGAAGATAATCTTCTTGTTTTTCAATAAGATTGAGAAATCTTTCTATACAGAATTTGTTCTGTTTTGGTAATTCATTATTTATCATTGGATCATTGATCCAGCGGTGCTTAAAGCACAATCTTGTTGTTTTGGAAAATTTTTGAGAAATCTTTTCTTAACAGAATTTAATTCTGGTTAATTAATGATTTATCATCATTATTAGATCTTTTGATCCAACGGTGGGAATTTTTAATTCCAGCGCTGGCGCACCTACGTTAGATACGTGGTGTGTGTTGGGGTAAAAATTTACACCCCGGTTGACCAAGTCAAAATCAAAGTCAACCCCAAGCCAAGTGGGCCCAAGCCCAGATCCAGTGGGCCCATGCCTGGGTCGAGCCCGAACATGAAGCGGCCGGCCTCCCCCCATGTCAAAATAAAAATTTTGTAATAAATAATTTTGTTGCATTTCTTTTATTTTTATTTTATTTTATGGATAAATGTCAGAAAAATAGGCATAAAGCCAAATTTTTGTAAAGCCCGTGGCTTATGTGTAAAAAGAAATGGCACATGAGTCATGGGATAGGCGAAATGGCACATGAGCCATGGGTTAGGCAAAATGGCATTTTGTGAAGCCCGAGGGGCTATATGTAAAGTGTATAGCCTATAAAGGCAAAGATAATGAAAATATCTCACAACTTTTCTCTCTCCAAAAACAATTTCGATCTGAGATCTTTTCTCCTTCTTCAAGGTTCCAAAAATCTTCTTCTTTCTTTTGAATTAAATCAAGAGTTTTAATCTTTATTTTATAAAACAAAATAGTTTTTCACCACCAAACCCACAAAGGGGAACTTGAATCTGTCACTAGATCTCAAAAATGAGAGATTTTTAAAAATCCCATATCTCTTGATTTTCAAGATCCAGCCAACAGAAGAGGAAGAAGAAGAACCCCCTTCATTAACCCAAAGCATCTTAGAAGTTTAAACTCCATCCTATTTTCTCTTTAGAGAATTTCCGGGGCTAAAAGCCCCATTTTCCTTGTCGGCACGCTAGCGCTCGAGCGCAAAGCGCCCACGTGCCGACATGTGGCGCGCTTGCGCTCCAGCGTCCTGCGCTCCAGCGCCCTGCGCTCGAGCGCAAAGCGCCCACGTGCCGACACGTGGTGCGCTTGCGCTCAAGCGCCCAGCGCCCGAGCGCAAAGCGCCCACGTGCCGACACGTGGCGCACTTACGCTCCAGCACTCTGCGTTCGAGCGCAAAGCGCCCACGTGCCGACACGTGGCGCGCTTGCGCTCAAGCGTCCAGCGTCCGAGCGCAAAGCGCCCAAGCGCCCAGCGCCCGAGCGCAAAGCGTCCACATGCCGACACGTGGCGCGCTTGCGCTCAAGCGCCCAGCGCCCGAACGCAAAGCGCCCACATGCCGACACATGGCGCGCTTGCGCTCAAGCGCCCTGCGTCCGAGCGCAAAGCGCCTACGTGCCGACACGTGGTGTGCTTGCGCTCCAGCACTCTGCGTTCAAGCGCAAAGCGCCCACGTACCGACACGTGGCGCGCTTGCGCTCAAGCGCCCAGCGCCCGAGCACAAAGCGCCCAAGCGCCCAGCGCCCGAGCGCAAAGCGCCCACATGCCGACACATGGCGCGCTTGCGCTCAAGCGCCCAGCGCCCGAACGCAAAGCGCCCACGTGCCGACACGTGGCGCGCTTGCGCTCAAGCGCCTAGGCGCTGGCCCCACGCATCCTTTGGATGTCTTTTCTCCCCTTTATTTATATATACATGTATATATATACATATGTATACATATGTACATATACACATACTCCACGACACTGTCCTTGTTAGAAATTTTTTTTCTAACGGGGCGCTGCCCCGCACCCCGTAAGGGGGCTGCTAGCCCCCTTGACCCCCAGCCCGCTATCCGAGTAGCGGGACCCCCATAAAAAATCTGCGTGGCTCCCGATATATCTAAAACCCCCTTTCAAAACACAACACACGTACACTGCACATCGAGTTCGCATGACCAGTTTAACCCGTCAATCGGAGGTTCCCTCGCTCCAAAGGCGATGGGTAATTAACGGCAGTTTAGTCCGCGGCTGCCGGAGATTCAGATCCCCACAATCATTAAACCCCGGCCTACCCTACACAGGGGGAATCTGTAGTATGCCTGAAAAGCGTGCGTGTATTCCCATCTCAATGGGGTGACGAAAAACACCCTACAGATTCTGGCACGCCCGGTGGGACCTGTCTCTCCTCCCATATTTCGGGTTAAACATTCATGCGAACTCAATCAATATACATATCGATTGCCTATACTAAAATGATGTTTTTTTTCCGTGCAGCAATCAACTTTCGACGACAATGTCTCCCAAGATGAATTCGGCTTCCAACGCGACCCCGATCCCGTACGTGGTCAAGGTCAATGCTCGTGTGGTTCTCCCCGCAAGCCTCAGTCGACAGTGGGAGGAACCGCCCCGCCAGTTTGGCTCCGTCATTATCTACCTTGCCGGAAGCGCTCATCTGGCAGAAATCCCAGCAAAGCAGGCGGCCAAGCCGGTCTCAAGAGGCAAGAGGCCGAATGTTGTGATCGCCAAGGCACCACAAACGAAACTTCAAACGGTGTCTGAACGGCTCTCTGGCGCTCCAGCTGGGGGCAAGAATTCCGGTACGAAGGGCAACATCAAATGTTGCGGACGAGCTCAGGCGATGACTCCAACAAGTGCACAATCGATCGTATCTCCAAAATCCTCCATCGCCCGGTCTACAGCGTCTTCCCGAAGAGCCGAAGTCTGCCAGGTGCTTAGAACAGAAAAGTTAAGGAAGAAGCGGCTCAGGTATCAAGCCAACAAGAGGGCCAGGACTTCGGCCAAATGGAATTTTATGAAGTTCCAAGTGCAGGGTCGCCCCGCGACGACGGCTGAGTCGGACGTGAGAATCAGCAATTCCTTCGAGCCTTTGAAGTGGGTTCAGAAAAATGCCATGACCGCCAGAATCAAGAAGACAGCGGTCCGAACAATGCTACAAAGAGACGTGTCCCCGCCCCAACAGAAAAGGTATGCCATTGTCTCTTCAAGAGTCTATCGGGTGCTCTGTGCCGCACGAAAGCAGCAGGGAAAATCTAGAAAAGAAGCGCCAACACCATTCAAGAATCCGGCCAGGGCATCCTCCTTCAATCGACTGCCCGCTACCGAAACAGGAGGGCCAAGACAGCGATCCGTGAAATCAGCCGCCGACAATAAAAAGACGGCCGGATATGTCGTCCATACGGTCTATATGGCGGGCGGGCGTCCCAGCGACAACCTTTGCAGCAAAAGCAAGGATGGGGCCACCACATCCCAAGTCCAATCTGGCTTGAATGTGGTTGCCGCTTCCCAAGAACAGCCGCCCCCGCTCGATGAAGAAAACCCTCTCGATGAGGATGATAGGCAGAAAGACCCCTCGGTCCATGCAGAGTCAAGCTCGGATAGCGAGGAAGAGCCGACTTTCCGCCCCAGGACTGCGGAGCAAGAGCTGTTTCAAGAGCTTCGAATACAGCTCAGGAGCAAAGATAAAGAGATGGCCAAGCTCTATTCGAAGATTGACGACTTAACGAACGTGGTGATGCAGCTTACGACTCAAATTGCTCGAGCGCCTCCCAATCAAGCACAAGTCGCCACTAATCAGCCGGGTGATGACAATCCGAAGCAGCCATTGCCTGCTTCTTTGGGTCCAAGAATGGTCGAGCCGCATGAAAGCCGGCCACATTCTGCTTCTGGGGATGCCTTGGCCCCAGATAGCACTATCCCTCTAACACAAGATCGGATAATGGATTTGGTCACCAGCAAAGTTAAAACATTGGTGGCCGAAGCTGAAGCTCAGAAAGAAATTGGCAGTAGTGGGCGGCCGTATCCCGCACACTACGATCTGATCGAGTTCCCAAGCGGCTACGTCATTCCTAAATTCGGAAGGTTTGACGAAACGGGGAATGCAAATCATCACGTCGCCCACTTCAAAGCCTCATGTGGAAATACAGGGGGCAATGACGCACTCCTTCTTCGTCAGTTTGTCAACAGCCTGACCGGTGTCGCCTTCGACTGGTACGCGAGTATACCAGACGGGTCCGTCATTACCTTTGCCCAAATGGAGTATCTGTTTCGGCAAAGGTTCATGAGTGTCAGTAATAAAATCTCCATTGCCGACCTTGTGAGGACCAAGCCAGGGAAGAATGAAAGCAACACAGACTTTATTGCACAATGGCCTAATCTCACAGTCAAGTGCGAACCGCCGCTGGAGCAGGACCAGTCCGTCAGCTTTCTCATTGGGAACCTCAGCAATTGGATGGTCCCATTCTTATATACAGCAGGCCTCAAGACGTTTCAAGAGCTAACCAAGAAAGTCCAAATGCTGGAACGCTCGAAGAAAGAGTCCCCGCCGGACTCTCAGAGAGACAAAACTTGGAAAAGCAAGCTGGACGACAACCGTAGAAGCGGGAGTTCCAGCAGTACCAATGTCTTCAATGCGTCCGACAATGAAGAAAAGCGAAGGGCGAGCGAATCCAAAACCAACCAGTCTCAAAAGCCATTGCTGGAAGGATATGGGCCTTCCCTAGAGGAGAAGAAGAACAAGGTTTACTCTTTCAGAAGGGACAAGGTCCGTAAGATATTTAAAGATGCCTTGAACAACGGCCTACAATTGCCGGAGTCGAAAAGACCCCAAGAATAAAAAATGACCGGCAATCCCTTGTATTGCCCGTACCACCGAGTAGTGAGCCATGCGATCGAGGATTGCTATATCTTCAGGGACTGGGTCGAGAAGCAGTACAAGACTGGAGAGATCGAGCTGTCCAAAAGTGTGTTGGTGAACAATCAAGTTGCAACCGCCAACTTTATACAGACAGAAGTTGAAGCCTTCTGGGAGCAGACAGCTGAACCCGTTGCCCTGACAAACGAAACTGACTCATCACGGCCTCCGTGGAGTACGCACATATCTAATAAGACGAAGAAGATGCTAAAGCTGCTTCAGAAAGAGCCCAGGATGGAATGGGAAGGACAGAAGAAGCCTACCAGTCCAACTGCCAATGCGTCTCCATCAGGCTCAAAATCCAAGAAGCTCAGGAAGAAGAAAAGTGCAGCTCGGCGCGAAAAAGAGTCTGCAGGGAGATCGACCATTCAAAAATATACCGATTCCCTCGAAGAATATGAACAAAAGGAAAGAACATTGATTCAATTGAAGGAGTTCTTCCCTGTACAAGCGGCTGAAATTCTGGAGGAGTTAGAAGAAGACTCCAATGAAGAGATCCCAGTAGTGACCTGCTACGCCATCCATCTTGGCAGCGACTCGAAGGAGGAGCTCTGTTTTCCTGAAGAGGACGAGGAGCTCGCCACAACGGCCAATCAAATCCAGCTCAGAAGCGGCAGGGCTCTACCGCCAAATCAGGGCAACGCCCCAAAAGGGAAGGAAAAACAAGTCTCTAATGAAGAAGATGGCAGAGAACCGGCTGATGAAAACATAAGTCCTTCCTCGGTGGACTATAATGTCTTGGCACATCTCCGGAAGCTTCCGTCTCTCCTGAGCATCTACGACGTCTTGGTCCTATCTAAGGAGCTTAGAGATGTTCTCATTCACGCTCTATAAAACCCCGATCGGTATCAGGCTCACTTTGCGGAAATTAATATGAAAGAAGCCCAGCACGCTTTCCATGCCACCGCAGTCACATTTAAGGATGAAGACTTGCTACTGGGAACGGCTGAGCATAATCGGCCGCTTTACATGACCGGGTACAACGACGGAGATCGGATTAATCACATATTGATTGATCCGGGGTCTTCAGTGAACATCATGAACTTGCGGACGCTGAAGAGTTTGTCAATGGACGTCTGACACCTGTCAAGGGAAAGGATTGTCATTCAAGGCTTCAACCAAAATTTCCAGCAAGTCCTGGGGTCCATAGCTCTGCCAATCAAATTTGGGGATCTGCAAACTGAAGCTAAGATATACGTGATCGACGCCGACACGTCTTATAAGATTCTCTTGGGGCGGCCGTGACTCCACGATTACGGCATCATTCCGTCAACTCTCCATCAATGCATGAAGTATACCAAAAATGGCGAAGAAAGACGCATTGACGGAGACATCCAACCGTTCGGTGTGCATGAAGTCCGATATGAAGATTCTCAGTAATTTATGAACCACCAAAATGCTAAGCCACAACTGACTGAGGATAATCCGGCTCCAAGAGTCAAAAGCAAATCTGCGCCGGCTGTCACTTTCAAAAGCAAAAATGCCCAAGTGCACCCGCATTTCGATAGCGACACTGATGAGTCCGACGCTGGAAGTCCGTCCTTCCGTAAAACTTGCCCTCATTTCGGTAGCGATACGGATGAATCTGTCACTGAAGCCCCATCTAGCAGTAAAGTGCGCCCTCATCTTGGCAGCGACACTGAAGAGTCAGAGGAAGAGGACCTGTCGTGCAACAGCGGTGCAGATTGGACCCCCATGCAAAAAGTGAAACTACGAGAGACCCTCGAAATTGCAGAAGGGTCCCTAGCCTTCACAAGGGTGCCGGAGCAGATGTGCAAAGAGCTCGATGCGTTGTCAGTCTCCACCGTGGACCAGCTAAAATCTTTCTACGTCCCCGGGAGGAAAAATGGACAGAAGGGCATCCTGTTTTATGGGTCAACCCCCGTTGTGCACCCGAACGATCTTTCTATCGCGTGCCTTCCCTATGAGAAAGGCATAAGAGCCGTCCTTAATCCCAGATACTATGCGCCCGAGATGCGGGAATACTTTAAAAAGTGCGGATGCCGGTTATATCAAACGGAGTCCGAAGCAAAGTTTTACGAAGGGCTATGGCATCCACCCCAGGTCCGAGCACTCATCGATGGACGAATTCCAGATAAACGGGGCATAGGCTACTTTCAACCTCATTCCAAAGCGTGCTACATGATCCATGTTGGTGAGGCCAGCGAAAGATCAAATGATGATGACGAAATAGCCGAGCCAGAAGAAGCTCCTCAAGAGCTCGAACATGGAGGACAAGCAACCTTTGATGAGCTAACCGAGATTGACTTAGGAACGCCCGTAATCCAAGGCCGACCTACATCAGCTCACTCTTGTCGGAGAAAATGAAAGAGCGGATAATTGCCCTGCTGCATGAGTTCGTCGACTGCTTCGCGTGGACGTACAAAGAAATGCCTGGCCTTTCCCCTGAAGTAGCCGTGCATAAGCTGGCTATATCTCCTGATGCTAAGCCAGTCAAACAAGATCCTCAAAGAATGAGAAGGGAGTTGGAAGAAAAGGTCATCGAGGAAACCAAGAAACTCATCGATGCCGGCTTCATCAGGGAAGAGAAATATGCGGACTGGATCGCATGCATAGTCCCAGTGAAGAAGAAAAATGGGCAGATCCGAGTTTGTGTCGATTTCAGGGACCTCAATAAGGCATGTCCTAAAGACGACTTCCCGCTACCGGTCATGGAAATGATGGTCGATGACACCTCAAATTACGAACTGTTCACCTTTATGGATGGCTCGTCTGGATATAATCAGATTAAGATGTCGCCTGAGGATGAGAAACACACAGCATTTCGAACCCCGATCGGAATATATTGCTACAAGATAATGCCGTTTGGACTGAAGAACGCAGGTGCTACATATCAAAGGGCAATGATCAATATCTTTGATGACCTAATCCATAAAGTCGTCGAATGTTATGTTGATGATCTGGTCGTCAAGACTAAAACCAAGGCCGATCATATCCAAGATCTTAGGACCGTTCTCATCAGACTGAGGGAATACGATCTGAAGATGAATCCTCTGAAGTGCGCTTTTGGCGTGTCATCGAGAAAATTCCTGGGCTTCATAGTCTGACATCGAGGGATCGAAGTTGACCCATCAAAGATAAAGGCCATCATGGAGATGCCCCCTCCGAAAAGTCTGACGCAGCTAAGATCTTTTCAAGGCAAGCTTGCTTATATACGGAGGTTTATCTCAAATTTATCGGGAAGGTGTGGGCCCTTCTCAAAGCTCATGAAGAAAGGAGCTCCTTTTTTCATGGATGCCGAATGTCAAGCAGCGTTCAAAAGCATCAAACAATACTTGTTGCACCCTCCAGTGCTGGCCGCTCCCATTCCAAATAAACCGCTGATTCTCTACACTGCTGCGCTGGATGCGTCACTCGGTACGCTCCTTGCCCAGAATAATGAGGAGGGAAAAGAAAATGCCCTCTACTACCTCAGTCGAACTCTAGTCGGGGAGGAACACAACTACTCCCCAATCGAAAAGCAATGCCTGGCTCTAATATTTGCTGTGAAGAAGCCGAGGCACTATTTGCTCGCTCATCGGATTATGCTGATCTCCAAGGTCGACCCGCTCAAACACTTGATGACCAAAGCAAGCCTAGCCGGCAGAATAGCAAGATGGGCTGTCATGCTACTTGAGTTTGACATAGTTTATACCCCTCAGAAAGCAGTAAAAGGGCAAGCTCTTGCAGACTTTCTCGCCGCTCATCCCATACCAGAAGGGTCGCCGCTAAATTGTGAGTTACCTGACGAACAAGTGCTGCACCTCGAGGAAGATGAGCCATGTTGGGAGCTCTACTTCGATGGGGCCTCATCAATAAGGAGCTCCGGCAGATCAAGCGTCCCGGAGGTAAAAGCGGGGATAGGATTGGTGTTCATCACGCCATCAATGGGAACCCTACGGCGTTCTTTTGCTCTCACCGAGTCTCGGACAAACAATGAAGCCGAGTATGAAGCTCTGATAGATGGTTTGGAACTCACCATAGAAATGGAAATCCTTCGGCTACGGGTTTACAGTGACTCCCAGCTTGTCGTCAACCAAGTAAGCGGCGACTATAAGATATACAAACCCGAGTTAGCTCGGTACAGAGGCCGGGTGGTGGAACTCATGAAACGGTTCACTCATATTGAACTAATGAGAATCCCCACAGCGTTGAACGGAAAAGCCGACATACTCGCTCGCTTAGCCAAGGAGCTGGCTGATCCTGATATGGACGAAATTCTGATCACAGCCAGGAGCCGGAAAATTCTATCCCCAGTCTTTCTACGAGAAGAGGAAAGCGCGGAACAGAAGAGCAGTCCTGCCGAAGAAACTTCGATCATCCAAGACGAGCCCGATTGGAAAGAACCCTTCATAGAGTACCTCCGATACGACAAGCTGCCCGAAGAAAAATCTGCGAGGATTCAGCTGAAGAGAAGAGCTCTCCGATACGTGTTTGTAAATGACACGTTATACCGCAGGTCATATGACCAACTCTGGCTCAGGTGTCTGTCATTAGCCGAAGCCCAAAAGGTCATGAAAGATGTTCACTCGGGGGTTTGTGGTGCTCACCAATCTGGCCCCAAGATGCGACTTCAAATCAAACGTCTTGGGTATTACTGACCCACCATGATACGGGATTGCGGAGAGCATGCAAAGAAATGTCAGATCTGCCAAATCCATGGTGATTTCATTCACAAGCATCCCAATCCGTTGCATCCTACGGTGGCGTCGTGGCCCTTCGAAGTCTGGGGCACCGACATTGTTGGCCCAATTGATCCTCCGTCATCCAAAGGCCACCGGTTCATACTGGCCGCGAAAGACTACTTCTCCAGATGGTCTGAAGCTGTCCCGCTAAAAGAAGTCAAGACAAAAGATATTCTGACATTCTTACAGCATAATATTCTATACCGCTTCGGTACACCAAGAAGAATCATTTCTGACAACGGGCCTTCTTTCAAGAGCTTCAATGTCTCAAGGTTCGCTATTCAGCACAAGATAGACTGGAGATATTCCCTCATCTATAATCCAAGAGCCAATGGGCTAGCCGAAGCCTTCAATAAGACTCTATGCAAGCTCCTGAGGAAAAATGCTTCAGCCAACAAGAGAGACTGGAATCTCAAGCTTCACGAGGCGTTGTGGGCATATCGTACCACGCACCGTACTCCAACTCAGTCCATTCCATACTCATTGCTCTTCGGAGTGGAGGCGATCCTCCCCCTCGAAATCGAGGTTCCAAGTTTAAGAATGGCCATCCAACACGAGTTGATGGAAGAGGAAAACGTGCTCCTTCGGCTTGAAGAGCTCGACGCGCTCGAAGAAAAGAGGCTCGCGGTGCAGCAAAACCTGGAGCTATACCGAGCCCAAATGTCACGGGCCTATGACAAGATAACCCGTCTCCGCGCTTTCAAGAAAGGTGAATTGGTGTTGGTCCTCAAAAGACCGATTATCCCCAATCGACATGCCAAGGGAAAATTCGAGCCAAACTGGGAAGGACCATACGTCATCGAGAAAGTGTTTGACGGAGGATCCTACCAACTAATAAGTGCCGAGGGAGAAAGGTCCATGCCACCCATCAATGGCCGATATCTCAAGAAATACTACACATGAATGCTCCAAGTCGCAGGCGAATTGAGCACATCAGCCCTACGGTCTAGATCATACATCCTGCAAAACCTTATACAATCCACGGGCGTAAATGACCCCTATCTCTCCAAAATCCTGCCGGTGAGACTACTTTTAAAGTCCCACCAGCGGCAAAAAAAAGAGAAAAAGAGAAGAAAAAAAAAGAAAAATAAAAGAAAAATAAAAGAAATAAAAAAATAAACGGTATGTCCACAATCAAACGGGCACGGATGAAAACCCGAAAGGGCTCCGTGAGTACAAACAGCAGGACTACCGGCGAGTCTGTGAAAACCCGAAAGGGTGCAAACTCGTGAAAAGAGATGAAATACACTCGCAAAGTCCTCTCGACCTTGTGAGGAGAAAACCCATGCGTGAGATCCTTACGACTCACAAAGGAGCAACACACTTAGGAATTCTCACGATTCCTAAGGAGAAAATACACCTGCGGGATCCTTACGACTCGTAGGGAGAAAATGCTTTTATGGGACCCTCACGGCCCATAAAATTGAAAAGCCTTAGGTGATAGGGACCCAAACCTGTCTCCTAAGCCATCGTTCCCCAACGGGCAACGGCAAATGATGAGTCGCTCCTGGCATTTCGCTTCAGTGTTAGCGATGCTGATGCCGACCAAAAACCCAAATCCCAAGTCCTCCCAAGGCAAATGATGAGTTGCTCCTGGCATTATTCTAGTGCAGCAATGCTGATGCCAAGCAAGATCCAAATTCTAAGTCCCCAAACGGCGAATGATGAGTCGCTCCTGGTACCATATTCCAGTGTAGCGATGCAAACGCCAACCAAAATCCAATTTCTCAAAATTCTCCGGCCCTACGGTGGGTCCCCAAGTTGACCATCGTATACAATCCACGGGCTCAAATAATTCTCATCATACCCATGCCCCACCGTAATCACCAGTTACGCGGCTGGTCTCCGCCTTGGGAATGATGCTCCATTGAGAAGACCCACTCATGTGTCCTCACGATACATGAGGAGAACAAACCTTTGTGGGATCCTTACGACTTATAAAGGAAAAACACACTTAGGAGTCCTCACGACTCCTAAGGAGAAAATACACCTGCGGGATCCTTATGACTCGTAGGGAGAAAATGCTTTTATGGGACCCTCACGGCCCATATAATTGAAAAGCCTTAAGTGATAGGGACCTAAACCTGTCTCCTAAGCCATCGCTCCCCCAACAGGAATAGGCAAATGATGAATTGCTCTTGGCACGTGTGCTTCAGTGTTAGCAACGCTGATGCCTACCCTAACCCCAAAATCCAAAACTCCAATCCAATAGATCCCTAAGTCTTTAAACTAGGGACAGATGACCTCTAAGTCGTTAAACTAGGAACAGATGACCCCTAAGTCGTTAAACTGGGAACGAGGGAAATCTCCTCATGGCAGATGATGATTCGCTCCTGGTACCATATTCCAGTGCAGCGATACTGATGCCAAACCAAAACCAAAATCCCCAAATCCTGTCATGACAAATGATGATTCGCTCCTGGTACCATATTCCAGCGTAGCGATGCTGATGTCAACCAAAATCACATCAAGTCAGCAAAACAACCAATGACCTCCCTGGCAGAATCAAATTCCACCCCGGAAACAAGTCAACTTCATTCCTGACACCACAAGAAGCGGAGCAAGTCAAATCCAGCACCGACCGTCCAAGTCGTAAAAAGAGCAGAACCAACCATCCACGTCGCTAAAAGGGCAGCACCGACCGTCCAAGTCGCAAAAAGGGCAGAACCGACCGTCCACGTCGCAAAAAGGGCAGCACCGACCGTCCACGTCGCAAAAAGGGCAGAACCGACCGTCCAAGTCGTAAAAAGGGCAGAACTGACCGTCCACGTCGCAAAAAGGGCAGCATCGACTGTCCACGTTGCTAAAAGGGCAGAACCGACCGTCCAAGTCATTAAAAGGGCAGCACCGACCGTCCAAGTCGCAAAAAGGGCAGAACCGACCGTCCAAGTCGCAAAAAGGGCAGAACCGACCGTCCACGTCACTAAAAGGGCAGCACCGACCGTCCACGTCGCTAAAAGGGCAGCACCGACCGTCCACGTCGCAAAAAGGGCAGAACCGACCGTCCACGTTGCTAAAAGGGCAGCACCGACCGTCCAAGTCGCAAAAAGGGCAGAACCGACCATCCAAGTCGCAAAAAGGGCCGCATCGACCGTCCATGTCGTAAAGAGGGCAGTGCCAGCTTCCCAAAAGGTGGGAACCGAATCAAGTCGCCTCCACGTGAAAGAAGATCCATCAGAGCAAAGCTCTGTTTTAAAATTTCAAAACTCAAAAGTTGAAGCAACGCTTCAGATCCAGCGCTCTGCGCTGCGCGCCACGTGTCAAACACGGTTGCGCTAGCGAAGTTGCGCTGCGCGCCACGTGTCGAACGTAGGTGCGCCAGCGCTGAAATTAAAAATTCCCCACCGTTAGATCAAAAGATCTAATAATAATAAATTATTAATTAATCAGAATTAAAAATCTGTTATGGAAAGATCTTTCCAATCTTATTAAAACAAGAAGATTATCTTCTGCAAAACAGAGGCCTTAGGATCAAAAATTCAATGGTGGGAAATATTCCCAAATCAATCAGAGAAAGATCTCTTTAACTGATTTAACAAATCAATTTGCCCTATATAAAGACCCCAAGACTTCAAGTCTAAATATAGAGAAAAAAACCCTACAAACTTTGAGAAAATTCAAAGAGAGAAAAGCAAGCTTTTAGCAAAAGAAGATCATTTCTTTAAGGTAAAGAACATGATTCTTGAACACAGAGATGAAATCATCTCATGAAAAGAAGAACTATCTTCTAAAAAAGATCATAGATCTACAAAAGACCAAGGTCTTTGATAAAAAAAAGATCAACAGATCTCATCATAAAAAAACAAAAAGAAGTATTTACTTCATTCACAGATCTTTGATCTACAAAGGCAGAGCCCTTTTATAAACAAGAACTTTTGTTCTTGAATCTTGAGGCAAAGCCTCTTTTAAGAGGACATAAACTTGTTTTCTCATCATAAATTTGATCAAATGCGCTTTGCGCTATTGGAAAGTGCCTTGCACTCATGAACTGCGCCTTTGCGCTCCTTGGACCGGCGCTCAGCGCCAAAACATGCCACGTGTCAACCACAGACACAGCTTGCGCTTTGCACTTCTGAAACAGCGCACTGCGCTCATGGGCTGGCGCTCAGCGCCAAGCGCGCCACGTATCACTTACTGGTGCGCCACTAAACTAGCGCAAATCGCTCATAAATTGAAAGTACAATCCGCTAATAAACTGGCGCCTAGCGCTAAGCACGACACGTGTCATTTTCGTGTGCGCTATTTGGCAGAAGCGCATTGCGCTCTTTAATTGGCGCAAAGCGCCTGGCGCGCCACGTGGCGCATTGTCAGAACACACATTGTTCTGATGAATGCTATGCATTCAATACAAGACAAAATATGTCAGAACTCAATGCTTAGCATTATTAAAAGGGCCAAGCCTAAATAAAGGCTCAATAGCCAGAGTAATAAAATGTTAAACATTTTAATTGGACTTAGCCCAATATTGGCCGTAAGTCCTCAACTTATATCGAACTGAACCCATCTGCTCACAAATATTTCGACAGATCTTAGTCCCAAACATGACTACAAGTCTTTCAATCAATCTACATCCGGTTCGAGGGTACATCTCTTTACTCCTCTGATATCTGTCGTTGTAATCCTTCAACGTCTTCAGAGAGGTGACGGGTTGATTGATCTCAAAAACTATCGATAACCGCAATCAAGAACGGCGATTCTTGGTAGCTAGCCGGTGAATACGGGTCGGTCCACAGGGATGTTGTGAATTTCCTAATCGCTCTTACGAGTTAATTCCAAACGGTGTGAATGGATTAATTAAATCTAAAAACTAAATTAATCTAGGGCAATTGAATTAGAGATCTAACTATCTAACTAGGGCAAGGAATAAAATTTAATCTAGGGCAGAGAATAAAAAATTACCTAGGGCAAGAATGGAAATTACCTACTTACTTTACAGATGGCTCTCTCCAAACATCAACACAAGACTTATCAGATCTGAATTTCTGAAATGAAAAAAGGCATCGATGCTCTCCAAAAGAAATCTAAATTTTATTGATAAAAAGAGGCATAGGGAGGCATAGCCTTTACAATGATTTAGAGTTCCTATTTATAAAGGATAGGAAACCCTAGATTATAATTGATCCGCACATCTGCTATTACAAAAATACTCCCTAAGAAAAAGACCAAGTCAACGATCCGCAGCGCACCAAAATTTTTCCCACCGACACGGGCCTAAACCGGCCGCGGTTCCGTGGCCAATAGCATGCCTTGGCCGCGGTTCCGCGGCCAAGTGGGGAGATCAATGCTTCATTTTTTCTAGGGTTTGTCTTCTTGCAGTTTTCCTCTGTTTTCTTCAGTTCTTTCTTAAAAATGACTCCTGGTTTTCTTCCAGATCTTTCAGTGAACATTGTAGTGGACTTTTACCATTGCTTCGTAACGAAGTCTTGAACCATGCACTGCCTTATACTTTGTGAACTGTTCTTCATGTAGGCTTTATCAAGATTCTCTGTTTGTTGGTCGAAGTCTCACTTTTGCATCGTCTTTTGTCTTTTTCACTGTTTTTATTCCAAGAACCTGTAACCTGCAACTAAGTAGCAGATATCTGTCAAAAGCACCTGTTTATTTATAAAACGAATAAGAATGGGGAATATAATAATATAATATTATGGTGTGAACAAATACCCCCAAAATTATCTTTTGCTCGTCCTCGAGCAAACTTATTTTTTTATTCTCTACAAAAAACCTAACCGCACTTTCGCAGGGAAACGCGATTGCACTGAGCTCGTGCAACAAGCCGTTAAACCTCTAGGTGTCCCTAGTAGGAGGAGTGTTGTCTCCTGAGCGTTTTCAGCGGATACTACCCACAAAATCCTATCAATTCGGCCCATTAACTTTAATTCTCCAATTAGGTTTTCCAACAAGGAATTCTATTATCGTCAACTCGTAAGTTATCCACCCATATTCTTCACACTTCCTCATCATTTAACTTAAGATTATATATGTTCTGCAAACCTACTTAGCTTTCGGCATTTTTATAAGTTTTCCTTCTAGGGTTCCATCTTCACTTAGGAATTTTTATCAACTCTATTAAAGATATGAGTTCTATTCTTCACTCTTTTTTCTTATCTAAACTCCAATCACATATCCCCACGTGTGTGTATAAATCACCTCTACACTTGGAAATTCAAACCAAGCAATCATACCCTTGTCCGTTGTCCAAAATACTTCTTAATTGGTGAATTTTTAATTGAATTTTGCTTACACATCCTTTATGCGACCGTTAATACTTCTTGAGGTACCAACAACCGATTACAAGATGCGTTTGCATTTTAAAGTGTACTTCCTAGTCTTGTAACACCCAAGGCTTTAGCAGTGACTCCCAAACCAGTTGGTCTAAGGCACTAGGTGACGAAGCACCCTCGCTAAATATTTTTCTATTTTTGCAGTCTTAAGTAATCACAAAAACCAGTGTTCATTTTTTTATTCTTTATTCACTTTTTTCTTTTATTTTCATTGTACTAAGGACTTTAGACAAGAGCATTTCAAGGTCTCCTCTACTATTCCAAGTTTCAAGGTGCGTGATTGTGCAATTTGTAGGGTATACATTTTTAGAATCTAGACTTAAGCTAGGAATTATTTTTCAAACTTACACTTTAATAAAGATATCAATACTTTTCCTTTGTTTCGACTTAGCCCAAAAAGTTAACTCAAAATTTGCCTATTTCTAAATAAACTACAAAGACATATACTTTTTACCGCTAAACTTTAAGGAAGGTTATCTTTAGGGTTTTTAATTTACTACGTCTAAGATCTAGTTGTTCCTAGCTAGTTAACCTATCTGTCAAACTCTAGTCAAATAAGCCAAAATTGAATACAATAATTTTTATAATTTTTCAAATTTTTTTAATTTTTATGGGTTTTCAAATAAATATGCAAATGCAAAAATATACAAATGAATGCGAAGGAAGAAGACGTACCGAGCATACCCCCAAACATAAACTTGACAGTGTCCTCACTGTCATACTACACGAAGAGAGTTAAAATTTTTGGCACTCCCCTGTTTATTTATTTATAAAAATTTATATATATATATATATATATATATATATATATATATATATTTTTAATGTTTTGAATTTTTTTTTAATTTTTTATAGAAAAACAAAATAAAAAAATATATGTACGTATATACAAAAGGTTCCCCCCAAACTTAAGCTTGGCTTTACACAAGCCAAAGGTTAGCACCAACCATTCAAAAATCTTATCGTGGTAATGGTAGGGTTGGTGAAAGAATGGGGTGTAAAGGAAAGAAATGAGAAACACACGAGACCGTGTGGGAAGAAGGGTAGAATATGGTCTCGGTAGAGGAGAAGAATGGCGGAAAGGAGAAAGAAGTGGAGTATGATCTTGAGGGTGTAAATCGAGTGAATAAATTAGCGCAATTTGTGATGACTGATGTGTTAAAAGCGATTGTGCTAACTTATCAACCCGTCGAGAAATGGGGTCAAATCCCTCAAGATTCGCAAGAAAGCATGGGTACGCCGAACTTGGTATTGGAGATGAAAGCATAACGATCTCTTGTACGGTCGGAACGGTAGGAAGGACGAAAAGGAGTGAATTCGGGATAGTCTCATTCTCACCGTAGTAAATTGTCTCGAATTTGAAAGATTCCGTCAATGGTTCGAAACGACTGTAAGCAACCGAGTCTGATGGTTCAACTAACTCATCTGAAAATGTAAAGGACTCAAACTCGGACGGTAAGTCATCAACATGGTCCGAAAAAGTGAAACACTCATAAGTGTTATCGGCTGTGAGAACTGTGTCAGATTCAAAAGAAAATTTTTCAAGCTCATAGTCTTCAAGCGTGGTCGGAACGATGGAAAGGAGGGAGGGTGATATAACAGTTAAAGGTTCGGGAGGATGAATTGGAAAATCCGACACATCAAACAAAAATGGTTCAAGCTCAATATTATCCTCATAATTCTCCTCAATATTTAACTCATCCATGTCACTATCATCAAAATCAAGACGCATATGAAGTTCGGGAGAAACAATCAATGACTCGGGATGATGAATTGGACATAAAATTTCAATCAAATCTACGGGTTCATCATCCAAAATATTCCCGGCGTCTATATCCTCAATCAAGTAAAAATCAATTTTTTCTGACACCTCATCAAAAGCATGGATGTTTATCAATTTAGGTTCTAGATTGGAGGTGTAAAGATCGAAAGGATTAAGTGTGGTTTCACTCGAAAGGGGTTCTTCACAATCTGGCAAATCAAGCACTACAAAATCACACAACTCGTTTTTATTTTCAACTGGTGAACTATTTTGGACAATCGATGGAAAACCGGAGTTGTGGGCTTCAAGTGGGTATGGATAGGTTTGATTTGGAAATGTGTAGAACTCACTCGCTCCTATCAAATTCTCACTCTGTCCAACCGCCTTCTTATACATTGAAAAATTGGAAGCTAGTTGGAAACTAGCTACCGGTTCACTAGGTTGCATAAGTGCGGCAATGGACGCATCCACATTCCTAACCATTTTGTTTGTTGCTGCAATATAAGCTGCCAACGACTGTTCCAAACTAGACATGGGTGGTGAAGGGGTTTCGATAAAAGATTCGAAATTGTTTGGATACGTGAAACTCCCAAAAAGCTGTGTAGAAACAGGGTCTAGTGAAGGTGGGAAAGTCGGGTAGGACTGGTAGGAATTGGATGGTTGGACAGGAGTAGGGTCAACATGTGGATAAAAAGGTGAATGGACTTGTTAACCCCTAGAACTAGATGTGTTGAGAGGGGTGAAAGATCGGCTACGAGATTGAGCAATATGCTCAGCAATGGACATCGGTTTAGAAGTTACAGCAGGACTTGGAAAAGTGGTGTCAACGTACGAAGGTGGTGAAGGTTGACATGGTGACACAAAGTGGGTTGCAAAGTCAAACTGTTTCTCCTAGACGCTTCTATTTGATCTTTCAAAGAAATTTTGGGCACGGAGGGATCTTCCTTAAATCGACCGAAACAATTGATGTATGAAGCAAAGTTAGGTTCGGGATACCAAAGTTATGCAAGAGATTTATGACGTGGGGTACCCATGATGGAAGAAAGGGGAAAAGAAAGAAGGTAGGTGGTGCAAGTGGGGTGCAAGAATTTCTTAGCGACAAAATTTTTGCAAGTTTTTATAAAAAAAATTTCTCTTTTTTTTTTCCTTTTTTTTCTCTTTATTTGAAACTGTTTGCAAAAAAAATTTCGATAAAGGGCTTAGACACAAATGCAATCAACCAGAAATGCACAATCAGACCTAGATCTAGGATCACCTAGGTCAGCTAGACAGCTCCTAACTGTTCCAAAGGGCTAGAAATAGGACTTCAAACCGTCTCTTCACCGCCAATTGCGGTCAGGTAAGTGCCAGGTAAGTGGGAGGCTCCCCGCTACAAGTAGCAGTCCTAATTAAGTAACCACTTGCCTTAGACACACTTGCCTAGACACCGCAAAGTCAGGTTAGGATTAACGACCGATGCCTATAACTAGTCCTCTGTCCTATTGAGCTCGAAGTCCTTAGGGCTGAGTCTAGTATTTTTTAATTAAGATATGGTCAATGCAAATGCCTTATATGATTTCTGGGATCCTGGGAAGGGTGATGAAATCCCCACCCAATCTGAATTGGTCAAAAGCCCCTTAAAGTCCGATTAAAGATATGCAAAACAGTAAATCACTTGCAATCAAATATTTTTATTTTATGCGCGGCGCAAAGAATCCTGCACAAGATTTGTTATTGAGAAGGGAAAAGATTTTTAAGCGCAAAGAATCATGCAGGAGATTTTACAGAAGATATATCGAGATTTGCAGAGGAGGAGATCAGAAGACTTACAGAGTTTTTTTTTATTTTTTTAAATGAACCGCAGAGGAAGTTTGCGGATCTGATCCGCTGAGATGACCGCGGAACGGCCGCCCGAACCCACCAACGACCGCGGATCCGCCGCAAGGAGATGACGTCAGCAGGCAATTTTTTTTTTTGCACCAGATCGCGCTGTTGAATTGTTGACTCGGTCTTCCAAATTTTTTTCTGTTCCTCTGTTGTTGCAATCTTCTGTTGATAGGATCGTCTATTTGCTGTTTCACTTTCTGTAGATTTCCAGATCCGAATTTGTTCGTAGATCCTGCAAAATTCACACAAAAATACCCTTCCCAAAAATAACAGATGATATAATTTTATATTTTTTTTTGACTTTTCAGATTTTTATGATTTTTTTGAATTTTGATTAACCCGAAATTGCAAAAGGGAAATAACACGCCATCCCCGGCAATGGCGCCATTTGATTCTTCTCAAAAACTATCTATAACCGCAATCAAGAACGGCGTCGCTTGGTAGCTAGCCGGTGAGTACGGGTCGGTCCATAGGAATGTTGTGGATTTCCTAATCGCTCTTACGAGTTAATTCCAAACGGTGTGAATGAATTAATTAAATCTAAAAACTAAATTAATCTAGAGCAATTGAATTAAAGATCTAACTATCTAACTAGGGCAAGAAATTAAATTTAATCTAGGGCAGAGAATGAAAAATTACCTAGGGTAAGAATGGAAATTACCTACTTACTTTACAGATGGCTCTCTTCAAACATCAACACAAGACTTGTCAGATCTGAATTTCTGAAATGAAAAGAGGCATCGATGCTCTCCAAAAGAAATCTAAATTTTATTGATAAAAAGAGGCATAGGGAGGCATAGCCTTTACAATGATTTAGAGTTCCTATTTATAGAGAATAGGAAACCCTAGGTTACAATTGATCCGCATATCTGCTATTACAAAAATACCCCCTAAGAAAAAGACCAAGTCAACTATCCGCAGCGCACCGAAATTTTTCCCACCGACACGGGCCTAACCCGGCCGCGGTTCCGCGGCCAATAGCATGCCTTGGCCGCGGTTCCGCGGCCAAGTGGGGAGATCAATGCTTCATTTTTTCTAGGGTTTGTCTTCTTGCAGTTTTCCTCTGTTTTCTTCAGTTCTTTCTTAAAAATGACTCCTGGTTTTCTTCCAGATCTTTCAGTGAACATTGTAGTGGACTTTTACCGTTGCTTCGTAATGAAGTCTTGAACCATGCACTGCCTTGTACTTTGTGAACTATTCTTCATGTAGGCTTTATCAAGATTCTCTGTTTGTTGGTCGAAGTCTCACTTTTGCACCGTCTTTTGTCTTTTTCACTGTTTTTATTTCAAGAACCTGTAACCTGCAACTAAGTAGCAGATATGCGTCAAAAGCACCTGTTTATTTATAAAACGAATAAGAATGGGGAATATAATAATACAATATTATGGTGTGAACATGGGTCCCGACAACCATACATTTCTACGGACCGTGGGGTCCTTAAACTCATAGACTACGATGTCCTTAAACCTTATAGACTACGATGTCTCTAAACCGGACTGTGGGGTCCTTAAACTCATGGACTACGATGTCCTTAAACCTTATATACTACGATGTCTCTAAACCGGACTGTGGGGTCCTTAAACTCATGGACTACGATGTCCTTAACCTGGACCGAGATGTCCTTAAACTAACAATGGACCGTAATGTCCTTAAACTAATCGACCGCAATGTCCCTAAACTAAACAATAGAGTCCAAATGCTCTCTTGTTAGATCTAAATGATCCCGTTAAGTAGATCTTAGTCTAGAAATTAGAATAACGTATTCTTAACAAACGTTTAAGTTGATCTTAGTCACAAACGAGACTAACGTATCCTTAAACCAAACCCCAAACCCAAATCTAAGAAGATACAGATTTGGACTAATCCACGTCCTACGGGCGACAGCGTAAATTAGTCTCCGTATACAATCCACGGGCAACCACAAACAAAACAAACACCCACGACACGAAGTGACCATCTGGAAAAGGAGAAAGTTGTTACCACGATGCGGTAGCGTAATTAACTGCAGGGGCTTGCGCCTGCAGGGAAGAGCGTCCCCACAATCAAAACCCCTCAAACGAGGAGGAATATGACGAAGTCTGCTACATCGGCCTCATCCGTTTAAACCTTCGATACACGGTGCCATAAATCAACTTGGCATTTTCGGAGAGGTGGACAGATAGCACCAATTAGCATCTGCCCCCAGATTCAGGCAAGACGTTTGTCTTCCCGGTTTCCGGCGGTAAACAGATTCTGGCACGCCCGGTGGGACATTTTCCTCTTTCCACTCCATACTTCGTGTGTCTTGTTCGCGAACGAATCGCGGTTTGATATGGTTGCCCTTGGGTTCGAGATACTAAGATTTGGCGTCTTGCTTAGTGCAGAAAGCGAAGGATTAATGGCGTCTACTTGCGTAAAGTGTTCCAACTGCAACTGCAACGCACGCTCCGCCTCATCTGGAGGTATAGCTTACGGGCCCCAAGCGGCTTTCCTGTTTACGATGCCAGTGGAACAGGTCACTCAGGCTACCACTGGTTTATTCTTTGGGACCATACTCCCACCAATGAGCTTCAGCGCCCCTATACCAACACAGGAAACTCCCCAAAAGTCGATCTTTGATCGGCTTGCTACTACTGCGACCCCTCTCAACGGGTCGTCCAGCTCCAGCGCCTCAGTCTTCGCCAGATTGGGCCAAAGTCCATGTGGGCCCATGATGAAGCCTGCAATCCCAGAAAAGGTTGTTCCGAAGAGGATAGCCATCCCTGCTCCAAAGTCTGTCATTGACAGATTAAATCCTGTTACTCAACGGACCTCAGTCTTCAAGAGGCTGACGCCACAACAGCCCTTCTCCAAAACAGGGGGCAAGACAAAGTCACCCCTCAAGCTGAAACCATCCCAACAGCACGACGCGCTCGACGTCGCTACTGGCGCCGAGTGAGGAAGGCTGGGGGCAACTCCCCCTCTGGGCTAACTCCGCCAGCCCCGACGGTGGAAGTCAATGCTGCTGTTCCAACTGGGAACAGTTTCGAACCACTGAACAAGGTGCGCAGGAACTCTCCTACCGCCGTACTGAAAAGATCTCCTCCTCCGGTGGAGAATGTTACAGAAATAAAGCTGGACCAGCCTCCTCAACGGCTGTCCTCCAAAGTTTACAAAGTCTGGAGACGGGTCCAGGAGTCGGTGATCGATCAGGACTATCTCCGCCGATAGAAGAAGCTGAAGGTTCAGAAGGAAGGGAACCGTCCTAGCAAGTCACAAAAGACGACAACCACCTGGGTGTCCGCTGCAACGGCCCCCTCAACGTTAACTGCTCAACAGAAAAGGAGGCCAGAGAAAGCTCCTGTGACTAAGGCAGACCACAAAGACGCTGAGCCCGAACGTCTCAAGTCTGGGGGCATAACGGTGCATACTGTTTACATGGCTTCCGGAAAAGAGGAAAGCCGCACTTCGACGGATCACCGACCGCTCACCCGATCAATAACAAGGGCTCAGGAACAGCAGCAGCAGAAGCTTCAGGAGATGCTGACTGCAATGGCCGCACTCACCAGGCCAAAAGAAAACCCGGAGGCATCATCAGAGCAGCGTCATGAACAAGAAACCGATGCTGACTTCTTACGCAGAGTCCTCGAAAAGAAGGACAGAGAAGCAGCAGAACAAGCTGCCAACATAAAACAAATGGCGCTTCTCTTCCAAGACATGGTGGGGATGATGTTACTGCCGGACCCTCCAGCTGAAGACCCTCCGATCATTGTTGAAGACGATAGAGGGGGGACATCTAATCCTCCTCCGGCTCTTTCAGCAGCCAATGAGGAAACCATTTCCAAGGCCGCTCTGGATGACTATATTGCTCAGCAAATACGAGCTCACCAGGCGAATGAAGCAGCCGGCCAAGTCGTTAAAACTGGGCGACCATATCCAAGCTGGTATGATCAAATAAAATACCTGCCGGGATACACAATCCCCAAATTCCATGTGTACAAGGGGACAGGCAACCCTCACCAGCACGTCGCCCAGTTCAGAGCTCTTTGTGGCAACACCGGGGGCGATGATAAGCTTTTGTTCCGTCAATTCGTCGGCAGCTTGTCGGAAACAGCATTTGAGTGGTACTCCGAGCTTCCAAACGACTCCATTAAGACTTTCGCAGAAATGGTGTTGTTATTCACCCAGCGATTCGCAAGTGCTAGTGAACGCATCCCGATAACGGCATTGATTAATGCCAGGGTGAAGCCAGGCGAGACGTGGGTCCAATACGCCATCCGATGGCAGAATCTATGGTCGAAATGCAAACAGCGGATCGAAGAAGCGCCAGCGGTAGGCATGTTTGTGGGCACTTTGGACCCTCATGCAACCATTTCACAATTCATGATGTTCTTTAAGCCGACCACATTCCAAGCCTTAATCGACAAACTGGCCCAAATGGACCAGATGGGTTATAGACCGTCTCCTCCAAAGCTGGACTCTCGAAACGAGAAGGGAAAGGGGAAAGCAATCGTCGTAGCCAATGCTCAACAGCAGCCTGGTGGCCCGAGACCAGTTGATCGCCAAAATAACAGAACTCGATCTCTCGAAGATAAAATGAGTCACCCTTACTCGTTCCATCGAGACAAGACAAAGAGGTTATTCGACCTTGCACTCCGCAACAGACTCATTACGCTCCCAAAGCCAAGACGCCCAGCGCAACCAGGCGACATTAGCAATCCTAACTACTGCCCTTATCACCGAATGTTGGGCCATCCGATCGAGAATTGTTACATCTTCAAAAGCTGGATAAAAGATCAGTACCAGCAGGGAAAATTCGTATTATCTGAGAATTGGAAGGTGAACCCTCCTCGTCCACACACTCCCAAGAAGACGGATACACCGGGGGCATCATGCTCTTTCATAGAAGAAACTCCATGGGAGGTCGCTCTTTCAGCCAAGACGAAAAGAATGCTGAAGGATCTCCACACATGCCCGGCGATCAGGTGGAAGAATCCATTCGAACCAGAGATTATCAAAGGGATGCTGAAGCCGCGCCCAACTCCAAAGATCGGTGGTGATAGCCACAGCACTCACATCAAGCCGTCAAAATCTTCAAAGAAGAAGAAGAGATCCAAGAAGCCCGTGAAGCCCGGCGACAAGCGCACGGACCTACAAAAGCAAATTGACGAGCTGGAAGAATATAACCAGAAGGCGCGGACTCCGGTCACACTTCAAGAGTTTCTCAGCCACGTCCTTGAGGACGGAAATAATGGAGAAGACTCATCGGATGAATCTGAAGATTACGTGGCAAGTTGCCATGTGATCTCTCATTCGTCGCTACACAATGAAAAGGCTCCTTGCACAAAGAAACTGGGGGCAGGTCCTGAGCCAGAACTCCTGGGGCCATCAGATGAAATAATTGATGCATTCCTAAATACAGCTCTTCTTAAAAGCAAAGCTGATCGGGAGCGTGAGATGGCCATATTTGAAAAGGCCAAACGTCGGCGACTGGACGAAAAGGCTGAAATATCCCCGCCAGATCAAAATACTTCCACTGCGAATAAAAATAGGTTCAAGACAAGGAAGAGGTTTGCTAAAGCCATATCAATGGGAATGAAGCTGCCACCCTCCGGAGGAAATATTCTTGATGAAGCGAAAACACATCCTAGCTACTGCTTATATCATCAAAAGATTGCGCACCCTACTGAAGAGTGCAACGCTTTTAAAAGATGGTGGCAGGGATATGTTGCTCACCGGCAAAATTTCGAGCGGATAAAACGCAAAGCTCGTCAGGAGCAGAGAAGTATGACCGAGGAGCATAAAAGAACCACCGGCAACTGTCGCATGGTCAACACCGAGGGATAGCAAGTTCTTACCTTCGGGAGAGACTCTGATGAAGAAATTGCACTTGGCCCTCTCTTTAAAGAGTCCGCCATGGGAAAGAGGAAGAACCGAGGACCTGTGAAAATATTCAGCAGCGCAACCGCACGCTGCCCGAAAAGAATCTTGGACCCTCGAACAGTGGGTCAAATAGAAAGGATAAAGGGAAAGAAAAGGTTTCTGAGGATATCATCCTTGATGACCAAGCCATCGAAAAGCTGACAGCCAATGACCCACCGAGGAAGAGTAAGGTGGACTAGAACGTTCTCGCACACTTGAGGAAGATACCCTCGCAGCTCAGCGGTCTCGACGCCCTCCTGTTATCCAAAGAGGCGAGAGATTCTTTAATCAAGGCACTGCAGGAACCCGAGCAATTCCAAGCTTTCCTCGCCAAAGAAAAGATGAAGGACGAGCTGGAAGGAGTACACACAGCCGATATCATCTTCGGCGATGAAGATCTCCTTCTTGAGACATGCAAACACAACCGTCCCCTATATGTCTCCGAGTACTGTCATGACATCAAGATAGGTAAAATCCTGGTAGACAATGGGTCCTCCGTCAATCTCCCTAACGTAAGGGTGCTAAAGGAAATCTGCATGAGTGTTCAACACCTCGTTCGGGATAAGATCACCATCTCCGGGTTCGACTCTCAGTCATCATGGACGCTTGGGTCCATGATACCGACGTTACGCTTTGGGCTGCTCATCACTGATATCAAGTTCCACGTCATTGACGCCAAGACATGCTACAACGCTTTACTCGGCCGGCCCTGGTTACACGAGTATAACATCATTCCCTCTACACAATATCAGTGTATGAAATATTTCAAGGATGGTCTCGAGTATACTGTGACAGGAGAGCTAAACCCATTCTCCGTGAACGAAGTCCGCAAGTACGAAGACGCAAAATACTTCTTACCAGACTTTGAAGACACGGAAAGATGTCACAAACCGAAGAACAAATCTATCACCACCATTCCGGTCTTTGGGAGTGATACCGAGGAGGAGGAAGAGATGATCTACTCAGGTCTGCCCCGGTGCAACAAGCCGGGACCGTCCGTTCCTATGCTTATCTTCGGCAGCAACTCGGAAGATGAGGTCCATGCCGTATTCTCTGCTCGGCCTTCAATACAAACCTTCGCTGATGAAGAGCAAAGTTTGCAAGTTGCCATGGTCCCGCCCAAGCATCATAAAGAACTGGATGCGCTTGATACCTACAGTGTGGAGGAACTGCAGACATTCTACGTCCCTCCCAGGCGAAAAGGTGAAAAAGCGATCCTATTCTACCGGTCCGGGGAAACCAAAGTGGAGAAAGAAATCTGGCATGGCGTGGATTCTACACTTGACAGGCTCCAGCCCAACCGTTTGCCCAGATATTACACAGATGGACTGAAGAGACTCTTGAGCACCAAGGTGTACCCCTTAAGCAAACTGCACGACAAGCACGGTTCTATAACAGGATATGGAACGTTCCCGAAACTCAACGAAAGTTGCCCAACGGGACAATAGAAATGACCGGGCTTGGATATGTTCAATCCAAGAAACGAGAGCTACTCCGCGACTGCTACGTCATACATGACTTTGATGAAGAAGGAGATGCTCTGTGGGAAGAGGCTAACCCTGAACTAGAAAGAGCTTCCGCCGTGAAAATACCCAGTCCGTCATTCGAAGAACAAATGGACAAGCTTATAAGGGAAGCAGGTCAAAAGGTTCGAGACGACCATAATCGCGAAATGTCCATCTACGAGAAAGCCAGGACGCAACGCCTCTTTCAGCAGGCTGTGAAAAATGAAAATGCTCCTCCTTATCAACCCGTTGTACAAAAGGCCCGACACAGAGGCAGAAATAAATCAAAGAACGGGAAAGGCGTTCGACAGCGACAAAGCGGGTCTAAGAAGCCACGCGATCAGGAATCGAGCAGTCCGGATTCGTCTCTTATGAAAAAGATGAGTCGAGAATATTCTTTTCCTCAAGACAAGATAAGGAAGATATTCAATCTCGTCATAAAACATCAAATGATTACCCTCCCGGAGTCCAAGCATCCCGAGCAAGCAGGCGAAGTCTCTCACCCGGACTACTGCTCCTATCATAGGGCAGTAGGGCATCCTATTAAAGACTGCTTCACCTTTAAGAACTGGGTCGAAGATCAATATCAACAAGGCAGGTTCGCTCTGTCCAGCAGCTGGAGGATAACCCCACCAAAAAAGCATGAACCCAAATCCACGAGAATAGAACCAGATCAACATCGGTCTTGGAAGCGAGCTCGTACCTGTCACGTGATCATACTGTCAGAAAAGGAGCCCGAGAATGTAGATGAACTCCCCTGGTGCTTCGAAAATGATGATGACGAGGTAATCTCAGAATATCCACCGACACCAAAAGAGCTGGAAGATGGAATACATACTACTGCAGATAACCTCAAGAAAATTGACTTAGGGACAACAAGTGACCCGCGGCCAACATTTGTTAGTGAGCTATTGTCTGAAGAAAGGGTGGCTGCACTAAAAGTCATGCTTATGCAGCATAGAGATTGTTTTGCATGGAATTATTCTGAGATGCCAGGATTAGATCCAGAGATTGTTGTACACAAATTAGCGATATCTCCGGACGTCAAGCCGATCAAACAAGTGCCGAGAAGAATGCGGCTTGAGCTTGAGATGAGCATCAACGCCGAGGTCAAGAAGCTAATCGACTCCGGCTTCATCCAGGAGGTTCAATATCCTGACTGGATCGCTAACATTGTCCCGGTGATGAAAAAAATGGGACGGTGCGTATCTGCATAGACTTTCGGGATCTCAATAAAGCCTGCCCGAAGGACGACTTCTCAGTACCGGTCACCGAACCAATGATAGACAATACGTCCACTCATGAGGTGTTCTCCTTCATGGATGGCTCATCAGGATACAATTAGATAAAGATGCATCCTGAGGATCAGAAGCACACAGCTTTTCGGACTCCTTTAGGCATATTTTGCTACAAGGTGATGCCTTTCGGTCTAAAGAACACACGTGCCATCTATCAGAGGGCCATGACGAAAATCTTCGACGACCTCATACATGAAATCGTCGAATGCTATATCGACGACCTCGTGGTAAAAAGCAAATCATACGAGGAACATTTAGAGCATCTGAAGATCGTGTTTCAGCGCCTCCGGCAGTACAACTTGAAGATGAATCCTCTCAAATGCGCGTTCGGAGTCTCCTCGGGAAAATTCCTGGGATTCATCGTCCGACACCGTGGCATCGAGATAGACCCGTCGAAGATCAAGGCGATTTTGGAAATGCCTCCGCCAAGGACTCTCAAGCAATTATGGTCTCTCCAAGTAAAGCTCGCATACATCCGGCGATTTATAGCCAATCTCTCAGGCAAGTGCCGCCCCTACAGTCACCTGATGAAGAAGGGAACCCCGTTCATCTGGGATCACAAATGCCAAGGCGCACTGGGCGAAATCAAACAATACCTGCAGAATCCGCCAGTACTGGCGCTCCCATTAAGGGAAAACCTCTCGTCTTGTACACAACAGCCCTTGAAGGTTCTTTAGGCACGTTGTGGGCACAAGAGAACGACCAAGGGAAGGAAAGAGCTCTCTACTACTTGAGTCGAGTTCTACTGGGGGCAGAAAGTAATTACTCTC
The DNA here is from genome assembly GCA_030015575.1 of Agapanthus africanus. Taxonomy (NCBI): domain Eukaryota; kingdom Viridiplantae; phylum Streptophyta; class Magnoliopsida; order Asparagales; family Amaryllidaceae; genus Agapanthus; species Agapanthus africanus. The sequence continues at coordinate 86,457,214 of CM057344.1, read as the reverse complement.
CCATTGAAAAACATTGCCTGGCGTTGATCTTCGCAGTAACGAAGCTTAGACACTATGCGTTGGCACACGAGGTCCATCTCATATCGAAGGTGGATCCTCTCAAATATTTGATGTCGAAGGCCATATTAACAGGACGACTTGCTAAATGGGCCTTTCTCTTGATGGAATTCTCGATAACTTATCGGCCTCTTAAGGCAATGAAAGGCCAGGCCATCGCCTACTTCTTCACTGAGCATTCGATATCTGCCGATTCTCCTTTGAATTGCGAACTGCCAGACGAACATGCGTTTGACAGGATCGACAGGGGTGATACCCGGTGGGAACTTTATTTAGATGGAGCGTCTTCCATGAAGAAGCGCAAACAAACTACCCCTATAATCAAATCGGGGGTAGGCCTCATCTTTGTAACTCCACAAGGAGGGATAATGCGCTTTGCCTTCTCCTTGACAAAGCCGATAATGAATAATGAGGCCGAATATGAAGATTTGATAGCACGTCTCGAGATCGCTATCGATATGGGAATTGAAAACCTCCTCATATACTGAGATTCCCAACCGATCGTTAATCAAGTAAATGGCGACTATCAGACGTGCAAATCAGAGTTGGTGAAGTACGGCGAAAGGGTGCAGCAACTGTTGACCCAAATTCCTTCCTACACCCTGGAAAGCATACCACACACGGAAAATAGCAAGGCAGATGCATTAGCCAAGCTCGCTAGAGAGCTGGCCGACGAGAATCTCGATGACGTGAGGATCGTTGTGCAAAGCCGTCGGGTTTTTGCTCCAGCAGAAGTATCTCCGAAGTTGTCCGAAGAAAACGGAGTGACCGAGCGAATGACTCTGCAAATAAAAGATCAGGAAAAGGCCGCGGATTGGAGAGAAGTCTTTATAGATTACTTCAAATCTCGTCGAACACCTGAAGATGCGTCCTCAAGACATCAGCTTATGAAACAAGCTCTGTCTTTTGCTTTCGTCAGTGATACTCTGTATAAGAGATCATTTGATTCTCTGTGGCTAAGATGCCTGGGACCTAAAGAGGCAAAGAGAGTCGTCCAAGAAACACACGACGGACTCTGCGGTTCTCACCAAGCCAGGCGAAGATGAAGCTGAAGATCAAACGAATGGGTTATTATTGGCCCACGATGATCCAAGACTGCCTCGAATACGCGAAGCAGTACCATTCGTTGCAGATTCATGGAGACTTCATCCATCAGAATCCGAATCCGCTAAATCAAATAGTGGCTAGCTGGCCGTTCAAAATGTGGAGGACCGACATAATCGAGCCCATCGAGCCAGTATCGTCCAGAGGACATCGGTTCATTTTGGCGACAACTGATTACTTTTCTAAATGGGCAGAGGCAGTACCGCTGAGGGAAGTGAAGACGGAGAATATCCTCCATTTCTTCAAGACGCACGTCATTTATCGGTTTGGAACTCCATGACGGATTATCTCCGATAACGGGCCAGCCTATAGAAGCCAGAAGATCAGCCGCTTCGCACAACAACATGACATAGACTGGAGATACTCCTCGGTCTATAATCCTCGAACTAACGGTCTAGCTGAGGCTTTTAACAAGACCTTGATGAAGATCGTGAAAAAGACGGTGTCTCGAAATAAGAAGGACTGGCATGAGAGATTGCACGAAGCTCTCTGGGCGTATCGAACTACGTTCAAAACGGCCACAAACACAATGCCGTACGCGTTGGTATTCGGTACAGAGGAGGTACTCCCCCTCGAGATAGAGTTACCCTCTCTGCAAATGGCAGTTCACTACGAGCTAACGGACGAAGAGAATGCTCACCTTCGGCTTGCGGAGCTTGATGCCCTTGATGAAACCCGGCTCATAGCGCAACAAAATCTGGAGGCTTATAATGCAAAGATGACGCGCTCATACGAAAGATTGACTGGGCCGAGAACATTCCGCCAAAGCGAACTCGTACTAGTGGTCAAAAGACCTATGATCCCCAATCGTGCTAAACGGGGGAAATTCAAGCCGAACTATGAAGGCCCGTATATCATAGACAAGGTCTACCAGGATGGAGCCTATCTACTCATGGACATGCATGGCGAAAGACCTTTCAGGCCAATAAACGGTCGCTTCCTAAAGAAATACTACGCCTAACGAGTCACGGCCTAGGTCAACGATAGATGACGACGACTATGTCCGCTCACTATCTTCCTAAGCCTAAACTCTATAGGTAGTACCCGGCTTCCTTAACAACGGACCGAAACGTCTTTAAACTAACAACGAACCGAAACGTCCTTAAACTTAACAACGGACCGAAATGTCCTTAAACTAACAACGGACTGAAACGTCCTTAAACTAACGATGGACCACTATGTCCTAAAACTAGCTGTTGACCGAGACGTCGACAAACTGCGGTGGATTGCAGCATCCCAAAGCTGATACAAAAAAAATTAAAAAAAGAGAAGAAAGAAAACGGTATGTCCATAAGCAAAATGGGTATGGATGAAAACCTGAAAGGGCTCTGTGAGTAAAAACAGCTGGGCTACCGGCGAGTTTTGTGAAAACCCGAAAGGGCGCAACCTTGTTAGAATAAAAAAAGGAAAAAAAACTGGTATGTCCATAAGCAAAAATGGGCACGGATGAAAACCCGAAAGGGCTCTGTGAGTAAAAACAGCAGGGCTACCGGCGAGTTTTGTGAAAACCCGAAAGGGCGCAATCTCGTTAAAAGACACTTGCGAGGTCCTCTAGACCTTGTGAGGAGAAACCACCTGCGTGAGATCCTTACGACTCACAAAGGAGCAACACACTTAGGGATCCCCACGATTCCTAAGGAGAAATTACACTTGCGAGATCCTCACGACTCGTAAGGAGAACCCTCTTATGGGACCCTCACGGCTCATAAGATTCAAAAGTCTTAAGCTACAGGAATCTAAACCTGTTCCTAAGCAGCCACCACAACCTCCAGCACTGCCCTACAAGCGGCTCAATATCGACCCATGTATACAATCTACGGGCGCGAATAAACATTTCCCTAACAAAGTCCCATCTGTGACTAGGGATATGTCTACACGGTGAACAACCCTTGTGAGTCCTCTCGACTTATAAGAAGAAAACACTCTTGTAAGATCTTTACGACTTATAAGAGAACATACACTTAGGAGTCCTCACGATTCCTAAGGAGAAAATGCACCTATGAGATCCTCACGACTCGCAGGGAGAAATACTTTCATGAGACCTTTACGGCTCATGGAATCAAAAGCCTCAGTCGACAGGACCCTAACCCTGTTCGCTAAGTCACCTTTTTTCGACATCGACAGAGGCAAATGATGATTCGCTCCTGGCAATATTCCAGTTGTAGCGGTGCTGATGCCGAAATCGGTGTCTAATCCCAAGCTTGCAGCGAAAAGCCAGCGAGCCACATATGCATACGAAATAGCCGAAATGATAGGGCAACTTGCAACAAAATCAGCAAGAAAAAAGAAATGTATGCATGCAAAATAGCCGAAATGATTGGGTAACTCGCAATAAAAAGCAGGGAGTAAAAATAAAATAAATAGCCGAAATGATTGGGCACCGCGAAAAATAGCCGAAATGATTGGGCAATCGCGACTTTCGCGATATAAGAGCTGAAATGATAGAACATCGCGGAAAGAAATAAAAAAATTCTGAAAGAATGAAACTTTTGCGCTACAGGTGATATCACATCAATCCCTGTATACAATCCAGGGGTGCAAACAAAGAAGGAATCACACCTTCCCTCCCCAGGCTCCATCAGAAAACGACTCCAAATCTCGATGGTTTACAGACAACCTAGAGACCACTTCGATATTCGTCTCATTACAACAGACAATACGTCATCAACATGACCCCGTTCGGAAATACGTCATCCACATGACCCCGTCTCGGAAATACGTCATCCATATGACCCCGTTTCGGAAATATGTCATCCACATGACCCCGTCATGGAAATACGTCATCCATATGATCCCGTCTCGGAAATACGTCACCCATATGACCCCGTCACGGAAATACGTCATCCACATGACCCCGTCACGGAAATACGTCATCCACATGACCCCGTCTCGGAAATACGTCATCCACATGACCCCGTCTCGGAAATACGTTATCAACATGACCCCGCTCGGAAATACGTCATCCACATGACCCCGTTCAGAAATACGTCATCCATATGACCCCGTAACGGAAATACGTCATCCATATGACCCCGTTTCAGAAATACGTCATCTACATGTCTATCCCACTAAACACTTACGGGTCCTCTCGATTCGTAAGGAAGAAAACTCTCTTATAAGATTCTTAGGACTTATAAGGGAAAACACACTTAGGAATCCTCACGATTCCTAAGGAGAAAATACAACTACGAGATCCTCTCGACTCGTAGGGAGAAAAGTCTTTATAAGACCCTCACGGCTCATAAAGTTGAAAAGTCTTAGGTAACAAATCTGAACCTGCTTCCTAAGCCATCACTACCCCTCGAAGAAACCAAGACAAGATGCTCACTCTATCATTTACCGGCTATGTTTGGTAAGGTGACATGCTGATAACAAAAGAAAGAAGAAAGCAGAGAGATGACACAAGACATTGCAAAAAAAAAATTGTATCTTTTATTCATGAATTCAATTGGGTACAAAATATGTCATATGAAAGAATAAAAGAACGAATACATTTTATTCAAAATTACAAATGGTACAAAAAAAATTTGAGAGGGAAGCGCTTTCAATAATCCAATCAGCCGCTAGCGCACTTCCCTTAGCCCCTCTTCATGATCAGCTGTCGCGGCTAATTCTGCTTCGACCTGGGCTCGCTGCTGCAAGCAAGACAAAAGTTGTTCCTCGATGGCCCGCCGAGCTACTTCACGATCTTGTGCATCCCGCTTGACGACTGATTAATATTATTTTGCGTATGCGCTTTTTTAAAAGATGAATCAAAGAATATTTTTACCTCAATCAAAAACGGCGTCGCTTGGTAGCTAGCCGGTGAGTACAGGTCGGTCCACAGGGATTTTGTGTATTTCCTAATTGTTCTAACGAGTGAATTCCAAACGGTGTTGGTATGATTATCACTAAAAACTAAGTTGATTTAGACTAGGATTAGAATCTTGCTAGGGTTAGGTTTAGGTTAAGTTTGGAAATTTAATATTTCCCACCGCTTTCAATGCCCTAATTTAGATCTCTTTAGGTGTTATGGTAATAATTAATAAATGGATTAGTACTATCGGGTAGAAACGATGTTTCTTCCTCTAGGTTCTTGTCCTTCCTTTCTTAATTCTTACCCTAACCTCCATGGAAAACATATACAACCGGTCTTTTATACTACGGTATACCGTTACCTCGTGGGTAAGGTGCCATAAGGAACGGTGTGTGTATGTATATATGGAGTCCTATGAATTAATATTATGTGATGGGCAAGAAAGGGGTGAGAGATTTTCATCTCTCAAGCCTTCCCTATTCCCAACCCTAACAAGTGAGGAACTACTCACTCATTAGGGAATTGATTAACATGTTCTAAACTAATTAACTATGACAGATAATAAAAATTATACTAAGACAGAAATAAAATTAAGAACTAGGGCAATGAAATAAAAGTCTTACTTTATTTGATGGCTCTCTCCAAACATTTACACCGAATTGAAATTCTGAATAGATGAAATAAAAAGAGGCTTACCTCAAAGAGAGCTTTAGGATTTCTATTTATAAAGCATAGAAACCCTAGGGTTACAATCGAGTCACATCTGCATTTACAATTTTACCTAAGAAAAACCTAGCTAATGCACCGACGCACCGACACGCGCGACACACGCCGACACGCGCGACGCACGGCCGCGGATCCACGGCCATAAGCTTGGTTTGGCCGCGGTTCCGCGGCCATATTGAGAGCTTGATGCATCATTTCTTCAGGTCTTCTTCTGTTGCTTTGTTTCTTCTATTTCCTTCACTTGGTTTCTCGGATGGTCTTCTAGTTTCTTCCAGAATTGCACAGTGAATAATGTCGTGGACTTTACCGCTTGCTTCGTGTCGAAGTCTTAAACCTTGTGCTGCCTTTGTTCTTTGTGAAATTGATCATTGATCTTCATTTATTCTTCAAACTGTAGGCATGATCAAGATTCTTCCATTTGTTGGTCGTAGTCTCACTTTTGTATCATCTTTTCATCTTTTTCACTGTTTTTGTTCCGAGAACCTGTAACATGCAATTATGTAGCAGATATGGATCAAAAACACCTGTTTATTTATAAAATGACTAAGAATGGGGAATATAATAATGCAAAATTATGATATGAACAAATACCCCCAAACTTATCTTTTGCTCGTCCTCGAGCAAAACTAGTTTTATTTTCGAAAAAGACCTAGCCTCACTTTCGCAGGGAAATGCGATTGTACTGAGCTCATGCAACAAGCCGTTAAATCTCTAGGTGTCCCTAGTAGGAGGAATGTTGTCTCCTGAGGGTTTTTAGCGGATATTACCCACAAAATCCTATCAATTCGGCCTATTGACTTTTATTCTCCAATTTGGTCTTCTAACAAGAAACTCTATTATTTTCGACTCAGAAATTATCCACCCGTATTTTTCACGCTTCCTTATTACTTAACTTAAGATTATATATGTTCTTGTAAATTTACTTAGCTTTTAGCATCTTTTGAGTTTTCCTTCTAGGGTTCCATCTCAACTTAGGAATTTTTATCATCTCTACTAAAAATATAAGTCCAATTTTTCATTCCTATCTTTCATCTAAACCCCAATCACATACCCCTACGTGTGTGCATATATCACCCCTACACTTGGAAATTCAAATCAAGCTATTATACTCTTGTCCATTGTCCAAAGTACTTTTCAAATGGTGAATTTTTAGAGTGAATTTTTAGATGAAATTGCTCACACATTCTTCATGCGACCGTTAATACTTCTTGAGGTACCAACGACCGATCCAAAATGCTTTTCAAATGGTGAATTTTTGGATGAAATTGCTCACACATTCTTCATGCGACCATTAATACTTCTTGAGGTACCAACGACCGATTACAAAATGTGTTTGCATATCAAAGCGTAATTCCTAGTCTTTGTAACACCTAAGGCTTTTAGCAGTGACTCCCAAACCAGTTGGTCTAAGGCACTAGGTGATAAGGCACCCTCGCTAAATTTTTTTTTCTATTAATGCAGCCTTAAGTAATTGCAAAAACCAGTGCTCATTTTTTTATCTCTTTATTCATACTTGTATTTTTATTTTATTTTTCTTCGTACTAAGGACTTTAGACAAGAGCATTTCAAGGTCTCTTCTAATATTCTAAGTTTCAACGTTCGTATTTGTGCAATTTGTAGGGTATATATTTTCAGAATTTAAACTTAAGCTTAGGAATTATTTTTCAAACTTATACTTTATTGAAGATATCAATACTTTTCCCTTGTTTTAGCTTAGCCCAAGAAGTCAACTCGAAATTTGCCTTTTTCTAAATAAACTACAAAGACATATACTTTCTACCGTTAAATTTAAGAAAGGTTATTTTTAGGGCTTTTAATTTACTAAGTCTAAGGTCTAGTTGTTCCTAGCTAGTTAACCTCTTTGTCAAACTCAAGTCAATTAATGCCGAAATTGAATGTTTCAATTTTTATAATTTTTCAAATTTTTCAGTTTTTATTTGATTTTAAAATAAGTATGCAAATGCAAAAATATACATACGAATGCGAAGGAAGAAAGCTTATCGAGCACACCCCCAAACTTAAACTTGACAGTGTCCTCACTGTCAGGCTACATCAAGAGGGTCAAAATTGTCGGCACTCGCCTGTTTATTAATTTTTTTATAATTTTTTTTTATTGTTAACAAAATATATATACAAAAAGGTCCTCCCAAACTTGAGTTAAACGATGTTACAAGTCAATGCCAAACTTTGCAAAACCAAAAGTTAACACCAACCAGTTGAAAAATTTATCTGTATAGAATATTGGTCGGTGGAAGAACATGTTGTACAGAGCCAACAAGAAGTGGGAAAGAGATAAGAGGTGGTATGGAAAGTGTTTCCGTGAACATGGATGTGAAGAGATAAGAGGTGATGATGAATAAAAATGAGAATGTGAATGATCAGAAATCAGTGGAATATTGGCATTCTCGTATTTTATTAAAAGAAAAGGTGGTGGTTCAACTTCTACAGGAGGAGGTTGATTAACCACACAATCCCCGAGGTGTTTCTGTGGATCCTTTACTGGCTTGGCATCATCCATCATATATATATGGTGTTCAATTATGAGGGAACTAATCTCCTCGATGTCCGCCATAGTCCAGCCAAAAGCTTGCCGGTTATTTTGTAAGACCATTAAAAGGGCTTTCTCTTGCTCGAGGGCTAGAGAGGCCGATATGATAACGGGAAAGGTCTCACTCTCACCTAGGTAAGCGTATTTAAGGTGAGATGGCAAAGGCTTGAGTTTGAGTTTTGGAAAAATAGTGAAACTGTCTCGAACTCGAAGGATTCCATCAATGGTTCGAAATCACTGTAGGCAACCGAGCCGGATGGTTCAACTAACTCATCCGAAAATTCAAAAGACTCAAACTCGGGTAGTGAGTCTTCAAAATCGTCCGAAAAAATGAAACATTCGTAATCGTTATCGGTTGCAAGAACTGTGTTAAATTCAGGGAGGGACGCACTAGTGGCGTCAAAACTGTTGTGATCAAACAGAAATTTTTCAAGCTCGCAGTCCTCCTGCGCGATTTCTTGGATCGAGCAAACTTTACGTATACTAGTTTTAGGCACGGAGGGAAGACTTCCTATCTTATAAATGTTGAACTCACTTGACATCTTCCCAAAGGATAGAGTCATAGAGCCATTGCGACAATTGATTACGGCATTGGAAGTGGCCAAAAATGGTCGACCGATCATCGGAATTTGGTTCCGTGGGTTAGCAACAGGTTGTGTGTCCATAACAATAAAATCAACGGGAATATGAAGTCCCCTAATTTAATTAACACATCCTCTAACTCACCCCTAGGACGGATGATTGATCGATCAGCCATTTGGAGAGTACAATGAGTGGGTTTCAACTCTCCAACACCTAATTGCTCATACACGGAGTAGGGAAGCAGGTTAACACTAGAACCAAGATCTAAAAGTGCACGATTGATGTTCTTATCCCCAATTGTTATTGAAATTGTTGGACAGCCAGGGTCCTTTCGTTTTTGGGGCAAGGGTTGAGATTGGTTAATAGCATTGCTAACGGCACTAGCTACTAGCACTTTCTTGGGTATCTGAGACTTTCTCTTCGAGGTGCATAATCCCTTTAAGATTTTCGCGTAAGAAGGGACCTGTTGGATTGCATCCAAGAGAGGTATGTTTATGCTAACCTGTTTGAATAACTCCACAATCTTCTCCATTTGGAGAGTTGGTTTATTGGATCTCAACCTGTTTGGAAAAGGAACACTTTGAAAATTTGTTGAGTTCAATGTCTGTGGAGTAGAATGTGGAGTTGGAACGGATTCCAGTATTGGTGTGTTCGTGATGTGAGATGTGGGTCCGTCTGGATTAGAAGAAGAAGAAGAGCCTTTTGAAGAATGAAGAACATGCTCTGACGAAGAAGATGAAGATGAAGATGAAGAAGAAGCTGATGAAGAAGCACCGGCAAGGGTATCATCACTATTACCCACGTTATTGTGCAACACTCTTCCAGATCTCAACGTGGTCACAGCATTTACATTATGATTTTGTTGTTCATAAGCAACATGTGCGTTGTGTGTGTGACCGGGATTTGGCAATGGTTGAGATGGAAGCTTTCCCTTTTCTCACTCGCTCAACGCAGCATTTAGTTGTGCAATTTGGGCCTCGATTGATTTGATACTTTGATCATGTGAAGCACTGTTGTGCACCAAAGACTGAATGGAAGTCTCCAACCTTGCTGCGGATTGTGTAGATTGTTTTAAAAACGCATCCAGACTTCTTTCTAGCGAGATAACCTTATCGTCATTTGGTTGAACAAAATTGTTTGGAGGGTAAGAGATGTTGGGCACAAAATTGTTCATTTGGTTTGGGTAAGGTTGTGGTTGGAAAGGTTGCTGGTATTGAGTTTGTTGGGGTGCTTGTTGATGTGGAGGAGGAGGCCTTTGAAAGTTGTTATTGCTTTGGAATTGTTGATTTTGATTCCAAGCAAAATTTGGGTGGCTCCTCCAACCTGGATTATAAGTCGAAGAGTATGGATCATTTCTTTGTCTTTGCTGAAAGACAGCATTGACTTGATCTTGTCCTTGAACAGGTGGATTGTAAGGACACTCTTCGGTAAGATGTGATGGATCCGAACAATAAGCGCAAACAGTTCGTGGGGGTAAAGGAGGGGCAGGAGAAGGCGATGAGATTTTGGTCTCAATTGCTTCTAGCTTTTACGTAAGTGCGGCCATCTCGGTCTTCATTGCAATCGACATATCTAATTGATGTATGCCTGCCCTAGACTGACCAACAGAAGAAGATGAGGCAGTCTTGGTGCTTTCCCACTGAAGTGTTTGTTCAGCAAGATCCTCGAGAAACTGCCAAGCATCCTCACTAGATTTTGTTAGAAAGTGACCTTGACAAATGGTTTCAAACAACTGCTTCGTTGCTGGATTCAATCCTTCGTATAAAGTTTGGCAAAGTTGCCAATTCTCGATACCGTGGTGAGGGCATTGAACAAGTAGGTCTTTAAATCTTTCAAAACACTTCCAAAAGGGTTCGGAAGGAAGCTGGGAAAATTGAATAATCTCATTGCGAATTCTCGCGGTCTTGTGATGTGGATAAAACTTTTTAAGAAAAGCTTTAAGAAACTCTTCCTAATTTTTAATTGAGTGTGATGCTGTGCTGTATAACCATTTCTCAGCTAAGTCACATAAGGTGAAAGGAATGACCCTTAGCCTTATAGCATCATCTGAAAGTTGGGTTGTTTTCATCATTGCACAAACGTTTTAGAGTTTGTTTATGAAGATATAGGCATCTTCGGATTCCAGTCCGTGAAATTTTGGCAACATGTTGATGAAGTGGGGTTTGATCTCAAAGTTATCCTCATTTGCCGGTGGGAGTGAAAGACAAGTAGGTAAGGCGGCGCGGATAGGGTAGAAAAGATCCTGGAGCACGATTCGTTAGGGCGCTTCAAAAGGCAGGTGTTGTGGGTTATTCGCACCTAGCGGAGGTGGAATCAATCCCGTGGGTAAGGTGTTGTTAGGATTAAATCCCGACATCTCCTTAAAAGACGAAGAATTTGAAGGTGAAGGTAGGGAAGTGGAAGGAATTTCGACTTCGGAGTCGAAAGCGTCGTCGGTCGGTACCAACGAGACACGGATTAATCGGGCACTAGTGTCCCTAGTCCAACCGGACATACACTAAAAAGGTAGTGTAGTCAAAAAGTGAAAAACAAAATGTGGGGGTAAGAAAACGTCAATGGAAAGAAAATGGGTGTAAGTGGGGTGCACGGATTTCTTAGCGACAAGTTGCAAGTTTTTGTTAAAAAAATTTTCTTTTTTTCTTTTTGTGTTTTTTTTTATGTGGAGCTTTTTGCAAAAAAGATTTTCGATAGAAGGCTTAGACACACGTTCAATCAATCACAAATGCACAATCAAGCTTAAATCTAGGGTCACCTAGGTCAGCTAGACAGCTCCTAACTGCTCCAAAGGGCAAGAAGTTGGACCTTAAACCGCCTCTTCACCGCCAATTGTGGCCAGGTAAGCACAAGTAGAGAAAGGAGGGATCCGCTCACGAATCACCGTGAGACGGGCCTTTTAAAATTACCTTTCACTACCTGTCTAGCCTAGGCACCACAAAGTCAGGTTAGGATCAACGGTCGATGCCTATAACTATTTCTTTGTCCTATTGAGCGTGAAGTCCTTAGGGCTGAGTCTGGTCTTTTTTAATTAATTGATGGTCAATGCAATATGCCTTATGTGATTTTTGGGGTCCTGGGAAGGGTGATGAAATCCCCACCCAATCTGGATTGGTGTTCAAGCCCCTTAAAGTCAATTAAAATATGCAAAGCAGTAAACACAATCACTTGTAAACAATTTTTTTAGCGCAGCGCAAAGAATCCTGCACAAGATCAATTATTGGAAGGGGGAGAAATTTTTGGCGCAAAGAATCCTGCAGGAAATTTTACAGAGGAGATATCAGGGGGTTCAGAGAAGGAGAAAGGAAGCTCACAGAGGGGTTCTGGTCCACTGCTGACGTCAGAAGACCGCGGATGCGCGGCCAAAAGGGCGTTTTCGCGGCGGAAATGCGGTGCGATGTTCGGTTCGGATCCCGAGAAATTTTCTGTTCCTCTGGTTTGACTTTTCTCTGTTGTTCAGATCTAGGGTTTTCTGTTTTGCTCTCTGGATTTTTCCAGATCCGAACTCGTTCGTCGATCCTGCAAAATTCACACGAAACACCCTTCAAACAATAAAAAGATGATAAAATTTTTATATTTTTTAATTTTTCAGTTTTTTTATGAGTTTTATGATTTTATATTAACCCGAAATTGCAAAAAGAAAATACTACGCCATCCCCGGCAACGGCGCCATTTGATTGGTATTATTTTGCGTATGCGCTTTTTTAAAAGATGAATCAAAGAATATTTTTACCGCAATCAAAAACGGCGTCGCTTGGTAGCTTGCCGGTGAGTACGGGTCGGTCCACAGGGATTTTGTGTATTTCCTAATTGTTCTAACGAGTTAATTCCAAACGGTGTTGGTATGATTATCACTAAAAACTAAGTTGATTTAGACTAGGATTAGAATCTTGCTAGGGTTAGGTTTAGGTTAAGTTTGGAAATTTAATATTTCCCACCGCTTTCAATGCCCTAATTTAGATCTCTTTAGGTGTTATGGTAATAATTAATAAAGGGATTAGTACCATCGGGTAGAAACGATGTTTCTTCCTATAGGTTCTTGTCCTTCCCTTCTTGATTCTTTCCCTAACCTCCATGGAAAACATATACAACCGGTCTTTTATACTACGGTATCACCGTTACCTCGTGGGTAAGGTGCCGTAGGGAACGGTGTGTGTATGTATGCATGGAGTCCTATGAATTAATGTTATGTGATGGGCAAGAAAGGGGTGAGAGATTTTCATCTCTCAAACCTTCCCTATTCCTAACCCTAACAAGTGAGGAACTACTCACTCATTAGGGAATTGATTAACATATTCTAAACTAATTAACTAGGGCAGATAATAAAAATTATACTAGGGCAGAAATAAAATTAAAAATTAAGGCAATGAAATAAAAGTCTTACTTTATTTGATGGCTCTCTCCAAACATTTACACCGAATTGAAATTCTGAATAGATGAAATAAAAAGAGGCATACCTCAAAGAGAGGTTTAGAATTTCTATTTATAGAGCATAGAAACCCTAGGGTTACAGTCGAGTCATATCTGCATTTACAATTTTACCCTAAGAAAAACCTAGCTAATGCACCGACGCACCGACACGCGCCGATACGCGCGACGCACGGCCGCGGATCCACGGCCATAAGCTTGGTTTGGCCGCGGTTCCGCGGCCATATTGAGAGCTTGATGCATCATTTCTTCAGGTCTTCTTCTGTTGCTTTGTTTCTTCTATTTCCTTCACTTTGTTTCTCAAATGGTCTTCTAGTTTCTTCCAGAATTCCACAGTGAATAATGTCGTGGACTTTACCGCTTGCTTCGTGTCGAAGTCTTAAACCTTGTGCTGCCTTTGTTCTTTGTGAAATTGTTCATTGATCTTCATTTATTCTTCAAATTGTAGGCATGATCAAGATTCTTCCATTTGTTGGTCGTAGTCTCACTTTTGTATCGTCTTTCCATCTTTTTCACTGTTTTTGTTCCGAGAACCTGTAACCTGCAACTATGTAGCAAATATGGATTAAAAGCACCTGTTTATTTGTAAAATGACTAAGAATGGGGAATATAATAATGCAAAATTATGATATGAACAACGACGTCGAGCTTCTGCCTCAATATTAACCCATCAGAAATACATCGCAGAAGGCCTTCGAAGATAGCCTTCAACTGGGCAGCATTCTCATCAACCTGAGCATGCAGTTGAGCAGATTCGCTTGAAGTTTCTTTACATTCTTTCTGCTTTAAAGCCACTTCTTGTTCAAGATGGCGGAAGTAAGAAGTGCTCTGCTCGATCCACGCAGCCCGTTGAGTGCTCACAGCCAGAATCTCAGGTGCAGGACGCCTAAGCTCAAGCTCATGCAGGCAAGGCTCGATTTCCCTACAGCGATTAACCCAAAACTCAACGACGCCCTCACCATGAAAGTTCACGAGCGTCGTCAGCATAGGGTTAACCTCCGCGGCAAAATCCACAGCAGATGTGGAAGTCTCCACGTCGAGCTCCTCAATATAGTCGCTCAGCATGCGCAGACTATTCGCGGCGCCTTTCGAGGACGGATGTCTGGAAAAGGGCCCTGCCGGCATCATAATGCGAGCTCGAAAGAGGCTAGAGTCGATGTGATTGCTGCAAAATAAATCATAGTCAGATTTCAGATCATGAAATAAAGAAAATACCCAAAAAAATAGAGTCTACTATACCGGCTGCAACAGGGGGCAGAGCTGGGAGTACTGGTAGCGCAACGACAGCCTCGTCCCCTCCTTCAATTTGTAAGGCTACAAGCAATATAAAGAAGAGTTATCAGTAATGCGACTGCCCCTTAAAGAAAGGACGCCATTTAGAAAAGATACTCACCGACACCAGCAGGCGGACTAATCTCTGACAAGAAGGAGAAGTGTGGGTGCAGCACCTGATACAGGTGGTCAAAAAGGACTCCTGCAAGGACGCAGTAATGTAACGTCAGTACATAAGTTATACAGCTTAAAAATAAGACTGATGGGTCACGAATCCGCACCTTCCAACATCTGAGATGGTATGAGAGAGGGTGGAGAAGGTGTCACCGTCAAGGCGGTAGCTCATGGCATTGCCTCGGGTAGCGCGACCTCAGCGATCGCCGCACGTGCATTAGAAACAAGATAAACCCTATCAGGAAAGATTGAAAAAGATTGCAGAATAAAAAGAAAAGCAATGACCCAAAATCTACCTGATGAGTCGCCAGTCGAAACCGCGACGAGGGCGTCACTTGATACAGCAACTGCTTCATCCTCTTCCATCGAGATGGTCTCACCTCCCATCGCCTCATCCCCTGACTCTACGAGAGCTATCGTAATGCTTGCGACGCCAAGAGATGGCAAAGAGCCGCAGGCGGAAAGAGCGATGATTGGAGCGGTGCCCGACTCTTGAGAGGGAGCAGCCTGTAAGTCTACGGTAGCGCTCCGGCCATCTGTCCGAGGCCAAAATGCGGAAACGAAAACTTTTTCTAAACTTGAAACTGGCGCTATCGCAGACTTTAATCCCGGATTGAACCATTAACATTAACTAGCAAACTAGAGAAGGGATAGAAAGGCTATACCGATCGATCCGTGTCCTTCGGTCTTTGGCCACCATCCCAAGCTCCTCGCGGCATCTCCGATCTCGATCTCCTCGTTGGAAAAGGGCACCACATCATCGAATCTTTTTACGGGCTCCCGCTTCATCCGAAGCAACTCGGACACGAAGTTCGCTAGCCGACGTGTCCAAGACGATGTAGAGAATGTGTGTGATAGCTTTGTCTCAAGCATCCATTGATTCTCATCATATGAGAGTGTATGGATGGAGGTTGAAGATGAAGCCATTAATGGAAATGGTGAACTAGAGGAAGAAGAAGAAGAGTAGCCCTTTTTTGTGTTATTGTGCTGAATTGTTGTGAGAGCTCTAGAATGAAACTCAAGAGCCAACCCAAAGAGATATGGCTGCCCTTTCTCTCTCCATGCATCAATTCAACATACAAATCCATCACATAATGTGACACATGCACAAAGAAAGAGACCATGAGTCACCACTTGTGCATGTGTCACAATTAATGCTCCTAATCATGATTTTTAGCTTATTATTTCCATTTGTAAACATTAACCCAAATATTTACAACAACAAAAAGATACGGCAATATCTAAAGTAAACTCGTGACGGATCACAAGGATACCCCTCTCCTGTATATACATACATGCATCCGCATTCTGACTGAATGCGAATGCGATGAGACTAAAGTAATCCAACAAATCTAATACTAAGATCCGGCTTAAACCAAAGCCCACTAGTATGATCCGTCCGATCATGATTCGTGCACTACTTCACGTATATGATCGAACCCTGCCATATATCATACGGCCTCTACAACGTTTCTCCCGAAACTTGAGAAACTGTCCGTGGGGGACTCTAAAGAATCGTCAATACTTTGGCTGTGGATTTAACCACTAGCACGTCGGTGGTACTAGTTGTACGTAACGGGCTACCAGGTATTGACCAAACGGGAGGTCGATGAGCGAACTCATCCTGACACCCTACTGAGCCTGTCAGTGACAATATCCGTACAGTCCGGTCCGTTCGTCTATGAGCACCGCATGTCGGGCCTAGGGGGTTGGTAAAAGTTAGACCCCCAAAAGCGGTACAAGTCGTGTCGGAGTGTAGCCTAGAACATCCTGAGATATTACTGGAATACCTACCAGTAAATCTCCTGTCTTAGCCAAGGACTTCGTGTAATGGCTCTCCTAGACACAGCGCGATCTCACCCCCAATACCAGGAGAGACGAAACCCCTGCCGATCCGCTCACTGCCTCTATGTGGCTCAGGACTGTACCCAACTAAAACCTGTTTGCACGACTCCTTTGAGCCCTGGTAGGATAGTAATCAAAGCACAGTGGGAACTCACATGAGACAAATGACAATCTCAGGTCGATGAACTAATCTGTACACATGTCACCAGGGAACTGCTATCTGACGTCAGGTATAATACCAACTAGCATGTTCCCGGCGAGTCCTGTCCGGTGTACTTATAACCCAATGAGCACCTGTATACATCTTAGGTGAACCAACTGACATCAATGGCTTGTGAGATCGGCCACCGCCCCTCGTCGGGGTCTCGACTGTATACACTAGTCTACTGATGGAGTATCGATGCCCAGTCTCGAAACTCCTACGACTAGGGACCACTTTAAGGATGTGCTTATAGACTACCCAACTCTCACGTATATGATCGCCATCATACTGCTGGTAGTCAAGCAAGAATCCTAAGGGCTCTATCAACGTGTAATAGCGACCTGTAAGGTCACTTAAAGCAGTACACGATGATAAAGATAAACCAGATAACATACTATCATCTTGAGTAAGACTGTCCTGCCGGCATATGTCCTCCCTCAATCATTGCAATCACGTGCCTGCGATCCAATAATTGACTTTGAGGGCACTATATCCAACAATCTCCCACTTGCACTCAAGGCTAATTATTGCGATGTCGCATACTCACATCCCGTGTGATACCGAACACCCAACTCCTCTACTGATCAATCTCACAAAGCCCGTTTGCGAAACTATTGTGTTCGAGGAATAGCCTCATGAGTGGATCCGCCTTGATGTTTCTTTCTATGTCTCTCTTTATCTCAAGTTCGCGGAGAAAGCCATCTCCCGAAATGAGCAATACCTGTCTTAGAATATGTCTGGATATCTGATGGGACCTAGTTCATATATGAACTCTAAATCCAAACTTCTTAGACTGTATCGTCAACTGAACTAAATCAGTATCCTGCCCCATGTCTCCCTCAGTATCCCCTTGGACCACCTGTCCAAACAACTGCCCCTCGTCAGAGGGAAAACTATAACTCTGACAGTCACTCTGTCATCCATGTCTCCTTGGAAGCCTGGAATGATAACTGTCTCCCGAAAGAGGCTGCCGTTATCAGATCCCTAGAACATCCACTTATGTTCTAAAACTACTTCTGAATGTTTCTCTAGGATTGGATCAATATCAACTTATTGCATCTAGTACAAAAACAACATCTGGTGTGATACTTGACATCTCATGATCAACTCAATTGCCTAAGCAAGTGATATGCCAACCATGCACGTCCCTCTCCTCTTTAGTCTGTAAGACACCTTTAGAGAGGGTGACTCCATCACCTGCAGGTACACTACCGTGCCAGGAGTCGTCCATTCTAAAACACCTGTAGAATGCTGTCTAAGTACCCAGATTGGGAAACTACCCAAATCTATATCTAAAACCATAGATCTAGTAACCAGAATGTCTGATATTATATCTATATCCTTTGTAGAGAAACCACTGTGTGACAACCAAAGTATAACCGATCGTAGTATAGGAATTTCACTTCCTACTCTATGTATGTCATCCAAATACCAGGACATCACACTCTACTACCTTTTTAACAAATCCATCTCCTATTTTGATGAAGTCAAATCCATGACTGTCACATCAAAAATAGATGATCTATCTCCGCCATTACCGCTTTAGTCTATAAATAGACATAAGCCACTTGTCCACTATGCTTCCACTGCTCCCACTGACTACGACAACCCTCTGGAAGAATAATATACACGTGCACTTCTAAAGCCAGTTCAGAACGACGCTATACTCATCCTCCTGTCGGGTCTCATAGTCTGGAACAACAGTAGTGTCAAGTCTGGGTAAACAAGAACATCCCTGTTACCGTCCTTGAGCATACCGAAGTACCTCTCGAGTGCCTGAGGTTACCCATCACATCTGCGGAGTGGCCAATGGAATGTCAATCCAGATTGAATCTTTAGGTTCTTATCAAATTTTCAGTAATCGTTTGCGGTTCTGGAATCACTTCCAGTTCTACCATACTCCCACTACTGTTTTCTGAAAAAAATCCATTTTTATTAAAACTGTGGCGAGTCAAGAACAATATCACTATTGGTCTTCCAGATGGTAGAAAGTCAACCCTCGTCATAGCCCGGGTCAACCCACAAACAGCCATTACAGGAACGTGTCTTGAGTTATCCAGAGTCTGGTTTTAAGCATAAGCCGGAAAACTCCCCGTACCTTAACAACGTTAAGATATAAACCGTTATATATCCAATATAGAAACAGAGGCACTAATTTAATTGGAACCAGATTCAAATCATGCAGCTGTCTCCAGTGCATATCAACTAAATGGAAGGAGGCCAATCAACGTTACTCAACTTAGGAATGCATCCAGATATGAGTAACCTGAAAGAGAAACAAGTTTCTCAAAATCATTACTATTAACTGAACACCATACACAAGTATCTACATCTTCGATCACCTTGAAGAATCCTGATACTTGTAACGCCTGATTCTCTACTTTATTCTTATACCTATAATTTCTCAAAACTTGGACCTTGCATTTCTACGAAACACATGTCTAAGAACTAGAGAAGTTATAAGTAAACAGAATATAGTACGAGTACCAAGCCCTCTGTCCTCATGGACACTGAACAATATACAATACTCTGTATAAGTCCCCTGGGTCTAATAACTCATTCCCTGTGTGTCGTAGGTTGAAAACTGTACTTATGGTTAAGAAGAATTACACCGTTGTTTAATACTTCTTACCTAATCATCCACTGATATAGGTAAATGTCATAGACATAATTTCAAAAAGTTATATCTCACTTTATAAAAATAAACGTACAGATATATCAATTTGAAATTTGTGCATAACAACGGATATTCAAAACCAAATATTTGTCGTCCGGCAAACAACCCAGGCGATTTCCTCAAATATCAACAATTACAACAAATCCCGATATAATGAGGATGATCACCCAATTCCCAACTTACTCCCACTCATCATCTGTAAAACCATACAGATGTGAGAATCAAACCTGGTAAATACATACCCTGGAGCAAGGGCTAATTGGGAAATCAGTTTTCTTTTAACAATACACAGTGAAACTGAAACATATAAATGTTTTGAAGGGGTATCCGGGTATTCCTAGTAATGACTCTTCCATTATCAGATTCACAACTGTAACCGTATATTTCTTTGCCATCTCTCCAAATCCCTTTATATGTCTTTAGTCATTACCTTGTGTACACCCCCTTTAGGCCAAATGGTTTTCTTCCTTCCCTACCGTTCGGCACCAGCCTATGGTTTGGAAGAAGACTATCCAATAAGCATAATAGGTGTACTATCCCAATCCTATGAGTACTCGTAACCTGAGAGAAGGTGAAGATAAAAGACAACTGAATAAACCTTATTCCTATTTCTCCTGAACCAGAATCCATCCCCGAACTGGAACAAGTCCCTTCGAGTTCGTATATAACCATACGATGGAGTATCCAATAAACTGTGGATCTTCGTAGTGATACGGAGTGTTCTGGAGAAATACAAAGGTGATGTAGGATTGGCGAAGAAATACTTGGTTTGGTCATGAATAGCAGTCGCAATTTACTTTGCCCTCTTACTAATCCCTTTATTTGTCTTTACTTAATACCTTCTGTACACCATCGTTAGGCTAATTGGTTTCTTCATTCCCTACCGTTCGGCACCTGTCAATGGTTTGGAAGAAGACTATCCAATTAGCATAATAGGTGTACCGTCCTAATCCAAGGAACACTCGCAACCTGAGAGAATGTAAAAGGAAAAGACAACTGAATAGTCCTATTCGTTTTCCCCAGAACCGGAAACCATCCTCGAATAAGTTCCTTCGAGTTTGTATATAACCATACGATGGTTTTATCCAATGGAAGTGGATGTTCGTAGTAATATGGGGTGTTCTGGAGAAAAGGGTAAAAGTAGGAGTGGCAATGAGGTATGCAACTCAGACAATCCAAAAGCCAGTGTTTTAAGAAGGTTCGGTTAACTTGGTCACTGAATCATAGTCTAGGGTCGGGCCATGGTCGCTGCCAAAGAGAGAGAGAAAAGAAACACTCAGCGTGCACTCTAAGCTAGATCAGAATGGTTATCAATTTATCTAATCAGGAAACCTCCTACTGTAACCTCAAATTCTCCTCCAAACCAGAAGAAAAATTAGTCGGGATCACCCGAGGAGTAAACCAACTCATCAGTGGGAATCGGGATCCAACTCTCATCGCATGATAACGTGATGGAATCCACTCACGTTATCACACTCCAGAATGTATGCACATATCTGGAAAGTTTCAGTTTCTTTAGAAACTCCCGATGTGATTTTTACTCCATGCTCTTATGACCATGACAAAGGCCAACAAATCATAAGTCACATGTCAAGTTCTACCCGTCATTGCCCAGGTTAATTTGAACCCACCCGTACAAGCCCTTGACGAAGGCCAACAAGGCTATACGACTGTCCCAAACCAACGCATCTATCTATGCAGCAGAAAGGTAACAAGCAACTACCATTCACTATGCCTTGACGAAGGCCAACAAACATAGCATGAATACTAAGTGCTATCCATCTGAAATGACGGGGGGCTACGAATGGTTTTTGGCGAAAAACCTTTAACGTAATGAACTTGATATCGTTGAAGGAACCGGATAGCTTTTGTAAAAATATAGTGGCGAAAACCTTTGCTAAAGAGGCCACTCCCGGTGAAGGGATCTCGGCTTTTTCCTCGTAGAATGAGGTGCAGGATATTCTAACTGAATACCACGATGCAAAGCAAAAAGTAATCGACTAGAGTGAAATTATTACCTTGACGCAAACTTCTGTCAAAGGGGTCACTCCCGGTGAAGGGATCTCGGCCCTTGCCTCGTCGACTGAGGTGCAGGATATTCATACCCGAATACCACTGTGCAAAACAAAAGAGAACGTCCTTGCAATAACAGCTTTTTGAAAAATGTTCCAACAACATCAGAATAGGTTTGTTTAGCTTGCATTGATCCGAGTCAATGTAGTCCCATCAATTAATCACACCACAAAAGAACGAAAATATGATGTACGTATATGCCATCTGCATTCGCCACTGGGTCCCATCATCACCCGTTAGGTTACTTAACTAACGACAGAGCGGGGACTGGACTAGCGCGGATGTAAAACATATACAACATCTACTAGTATATATATCAATATATAATAATCGCTCAGGACGTGATAAAATGCAACATCACAGAAATGTAATAAGCATCGCAGAACAATACAGATAATCTGGGATTCCCGGGTTTCATAGAGCCGCTACTGAAACCCGACGTTCCCCTGTTCGTGTGGATAGCCTGTGCAATGAAATCCTAGACCCCTACGGGCGCGGCAAGTTACCCGCCAAAACCTGAAGCGAGACAGCCCCTTCAACAAAGTGAATGGACCACCCAGCACTTCACGGAATCCGGTAACTTGAGCACCCCTCCTTGGGTCAACCTGTACCCCCTACGAGTGCGGCGAATAGCCCGCCAATTCTAGAGTGAAGCCCCCTCCATCTCAAAACCATGAGATGCGGGCTCGTTGCCCTCTAGAACCCGGCTATTCGTGCACCCCTCCGCGGGGTAATCCTAGTACAGAAAGTAAAATATACAACTGGTACATCGACCTCAGCCCGGTCGTGTCCCAAAAGAATAATATACAAATAGATAGTGACGGCAGTCCACATGTCGGAAGCTCGCCCCGCAATATCAAATGTACAAATACAACCAAACTGTACTACCATTGCATCCAGGCTATCCACCACCACAAATCCGCAACATTACAGCACAACACAGAACATCAACGTAAATGTCACGTTCGCAAATCCGTCTAAAAGAATTATAGCAATTAGACAAGATTTACCGATCAAGTGACATTCACGGTAGTAGATATAAAGTAAGCACTGTGAACTAACATATTTAAAATTTTCGATCGACAAAATTTTCCGAAGTGGGCCTCAAGCACAAATCCAGCACTCAAAATAATCTGGGTCAAAACTAAAAATACCAGAAACCCCAATTCCAAGTGAGAGACCACTGTAGAAAATTTGGTGCAGTGAAGCTACAAAATAGCGGCGGAACCACGGCCAAAACATGGGTATGGCTGCGGTTCCGCGGCGCTACTGTAGCATCATGCTACCAAATTTTCTCAGATTTCTTAGAAAAGCCTGCCTGTTTTTCTGTAACACTTAAAATAATTTTTCGACCACAAAAAAAATTCGACAGAAACTTCATTTTTGAAATTGCGGTTTCGGAAATTTTGTTCAATCGATATTTTAAATATGTTAGAACAAGCTAGTAAAGGTTAATGGTGTGGCTCTGATACCATGTAAGTCTACGGTAGCGCTCCGGCCGTCTATCCGAGGCCAAAATGCGGAAACGAAAACTTTTTCTAAACTTGAAACCGGCGCTATCGCAGACTTTAATCCTGGATCGAACCATTAACATTAACTAGCAAACTAGAGAAGGGATAGAAAGGCTATACCGATCGATCCGTGTCCTTCGGTCTTTGGCCAACATCCCAAGCTCCTCGCGGCATCTCCGATCTCGATCTCCTTATCGGAAAAGGGCACCACATCATCGAGTCTTTTTACGGGCTCCCGCTTCATCCGAAGCAACTCGGGCACGAAGTTCGCTAGCCGACGTGTCCAAGGCGATGTAGAGAATGTGTGTGATAGGTTTGTCTCAAGCATCCATTGATTCTCATCACATGAGAGTGTATGGATGGAGGTTGAAGATGAAGCCATTAATGGAAATGGTGAGCTAGAGGAAGAAGAAGAAGAGGAGCCCTTTTTTGTGTTATTGTGTTGAATTGTTGTGAGAGCTCTAGAATAAAACTCAAGAGCCAACCCAAAGAGATATGGCTGCCCTTTCTCTCTCCATGCATCAATTCAACATACAAATCCATCACATAATGTGACACATGCACAAAGAAAGAGACCATGAGTCACCACTTGTGCATGTGTCACAATTAATGCTCTTAATCATGATTTCTAGCTCATTATTCCATTTGTAAACATTAACCCAAATGTTTACAACAACAAAAAGATACGGCAACATCTAAAGTAAACTCGTGACGGATCACAAGGATACCCCTCTCCTGTATATACATACCTGCATCCGTATTCCGACTAAATGCGAATGCGATGAGACTAAAGTAATCCAACAAATCTAATACTAGGATCCGGTTTAAACCAAAGCCCACTAGTATGATCCGTCCGATCATGATTCGTGCACTACTGCACGTATATGATCGAACCCTGCCATATATCATACGGCCTCTACAACGTTTCTCCCAAAACTTGAGAAACTGTCCGTGGGGGACTCTAAAGAATCGTTAATACTTTGGCTGTGGATTTAACCACTAGCACGTCGGTGGTACTAGTTGTACGTAACGGGCTACCAGGTATTGACCAAAAGGGAGGTCGATGAGCGAACTCATCCTGACACCCTACTGAGCCTGTCAGTGACAATATCCGTACAGTCCGGTCCGTTCATCTATGAGCATTGCATGTCGGGCCTAGGGGGTTGGTAAAAGTCAGACCCCCAAAAGCGGTACAAGTCGTGTCGGAGTGTAGCCTAGAACACCCTGAGATATTACTGGAATACCTACCAGTAAATCTCCTGCCTTGGCCAAGGACTTCGTGTAATGGCTCTCCTAGACACAGCGCGATCTCACCCCCAATACCGGGAGAGACGAAACCCCTGCCGATCCACTCACTGCCTCCATGTGGCTCGGGACTGTACCCAACTAAAACCTGTTTGCACGACTCCTTTGAGCCCTGGTAGGGTAGTAATCAAAGCACAGTGGGAACTCACATGAGACAAATGACGATCTCAGGTCGATGAACTAACCTGTACATATGTCACCAGGGAACTGCTATCTGACGTCAGGTATAATACCAACTAGTATGTTCCCGGCGAGTCCTGTCCGGTGTACTCATAACCCAATGAGCACATGTATACATCTTAGGTGAACCAACTGACACCAATGGCTTGTGAGACCGGCCACCGCCCCTCGTCGGGGTCTCGACTGTATACACTAGTCTACTGATGGAATATCGATGCCCAGTCTCGAAACTTCTACGACTAGGGACCACTTTAAGGATGTGCTTATAGACTACCCAACTCTCACGTATATGATCACCATCATACTGCTGGTGGTCAAGCAAGAATCCTAAGGGCTTTATCAACGTGTAATAGCGACCTGTAAGGTCACCTAAAGCAGTACACGATGATAAAGATAAACCAGATAGCATACTATCATCTTGAGTAAGACTGACCTGCCGGCATATGTCCTCCCTCAATCATTGCAATCACGTGCCTGCGATCCAATAATTGACTTTGAGGGCACTATATTCAACACAGCCACCTCGGGCTCAGCAATTATGGCTATCTCATCCATCGCCACCTCGGGCTTGGCAGTGGTGGCCATCTCACCCACCGCCACCTCGAGCTCAGCGATCACAACCACCTCGCCTACCGCCGTCTCGGGTTCAGCAATCACGGCTACCTCCTCTACCGCTGCCCCAGGCCCAGCGGTCATCGCCACTTCTTCCGTGGGACTCAGCCCTGCAAGATAAGATATATGAGAACTGATATTTAAAACTTTGACAACGGAACCCCATGTCACATTACCTTAAGTTGGTCTTCCGTTTGCTTCCCGAGCCGCACGTGCTGCCCGTCTGTAGGCAGTGGACAAGGCAGCCGGAGATTCCTCTGAAGGAGTAGTGGCAGGCGCAGTGCACCCATGACTAAGGCAGCACTACGCGCCCTTGCTGCACGCATTCTGCGCTTCCTTTCCGTCCGGGCCGTGAGAGTCGATCTTCTCAAGACCTCCGTCAATGGGACGTCATCATCCATGCCAGGAGCCACCTCTGGAGCCGTTACGGCGTCCGTCATCGGTTGCTTGAGTAAAGCCTCTTTCGGTAGTGCCGAAGAGGCCGGGACTTCGGTGGCTGGCCCGGGAAGAATCTCCGCATCACCTTGCAGGATTGGCATTGTGGTCCCTGCAATAAGATAGAGAAAGGGTTAGATTGACCATAAGAATGGAAGATGAAGATGCAATGAGCCGAGACATACCGATGCCCAACAAAGCGCGATTCCTCTCCTCCTCCTCGAAAGTCTTGAGGGAAGCTGCGAGAGCTTCTTCAGTGGAAGTGCCTGTTAAAGAAGGAAAAGCGCCAGTCAAAACACGATAATAGAAATACGATGCAATGGCGAAAAATACAGCTAATGATTACCTGATCGCGCGAGGATAGCCAACCCCTCTTCATGGCTGGCCAATTGCTCAGAAGCTGCAATGGCAGCCGCCAGATCAGTATCATCTGGCGGCATAAATAAGCCCTCGTTTTTCCCATACTCACTCAGGCCCTCGCCGTAAGGAGCTTGAGGCTCCTGGCCAATTATAACGTCGACAGAAAGGATCGACTTCTTTTTCTTCTTCTGTGAGCGAGCTCCGGTCGCAGCCAGCACCAGCTTGCGCTTGGTGGGCACTTTGGGACGGTGGGTCCCGATATCCAAGCCCACTCCAGATTCGGGTGAAGCTACATTTACCGTCTCCGTGGGAGCACGGAGCACCGTTGTCACACCCACCGTCTCCACAGGAGCACGGGGCAATCCACGCGTAGGGCTTAGCATACGTGGAGGCTCAACTGCAGCAACCTTTCTTAGCAGAGGGGGGACAGCGATCCATCGCTTTAAAAGGACGTTGCGATCACCGGCGCACTCTTGTGATCGAGTAGCAGCCGCCTCTCTTCCCTGATAACAGCACCCATCGCGTGCTGATACCAGGCCACGTGTACGTTAAGGGCCCTCGGGGTGCAACTCGGCTCGCTAATGAAGAAGTGAGAGTCCGTATTCAAGCGCATGAAGTGATGCAGCGCACCCCGTATTCCCTCTCTGGTGACAGTGAGTTCTACCAAGAAAGCCTCCAGCGGAACCCCCTGGTTATAGCTCAGCTGCTGGGCAAAATGATGGGGATTGTATCTCATAAATAGCGCTGCATCATTTAGCTTGAATACAAGAAAGCCCGTCCTGATGGAGTATAAATGGAGAATCTCCCGGGCTTTCAACATGGAGGCCCCGTCCTTAAAAATGTCGCGCAATGCCAACACCGTCTTGGAAGTTTCCTGGACGATTGTCAGGACTTTGTCCGTGAAAGACATGCCATCTCCGACCGTGCGTGGACGAAGGAGCAAGCCCCTAGCTTCCCACTGTAACGGACTCACGATGGAGGCGTCAACCAGCCGCATAATTCACGGGAACTTGAATTTCTCACAAAACGAAGGTCTCTTATGAATGCCAAAGACCCCGAGCACGTGCATCTCCATCCATGAAGTGAAGTAATGCATCAGGAAGTTGACAGCTTGCACCCCCGGTTCAGTGGTATCCGCCGCCATGCTAAGACCATGGTATAAATGGGCTAACCTGGCGATCCCGATGGCCACTTGTATTCCAACCACCATGCAATGCGCAGGGTAGAAGACGAAAAGCCTCATGTAACGAGCATGCATAGGGAGCGCAAACCAGCACAACCATAGCCCAAGAAACCCAAGAAAGAAAGCCTCCTCGTCAATGCCTGGAGCAGCGATTTCTGACAGAGAGATGATCGTAGCATCAGGAAGAAAAAAGCCCTTCTGATCATCTTCCAGTACTGGTCGACGGTCCAAGCCAAAGCCGAAGGGATCATCGAGCATGGCAAATTTTTCGCCTCGTTGCGACAAAATCTCCGGACGAAGAAACCGGGCAATGAAGTCCGCAAAACTAACCCCCCGACCTCCGGATTCCAAGAAGAGGCTCTCGTACATGTTCAACACCTTTATCAGACTAGGGAACTGGTGCTGAATGGCGTTCTCTGGCGTGAGGCCCATCACCACCGGCTTGGTGGCAAAAACGTATTCATCCGGAGGAAGCATCTCCTCGTAGTGCTCTCCCCTAACTGGCAGACCGGAAACCTCAACAAATTCTTCCAAAGAGATGGAGACTTCTCTGTCCAGTAGAAGAAAGGTATGGGTCGGGATGTTCCACTGCTCCAAGAACACCTTAATACACCATGTAGGAGGAGCAGAATATTGGAACAACGAAGTGTAAACCGCAGGGTATAGGCCGAGCTTTAGCAGCTGCGTTTTCTTCGCCGACAAGATGTACCTGGCCAACTGCAAATACCCGGCCGGATGACGGGAGGTTAGCCCGATGTTGTAGGGTTGTCCCCAAGGGCGCGACTCGCCCTGGCATATGCGCCGTCCTAGGGTATCCAAAGCCGCCGGCAGTTGCATGGGTATGGCGGCAATCGAAGGTTGAAGAAGACCCTCCGAAGTCCAATTGACAACCTCCACGGTATAGTTCACCGGGGGTGCATCTGAATACGGAATCGCCGAGATCGGCTCCAACGGCGTCGCACAAGAGAAGCTTTGACGACCTCTGATAATCTGGTCATACCATCTGCCCCACAAGTGAAGATTTTTGTGTTCCGGGTCACGGTCTTTGATGAGCGCAAGAACCTCTCGGTCCACAGGTGCCTCAGGGAATCCTCCCTCTGAACGGATGAATGGAAACGTGGAATCGAAAGACATGTCACCTGCAAAAGGGGGGGACATAATTCAATTGTCAGTGGTATAATTCAATTTTCTGACACTCGGTACTTTAATGTTGCACCACACTGCGATGCAGTGGAAAGGGTGTAGGGTTGCTAGGCACGCGCACAAGGGTCTACGAGGCATCAACCATGCCCAATTTAAATTTTAGCCGTGCCGAACAACTCTAATATGGATCTTTAAACTAGGGTTTAGGCGAAAACTAGCAAGTTAACAACTTCAACTACAAGTGAAAGGGATTACAACCTTTATAGATCCGGTCCTTCACTTCATTAGCTCCGTGTAGATGTCCCCATCGCTGCGATCGTGAACTCCGGACTCTAGAGAAGCTCCACAAGAAGAACGAACGTGCTTGCTACGATGACTTCGAGGCCGAAGATGATCTACGTCGGGGAGACACTAACTCAAGCTATTCCTTCACTAGGTCATAAATTTTGTGAAGAGAACACACTCTACTACATGGCAAGTGGTAGAGGATGAAGAAGTAGGAAGTGGGCTTACTTTAGAATTGATTTTCTCACTCTTTTTCTCATGGCACTATTGGAGCTAGTAAGCTTTTGGATGGAGCTTGATAAAGAAGAAGAAGAAGAAAAGAATCCATCCAAATGAAAACTTATCCTCAATAATGTAACCATGGGTGAGTTAAGCTATCATGCTTAACTCATGTAGAGAATTGACCAAGGGATTAGGTTAAGGGTTAGGTTAAAGAATATCAAGACAAAAGACAAAAGAGTGGACTTTGTCAAAGTTTCTCCAAGCTTCTTCAAGCTTGAAAACTTTGACTAAGTTTAACCCTTTTATTAAATGTTATGATAAAAGAATAACCCTAATCTTAAAACTAATCTTGGTACAAGTCTCATACACCCATCTTGTGTGTATCATCAAACATGATACAAACATATACACTTGCATATATCACATATAAACAATGTGCACAAACTAGTGAGAAAATAAATCTTAACTGAGCTAATACTAGTTAATGCAATGTAATATATCAAATATATAATTATGCATTAAATTATTAAATCAAATCTTGATTTAATAATCCGGCTGTAACCGACTAATATCATGTGTAACAACTTATCGAATTAACACTTGATCCGATATCCCGGCTATATCGCATACAACTGATCAATGTCACAAATCACGAGAATAGAATACGGTATCTCATATCGTATTAATCTCGGTCCCGCAGATATCACATATGTGCTCCTACTCCGTTTCGCTTGAGCCAGGAAACCCCTGTGTAGGACTCTAAAGACTCGTCAATACGCCGGCAGTAGGTGATGATCATATCAAACACCCACAAGCCGTAAGCGGTGTGCTAAACGTAACGGCCACGCGGGTATTGAGCGATCAGAAGATCAACAAGCAAGCCCGCTAGTACTCCTGCGAATCCAATCAGTAACACTCTCGTACAGTCCGGTCTCGTCGTCTGATATGTCGCATATCTCGCCTAGGGGTGGTAAACGTCAGACCCCAGTAGCTTGATAAGTCGTGTCGACATGAGGTCTATAACAGTTCGAGAAACTACTGGTAACACTTACCAGTAAATCTCAGCAACGCTGGCCAGGGATTTCCAGTTATAGCCAATTGAACACTGCGCAACATCAACTCCCTATACTGGGAGAGACGAATCCCCTCCTATCGCTCATTGCCTCCATGTGATTCGGGACTGTACCCAAAAGCCACCTTTTTGCACGCCCTCTTGGAAATGGTATGATGGAAATCAAAGCACAGTGGGAATCACACAAGACTCTATGACGATCTCGGGTCAACAGACTAAGCTGTACCAGTGTCACCGGAGAACTGCCATCTGACGTAAGGTATAATACCATCTGGGAGTTCTCGGCGAGTCCGTCCAGTGTACCCAGTTTCCACTGAGTACCTGTACACCATCCTTGATGTCAAACACCGATGGATATTGGATCATCCATCGCCTATCATATGGGTCAAGATGCGTATACGCTAGTCTACTCTGGTGCATCGATGCCCTGTCTCGATACACCCACGACTAGGGACCTTGAAGGATGTACTTATGGACTACCATGTCCCCACTAGTATGATCCGCATCATAGTCCAGGCAGTCAAGTACACAACCTAAGGGCTTTACCAACATATAGCAGAGAGATAATTAGTGTACACGTTAAGGTAAAGAGTAACCAGATAGCATACTATCATGTCGAGCAAGAAAGTCCTCCCTATATATGTCCAAGCATCCACTACAATATACATCTCATGTATAGTAATGGCCTCTAGGGCATACATATAACTAACAATCTCCCACTTGCACTAGGGCCATCTGATAACAGTGGTTGTAGTATCTCATACTCAACCATCCCATAATAGTCTCTCTCTGGGAAAAAGCCTTTGTGAGTGGATCCGCCGTGTTGTCCTCTGAGTCTACTCTCCTAACCTCGATCTCCCTGGAGATCAACCATCTCCATGATCAGGTGATACTGCCTAAGAATTATATCTGGATTTCTGATGGAACGGTAGTTCCTTTGCTAAAGCCACAACTCCATTGTCACACAATGGTAGGAACGAAGTTCATCTCATGAACTTATAAGTATCCAGACTGCCTCTTTGGTAGCATCCTTGGTAACGATGTATCTTGCCTTTAATCGTCTAGTATGTCACGATATGTAACTTGGAACTCTTCCAACATACCGTCCCTCCACTGAGGGTAAAGACAATGCCTGCGACTGACATTCAGTCGTCCTTATCACCCTGGAACCTTTCCAGTGAATCTCCCCAGGATCGATTGATACCATCTCACTACAACTAGTGAGTATCCTAACATCCAATTAGATCTATCTCATAGATCCAAAACCCAGAATTTAGGAGGTATCACTTTGATCCTATCTGGAGAATCCTTGTGATAAGCGGAGATTGACCGAGCGTAGCATAGGAAACTCCTTCCCTATCAAGAGTATGTCATCCACGTACTCTACGAGGATCACCACCATACTCCATACTACCTTTTTATATAAACAAGGTTCATCTACCATTTTGATGAAGTCAAACTCTTTGACTACCACATCAAAACAGATGTTCCAACTCCGCGATGCCTGCTTTATCACATAAAACATTTTGCACACGTTTCCGCTGCTCCCACTGTCTACGAAGCCCTCTGGCTGTATACTTATAGACGCACACTTCCAAAACATCATTTAGAAAAGCAGTCATGACACCCAACCACCAGATATCGTAGTCATGGTATGCTGCCGTGGCACGTTGGATCTGGATGGACTTAAGCATAGCTTTGAAAGTCTCAAATTTTTCATGTACACCAAGTAATCTTCTCAAGATATACTTGCTCCTGATGGGGATTTAACCCTTCAGATATAGCAACCAAAGTCCTTACTTTGTTGGTGTATAAGGATTCCATCTCAGATCGATAAGCATCCAGCCATTCTTACAGAGTCTCACTCCTGATGGCCAGCTCGAAACTAGTTGGGTCATCATCTCATGATGCAATCCTCACTCCCACTGTCATAGAGAAACCGAAGTATCTCTCAGGTGGGTGAGGAACCCTACTAGATCGGCAGAGAGGCTGAGGTTCGTTGGAAACTATTGAATCCTTTGGTTCTACCAAATCATCAGCTGCAGTTTGTATAGCTGGAACATTCCAGTTCTACATAACAGACCTTACCTCGAGCTTGTCCGGATTTTGCTTTTTAGACATATGCCGGACAACCCCAAATCTTAACAATATTTAAGATATGGGCTCTTCCCTTTCCATATCTTATATGAAGTGGTAGGCAACTGATTTGATTTGAACCCTATTCAATAGGTATGCAGCTTCTCAAGTGCATAACTCCCAAAAGGAAATAGGAAACTCAGTAGTACTCATCATAGAGCACACCATATCACATAGGGTGCTATTGCTCCACCGCGATACACCGACGTGCTGTGGTGTATACGGTAGACTAATGCTGAGAGAGAATCTCATTCTCTTTTAGAATAATCCAGAAATTCCGTGCTCAAGTATTCTCCTCCTTGATCACATCTCTACTTCAAACTTATATTCTGTGAATATCTCAAAAGGTTCGGACTTGTGTTTCAACAGGAACATATGTCTGAATCTTGAGAGATCATCAGAGAATGTAATGAAGTATAAAGAACCGGTCTTAGCATGTGTAGACAGAGGATCTTCATACATCAGCATGTATCAATCCCAAGAGTTCACTAACTCTTTCTCTGTTTCCAATAAACGGAGCTATGGTCATCTTATCTTTGTGACATGACCGGCAAGTTTCACAAGATGTAAATTCAAACAGATTTAAACATGCATCTAAATGTAACTTCATCTAGTCGGGTCGCATTGATATGACCTAGTCTACAATGCCTCAAGAAGGATTCGTTCATTTCTGAACTCTTCCTCTTGTGTGTGTTCTGTATACTAAGAACTGTAGTTTGATTTAGAACGTCTATGCTTTTAGATAACGTACCTGAACCGATCAACTCTTGATATAAGAAATGTTCAAAACATTATCCAACAATACAAAATTATATTCTTTCTTTACTACTAAAGAGACTGATATGATGTTGTATATCAGGTTCGGTATCTAATAACATTTGTTCAGAATCAATGTATTCTGGCAATACAAGGTGACAGTGACCAACAGACTTGGCTGCAACACTTGCACCGTTTTCTGTCTCATGAAATTCATCACCCGTTCTCAGTTCTCTACCTTTCTGTAGCCCATATAACAGATTACATATGCGGGATCCTGATCCGGTATCTCATACCCAGGACGTAAAGGGTACTGAGAAACAGTTCTCTGTAATGAACACACCCGAAGAAGATGCATCAGCATGCACTTTCTTCGTTTGGGCGGCACGGGAAATCTGGTATTCTCCAATTTCCTGCTCTGTCTTATAACAATTATAAGTTGGAGCGGGACTAACGTTCCCCAGCTCAGTATAACAAGCGGGTTCGGTCAATTCATCCGTATTATTATCTTGATTAAGGCGTGATATGGTCGCTACCTGGAGAGAAAGAGAAGAAAACACTCAGCTTATGCTCTTGCAAGATCAGATTGGTTATTATTTTATCTAATCAGGATGCCTCCCACTGTTTTAATCAAATCTTCCTTCAAACCCTAAAAGGAAAGACTAGCCGGGATTAATTACACGCTACAAGTTCGCCAATCTTTCAGCCAGGCCATTGTCGGTACTTTGAGGGAGGTTCCCCGTGCTTTCGCACGGACCTAATTAAAGTAAACCTCGTTTTCCCAGAGGCGTAACCCCGTTAACACCTTTCTAGACACCTACTTGATCGGCTAATTGTAATGTGTAAAACTCTCCCAAGAGTAACTCTTACTCGCAGCGGGTATCGGGATCCAACTATCTCATAGAAGGTATGCAATCTCATTGCAAATTTCAACACTTGAAATTCCCGATAATTTTTTGCCCCTAGCGTCCCATGACCTTGACGCAGGCCAACAAACCATAGTGCGCTAGTCAAGTTCAACCCGTCATTTCTTGATTGAATTAAACCCACCCGCACGACCCTTGACGCAGGCCAACAAAGTCGCACGACTACACTAATCCAATCTGCATCATATGCATAAACAGATAAATACTAGTTAGCTACTGCACACTACGCCTTGACGCAGGCCAACAAACGTAGCACGAATACTAAGTAGGACTTATCTGAAATGACGGAGGGCTACGACAGGTTTTTCAGAAAACCTATTGCGTAATGAACTTGATATCGTTGTAGAATCAAATGATTTTAAAAATGGAGTGTTTTTGGGGCTTTTATAGTTTTGCTAAAGGGGTCACTCCCGGTGAAGGGATCGTCGGCCCTTTCCTCATCGAATAAGGTGCAGGATATATCATATATATCACTATGCAAAGCAAAAACTCCAAAAGCAATCAAAAAAATAAACCGAGTGTTGTAGCATCTGCCAGTTATTGCTAAAGGGGTCACTCCCGGTGAAGGGATTTCGGCCCTCTCCTTATCGAATATAGTGCAGGATGTTCTACAAGGAACACCGCGATGCAAAGCAAAAACCGTAGCTACCTGTTTTTGAAAATTCGATTCCACAACATCTTTTAGGTTTCTTTTCTTTCATTAATCATATTAATGAAGTCCCATCATTTAAGTCACCTAAACATCACAGATAAATACGACGTACACTTATGCCATCCGCATTCGCCTCGATGTCCCCTTGTGCACCGTTAGGTTAGGTAACTAACGGCAGAGCGGGGCAGGGCTAGCGCGGGTGTAAAACATAAGTAACGTCTATATAATATATCATATATACTATATACAGTATCTATCACAACATATCAAATGACCACATCACAGATATCGCAGCAGAAGAACATATATGAAATATTGGATATACTAGGACGTCCATGTTTTCAATACGAGCCTGTATAAAACACGGATTCCACGGTCGCGATGAATAGCCAAACCCACATCCCTAGACCCCTACGAGAGCGGCAAGCAACACTGCCAATTCTAGGGTTAGGAGACCCGGTCTCGACTCCTCGAGATGGTCTCCCACTGGACCCTGGAACCCGGTTACTTGTGCTCCGCGCCTTGGGTCTATCCTAATGCGGAAAAGTAAATAATATACAAGTGGTGACATCGACCTCATCCCGGAAGTGCCCCAATAAAAGAATATTACATACATTTAATTTTACATGAATGAAAATAAAAACTCTCATCTCACATAAACCCCCCCGGGCTATTCAGAACGCGACGATCCAATATAACATATCCAGCAACACATAACATCACATGTCATCAACGTAAGTAAATATGCGCATCCCAATTATCGTTGACATATAGCAACGAAACCGGCGATATCACATATTACACTTATGGTCGCAGAAAAGAAAGTGTAAAACTACAACAGTTGGAATCCACAACCTTCTTAGACATCGCATGCCTAACAATTATAAACCCCGCATTTTAGTCTCTATATCGAAAACACTTTTCAATATCTATTCGGGTAATTCAACAAGATTCCCGATAAGTGATCGAATACTCGTCGCAAACTTTAGTAGACGGCCGCACCCCCGATGCCGTCGACGAAGTGCACTAAAGAGGAACACCGCAGCCGCGAGCACCCGAACGGATGCTTTTGGCGATGGGGTTCTCCTACAGTCACTTGGTCGGGGCTATGGGGCGTGGCTATCTATTAAGTTTACCCGGCGAGTATCCGCGTACACTACGTGATTGCGACAGACTTTTGATCGCATCAAAATTCCGTGGCAACCAATCATTTGAGACTAAACTGCTATGTTTATAACATCCAAATTAGTTATCTCATAACTACATGTGGATTCCAAATATTGTATCACATTCCAGATAAATAGACAATGTTAAACTTTCCGATCGAATAAACAAACACCCAAGTTTTCCAAATAGTTCTCAACACTTGAGGGGAGTTTAAAAACATCCATCACATGCCACAGTACCAATGGTCCAGCCGTAGAAGGGTCAAGCCAACGCCTCACATGTGGCACGCCGTACTGCCCCAAACCCTAAGGTTCAAAAGGCAGTTCAAGACGGTCACATAATCGAGTTAAGCTTTGTTGTCTTCTAGAGGGTCCATCGCGTAACTTGCACGATCTAGACGTTCTTAAACAAACGGAAAAATCCAACACTTGGAAATTTTCCGGGTCGGGAAAAAGTGAGTTATTGATATCCGTTCGAACTTTTTAATACTTTCTAAATATCCAGAAACATACAAAGACGAAGTTAAACTTTCCGATCGAATCAACGAGTCCCCAATACAACCCAGAAAACTCAACTTTTGAGTATAAATTAAAAATACTCAGAAACAACAGAAAATATAATAGGGAAATTACTGTGCAAAAAGTAAAGGATGACGTCATCATGTGGCCGCGGAACCGCCGCAGGAGCCAAGCTCGTGCCGCGGTTCCGCGGCGCTTTGGGCGCCAACTTTTGTCGTTTTGCACAATATTCCTTATAACTGCCTGCTGAATTTTTTAAGCATTTTTAATTTGGAAAAATCCACAATTTCAAAAAATGTACAGAGAAGGGTTTTATCGGGGTTTTCCGGGTTCGATCGGACTTCTAACTTCGTCTACACTTCGCCTAAACCTCTAGCTTGGCTCTGATACCACTATAGGGTTGCTAGGCACGCGCACAAGGGTCTATGAGGCATCAACCATGCCTGATTTAAATTTTAGCCGTGCCGAACAACTCTAATACGGATCTTTAAACTGGGGTTTAGGCGAAAACTAGCAAGTTAACAACTTTAACTACAAGTGAAAGGGATTACAACCTTTGTAGATCCGGTCCTTCACTTCATTAGCTCCGTGTAGATGTCCCCATCGTTGCGATCGTGAACTCCGGACTCTAGAGAAGCTCCACAAGAAGAACGAACGTGCTTGCTACGATGACTTCGAGGCCGAAGATGATCTACGTCAGGGAGACACTAACTCAAGCTATTCCTTCACTAGGTCATAAACTTTGTGAAGAGAACACACTCTACTACATGGCAAGTGGTAGAGGATGAAGAAGTAGAAAGTGCGATCACTTTAGAATTGATTTTCTCACTCTTTTTCTCATGGCACCATTGGAGCTAGTAAGCATTTGGATTGAGCTTGATGAAGAAGAAGAAGAAGAAAAGAATCCATCCAAATGAAAACTTATCCTCAATAATGTAACCATGGATGAGTTAAGCTATCATGCTTAACTCATATAGAGAATTGACCAAGGGATTAGGTTAAGGGTTAGGTTAAAGAATATCAAGACAAAAGACAAAAGAGTGGACTTTGTCAAAGTTTCTCCAAGCTTCTTCAAGCTTGATTACTTTGACTAAGTTTAACCCTTTTATTAAATGTTATGATAAAAGAATAACCCTAATCTTAAAACTAATCTTGGTACAAGTCTCATACACCCATCTTGTGTGTATCATCAAACATGATACAAACATGTACACTTGCATATATCACATATAAACAATGTGCACAAACTAGTGAGAAAATAAATCTTAAGTGAGCTAATACTAGTTAATGCAATGTAATATATCAAATATATAATTATGCATTAAATTATTAAATCAACTCTTGATTTAATAATCCGGCTGTAACCGACTAATATCATGTATAACAACTTATCGAATCAACACTTGATCCGATAAGCCGGCTATATCGCATACAACCGATCAATGTCACAAATCGCGAGAATAGAATACGGTATCTCATATCGTATTAATCTCGGTCCCGCACATATCACATATGTGCTCCTACTCCGTTTCTCTTGAGCCAGGAAACCCCTGTGTAGGACTCTAAAGACTCGTCAATACGCCGGCAGTAGGTGATGATTATATCAAACACCCACAAGCCGCAAGCGGTGTGCTAAACGTAACGGCCACCTGGGTATTGAGCGATCAGAAGATCAACAAGCAAGCCCGCTAGTACTCCTGCGAATCCAATCAGTAACACTCCCGTACAGTCCGGTCTCGTCGTCTGATATGTCGCATAACTCGCCTAGGGGTGGTAAACGTCAGACCCCAGTAGCTTGATAAGTCGTGTCGATATGAGGTCTATAACAGTTCAAGAAACTACTGGTAACACTTACCAGTAAATCTCAGCAACCTTGACCAGGGATTTCCAGTTATAGCCAATCGAACACTGCGCAACATCAACTCCCTACACCGGGAGAGACGAATCCCCTCCTATCGCTCATTGCCTCCATGTGATTCGGGACTGTACCCAAAAGCCACCTTTTTGCACGCCCTCTTGGACGTGGTATGATGGAAATCAAAGCACAGTGGGAATCACACAAGACTCTATGACGATCTCGGGTCAACAGACTAAGCTGTACCAGTGTCACCAGAGAACTGCCATCTGACGTAAGGTATAATACCATCTGGGAGTTCTCGGCGAGTCCGTCCAGTGTACCCAGTCTCCACTGAGCACCCGTACACCATCCTTGATGTCAAACACCGATGGATATGGGATCATCCATCGCCCATCATATGGGTCAAGATGCGTATACGCTAGTCTACTCTGGTGCATCGATGCCCTGTCTCGATACACCCACGACTAGGGACCTTGAAGGATGTACTTATGGACTACCATGTCCCCACTAATATGATCCGCATCATAGTCCAGGCAGTCAAGTACACATCCTAAGGGCTTTACCAACATATAACAGAGAGACAATTAGTGTACACATTAAGGTAAAGAGTAACCAGATAGCATACTATCATGTCGAGCAAGAAAGTCCTCCCTATATATGTCCAAGCATCCACTACAATATACATCTCATGTATAGTAATGGCCTCTAGGGTATACATATAACTAACAAAGGGGACCAAAGGGGGACCCACAAAATCTAGATGACAATTCATCAATTGATAATTAATAAAACAGCCTCATCATTAGATGAGACTGTTAATTAATGAGGAAATTCTCAAGAAAATTCTCATTAAATGAGAAATCCCTCGGGAAAGGAGAAAATCTCCCTTTGAGAGCAAAGCTCTATGACAGAGTGACACTTGTCAAACTCTGATCATGAAGGAATAAAATTTCTTAAAGAGCCTGGCTCTGTAATGATGATGAAAAATCCATCAGAAAAGAATTAATTAAAATTAATTTTTATGAATTAAAAAAAATTCGGGGATCTTCAAGATCCATGAGCAAATTCTTAAGAGTTCTTCACAAGAGATTAAGAAATCTACATGTTATCAAAAGAGCAGAGCTCTGTTCATGGGCTAAGAAACCCCAAGAAAAGATCTCTTTAAGATCTATGGGTTCAAGAGAGCAAGGCACTATTAATGAAACCCTAAAAGGGTTTTCTTTAGATCAAAGATCTATGAAGAGCAAGGCTCTGTTAATGGGTAAAACCCTAATTTATTGAAAGTTTTAAAATTTACTTAAGTTCTGACAGAGTTCCGACTCTTAAAATGTTCTTAAACAAAAGAGCTATGCTCTGTGGGAGAATGAAATTCTCAGAAAACAACAAGGAGATAAACAATGGTCATCTCAGAGGGCCAAAGGCTCTATTTATAGGCATTGGGAGCCGTTTCAACTTCCAAAAGTTGATTCAACGGCTAAGATGCTACCCCGCCGCACTCACGTATGGGCCACGAAAGCGCAACGGTGGGGGGGCATTTGTTTCCCCAATCAGAGCAAAGCTCTGTTCAAATTCCAAGATTGGAAATAGAGCGACGCTTCTGCTTTCCCCAACCAGAGCAAAGCTCTGTTCAAATTCCAAGATTTGAAATGAAGCGACGCTTCGGCTTCCCCCAATCAGAGCAAAGCTCTGTTTTAAAATTTCAAAACTCAAAAGTTGAAGCAACGCTTCAGATCCAACGCTCTGCGCTGCGCGCCACATGTCAAACACGGGTGCGCTAGCGCAGTTGCTCTGCGCTGCGCACCACGTGTCAAACACGGGTGCGCTAGCGCAGTTGCGCTGCGCGCTGCGCGCTGCGTGTCGAACGTAGGTGCGCCAGCGCTGGAATTAAAAATTCCCCACCGTTAGATCAAAAGATCTAATAATAATAAATTATTAATTAATCAGAATTAAAATTCTGTTATGGAAAGATCTTTCCAATCTTATTAAAATAAGAAGATTATCTTCTGCAAAACAGAGGCCTTAGGATCAAAGATCCAATGGTGGGAAATATTCCCAAATCAATCAGAGAAAAATCTCTTTAACTGATTTAACAAATCAATTTTCTCTATATAAAGGCCCCAAGACTTCAAGTCTAAATATAGAGAGAAAAAAACCAACAAATTTTGAGAAAATTCAAAGAGAGAAAAACAAGCTTTTAGCAAAAGAAGATCATTTCTTTAAGGTAAAGAACATGATTCTTGAACACGGAGATGAAATCATCTCATGAAAAGAAGAACCATGTTCTAAAAAAGATCATAGATCTACAAAAGACCAAGGTTTTTGATAAAACAAGAGATCAACAGATCTCATCATAAAAAAACAAAAGGAAGTATATACTTCATTCACGGATCCTTGATCTACAAAGGCAGAGCCCTTTTATAAACAAGAACTTTTGTTCTTGAATCTTGAGGCAAAGCCTCCTTTAAAAGGATATAAACTTGTTCTCTGATCATAAATTTGATCAAATGCGCTTTGCGCTATTGGAAAGTGCCTTGCACTCATGAACTGCGCCTTTGCGCTCCTTGGACCGGCGCTCAGCCCCAAAACATGCCACGTGTCAACCACAGACACAGCTTGCGCTTTGCGCTTCTGAAACAGCGCACTGCGCTCATGGGCTGGTGTTCAGCGCCAAGCGCGCCATGTGTCACTCACTGGTGTGCCACTAAACTAGCGCAAAGCGCTCATAAATTGAAAGCGCAATGCGCTAATAAACTGGCGCTTAGCGCTAAGCGCGACACATGTCATTTTCGTGTGCGCTATTTGGCAAAAGCGCAATGCGCTCTTTAATTGGCGCAAAGCGCCTGGCGCGCCACGTGGCGTATTGTCAGAACACACATTGTTCTGATGAATGTTATGCATTCAATACGAGACAAAAGATGTCAGAACTCAATACTTAGCATTATTAAAAAGGCCAAGCCCAAATAAAAGCTCAATAGCCAGAGTAATAAAATGTTAAACATTTTAATTGGACTTAGCCCAATATTGGCCGTAAGTCCTCAACTTATATCGAACTGAGCCCATCTGCTCACAAATATTTCAACAGATCTTAGTCCCAAACTGGACTACAAGTCTTTCAATCAATCTACATCCGGTTCGAAGGTACATCTCTTTACTTCTCTGATATCTGTCGTTGTAATCCTTCAACGTCTTCAGAGAAGTGACGGGTCCCGACAACCACACATTTCTACGGACTGTAGGGTCCTTAAACTCATGGACTACGATGTCCTTAAACCTTATAGACTACGATGTCTCTAAACCGGACTGTGGGGTCCTTAAACTCATGGACTACGATGTCCTTAAACCTTATAGACTACGATGTCTCTAAACCGGACTGTGGGGTCCTTAAACTCATGAACTACGATGTCCTTAACCTGGACCGAGATGTCCTTAAACTAACAATGGACCGTAATGTCCTTAAACTAATCGACCGCAATGTCCCTAAACTAAACAATAGAGTCCAAATGCTATCTTGTTAGATCTAAATGATCCCGTTAAGTAGATCTTAGTCTAGAAATTAGCCTAACGTATCCTTAACAAACGTTTAAGTTGATCTTAGTCTCAAACGAGACTAACGTATCCTTAAACCAAACCCCCAAACCCAAATCTAAGAAGATACGGATTTGGACTAATCCACGTCCTACGGGCAACAGCGCAAATTAGTCTCCGTATACAATCCACGGGCAACCACAAACAAAACAAACACCCATGACACGAAGTGACCATCTGGAGAAGGAGAAAGTTGTCACCGCGATGCGGTAGCGTAATTAACTGTAGGGGCTTGCGCCTGCAGGGAAGAGCGTCCCCACAATCAAAAACCCCTCAAACGAGGGGGAATCTGACGAAGTCTGCTACATCGGCCGCATCCGTTTAAACCTTCGATACACGGTGCCATAAATCAACTTGGCATCTTCGGAGAGGTGGACGGATAACACCAATTAGCATCTTCCCCCAGATTCAGGCAAGATGTTCGTCTTCCCGATTTCCGGCGGTAAACAGGGATAACTGAGCAAGGGCAGGCCCGGTTGCCTCTTGCGAGGGATTTTTATCCTTAACGCGGGAGGGGCCGTAAGAGGACTACTAAGGATGGCCGAGCAGGGTTGCTGCCCGGTGCCTCTTGGCGAGAGCTTTGATCCTTAAGGATGGCCGAGCAGGGTTGCTGCCCGGTGTCTCTTGGCGAGGGATTTGATCCCTTGCATAGTGGGGTAGGGAGGCTACCTGTCAGGGATAGCCGAGCAGGGTAGCCGCTCGGATGCCTCTTGGTGAGGGCTTAGATCCCTGGCGTTGTGGGGTAGGGGAGCTACCAGCCAGGGATAGCCGAGCATTGTAGTCGCTCGGCTTCCTTTTCGTGAGGGCTTAGATCCCTGGCGTTGCGTAGTAGGGAACTACCGGCCAGGGATAGACGAGCAGGGTAGCCGCTCAGCTGCCTCTTGGTGAGGGCTTTGATCCCTGGCGTTGCGTTGTAGGGAGCTACCGGCCAGGGATAGCCGAGCAGGGTAGCCGCTCGGCTGCCTCTTGGTGAGGGCTTTGAACCCTAGCGTTGCGTGGTAGGGAGCTACCGGCCAGGGATAGCCGAGCATGGTAGCCGCTTGGCTGCCTCTTCGTGAGGGCTTAGATCCTTGGCGTTGTGTGGTAGAGAGCTACCGGCCAGGGATAGACGAGCAGGGTAGCCGCTCGGCTGCCTCTTGGTGAGGGCTTTGATCCTGGCGTTGTGGGGTAAGGGAGCTACCAGCCAGGGATAGCCAAGAAGGGTAGCCACTCGACTTCCTCTTCGTGAGGGCTTAGATCCTTAGCGTTGTGTGGTAGGGAGGTACCGGCCAGGGATAGCCGAGCAGGGTAGCCTCTCGGCTGCCTCTTCGTGAGGACTTTAGGAAGATGGACAGTCACGAGTGACACGTGCCAGGGACGTGTGGAGGAGGCGAAGCGCCAGAGCCGCGTCGTTTCAATTTCACATCGAGCGGTGCGATGTCCGCCGCGTGGAGGCACAGTTGCGGGTGAAACGGGCGACCGTTGAATTCCGGGGGCATTGTGGGCTATAAAACGGAGGGGGTATTGATTACTCCCTTCCTCACACTCGAAACGCAAGAATGGAGGACTTCCCTTTCACCATCCAAGATATCATAAACTTCGAGGACGTGTACCTCTACGATCAGTACTGATGACATGGTGCAGTTGGTGATAGGCCGGATTGAGGATCATTTCGGCCGATTGCTCCCCCGGCGCTCCTCCCTACTTCAGCTGTTGATGTACTCCATCTGGAGGGCGTCGCCGGGGATCTACAACCCTTTATCCGAGCAGCTGAAAGACGAGGCCGTTGGCAGGCTAAGGTCTCTGAGGCGCTTCGGTCTGATCTCTGCGAGCCGGCTAAACCGCTCGGAGGCGCTCGTTCTTGAGTGCTACCAATCGAGGCTCAATGCCGACGCTAGCGGGGGGCATCGAAGGCAGAGGTTAGACGCCACGAGGGCTCGGCTGGCAGAAATATCCTCAGAGTACCACGAGCAGTGCTTTCTGCACCCCATTCTCCCGCTGTTGTAATAATTTTTTTTATGTACGGCTGAGGAGCCTATAGTACCTTTTGAATGAATAAGATTCTTTTTCTTTTCTGCAATGCTTTATTGATCCCTTTATTATATAAACAAAAGATCTCAAGAAAAGTTTACATTGCTTTGGAAAGAAGATACATGCTAGTAAATGTTCTTATTCATGCAGCTTAAGCCCCTCGGATGTCTGTTGGCACCTATGCCCGGCAGAGGGTCCCGAGCTTCTTTGGTGCTATACGTATCCTCCGCTGACACGACCATGATTTGGCCGATGGTCAGCTCGGCGGGAGGGGAACGCTGCTCCTGCTCGTGGTCAGCTTGCCGCTTGTCCCTCAAGTACGCTGCGAGGTGCCCCGAACGGATGAGCTCCTCAATGTAGTCACGGACCTGCTTGCAGCTCTCCGTGGAGTGGCCTAGCGACATGTGGAAACCGCAGTAGGGGCCCCGG
Source organism: Agapanthus africanus (assembly GCA_030015575.1). Classification (NCBI taxonomy): domain Eukaryota; kingdom Viridiplantae; phylum Streptophyta; class Magnoliopsida; order Asparagales; family Amaryllidaceae; genus Agapanthus; species Agapanthus africanus. The sequence continues at coordinate 86,413,391 of CM057344.1, read as the reverse complement.
GTTCGTTTTGAGGCCATTCGCGAAATCGGGGGAAGCTTGAAGAATCCCTCGCCCTTGGCCTCCTTTAGTAGCACTGTCTGGGAGACGTTGAGCGAGGTGTATTCTTGAAACTTCGGGAGATAGAGTTTTGCCTGCTCAGGCCCCCTTCTCTCTTCCCTTGCCCTTTTCTTCTGGTCGGCTTGCTCCGCCCGGGGGAGATTTGCATTCACCTCGGATTCGAGCTGGACCTCGCGTTGGTCCAGGCTTTTACCTCGGCCATGGTCTTAGGTTGTGCTAATGCAAAGGAGTGTAACCACTCCTTATGCCTAAGACCGGACCTAAGTGCTGTGATGACGGTCTCATCCCGGTGATCTGGGACCTCGAGAAGGGCGTTGTAGAAGCAAGTGACGTATGCTTTGAACGTCTCCTTGTCCCCGATCTTGTCGTTAAGAGGTGGTCAACTGTGCGTTTTTGCCTCCTGTTCCCGACGAAGTGGCCGAGGAATTGAGTGGCCAGCTCGTCGAAAGTTAAGATCGAGCGAGGTTCGAGCCCTCGGAACCAATCTCGTCCGGCGCGGATGAGAGTGGTAGGGAAAGCTCGGCATTGGACGGCATCGGAAATATCTTGGAAGCTCATTCCAGCGGTGAACGCGTCCAAATGGTCCTTCGGGTCAGATTTACCGTCGAAGAGGGAGACCTTTGGGGGCTTGTTGCGAGAGGAGACGTAGACAGCGAGCATCTCCTCGGTGAATGGTTTGGTGAGCGAGTCGGCGGCGTACTTAGTCTCATCGCTCCATCGGTGGCATTCCCGATGCATACCCTCGATCTTCTTCTCGAGGGAATCGAGTTGAATGTGGTATCCCGACTACTCGGCAGATTCTGATCCCTGGCCTCTGCTGTTGGAGGCCTGTGTCTAGCCGTGGCCCCGGTTCCTCTCAATGAGGTTCCTTAGATCCCCCGGTGAGGTAGTCTTCGAGCCGCCATGGTGTGTCCCGTCCGCGCGACTCCGTCGAGGGAGGGGGAGTCGGTCATGTGTAACATTTCAAAAAAATAAAATATTATTTTTGGAAATTTAAAGAAATTAAATAATAAATATTATGAATATTTTAATAATGCGGTATAATTAAATACCGATAAATTGGGAAATATTTGGAAAATTATAGGAATTACTGAAATAAGGGTGTTTTATGTGATTTAGGCAAATTATGAATTTTTTATAATTAATTATATTCACTTTTAATGCTAATCGCAATTAAATATCACTGATCGTGCATTAAGCTTGATTTGTGCACATGACATGCACCATGTCCTATTTCACATTTCTACATTTTTTCTACTATGTCTTTTTCTTATTTTCTTGCATGGTTGGTGTAACATTTCAAGAAAATAAAATATTATTTTTGGGGGAATTCCTAAAATTTAATAATAAAATATTGAATATTTTAAATAAGACGATATAATTAAATACCGACAAATTTGTGAAAAATTTTGGAAATTATAGAAACTACATAAAAGATGGTGTTTTGTGGAATTATGCTATTTTTAAGTTTTTATGATTAATTATACGCTATTTTAGTGTTAATTGGGATTAAAAATCGCTAATCGCGCTTTAAGCTTATTTTGTGCAAAACGTTGCACCGTATCATTTTTACACTTGTTACATTTTTGCATGGCTTTTATTTTGGGTTTACTATTGAGGAGAGAAGGAAAATGGATTAGAAAAGAAAAGAAACTGAATAAAGAATGGAATAGCGTGAGGTATGGATGAGAGAGAGAAAGAGAGTGTGAGGGGTCAACCTTGTCTTGAGCCATCCCCCATCATTTTTCTTCACTCATTCACTCTCCCCTCCTCTTGTTGCTACTGCTGCTGCTGCCTCCCCCTCCTCCTCCATCTTCAAGCCACAAAACTCCATGGAAATCAACTCAAAACCCAAATCCCATTTCACAAAAAAGATGCACAAGCTCAAGGGAAGCACATTGGACCAAGAAAGCAAGGATTTTGGCCACTTTGGGCAACTCAAGAATTTTCTTGAGTTGCCAAATAAGGTAATTTCTGAACCTTTAGCTTAGTATTTGCATTACTTTTACCCCCATGTTATGATAGAACCGATATCGTGTGATTTTGTAGACTCAGAAGAATTCTAGTTAGGGTTAAAGGAATTTGAGAGTTGTGATGTGAAGTTGAGCTCAGTAGAGACCACACAAACCCCCTAGTGCTGGAATCCAGGCTTAAACCAGAGATTAGAAATCTAGAATACGGATTTAGAAAAGCCGATATCGGAAATTTGCGGATTCTGTGAGGGTTAAATGAAATCTGCTATCACCGCGAGACTCTGAAAATTATTTTGCAAGGGTAGTGATACATGCAGGCAAATAGGAAGCTACCACCAAAACCCTAGCCCCTAATTCCCTAAACTGGCCGCAGATTTAATCCAATTGGCCGCAAATTGCGGCTTTGGTCCCACCATTTTGGCTCGTGTTGGTTCTGAAGCTTTATTTCATGTACACTAGACCCTTGGTATATGCAAAATTGTCTAATTTGACCTAGGGTGAAATCTGGGACCCTTTTCTATAGTTGCTGTTTTGATTCGTGTTTTCGTATTGCGTATTTTAAATTCTGGATTTGTATAATTGCGTTTTACCTGGATTACTTGGCGTTTATACGACAATATCGAGAATTGTTTGATGGTTTTGAAAGCGTAGTCCATAGGTTCTAACCTATAGGCCTTAGCGCGTCGTTTGGTTTTCTCGGTGTGATTTTAAGATGCTTTTGCGATTGTGTTGCCTTGTAGGTACCTTCTCGAGGGCTTCCTATGAGGAAGAAGATGAAGGCGACATCGACACCGACACGCAGGATGCAAGGTGAGTAGATTATATCTACGGGGGAAGTCGGGTGGATGGCGTATAGCACCCCCGTAGTTCGAGATTTAGTATTCTATATATACTATATATATGTTTGATAGCATTAGGTGCGATATGGATATTTGAGATGAGATTAGGTGTACTATGGTTAGATTAGGGTGTAGTCGTAAACTAGTATAGTCCCTAGTTGCGAACCCTAGAATAAGTTTACACCCGCACGCACACACATGCTTATTTGTTATACTTATACCTGGATGATGAGGATAGTGGTTGATATTTGGAGATGAGTCGATGAGATTGGGCATAGTGCCATGAGATCGGTGATATAATGTGATTCGTATTTGGGATACGACATGAGATTTTAGCGGGCCTTTGGACGTGTGTTTACACACGCATTTATGTGGATGGTATCAATTGTACTAGTGTCAGATCGGTACCCCAGATCATGAGATATGATGATAAGGATACCAGATAATTGATGAGATGGATATGACATTGACCCGTACCCAAATTTGGGATGCCGTACGAGCTTTATATTAATGATAGATCCGCACTCATGACTTGAGGATGTCATATGATATTGTACCGTATGCGGTACCTTTGAAGCGGGATCACCGACTATTATATATATATATATATATATATATATATATATATATCGACTCAGATTAGGTGGTTTCCATACCCCTCTTGACTGACTTGTTAGTTAGAGCTGTAGATTTTGTCACGCCCCGCTTCCCAGAGTACGCTAAGATGGGCACGTGACATAGCCAGCCATGCTACCTTGGATAGGAAAAAATCCTTCCACAGTCACATTACGGCTGTAGAGATATCAAGAACAGGAAAGTAACTAACTATCTAGTACATGTCCATAAGCCAGAGTAAAAGAGTCAAGAAATAACAATATGGGGAAGCCAAAAGATGTAATAAATGAAACACCTGGAAGTGAAACTACATACCAACAGGAACTTCACCGCTCGTCTAACAGCGGCAGTACTCCTGGTCAATCTGCAACAAGGTAGAAGAATCTGGGCCATTCAAAACCCAGACGTCAGTGCGTCATGTCATCAAGCAATAAAAATAAGCAGGGTAGCAGGCAATGCAAGTATAAACATGAATGAAAAGCAGGTGTAGCAGTAATATAAATCAGGGCAGTGAAGGGTAGTGTGCAGTGAGTAAACTAAACTATTCTATTGGGTTTACTACTCTAAAGTCTTTGAAATCAATTTGATGAATCATCGATGTAACTCAATAGTATCCCGTGCATACCCGGGACCACGGTCAAGATTCTCGGGCTGAATCCGAGACATGCCGCTAGGCACTAAAACAGGAAATATGTACAGATGAATGATGTCAGCAGCATCATCCCAAGGCTGGCCTAGCCTCTAAAACTGATCAGTATAAGCGAGTAACTGTCGAGTTACAAGCCAGGATTTCATCATTGATTTCCCCATACCCGCAAGTCATATATATCAAGTCAGGTATTCAGTAATCAAGAACTAATGCCAACACAGGATCAGGTAAGAGCAGGTTTGTCTGGATAGACAACAGGAACGATCCGTAAGGACTACAGGACAAGTTTGTTGGCATTATACGCAAGATCAGGTAACAGGTAAAGCCATGGTACATCAGGTCAAGCCGGGTAATGTATATAGGTGTCAAGTCATGTCAAGAGTTGTACGGTACCATGTCGGGTCAAGTAATAAGTGTAGCAAGTCATGACAGGGTGTACAAGATATCATGTGGGTGCTTATAATCAAACTATAATAAGTATGGGTATAAATAAACAAGCATGGGTACTATCAGAACAATAAACTGGAACATGTAATATGATATGCAAATAGATACAGAATAAACTAGATAGATGTACAGTTATCGATTAGGGTTACATTTATAGTTCCAATATTAATTAGGATGCAATTTATTAAATATGGAGTGTTAATATCACAGTATTATGTAGTAATGTGATCTATGGATGCAATTATATGTATCTTAAATGCGATGGATGCAAATGGGTATCCGAAAAACTATAAAACTATAAAATGGTAATGTGGGATGTACAACTAAGCAATATGTGATATAAATATTGATATAATAATATTAATATGGATAGCATATTCAAAGCGATTAATAACTATAAAAGTGGTATTGATTAACCACGTACAAGAAAGTTCCGTTCAGAAATTCAGCGTCACCCTGATTTGTAAAATAGCTTAAAAATAACAAACGTTCTACAAAAGAGATGTGTATTATACCAAAACAAAGATAATTCAATAAGGTTTTCATTTTTATAAGTATAAGCATCTCAGGTTGTCCCTACAAAAATCTATGAATATTCGAAGTTGAAAGTTTGCTGCTGGAATTTTCCTGGACAGCAGTTTAGAGACATATTCATTTGCATTTTACGTTATTTAAACAATTTATTTTGCAAATAAATATTTCATAGAGTTATAGTATTCTGAGTTAGCTTCGTAACGAACTAAAGAACGTATACTAATGATTTTTCTATGATTTATAATGAATTTTATAAGGTAAGGTGTACAGTAAATTTCAGACTTGTCGTATCCGCTTTTTCAACGACGTTTCATGTGTAAACTATAATATTTTCAAATGTATAACATTATAAAATGCAGATTATAAACTAATTACAAATAATAATAAGAAATATTATGACGATATATATTTTAAATGATATGGATGCAGTATAATGTAATCTAGTATGTCACAAGATAAGTTTTCATGATCTAGATTTAAAATGATATAAACGGATGCAAACGGAATATCGAAACATTATAAAATTAAACATGGGGTACTAGATTTAAACTATAGGTATGATATTTATTTAAATAGGTATAAAATGAATTATATAGCATGTAGCAAGACTAACTTGTCTAGACGGAACAAGAACGGATGTGTACGGAACATCCTTCGTCGGCGAAAAGTCGCGACGCGCACACGGTACACGGAACGGTTCCAAACAACGCACGAGGGTGATCACGCAAGTCAGGTACGTTCACTGGATCACTCGGATCGTCAGCGACGAGCACGGCTCCGGTGGTGATCACCGGAATCAAAAAAACAAGATCAAGAAAAAGAAAGAAAGAAGAAGAAGAAGAAGAGGCTGTGAATTAAATAAGGAAAGAAAAATTTAAATAAATAAAAAATATATATATAAATATATATATGCAGAGGAGAGAGAGAGAGAGAAAGGGGTTGTTAGTTTGTTAGGAAATTAGATTTAAAATTTTAAAAGATTTTTAAATTTAAAATTTTAGATAAGTGGTTTCAGTTTGTTAAAGAAATCGTATGAAAATATTTAAACTAAATTTTAAAATTAAATAAATTGAATTTTGGCGGGATACAAAAATATTTCAAAATGCGCCCGGGTCGGGTCTAAAAATTCAGATTTAAAATACGAAAAATATGTGCGACTTTCAAAATTCAAAATGAATGCTCTGGTAACGAAAATGCATACCCCCAAGAACGGATGCACGTACGTGCGCGTAGCCATCCAAATACGTCTGTTTCACTGAACGGGACGATAAAAAGATGCGCGGATGCTACCACGGGATTAGGGGTATCATGCAGGCTATGAAATGCAATTTTAAATTATTTTACATGACCTAAAATGTTATATGGTAAAAGATGCAATGCCAGGTAAAATGCCAGTATGCAGTATACATCATATGCACGTGTCTATGTAACAAGTCAAGGTAATATATAAATACGAATCAAACAAATTCAAGCAAGCGGTTCGGGTCGAATGCAAAGTAATATGTAAAATACCATTCGCACCCAAACACGCTAAATCAAGAAAAGACCATGGATAAGTAAATACGGAAACTGGAATTGGTATAAATGAACTCGGTTGTTACAGATTTGCTAGTAGATGTTAGGCTAGGCCGATGTCATACCTATTTCAAAAACTAACGAATCGGGAGTAGTTAAAGACAGGCAAGGGATTCTACGGATATTTTCAAAGACGCATCTTTTCTTAAAAACACCGTAGCCCTTATTTTCCTAAAAACCACGATTCGTCTTCTTTCAAATGGCAAAACAGTATGATATGGATGCATTGTTGTAGCTTCTACACTGTTGTGTTTATTATTCATTTGCTGCATATGCTTACTGTTTGCATCGCATTGCATGATAAATATGTTTATTGTTATATCAAAACCATAATGTTAGGACACCAGCACCATTATCGATGATGCATATGTTCCACATACACCTGCTTGCCGGTTCACACACTTCATCATCGATAATTGCCATGTCACTACACTGTAGGACTGTTGCATTCAGGATATGATCCCTTACATGGCATATTCGTGTACTTACATATTGTACACCCATACTTGTACACATACTCATTTGCACACATAGATGATTCTGGCTTGAATTGGGGATTTGGGAACCGCAAGATACTTTTTAAAACTGATTCATTTTAAAGAAACGGTCTTCCCTAAATATGTGCATATTACTGTTCCATGTTGCATGATATACTGATATGCTTACATTTCTTTTATGTGTCGCATACATCATGCTTTCTAATTATACGCATTGAGATATGTTGTTTCTATGATATTTCTGGATTTGGGAACCGTGGGTATCTTAAATGAGAGTATGTATTATTTTAAAAACCCGGTTACCCTTGATATGATATTTCAGTGCGTCCACCATGTGTTTTCTCGGTTCTGAGAGTAGCATGTGAAACCCGATTCGAGGAGCGGTAGGCACCGTCTGCGGGTACATGGTGGACCCGGTGAGGTACCCCGGGGCAAAAAGACTCGTATATGTTGGACGGTGAGCCTGGCAGGGGAGTACTACCTACCGGTGATTGTGTTGAGCTCGGCGGATATCTGGGGGATACCGACCGGAGTTGAGAGATGAGATGGGCCGATCCGGACTGACGGAGCCCTTTGTATATGAGGATTTACGTGCCGATGCTAGGCACAGGTTTCATGATATTTTCGAGTGTCGATGCTTGACACTCAGGTTCCATGATTTTGATATGTCGCGAGCGACACATGCTAATTTACATCCTCATACTTCCATGCATACGTTTATGATATTTACATGCATGATGCTTATTGTCATTGGGTGATACGTGGACGATTTCCACCTACATATATTGGCATTGATGATATTGATCACACAGTTGGATGATATCCACATATTCATAGACTTCTTGATATAGTCGACATTGATCATACCTCATATTTATGATATGTTATTACCTGAGGCACTGGCACGAGCACCTGGCACTACACTCATGTATAGATGTTACATTGCCACCTTATCATGCTTCAGACTTATTCATTTGAGATTTATATATATATTTGATCGTATTGACCTAGGATTGTGTCATACATACGATTTCTGCTCTGTCATGTTTTCTATTCACGAGTTGGCAACTCACCCCCGTTGTGCCACAGTTCTTGCAGGTTTTGCCGTACAGGTTCCATTGCGGCTTCTGGCACACTGCTTCCTTTACGGGTGATTTGCTTTGGTAGGTGGGTTCTTTTGCATCAGAACCTCCATTGTACATGTATTATTCAGTTGTATCTAGAAATTCCATCAACCAAACTTGTATATTGTTTCAGACTTAGAAAACCAGTTATGTATTATTTCGACCTTAGAGTCGCGCGTTGTGGTATTATGGTTTTCATGCTGATTTTGAGTTTCCTTTTTGAGTTTTGATTCTCGCCATTCGGCGTTGTATATTATACTGCTTGTGTGGTTGTGACCGTCGATTGACGAAGAGCTAGCTCCCGCTTGGGGATGCCTTTTATCATTGTATATATACTATTCATGTTGTATCCTGTTTGGGGCCAGTATTTACAAAGGAAACTCTACCGAAATTTTCAGAAAAGATATTGAGGATTTAAAAATGCATGTTCGGCTTACTCATTTTAAAACCTTGTTTTTAAACATATTTTCTTATTTCTTAAAACTAGTTTTCCTTATTTACTCCTTAAAATGGTTTTAGATTTCTGGGCTTTTGGCTTACTTGAATTAGATGGGGTCTTATAGACTTCATATGATTCAAGTGCCAGTCACGTGCTATTTCGGGTCGTGATAGTTGATTTTATTATGAAAGGATGAGAAAAGATAAAGGAAAACAAAAGAAAAGAAAGAAAAAGATTAGAATATGGGGTATGGGCATGAGAGAGAAGAGAGGGAGGTGAGGGGTTCATTAACCTTGCTCCCATTTCTTTTCCCCTTCATTTTCTTCTCCATTTCTTTCCCTCATCTCACCATGGCTGCCCACCTCCTTCCTCCCTCCTCTACACCCTCAAAACACCACTAAAAACTCATCAAAACTTCATCTCCACTTCATTAAAAACATGCAAAAGCTCACTACAAACACTTTGGACCAAGAAAAATCGGATTTTGAAGACTTGGGGCAACTCAAGAAAATTATTGAGTTGCCAAATGAGGTAATTCATTCATCTTTATTAGTTTAGAATCGATTAAGTGTTGTTTAGTGAACTTTGAAAATTCCAAGTTAGGGTTTTGATGAAATCTTGAGTAGTGAAATGAAATTGAGGTTAGTAGAGGCCTTGCAACCCCTGTAGTGATTGTTTATTGGACTAAACCAGAGAGTAAACCCCCAATTCACAAACTTAGAAATCCCCGATATCGGATTTTATGGATTCTGTAAGGATATTTTGGTATCTGCTATCATCCGGGACACCTGAAAAATATTTAGTAAGCATAGTGATGTGTGCAGGTGACCAGAAGACTACCACTAAAACCCTAGCCCCTAATTCATTACCATGGCTGCAGATTTATTCATATTGGCGGCAAATTGCGGCCATGTTGGGATGAAAACTTGTGATTTTTGGTCTGTGGCATTGTTTTCTGATATCTAGGGCAACCCCATATGCAAAATTTGCTAATTTTACCAGAAACGAAATCTGGAGGTGGTTTTCCCCAGTTGTTGTTTCCGTATTTTGCGATTCTGAGACTATAGTTTTTGTATTTGGTTTAAATTCCGTCGTGTGGCGTTCGAACGTTAACGACGAGGGTTATTTGGTTGTGTTTTGCATACGTAAACTATAGGTTTTGACCTATGTGTGATTCGTGCGACATTTTGGTTTTCGTGCGTGATTTTCGTTTACGATGCTATATGTGTATATATGTAGGTACCCCCACGTGAACTTCGGATGATGATGAGGAGGATAGCGACATCAACTTCGGCAAGCAAAGATCAAGGTGAGTAGATATATATCTACGGGGGAAGTCGGGTGGATGGCGTATAGCACCCCCGCAGTTCGTAGTATAGAACGTGAATGTGTTATTATATATATAAATATATACTTATATGGTATTATAAGATGTGTATACTTAGCTAGAATTGCATTAGAAGACTTTGGTTGATAGTGTCGTAGTTAGTTTCTTAGTTGCGAAGCCTAGAATAAGATTACACCCACACACCCACACTCGCATGCATTTTATTTTCTTATGCGTATATGGGGATATGTATATATATATATACACATGGGTATGGGACTATGTGTGTGTGCACACACATACACACACGTATACATATACATGGATTATGAGGATAGTATACGATATTTGGAGATGAGTCGATGAGATTGGGCATGGTGCCATGAGATCGGTGATATGTTTTGGTTCGTATTATGAGATACGACATGTTATTATAGCGAGTCCTTGGCGATGTGTTTTCATACACACGCACATATATATGTAGATGGTATCAGTATGTACTAGACCTAGATCAGTACCCTTAATACAGGATATGATGATAAGGATACCAGATGAATGATGTGATAATGTGATAATTGACCCGTACCCAGATTTGGGATGTCGTGCGATGGATTTACCGTACGAGCTATATATTGATGATAGATCTGCACTCTTGACTCAAGAATATCATGTTATATATTGTATCATATGTGATACTACTGAGGCTGAATCACCGACTATTATATGTTATATATATCGACTCAAATTTAGGTGGTTTCCTTACCTTTTCGATTAGCCTGTTAGTTTAGTCCTGTAGTTTACTTGTAGATGTTAGACTAGACTCGAGTCATACCTATTTCAAAACCAACGAATCATGAGTATTTTAAAGACATGCCAAGAGATTCTATGGATATTTCAAAGGACGTACCTTTTCTTAAAAACACCGTAGCCCTATTTTCTAAATACACGATTCGTTTTATTTCAAATGGCAAACTGTATGACTCATGTATATTAATGTAGCTTCCTTATTGTTGAGTTATTATTCATGTCCCGCATATTATTGCTGCATTTACTATTCATTTGCCATTTATTCGTGCTGTTCGCATCGCATTGCATGCTTATATAGTGTTTTCATTAGTTAGTATTAAAATAATGCTGTCAGGACACCAGCACCATTACCGATGATGTGTATGCTCCACGTACACCTGCTTGCCGGCTCACACACATCATCATCGGTAATTGCCATGTCACGTACACTTTAGAGAATATTAATCCTTTGATGTCGCTTGTTAGCTGATAGCTCCGATATGGTATTAGTGAGCTTGCTTTTATATGATAGCTTAGACATTGCATTTATTTACTACGTTATCTCATGCTTTTATATTTATATATTCATTGCCATGCGATAGTATGGACCAGTCCGGATTGCCGGAGCCCAGTATTCATTATTTATCTACATCGTGATTTATGATTTCGGATTTCCATGAGCCTTCTGGATTTGGAGAAACCGCAAGAATTTTATAAACTGATCATCTTTTAAAAGATAGAAAATGTAGTTTTCTCATGATTTGATTTGAGATATGTCCACCATGAGTTTTCTCGGCTCTTGAGCGATATCATACACCCGATTCGAGGAGGAGGAGGAACCGTCTGTGGGTGCATGGTGGACTCGGTGCGGTACCCCAGGACGAGAAGGTCGCAGATGATGGCGTTGAGCCAGTGACAGGGGAGCACTACTGACTGGTGATTTTATTTGTGACTCGACGGATATCCGGAGGATACCGATCGGAGTACAGGCCAGTCCGGGTAGCCGGAGCCTGAGGTTTTACGATTTGATGATATGGGCCAGTCCGGATAGCCAGAGTCCTAGATATTGAGATTCAAGGTTACAGGCCAGTCCGGATTGCCGAAGCGTGAGATATTGAGATATTGGGATTCATGTTTTGTGTCGATACTTGACACTGATTTCATGTTGATTTCATTGATGATACATCGATTTATAAATATACAGAAATCTCACTAAATAAAGAAAACAGTTGTCACGTTCATGATGCATTCTGTTTTCATTATATTGCATTCATACCTCATATTTATGATACGTTGCTACCTGAAGCACTGACACGAGAACTTGGTATTACACTTATGTACAGATATTTACCCTTACCACCTTATCATGCTTCAGGCTTTATCATATTGAAGATATATATTACTGATCGTATTGACCTAGGATTGAGTCATACATACGATTTCTGCTCTGTGATATTTTCTACTAACGAGTTGGCAACTCACCCCCGTTGTGCCACAGTTTCTTGCAGGTTTTGCCGTACAGGTTCGTTGCGGCTTTGCTGGCACACTGCTTCCTTCCGGGTGATTGCCTTAGTAGGTGGGTTCACTTGCATCGTGACCACCATTGTACCTTTTATTATATTCAGTTGTATTTAGTAAACTCCATCAACCAGACCGTATTATTTGATAGACTTAGAAGACCAGTGTATATTTATTTTGACCTTAAAGTCGCGCGTTGTATTATTATGGGTTTTCTTGATAATATATGAGTTTCCTTTTGAGTTTTGATCCTCGCCCTTGGCGTTGTATATTATATAGCTTGCGTGGTTGTGAACGTTAATTGACGAAGAGCTAGCTCCTGCTTGGGGATGCCTTTTTATATTTATTCATGTTGTACCCCTTTTAGGGCTGGTATTTACAAAGGAAACTCTGCCGAAATTTTTAGAAAAGACTTGATATTTTAAAAATGCATATTCGGCTTATGTTATTAAAACCACTTGTTCCCTGATTAAAAATCAGGGATTACCTCAATGAGGTATCACGTGTACACACGTGACCAAGGGTCACGTGTGGATACGTGATCTATTTACAGAATTAAATTCTAAGCAAGCAGAAGTGTAAACAAGCGACTGAGGAAAGACCCCAATGGGGGGTCACGTGCTCACACGTGACCAAGGGTCACGTGTTAACACTTGATGATCCTTCGGCCCAGTTAGAAGACAGAATTAAAATTCTGGATGAGGGAGGGTCATGTACCAACACGTGATAGGCTTTGAAAGCCTTATAACTTGATAGAATTAAATTCTAATTAAGGGAAATCAAAGACCCTAACTGGGAAAGTATTTCTCTAAATTTTTCCAAACAAAAAAGGATTATTGGGGACCGTTGGATTAAAAATCCAAAGGTGATTAAAAATCACCAATTTATGGAAAGATTTTAGACAAGGAAAGATTTCCTTAAATTTCACCAAAAATAACAAACAGAATATCTTTTGGATTAAAAATCCAATGGTGAATAAAATTCACTGAGTGATCTAAAAGATCACATTAGTTATGAAAAACAAACAAAATCTTTCAATAAAAGATTTACTAAACAAATTGATTCTTTTCCTTCTCCTATAAATAGGAGCCAAGTAAAGAAGAGGGATATAGAATTTTGGGATCTTGAAATTTTCTAAAGGCAAATAGCAGAGAGAAAAGAAAGGAGAATTTAATTCTCAAGAAAAGAAACCCTAGGTGAGAAAAGGGAAAAAGACCAAAACTTCAAAAAGAGAATTTAATTCTCAATCTAAGAGTTTAACTCTTCTGCAAAAGAACTTAGTTCTTCCTCTGGTTGAAGATCTGCAGAAGCAAATATCCCCATAGGTTGAGAATTTAATTCTCATCGGGTTGAGATTCTGCCATGCAGATCCAAAACTTAGAGGGAGAATTGAGTTTAGAGAATTTAATTCTTCCAAATTCATAGGAATTTAATTCCTCCAAGATAAAACTAGGGTTTAACCCTATATGAGAATTTAATTCTCCTAAATTTATAGGAATTTAATTCCTTCAAGATAGACAAAACTAGGGTTTAACCCTACTTAAGAAATTAATTCTCTCAAATTCACAGGAATTCAATTCCTCCTAAATGAAATTAGGGTTTCACCCTACATAAGAATTTAATTCTTTCACATACATAGGAATTAAATTCCTCTAAAACCATAATTAGGGTTTAACCCTACAGAGGATTTAATTCTTAAAAATAAAGAGACTTGAAAGATCTCCAAGCATATAAAGAACTAGGTCACGTGTCCCCACGTGACCCCCAAACAGATCCCCTAAAAATAAGAAGGAAACAGCCCAGGGGCAACGCCTCACGTGCACCCACGTGACCTCCAAAACAAAGAGAATAAAAACAAATGCAAGATTGGCTTTGGGCGCTCTCACGTGTTACCACGTGACCCCTTAATAAATACTTTAATAATCAACGCACAAATCTCCATCACGTGCCAACACGTGATGGTCAGAAATTAAAAGTGTTTAACACTTATCTGCAGAGCAAGGTAAAGGAGATCTGGCCCCACTTTTAGGTGCCCTCACGTGTCCCTACGTGACCCTTTCCTCTCTAGTGTTTAACACTAATTTGAGAGTTTTATTTTCAGTGTTTAACATTGTTGTTCTCTAGTGTTTAACACTATTTTTAGTCAAATTGGCTAATTTTCCAGAGGCAAAAGCCTCCCCTTCAACTGAATCTCAAAATTGAGTAAAATTCAGAGCTATAATGTTTAATGCTCAGTCAAAGATAAAAATGTTACCAAAGCCCTCAAACTCTTGTTTAAGCATTGCTGAATGATGAGGGGTTCAATCCAGACAAATGTCTAATGGTCCAACAAAAGGCCAATATTTCAAACTTAATTGGACTTAGCCCAAGTTGGCCCTAAGTCCTCAATTCAGACTTAACTGAGCCAATGTGCTCATAATATAATTAATTGATCTTAGTTCCAAATTGGACTACAGATCACTTAGTCCATTTTGGTTTGAGGGTACATCTCTTCATTCCTCCGATATTTGTCGTTGTAATCCTTCAACGTCTTCAGAGAGGTGACGGGTCCCGACAACCACACATTTCACGGACTATGATGTCCTTAACCTTGACTATGAGGTCTTTAAAACTCACGGACTATGATGTCCTTAACCTTGACTATGAGGTCTTTAAACTCACGGACTATGATGTCCTTAACCTTGACTGTGAGGTCTTTAAACTCACGGACTATGACGTCCTTAATCTTGACTGTGAGGTCTTTAAACTCATGGATTATGACGTCCTCAACCTTGACTGTGAGGTCTTTAAACTCACGGACTACGATGTCCTTAACCTTAACTGTGAGGTCTTTAAACTCACGGACTACGATATCCTTAACCTCGACCGTGATGTCTTTAAACTAACATTGGACCGTAATGTCCTTAAACTAATCGACCGCAATATCCCTAAACTAAACAATAGAGTCCAAATGCTCTTTTGTTGGATCTAAACGATCCCGTTAAGTTGATCTTAGTCTAAAATTAGATTAACGTATCCTTAACAAACGTTTAAGTTGATCTTAGTCTTAAATGAGACTAACGTATCCTTAAACCCAACCCCCAAACCCAAATCTAAGAAGATACGGATTTGGACTAGTCCACGCCCTACGGGCGACAACATAAATTAGTCTCCGTATACAATCCACGGACAACCAAACACAAAACAAACACCCACGACACGAAGTGATCATCTGAGAAGGAAAAAGTTGTTATCGCGATGCGGTAGCGTAATTAACTGCAGGTGCTTGCGCCTGCAGCGAAGTGCGTCCCCACAATCAAAAACCCCTCAACGAGGGGGAATCTGACGAAGTCTGCTACATCGGCCGCATCCGTTTAAACTTTCGATATATGGTGCCATAAATCAACTTGGCATCTTCGGAGAGGTGGACGGATAGCACCAATTAGCATCTGCCCCGAAATTCAGGCAAGACGTATGTCGCGTCTCCACATTTCGGAGGGGTACAGATTCTGGCACGCCCGGTGGGACCTTTTCCTCTTTCCACTCCACACTTCGTGTGTCATGTTCGCAAACGAATCTCGGTTTGCTAATGGTTGCCTTTGGGTTCGAGGTACTGAGATTTGGCGTTTTGCTTGGTGCAGAAAGTGGAGGATCAATGGC
Source organism: Agapanthus africanus (assembly GCA_030015575.1). Lineage (NCBI taxonomy): Eukaryota > Viridiplantae > Streptophyta > Magnoliopsida > Asparagales > Amaryllidaceae > Agapanthus > Agapanthus africanus. Next base: position 86,397,372 of record CM057344.1, on the reverse strand, counting down.
CTTCACTTGTGTGAAGTGTTCCAACTGCAACTGCAACCCACATTCCGCCTCATCTGGAGGTATAGCTTACGGGCCCCAAGCGGCTTCCCTGTTCACGATGCCGGTGGAACAGGTCACTCAGGCCACTACTGGATTGTTTTTCGGGACCATGCTCCCGCCAACGAGCTTCAGCGCTCCTATACCAGCACTAGAAGCTCCTAAAAAGTCGGTCTTTGATCGGCTTACAACTACTGCGGCCCCTCTCAATGGGTCGTCCAGCTCCAGCGCCTCGGTCTTCGCCAGATTGGGCCAAAGTTCCTATGGGCCCATAATGAGGCCTGCAATTCAAGAAAAGGTTATTCCGAAGAGAGTAACCATCCCTGCTCCCGAAATCGTCAAGGCGGCTTCTCCTGCCAAAGGGTCGGTCTTCACAAGACTGGCTGTTCCGGCTCCAACTTCGGGCCCCGTTCCTGCTCAAAAGTCTATCTTTGATAGATTAGACACTGTTGCTCAACGAACGTCGGTCTTCGAGAGGCTGGTACCAGTAGCGCCTCACCTGAATAGGGGACACGACGAAATCACCCCTCAAGCTGAAGCAATCCCAACAGCTCGACACGTTCGACGTCGCCTGTCACGACCCGAAAGTACGGAACGTGACTGGCACTTAGATTACGAGACGTCTAAAGGCGTACCGTAACCTAAGTCAGCCAAAGCCCAGAAATCTAACCCAAAATCAAAAGAGAGTGAAGGAAAACCTTAAATGAAAACGGTTTTGAAATCAATTAAGTTGCATAGAATCCAAAAAAAAAAAACATCAAAAATTTCTGAATATTTCGGCAGAGTCTCCCCTGTATTTTCTATCCCCCAAAATGGGTACAACAAGATAATAAACCTGTAATTATAAAAATGGCATCCCCAAGCGGGAGCTAGCTCTTCGCCCAAGGCGGATCACAACCACATGCAATATAATAGTAATATCAAGAAAAAGAGCATAAAAGAGATGCAAATACCAGAAAACACACGTCGGCTCAAGTGAGCTCGACCCAAAAGAAACCACAAATATACAAATCTCTCAGTCTCATCACTAGGTCGCATATACAATACAAGTGGTAGATGGAGAATACTAGATACAATGATAAAGCAAAAAGGAATAAAGTATACTCGCAACCCACCTACGGGCGATGTCGCGAGTCTGAGCAAAAGGAACTGATGACAAGATAGCCCGCCGCTACAAGACTGACGGGTCCGACCTGCAAGACACTGTGGCACAACGGGGGTGAGTTGCCAGCTCGTGAGTAAATATAACATCTAATAAGGCAATCGTAAGAATGCACGCAATGCACCACAACATGCATGTCCATATGTGCTATGATATCTCTAGTATGCATGCACAGGTATGCAATGTCATTATTAAGTCTTTAAGTGTTTTAACTGCTAAGGTTATTGAATTCTTAACTTTAGAACATGAATATCTGTATAATAGCTAAATATCATCAAGAAATCATCTGAAAACCCGTGTCAAGCATCGACACCAAAAAGGAATCATATCTGTCTCAATATCGGGCTCTGTCAGTCCGGATCGGCCCATATCATAAATCTCACGACAACGGTCGGTATCCTCCGGATATCCGCCGCGCCAGACATCACCGGTAGGTAGTCTTCCCCTGCCAGGCTCATCGTCTACAACTCGATCTTCTTGCCCCGGGGTACCATACCGGGCCCACCATGTACCCGAGACGGTTCATCCACTCCTCGAATCGGGTCTCGAAATCCAACAGAAAACATGAAAACTCATGGTGGACGACACATACATCACGAGAAAACCGCAACTTTGTTTTGAAAATGATAAATATAAGGTTTTGTTAAATTCTTGCGGTTTTCCCCAAAAATCCAGAAATCGCAGAAAAACTGAAATCATCAAGAAAATCATAATGTCCACATGTTATATATATGACAAATGTCTATGATATCAATGTGTATGATGTAAATTTTGGGTAGAGTTCTATGTAAATATGATGATGATGCGAGATATGTGCATGCGATGCAGTTTCATATATCAAGTATGAATGCAGGTGATGATATTAAGATAAACAGGTTCTATCGTGCACGTGGCATGCCAATTACCAAGGCGTGTGTGTCACATGAATAGTGCGCGTGCAACATATGCCAATGGTAAGGTGTTCGTGTCCTACGAAATGATATCGCATAGGTAGAGATGAATGTCCATGCAATTTAACATACTGTTCGCTATAAGGGTATGCAGTGTACATGAATGGATAAGCTAACTAACAATATAATCTTGTAAAAAGTAGGGTAATCCTAACTAGGGGGGCGCCTCGCGCCATCCAGACGATTCCCCCATAGATGAATATATCTACTCACCAGAAATCCCCGCTAATCTGATCCGGCCACCGCTTTGCCTTTACGCGCCGTGTCCGATATTTCTCCGACCGATCCTAAATTTGCACAACACCAAGTATAAGATTACATAACCCTAAACGATGCAGGTCACATTATACAAATATCGACGCTCACAAATTAATCATAGCATGCACTCGGTGCGCGGAAAAACGCACAAAAATCGCAATCCTTTAACAAAAATCGTCATTTCGGGGAAATCGACAAACTACCACCCGACTAGACGAAACCCCGCGTTCGCGTATTCTAATAATCCTATACGAAGCTAATAATATTGCTAACCTAACGCAAATTGACCGCATTCTATTTTCTACAAAAATCTAGTAAGCGAAGTTTTAGCCGATTTGATACAAACATTGAAATTTGTCGATTTAGTGAGCATATAATTTCACCATTAACCATTCTAATCAATTAGACAACCATCCCTAACATAATCCAACCATTATGCTACAAACCCTAATTTATAAAAATCCAAAACCTCCTCTTGATTTTTCATGAACAAGGATTTACACTAAATTAATACTTTAATCATCTAATTTAGCATAAACAAACTACCAATTTGCAACTAGTTTAGAATTTTCACCTCTGAAGCTTGAACCCTAGCTTGATCAAGTCTCCAAGAAGCCTCCTTTCATCATGTTTTTGAACAAATTTGGGTTGAAGAGAGAAGGGATTAGGGTTAGGCTTTGAATGGAGAAAGAAATTGTGGATTTTTATTGATTTTTAGCATGAAAATGAAGCAAGAATGAAGTGGGAATGGGAATTTCTGCAGGAAGAGGGTCGGCTGCAGCAATGGAGAGGGAATGAGGAAAATTTGGAGAAGTTTCTAGGTGATTAAACACCCCATGTAATCATTTAATGCTTTCATTTCAACCTTTTTACAAAAAAACCCCTTTTTAAGCCATTTTTTTCATAATTTTCCCACCAAAAATCTAAAAGTTTGCAAGACATGATATAATTTTATTAACACCATATTTTAGCTTATAAAGACTCCTAATTAAGAAATTTACCTAATTAAATTTGTATTTATCCCTAATTAAATGTATTTAAAAAGGCTTAAAATAATAAAAAAATAATTAATTACGAAAAAAATTTATTTAACTAGAAAATTATAAATGACATTTTAGTGACAAAATTATAGTAATATCTTATTTAAATTTTGTATAATTAGGTCTACAATGAAAAATATCAATTTTGACTTTTTACGGAAAAAGCCGAAAAATTGGCCGATTACCGAAAAACTGCCTAAACGATTTTCGAAGGGTTACAATCTTCCCCCCTTAAAGAAATTCGGTCCCCGAATTTAGAATTTAACTACGCGTACCTTCAAAAAGATGGGGATATCTCTTCCTCATCTCGACCTCGGTCTCCCAGGTGACCTCCTCGCTGTTCGGGCCACGCCAAAGAACCTTGACAGACGGTATGACCTTTGACCTCAATTTCTTCACCTGCCGATCCAAGATGACAATCGGCTGCTCGGTGAAAGAAAGGTCACGCTCTAACTAGATCGTCTGGTGCTGAATCGCCTGGGAAGGATCATGAAGGTACTTGCGGAGCATCGAGACATGGAATACGGGGTGAACATCGGGGAAGCTGGGCGGAAGAGCTAACCGATAAGCGACTGGACCAACACGCTCTAGGATCTCGAAAGGACCAACATATCTAGGACTCAGTTTCCCTTTCCGCCCAAATCTCATCACACCCTTCATCGGAGAGACTTTCAGGAAAACATGATCGCCAACAGCGAACTCGAGTCGGCGACGACGCCTGTCAGCATAAGATTTCTGCCTGCTCTGTGCCGCTCTCATCCTGTCCCGAATCAGCTGTATTTTCTCGGTCGTCTCCTGTACGATCTGCGGCCCCAAAATACTGCTCTCCCTGAGCTCTGTCCGACATACAGGCGATCGACATCTCCTCCCATATAAAGCCTCAAAAGGTGCCATCTGAATCGTCTCCTGGAAGCTATTATTGTAGGAAAACTCGATCAAAGGCAAATGACGATCCCAGCTACCACCGAAATCCAAAACACAAGCTCTGAGCATGTCCTCAAGAGTCTGAATCGTACGCTCCGACTGACCGTCAGTCTGAGGATGAAAGGCTGTGCTAAAACTCAATCGGGTGCCCAAAGCTTCCTGGAGTTTCTGCCACAATCGGCTGGTAAACTGGGTGCCACGGTCGGACACGATGCAAGTCGGAACACCATGCAGTCGCACAATCTCATCAATATAAACCTGGGCGTACTGAGAAAATCCAAAAGTGGTCTTCACTGGCAGAAAGTGAGCCGCTTTCGTCAGTCGATCCACAATCACCCAAATAGAGTCATACCCTCGACTGGTCCTGGGTAGACCCACAACAAAGTCCATGGAGACCTGCTCCCACTTCCACTCAGGGATGGGCAAAGGCTGTAACTCGCCGGCTGGCCTCTGGTGCTCAGCCTTGACTTGTTGACAAGTCAGGCATCTCGACACAAAGTCTGTAATATCCTTCTTCATCCCGTCCCACCAGTAAACCTCTCTCAAATCACGATACATCTTGGTGGAACCTGGGTGAACGCTGTATACTGATCTATGTGCCTCCTCGAGAATATCACGCCTCAGTCCCTCTGAATCTGGCACACACAGTCGAGTCCCAAATCGAAGTATCCCCTGATCATCAATCACGAACTCAGAAACTCTGCCCTGTCGAATCTGCTCAATGATCTCTAATGTACGGGCATCGCCGGACTGTGCCTCGCGGATACGGTCAAGTAACTGTGGGCGTGCTCTGAAATGGGCCAGCTGTCCTCCTGTAGGAATAAACTCGAACTGCGCTCTGCTATCACATAAAACCTGCCAATCCGCCGTCGACTGCATCTGTGCTGCACTCAAACAAGATAAGCTACCTCCGGGCCTCCTACTCAAAGCATCTGCCACCACATTCGCCTTACCCGGATGGTATAAAATCTCGCACTCATAATCCTTCACCAACTCCATCCAACGGCGCTGTCTCAGGTTCAGGTCTCGCTGCTGGAAGATATACTTCAAACTCTTGTGGTCAGTGAATATCTGGCACGACTCACCGTATAGGTAATGTCTCCAGATCTTAAGTGCAAATACCACTGCAGCCATCTCTAAATCATGGGTGGGGTAGTTCTGCTCGTGTTTCCTCAGCTGCCGAGAAGCATACGCGATAACTCTGTCGTGCTGCATCAACACACATCCCAGCCCCACTCTAGAAGCATCATAATATACCACGAACCCGCCTGATCCTGAAGGCAATGCTAACACTGGTGCAGTAGTCAGACGAGTCTTCAACTGCTGGAAGCTATCCTCACATGCCTGGGTCCAATCAAAAGGAACCCCCTTCCGGGTCAACCCGGTCAACGGTGCAGCAATGTGGGAGAAATCCTGGACGAAACGTCGATAATAGCCGGCCAGACCTAGAAAGCTGCGAACCTTTGTAACTGATACTGGTCTAGGCCAACGCTGAACTGCCTCGATCTTCTTCGGGTCCACGCAAATACCATCTCTCGTCACCACATGACCTAAGAAATCGACACTGTCTAGCCAGAATGCGCACTTGGAGAATTTGGCGAACAGCTGATGCTCCCTCAAAGTCTGCAATATGATACGTAAGTGCTGCTCATGCTCCTCCCGGCTCCGAGAATAAACCAAGATGTCGTCAATGAACACAATGATGAACTGATCGAGATACGGCCTGAATACGCGGTTCATCAAATCCATAAATGCTGCCGGGGCATTGGTGAGCCCGAACGACATCACCAAGAACTCATAATGACCATAACGAGTACGGAAGGCGGTCTTCGGAATATCCTCCTTCCGAACCCGCAACTGGTGATAACCTGACCGTAAATCAACCTTCGAGAAAAACCCTGCACCCTGGAGCTGATCAAATAAGTCATCAATGCGGGGTAGGGGATACCTGTTCCGCACAGTAACTCGGTTCAGCTGACGATAATCAATGCATAAGCGCATACTTCCGTCCTTCTTCTTAACAAACAAGACGGGAGCGCCCCAAGGTGACACACTCGGTCGGATAAGCCCTTTGTCCAGCAAGTCCTGTAACTGATCCTTTAGCTCTCTCAGCTCCGCCGGGGCCATCCGATAAGAAGGTATAGAAATAGGCCCCGTGCCGGGGATCAAGTCAATACAGAACTCAATCTCGCGCTCTGGTGGCAGACCAGGCAGCTCGTCAGGGAATACATCAGGGAACTCTCTCACAATAGGGACCTGGTCCAAAGGAACCTCTGTGGAGCTAGTATCACAAACATAGGCTAAGAATCCCTGACACCCTTTCCTTAAGAGCTGACCAGCGCGAAGAGAAGAAATCAAGCTGGGAAGGGTAGCGCTACGATCTCCCTGAATAATAAGAACCGGCTCACCAGGAAAACTGAATCTGACTGCTTTTTTACGGCAGTCCACGGATGCATAACAGGTGGCTAACCAGTCCATACCAAGAAGAACGTCAAAGTCTAGCATATCGAGGAGAATCAAATCTACTGACGAATCTCTCTCCCCGATACGAACGGAACAAGATCGGTACACAAAACGGGCAACAAAAGACTCGCCTACCGGGGTAATAACGACAAGCGGCTGATCTAACGGACAAGACTCTCGGCCCAACCTCGGTGCAAAATACGTGGATACATAGGAATGTGTGGAGCCTGGATCAAATAATACCCGTGCATCAAAAGAACATACTGGCAGAGTACCTGTCACGACGGCATTGGATGCCTGTGCATCCTGAGGAGTCAACGCGAACACTCGGGCCTATCCACCACTAATAGCTGGCTGTGCTCTGCCTCTACCTCGGCCTCTGCCTCTGCCTCTTTCGCCTCGTCCTCTCAGAACCGGACCGCCACGCCCACGGCCTCTAGAAGCATCTGGCTGGCGTGAAGCATCATCAGGAGTAGGAAGTAAAGCTCTCTGAGAAGGTGGTGAGGGTGGTAAAGTCACATGCGGGACTGTCGCCGTGCCCGGACGTCCCATGGTACAGTCTCTGACACGGTGGTACTGACTCCCACACTGAAAACATCCTGGAGACGACTACTGGGTCTGTGGATATGAACCAAATAACTGACCTCGTCTCAATCCTCTGCCTCCGCCATCTCCCGGAAATAATCTATCACGATGTCTGCCCATCTGCCGCTGAGCTGGCGTATCAGTACGGATCCTCTTCGGCCCAGAAGCGACCGGAGTCTCAGAAATACGCTCCTCCAAAAGTAAGGCTGCATCCATCGCGGCTGCGTATGTATCAAAATGCTGGGTGCCGATGGCAAGGAATAGCTGTGTATCAAGCCCTCGTACAAACCTCTTTATCCTCTTCTCTTCTGTGTCGACTAGGTACGGAGCATATCGAGACAACTGGGTAAACTGTATATCATACTCCGACACTGTCATCCCAGGAGTCTTGCGCAAAGACTCAAAACTACGGGCTCGAGCATCTCGAACACTCTCCGGAAGAAAACGGGCAAGAAATGCAGCTGTAAACTCATCCCAGGTCATAGAAGGCAGACCTGCAGCTCGGCCTCTCTCTACTGAGTCGTACCATGTCTGGGCAAGACCCTCCAGACGAAAACTCGCAAACTCCACCAATCTATCCTCAGAACACCTCAACGAACGGCCAATCCGTGCCATCCTATCAAGAAATGCCTGTGGGTCCTCTGTCGCATCTGTACCGGTAAAAGCCGGAGGTCTCAATCTCATGAACTCCTGTAGTGAAACTGGGATAGTCTCCGTAGTAGCAGCAGGAGTGACCATCTGTGCAGCAGGTACGATCGTGGTCTGTGCGGTGGAAGGAACGTCCTCGGATCTCTGTGCCCGGCTGGACTCAACTAGAGATCCCATCATCTGCTGCAACTCTTGCATGCCGGCCTCTAATCTGGCAATACGGTCAGGATAAGGCGGATCAGTGGGACCCTGAGGGGTAGGCGTATCCTCCTACTCGATCCTCGTCTCAGACGGGCCCGCCCGAATCTCATCCCTAGCGGCAGCCCGCTGAGCTCTCGTAGTCTTTGGCGGCATCGAAGCTGGAATAAGAAATAGAACTGATAAGGACATTGTAATTGGATCAAGGGATGCAAGGAATCACGAAAGGAAATACAAGCAATTATGTCCTAAGGTCACTTAGGCGGAGTACCGTATCGTAAGTATGCCGCGGATCATACCCACGCTACGCCACTCTGCTTAAGTCACCTACTCCATCTACCAAGGTCGTCCTACACTCAGAAAGGTAAAACCTGGCTCTGATACCAACTTTGTCACGACCCGAAAATACGGAACGTGACTGGCACTTAGATTACGAGACGTCTAAAGGCGTACCGTAACCTAAGTCAGCCAAAGCCCAGAAATCTAACCCAAAATCAAAAGAGAGTGAAGAAAAACCTTAAATGAAAACGGTTTTGAAATCAATTAAGTTGCATAGAATCCAAAAAAAAAACATCAAAAATTTCTGAAAATTTCGGCAGAGTCTCCTCTGTATTTTCTATCCCCCAAAATGGGTACAACAAGATAATAAACCTGTAATTATAAAAATGGCATCCCCAAGCGGGAGCTAGCTCTTCGCCCAAGGCGGATCACAACCACATGCAATATAATAGTAATATCAAGAAAAAGAGCATAAAAGAGATGCAAATACCAGAAAACACACGTCGGCTCAAGTGAGCTCGACCCAAAAGAAACCACAAATATACAAATCTCTCAGTCTCATCACTAGGTCGCATATACAATACAAGTGGTAGATGGAGAATACTAGATACAATGATAAAGCAAAAAGGAATAAAGTATACTCGCAACCCACCTACGGGCGATGTCGCGAGTCTGAGCAAAAGGAACTGATGACAAGATAGCCCGCCGCTACAAGACTGACGGGTCCGACCTGCAAGACACTGTGGCACAACGGGGGTGAGTTGCCAGCTCGTGAGTAAATATAACATCTAATAAGGCAATCGTAAGAATGCACGCAATGCACCACAACATGCATGTCCATATGTGCTATGATATCTCTAGTATGCATGCACAGGTATGCAATGTCATTATTAAGTCTTTAAGTGTTTTAACTGCTAAGGTTATTGAATTCTTAACTTTAGAACATGAATATCTGTATAATAGCTAAATATCATCAAGAAATCATCTGAAAACCCGTGTCAAGCATCGACACCAAAAAGGAATCATATCTGTCTCAATATCGGGCTCCGTCAGTCCGGATCGGCCCATATCATAAATCTCACGACAACGGTCGGTATCCTCCGGATATCCGCCGCGCCAGACATCACCGGTAGGTAGTCTTCCCCTGCCAGGCTCATCGTCTACAACTCGATCTTCTTGCCCCGGGGTACCATACCGGGCCCATCATGTACCCGAGACGGTTCATCCACTCCTCGAATCGGGTCTCGAAATCCAACAGAAAACATGAAAACTCATGGTGGACGACACATACATCACGAGAAAACCGCAACTTTGTTTTGAAAATGATAAATATAAGGTTTTGTTAAATTCTTGCGGTTTTCCCCAAAAATCCAGAAATCGCAGAAAAACTGAAATCATCAAGAAAATCATAATGTCCACATGTTATATATATGACAAATGTCTATGATATCAATGTGTATGATGTAAATTTTGGGTAGAGTTCTATGTAAATATGATGATGATGCGAGATATGTGCATGCGATGCAGTTTCATATATCAAGTATGAATGCAGGTGATGATATTAAGATAAACAGGTTCTATCGTGCACGTGGCATGCCAATTACCAAGGCGTGTGTGTCACATGAATAGTGCGCGTGCAACATATGCCAATGGTAAGGTGTTCGTGTCCTACGAAATGATATCGCATAGGTAGAGATGAATGTCCATGCAATTTAACATACTGTTCGCTATAAGGGTATGCAGTGTACATGAATGGATAAGCTAACTAACAATATAATCTTGTAAAAAGTAGGGTAATCCTAACTAGGGGGGGCGCCTCACGCCATCCAGACGATTCCCCCATAGATGAATATATCTACTCACCAGAAATCCCCGCTAATCTGATCCGGCCACCGCTTTGCCTTTACGCGCCGTGTCCGATGTTTCTCCGACCGATCCTAAATTTGCACAACACCAAGTATAAGATTACATAACCCTAAACGATGCAGGTCACATTATACAAATATTGACGCTCACAAATTAATCATAGCATGCACTCGGTGCGCGGAAAAACGCACGAAAATCGCAATCCTTTAACAAAAATCGTCATTTCGGGAAAATCGAAAAACTACCACCCGACTAGACGAAACCCCACGTTCGCGCATTCTAATAATCCTATACGAAGCTAATAATATTGCTAACCTAACGCAAATTGACCGCATTCTATTTTCTACAAAAATCTAGTAAGCGAAGTTTTAGCCGATTTGATACAAACATTGAAATTTGTCGATTTAGTGAGCATATAATTTCACCATTAACCATTCTAATCAATTAGACAACCATCCCTAACATAATCCAACCATTATGCTACAAACCCTAATTTATAAAAATCCAAAACCTCCTCTTGATTTTTCATGAACAAGGATTTACACTAAATTAATACTTTAATCATCTAATTTAGCAACAAACTACCAATTTGCAACTAGTTTAGAATTTTCACCTCTCAAGCTTGAACCCTAGCTTGATCAAGTCTCCAAGAAGCCTCCTTTCATCATGTTTTTGAACAAATTTGGGTTGAAGAGAGAAGGGATTAGGGTTAGGCTTTGAATGGAGAAAGAAATTGTGGATTTTTATTGATTTTTAGCATGAAAATGAAGCAAGAATGAAGTGGGAATGGGAATTTCTGCAGGAAGAGGGTCGGCTGCAGCAATGGAGAGGGAATGAGGAAAATTTGGAGAAGTTTCTAGGTGATTAAACACCCCATGTAATCATTTAATGCTTTCATTTCAACCTTTTTACAAAAAAAACCCTTTTTAAGCCATTTTTTTCATAATTTTCCCACCAAAAATCTAAAAGTTTGCAAGACATGATATAATTTTATTAACACCATATTTTAGCTTATAAAGACTCCTAATTAAGAAATTTACCTAATTAAATTTGTATTTATCCCTAATTAAATGTATTTAAAAAGGCTTAAAATAATAAAAAAATAATTAATTACGAAAAAAAATTTATTTAACTAGAAAATTATAAATAACATTTTAGTGACAAAATTATAGTAATATCTTATTTAAATTTTGTATAATTAGGTCTACAATGAAAAATATCAATTTTGACTTTTTACGGAAAAAGCCGAAAAATTGGCCGATTACCGAAAAACTGCCTAAACGATTTTCGAAGGGTTACATCGCCACTGGCGCCGAATAAGAAGAGCTGGGGGCAACTCCCCCTCTGGGTTAACTCCACCAGCCCCGACGTTGGAAGTCAATGCTGCTGTTCCAACCGGGAACAGCTTTGAACTGCTGAACAAGGTGCGCTGGAACACTCCTACAGCCGTACTGAAAAGATCCCCTCCACCCGCAGAGAATGTTGCAGAAATAAAGCCAGATCAACCCCCTCAATGGCTGTCCTCCAAAGTTTACAAAGTCTGGAGACGGATCCAAGAGTCGGTGATTGATCAAAACTATCCCCGTCGAAAGAAGAAGCTGAAGGTCCAGCAGAAAGAGAACCGTCCTGGCAAGCCACGAAGGACGACAACCACCTGGGAGCCCGCTGCAACGGCCCCCTCATCGTCAACTGCTCAAAAGAGAAGGGAGCTAGAGAAAGCCCCTGTGACTACGGCAGATCGTGAAGACGCTAAGCCCAAACGCCCCAAGTCTGGGGGCATAATGGTACATATTGTTTACATGGCTTCCGGAAAAGAGGAAAGCCGCGCTTCTACAGGCCACCGACCGCTCATCCGATCAATAACAAGGGCTCAGGAGCAACAACAGCAGAAGCTTCAGGAGATGCTGACTGCAATGGCTGCACTTACCGGACCAAAAGAAAGCCCGGAGGTGTCATCGGAGCAGCGCCACGAACAAGAAACCGATGCTGACTTCCTACGCAGAGTCCTCGAAAAGAAGGACAGAGAAGCTGCAGAACAAGCTGCCAACATAAAACGAATGGCGCTCCTCTTCCAAGACATGGTCGGGATGATGTTACAGCCGGATCCCCCAGCTGAAGACCCTCCGATCATTATTGAAGACGACAGAGGAGAGACATCGAATCCTCCTCCGGCTCTTTCAGCAGCCAAAGAAGAAACTATTTCCAAGGCCGCTTTGGATGACTATATTGCTCAGTAAATACGAGCTCACCAGGCAAATGAAGCGGCTGGCTAAGTCGTTAAAACTGGGCAACTGTATCCAGGCTGGTATGACCAAATAAAGTACCCGCCGGGATACACAATCCCCAAATTCCATTTGTTCAAGGGGACAGGCAATCCCCATCAACATGTCGCTCAGTTCAGGGCTCTTTGCGGCAACACCGGGGGTGATGATAAGCTCTTGCTCCGCCAATTTGTCGGCAGCTTGTCGGAGACGGCATTTGAGTGGTACTCCGAACTTCCAAATGACTCCGTCAAGACTTTTGCAGAAATGGAGTTGTTATTCACCCAGCGATTCGTGAGTGCTAGTGAACGCACCCCAATAACGGCATTGATCAATGCCAGGGTGAAGCCAGGCGAGACGTGGGCTCAATACGCAATCCGATGGCGGAATCTGTGGTCAGCACATCGAAGAAGCACCAGCGGTGGGCATGTTCGTGGGCACCCTAGACCCTCATGCAACTATTTCATAATTCATGATGTTCTTCAAACTGACCACGTTCCAAGCTTTAATCGACAAGCTAGCCCAGATGGACCAGATGGGTCATAAACCGTCTCCTCCGAAGTCGGAGCTGCGAAACGAAAAAGGTAAAGGGAAGGCGGCCTTCGTTGCGAATACCCAACAGCAGCCCAGTGCCCCAAAACTAACGGATCAACTGGAAGAGAGACGGCGCTATTATAATGAAAAAATGAAGCGTCCTTACTCGTTCCCACGGGACAAAACGAAGAGACTGTTCGAACTGGCGATGCGCAACAGGCTCATCAATGTGCCAAATCCTAAACGACCACTGCAACCCAGCGAGGCTAATAGTCCCAATTATTGCCCTTACAACCAAACGGTAAGCCATCCAATCAAAAATTGCTTCGTCTTTAAGGGATGGATTGAGGATCAATACCAACAAGGCAAGTTTGCGCTGTCTGAAAAGTGGAAAATAAGCCCACCACAACCGCACACTCCTAAGAAGACGGACACACCGGGAGCATCGTGCTCTTTCGTTGAAGAAGCTCCATGGGAGGTCGCTCTTTTAGCCAAAACTAAAAGAATGCTGAATGATCTCCAGACATGCCCGGCGATCTGGTGGAAGAATCCGCTGGAACCTGAGATCATCGAGGGGATGCTGAAGCCGCGCCCAACTCCAAAAATTGATAGTGACATTCAGAACACTCACACCCAGCCGTCAAAGTCTTCGAAGAAGAAAAAAAAGACCAAAAAGCCCGTGAAGCCTGGTGACGAGCGCACGGACCTGCAAAAGCAGATTGACGCGCTGGAAGAGTATAACCAGAAGGCGCGGACTCCAATCACACTCCAAGAATTTCTCAGTCACGTCCTTGAAAACGGAGATGATGGAGGAGACTCGTCGGATGAATCTGAAGATTACATAGCAAGTTGCCATATGATCTCTCACTCGTCGATAAACGATGAAGAAGCTCCTTACACAGAAAAACTGGGGGCAGACCCTGAGCCGGAACTTCTAGGGCCATCAGAAGAAATGATTGATGCGTTCCTGAATGAAGCGATTTTTAAAAGCAAAGCTGCTCGAGAGCGTGAGATGACCATATTTGAAAAGGCCAAGCGCCGGCGACTGGACAAAAGGGTTGAAATGCTCCTGCCAAATCAAAGTACATCCGCCGCGAATAAAAGCGGGTTCAAGACGAGGAAGAGGTTTGCCAAAGCCATATCAATGGGAATGAAGCTGCCACCTTCCGAAGGAAACACTACTAGTGAAGCGGAAATACATCCTACCTACTGCTTATATCATCGAAAGATTGCGCACCCCACCGAAGAGTGCAGTGCTTTTAAAAGATGGTGGCAGGGATATGTTGCTCACCGGCAACATTTTAAACGGATGAAACACAAAACTCGTCGGGAACGAAGAAGTACGACCGAGGAGCTCAAAAGAACCACCGGCAACTGTTGCATGGTTAACGCCGGAGGATCATAAGTTCTCACCTTCGGGAGCGACTCTGACGAAGAAATGACTCTTGGCCCTCTCTTCAAAGAATCCACCTCGGGAAAAGAGGAAGAACCGAAAACCTGCGAAAATATTAAGCTGCGCAATCGTACGCTGCCCAAAAAGAATCTCGGACTCACGAATAAAAAAGATAAGGGAAAAGAAAAAAGTCTCTGAGGATATCGCCCTAGATGACCAAGTCATCAAAGAGCTGACCACCAAAGACCCGCCGAAGAAAAATAAGGTGGACTACAACGTTCTGGCACACTTAAGGAAGCTACCCTTGCAGCTCAGCATTCTCGACGCCCTTCTGCTATCCAAAGAGGCGAGAGATTCATTGGTCAAGGCGCTACAAGTGCCAGAGTAATTCCAAGCTTTCCTCGCCGAAGAAAAGATGAAGGACGAGCTGGAAGAAGTGCACACAGCCGATATCACCTTCGGCGATGAAGATCTCCTCGGGACGTGCGAGCATAACCGTCCCCTTTATGTCTCCGAATACTGTCACGATGTCAAGATAGGTAAAATCCTAATTGACAATGGGTCTTCCGTCAATCTCCTCAACGTGAGAGTGTTGAAGGAAATTTGCATGAGCGTTCAGCACCTCGCTTGTGATAAAATCACCATCTCCGGTTTTGACTCCCAGTCATCACGGACTCTCGGGTCTGTGATACTGACGCTGCACTTCGGGCTACTTGTCACGGATGTTAAGTTTCACATCATTGACACCAAGACATGCTACAATGCTTTGCTCTACAGGCCTTGGTTACACGAGTACAACATTATCCCTTCTACACAACATCAGTGTATGAAGTATTTCAAGGATGGTCTCGAGTACACTGTGACAGGAGAGTTAAACCCATTCTCCGTGAACGAAGTCCGAAAGTACGAAGATGCAAAATACTTCTTACCAGATTTTGAGGACACAGAAAGATGTTACAAACCGAAGAACAAAGCTATCACCACTATTCCGGTCTTCGGGAGTGATACCGAGGAAGAGGAAGAGATATTTTATTCAGGGCCGCCCCAACGCAACAACCCGGGACCGTCCGCCCCTATGTTGATCTTCGGCAGCGACTCGGAAGATGAGGTTAAAGCTATATTTTCCACTCGGCCATCAATACAAGTCTTTGCTAGCGATAATCAGAGTTTGCAGATCACCATGGTTCCACAAGAGCATTACAAAGAGCTCAATGCACTTGAAACTTATAGTGTGCAAGAACTGCAGACATTCTACGTCCCTCCCAGGCGAAAAGGTGAAAATACAATCCTATTCTACCTATCCGGGGAAACCAAAGTGGAAAAAGAAATTTGGCATGGCGCCGATTCTACGCTCGACAGGTTCCAGCCCATCCGGCTGCCTAGATATTACACGGAAGGCTTGAAAAGGCTATTGAAGCGCCAAAGGGTACCCTTCAGACAGACTACTCGACAAGCTCGATTCTACAACAGGATTTGGGATGTCCCTGGAACTCAGCGCAAGTTGCCCAACGGGAGAATGGAAACGACCGGGCTTGGATATGTTCAATCTAAAAAACGGGAGCGAGTCCATGGCAGCTACGCCATACATGACTTCGATGAAGAAGGAGACATTCTGTTAAGAGACGCCGATCTTGAACCAAAACAAGGTCCTGTCATCAAAATGCCGAGTCCATCGTTTGAAGAACGAATGGACAAACTAGTAAAGGAAGCGGGTCAAAAGATCAGGGATGATCATAACCGTGAGATGGCCATTTTCGAGAAAGCCAGGACGCAGCGCCTCCTTCAACAGGCCGCGGAGAATGACAATGCTCTTCCTTATCAACCCGTCATACAAAAGACCCGGCGCAGAGGAAAAAATAAATCAAAGAGCGGGAAAAGCGTTCAAGCACTACAAAGCGAGACCAAGAAGCCATGCGATCGGGAATCGAGCAATCCAGATTCGTCTCTTATAAAGAAGATGGGTCGAGCATACTCTTTTCCTCAGAACAAAACACGGAAGATACTTGATCTCGCCATAAGGCATCAAATGATTACACTTCCGGAGTCCAAGCACCCCGATCAAGCAGGCGAAGTTAATCACCCGGATTATTGCTCCTACCACCGAGCAATAGGACATCCTCTCGAAGACTGCTTCACCTTCAAGAACTGGGACGAAGACCAATATCAGCTCGGCAAGTTCGCTCTATCTAGCAGTTGGAGGATAACTCCACCGCAGAAGCACGAACCAAAAGCCGCGCATACAGCGAGAGTAGAACCAGATCAACATCGGTCTTGGAAGCGAGCTCATACTTGTCATATGATAACACTGTCAGAAGAAGAGCCCGAGAATATGGATGACCTCCCCTGGTGCTTCGAAAACTATGATGACGAGGTAATCTCAGAATTTCCACCGGCACCGAAAGAGCTGGAAGATGGAATACATACTACTGCAGATAACCTCAAGAAAATTGATTTGGGGACGACAAGTGACCCGCGGCCGACATTCGTCAGTGAGTTGCTGTCTGAAGAAAGGATGGCTACGCTAAAGGACATGCTTATGCAGCATAAAGATTGCTTCGTATGGAACTATTCCGAGATGCCAGGACTAGATCCAGAGATTGCTGTCCACAAATTGGCAATATCCCCGGACGCCAAGCCAATCAAACAAGCACCGAGAAGAATGCGGCTCGAGCTTGAGATGAGCATCAATGCCGAGGTCAAAAAGCTAATCGACTCTGGCTTCATCCAAGAGGTTCAGTATTCTGACTGGATCGCTAACATCGTCCCGGTGATGAAGAAAAATGGAATGATGCGCATATGTGTGGACTTTCGGGATCTCAATAAAGCCTGCCTGAAGGATGACTTCCCAGTACCAGTCACTGAGCTGATGATAGATAATACATCCACTCACGAAGTCTTCTCCTTCATGGACGGATAGTTAGGATACAATCAGATAAAGATGCATCCCGAGGACCAGAAGCACACTGCTTTCCGGACCCCTTTGGGCATATTCTGCTACAAGGTGATGTCCTTCGGTCTAAAGAACGCCGGTGCCACCTATCAGAGAGCCATGACGAAGATTTTCGACGACCTCATACGTGAAATCGTCGAATGTTATATCGACGACCTCGTAATTAAAAGCAAATCATACGAGGAACATCTAGAGCATCTGAAGATCGTATTTCAACGCCTTCGGAAATACAACTTGAAGATGAACCCTCTCAAATGCGCGTTCGGAGTTTCCTCGGGCAAATTCCTAGGATTCATTGTCCGACACCAAGGCATCGAGATAGATCCGTCAAAGATCAAGGAGATTATGGAAATGCCCCGGCCAAAGACTCTCAAGCAATTGCGGTCTCTCCAAGGGAAGTTCACGTATATCCGGCAATTTATAGCCAATCTCTCAGGCAAGTGCCGTCCTTACAGTCACCTGATGAAGAAGGGAAACCCTTTCGTTTGAGATCACAAATGCCAAAGCGCACTAGACGAAATTAAGCAATACCTACAGAATCCGCCAGTGCTGACCGCTCCCATCAAGGGAAAGCCTCTCATTCTGTATACAACCACTCTCGATGGTTCTTTAGGCGCGCTGTGGGCACAAGAGAACGACCAAGGGAAGGAGAGAGCCCTCTACTATTTGAGTCGAGTTCTACTGGGGGCAGAAAGTAATTATTCTCCCATCGAAAAACACTGCCTGGCATTGATCTTCGCGATAACGAAGCTCAGCCACTATGCGTTGGCGCATGAAGTCTGTCTCATATCGAAGGTGGATCCCCTCAAATACTTGATGTCGAAGGCCATATTAACGGGGCGTCTCGCTAAATGGGCCCTACTCTTGATGGAATTCTCAATAACTTATCGGCCTATTAAGGCAGTGAAAGGCCAAGCTATCGCCGACTTCCTCGCTGAGCATCCGATACCTGCCGATTCTCCTTTGAACTGCGAGTTGCCAGATGAACATGCGTTTGACACGATCGACGGGGGTAACACCCGGTGGGAACTTTACTTCGATGGAGCATCTTTCATGAAGAAGTGCAAAAAAAGCACGCCCATAATCAAATCAGGGGTAGGCCTCATCTTCGTAACTCCACAAGGAGGGATAATGCGCTTTGCCTTCTCCTTAACGGAGCCGAGGACAAACAATGAAACCGAATACGAGGTTTTGATAGCAGGTCTTGAGATCGCTATCGATATGGGAATTGAAAACCTCCTCATATACGGAGACTCCCAACTGGTCATTAGTCAAGTAAACGGCGATTACCAAACGTGCAAGCCAGAGTTGGTGAAGTACGGCGAGAGAGTACAGCAGCTGCTAACTCAAATTCCTTCCTACACCTTGGAAAGTATACCGTGTGTGGAAAATAGCAAGGCGGATGCATTAGCCAAGCTCACTAAGGAACTGGCTGACGAGAACCTCGATAACGTGAGGATCATTGTACAAAGCCGTCGGGTTCTTGCACCGGCAGAAATATCTCCAGACTCGTCCGAAGAAAAGGAAGTGACCGAGCAAATGGCTCTGCAAATAAAAGACCAGGAAAAGGTTGAGGATTGGAGAGAAGTTTTTATAAACTACTTCAAATCCCGTCGAACACCTGAAGATGCGTCCTCGAAACATCAACTCATGAAGCGAGCTCTATCTTTCGCCTTTGTTAATGATACTCTGTACAAGAGGTCATTTGATTCTCTGTGGTTAAGATGCCTGGGACCTAAAGAAGCAAAAAGAGTCGTCCAAGAAACTCATGACGGACTCTGCGGTTCTCACCAAGCCGGCCCGAAGATGAAGCTGAAGATTAAAATGATGGGCTACTATTGGCCCACGATGATTCAGGACTGCCTCGAGTATGCGAAGCAATGCCACTCGTGCCAGATTCACGGGGACTTCATCCATCAGCATCCAAATCCACTACATCCGACGGTGGTTAGCTAGCCGTTCGAAATGTGGGGGACTGACATAATCGGCCCCATCGAACCAGTATCATCCAGAGGACATCGATTCATTTTGGCGACAACTGATTACTTCTCCAAATGGGCAGAAGCAGTACCGCTGAGGGAAGTGAAAACGGAGAATATACTCCATTTCTTCAAGACACACGTCATTTATCGGTTTGGAACTCCGAAACGGATTATCTCCGATAACGTGCCAGCCTACAGAAGCCACAAGATCAGCCGCTTCGCACAACAGCAAAACATAGACTGGAGGTACTCCTTAGTCTATAATCCCGGAGCTAACGGTCTAGCTGAGGCTTTCAACAAGACCTTGACGAAGATCGTGAAAAAGACGGTGTCTCGAAATAAGAAGGACTGGCATGATAGACTGCATGAAGCTCTCTAAGCGTATCGAACTACGTTCAAAACGGCCACGAACACAACGCCGTACGCATTGGTATTCGGCACAGAAGCGGTACTCCCTATCGAGATAGAGTTACCATCTTTACGAGTGGCAGTTCATTATGAGCTAACGGACGAAGAGAATGCTCACCTCCGGCTTGAGGAGCTCGACGCCCTTGATGAAACCCGGCTCATGGCACAACAAAATCTTGAGGCTTACAAAGCGAAGATGACGCGCTCATATGAAAGGTTAGCTAGACCGAGAACATTCCGCCAAGGCGAACTCGTGCTAGTGGTCAAAAGACCTATGATCCCCAACCGTGCCAAGCAAGAAAAATTCGAACCAAACTATGAAGGCCCGTATATCATAGACAAAGTCTACCAGGGTGGAGCCTATCTACTCATGGACATGCATGGTGAAAGACCTTTCAGGCCAATAAACGGTCGCTTCCTGAAGAAATACTATGCTTGACGAGTCACGACCTAGGTCAATGATAGATGACGACGACTATGTCCGCTCGCTATCTTCCTAAGCCTAAACTCTGTAAGTAATAGCCGGCTTCCTTTACTACGGACCGAAACGTCCTTAAACTAACAACGGACCGAAACATCCTTAAACTAACAATGGACAACTATGTCCTAAAACTAGTTGTTGACCGAGACGTCGATAAACGACTGTGGATTGCAGCATCCCAAAGCTGATATAAAAGAAAAGAAGAATAAAAAAAAAGGAAAAAAAAGGAAAAAGAAAATGGTATGTCCATAAGCAAAATGGGCACGGATGAAAACCCGAAAAGGCTCCGTAAGTAAAAACAACAGGGCTACCGGCGAGTTTTGTGAAAACCCGAAAGGGCTCAACCTCGTTAAAAAGACACTTGCAAGGTCCTCTCGACCCTGTAAGGAGAAACCACCTGCGTGAGATCCTTACGAATCACAAGGGAGCAACACACTTAGGAATCCTCACGATCCCTAAGGAGAAAACACACTTACGAGATCCTCATGACTCGTAAGGAGAACTCTCTTATGAGACCCTCATGGCTCATAAGATTCAAAAGTCTTAAGTTACAGGGATCTGAACCTGTTCTTAAGCAGCCACCACAACCTCCAATACTGCCCTACAATCGGCTCAATGCTGACCCTTGTATATAATCCATGGGCGCGAATAAACATTTCCCTAAAGAAGTCCCATTCGTGACTAGGGATATGTCTATACGGTGAACACCCCTTGTAAGCCCTCTCGACTTATAAGAAGAAAACACTCTTGTAAGATCCTTACGACTTGTAGGAGAACATGCACTTAGGAATCCTCACGATTCTTAAGGAGAAAACGCACCTACGAGATCCTCACGACTCGCAGGGAGAAATACCTTTACGGGACCCTTACGGCTCATGAAGTCAAAAGCCTTAGTCGACAGGATCCTAGCCCTGTTCGCTAAGCCACCTTTGTTCGACATCGACAGAGGCAAATGATGATTCGCTCCTGGCAATTTTCCAGCTATAGCGGTGCTGATACTGAAATCGTTGTCTTATCCCAAGCTTGCAGTAAGAAGCTAGCAAGCCACACATGCATACGAAATAGCCGAAATGATGAGGCAACTTGCAACAAAATCAGCAAGTAAAAAAATGTATGCATGCAAAATAGTCGAAATGATTGGGCAACTTGCAATAAAAAGCAGCGAGTAAAAATAAAATAAATAGCCGAAATGATTGGGCACCGCGAAAAATAGCCGAAATGATTAGGCAATCGCGACCATCGCGATATAAAAATGATAGAGCATCGCGGAAAGAAATAAAATAAAATGAAATTTATGCCCTACAGGTGATATCACATCAATCCCTGTATACAATCCAGGGGTGTAAACAAAGAAGGAATCACACCTTTCCTCCCCAGGTTTCATCAGGAGAAGAAGCCAAATCTCAACGGTTCACAGATAGCCTGGAGATCATCTCGACATTCGTCTCGTTACAGCAGACACAACATCAAGCAAAACGGAACGGCGGCAACTCCCAGTTCCATGACTCAGCGGTGCACAGATAACCGAGAGTCAAACCCTGACTCCGTGAAATGCGGATAAAGTCAACCCTTCCTGGTTACGTGAAACGCGGCTTATGTTAATCCTGACCCCGTGGGAAACGTCCAGAGCGGATCCTGGTCCTCGCAGAACACGGCAATAACCCTGTGTGAAGCATCCAGAGCGGAGCCTAGTCCTCACAGAATACGGCAGTGAACCCGGGGGAAGCATCCAGAGCAAAATTCCTGGTCACGTGGAATGCGGCATATGTCAATCCTGACCCTATAGGAAACGTCCAGAGCGGATCCTGGTCCTCACAGAGTACGGCAATGACCCCGTGTGAAGCATCCAGAGCGGAGCCTGGTCCTCGCAGAACACGGCAGTGAACCCGTGGGAAGCATCCAGAGCAAAATTCCTGGTTACGTGGAACGCGGCTTATGTCAATCCTAACCCCGTGGGAAACGTCCAGAGCGGATCCTGGTCCTCGCAGAGCACGGCAATGACCCCGTTTGAAGCATCTAGAGCAGAGCCTAGTCCTCATAGAACACGACAGTGAACCCGTGGGAAGCATCCAGAGCAAAATTCCTAGTTACGTGGAACGCGGCTTATGTCAATCCTGACCCCGTGGGAAACCTCCAGAGCGGATCCTGGTCCTCACAGAGCACGGCAATGACCCCGTGTGAAGCATCCAGAGCGGAGCCTGGTCCTCACAGAACACGGCAGTGAACCCGTAGGAAGCATCCAGAGCAAAACTTCTTGTTACGTGGAATGCGGCTTATGTCAATCCTGACCCCGTGGGGAAACGTCCAGAGAGGATCCCGGTCCTCGCAGAGCACGGCAATGACCCCGTGTGAAGCATCCAGAGTGGAGCCTGGTCCTCGCAGAACACGGCAGTGAACCAGTGGGAAGCATCCAGAGCAAAATTCCTGGTTACGTGGAACGCGACTTATGTCAATCCTAACCCCGTGGGAAACGTCCAGAGCGGATCCCGGTCCTCGCAGAGCACGGCAATGACCCGTATGAAGCATCCAGAGAGACTCCTGACTCCGCAAAATGCGGATGATGGTAACCTCACCCATCACTTACGGGTCCTCACGACTCGTAAGGGAGCAAACTCTCTTGTGAGATCCTTACGACTTTCAAGAGAAAACACACTTAGGAATCATCATGATTCTTAAGGAGAAATTACACCTGCGGGATCCTCTCGACCGGTAGGGATAAAATTCTTTATGTGGCCCTCATGACTCATGAAGTTGAAAAGTCTTAGGAGGCAGATCTTAACCCTGAATCCTAAGCCATCGTTGTCCTGCAAAGAAATCGAGATAGACTATCCACAAAATACATTTACTAAAAGGGAAACACCATCGTGAAGAAAATATGTCTTTTATTCATGAATACAAAGTATAATTCGTGAAAGAACAAAAAAAATATATACTCTCATTCAGGAGTACGTACAACGGAAGAATGAAAAAATATATACACAATTCTTTAAGTCGGCGGGCGATTCAGCAAATTTGCCAGTTCATCCTTTTTTCGTTGGGCCTCGCCTTCACGGTTCAGTATCGTCAAGAGACGGGCCTCCGCTTGAGCCTGTTGGGCCTGGTATGAGGCAAGCCAGCCTTCAAGCTCTTTTTCAGTAGCCTTATGGGCCTCAACCATTTCACGAGTGAACACAGCGGCTTTATCGATGGCTACCACCACCTTGATGGCCTCTTGAAGCACTCACCAAAGTTCATACGCTTTATTGGCCTTGGCCGTAAGGTTGGCTTAAAGCTCCCTCAGCGCTTTAGAAGCCAGCTCCCTCTCTGAAAACTTGCGGCCAAGCCTCTTCTCACATGATATCATATTCACCGCAGACCGCTCAATCAGACCCCGTAAGCTCGCCTTTGCAGCCACAACCTCCGAAGAAAGGCGTGTACATTCAAGCACATGCAAGCAAGCCTCCACCTGCCGACAAAACTCAACCCAGACTTGCACCACAGTTTCATTATGATAGGTGACAAGAAAAGGAAGAGAGTCGTTAGCTTCAGCAGCGAATGCTTCGGCCGTGATTAGACTGCCAGGGCGAAGTTCCTCGATTAGGGATGACAGGGAGTCGAGACTCAATTTGGCCATCCGTTCCGAGGCTCGCAGGGCATAAGGGCCGGGTGGCATGGCGATGCGAGACTCCAACGCGGTGAGAACTGGCAGAGCTGTTCAGATTTATAAACAGTCGGCTAAACGTGTAAGCAAAAGAACAAATGGAACAACGTTGAGACTTTACTTACCCACAGTCATGCAAGAGGGATCTGAAGGCTCCCCAAGCCCTTCAAGAATCTCAACCTCGTTGTCGGCCTCCAGAACTGTAAAAGACATCAATGTCATTCTATGAAATAGTAATAATGTTGTGACAAGAGGGTAGACAACACTAACCTTGCCCAGAAGAGAGGACGATGCGCTGAGGAGATATTGCTTGCGGAGCATCCATCTCCAACAGGCGCTGAAAAGACTGCCTGGGAGACAGATCAGCGATAGATGCCGCCAATCCGCGCAATTCTGAAAAGACAGAAATGTTCAGATAATGGAAAGGTTACTAATTTAGAATATAGAAGGCTACCTTCAACGCTCCTCCCATTTTGAGCTGGAGGGATAGCGGCTTCAGCGGCCTCCTCCGTGGCCTCAGGCACATTATCGAGGACACGGACCAGTGCAGCGGCTTCTGAGCAAGGAGCAGCGGCTGCCACTGCATATTCCAACGAAAGGACGGTAGCCTCGACTACCTGTGCCCTAGTCTCCGAGTCGCCCTTAGGAAGATCCATTAGAGCAGCGACCGATAAAGGTGCCTCCCCCGAGGGAGCAAGTGCTTTGGGAGCAGGAACCACCGAGGGAGACTCTATCGCAAGAGCAATAGTTGCATCAACCCCCTCCATAATGATTTGTGTTTCACTTGGGACATCAGTAGAATCCACGGTCAAAGCGCGACTCAGAGCCTCCGCCGCCGCCGAAGTCCCTGCAAAGTTTGTACAAGGATAAGGATACATATATATATGTATGCAAGCAATATGAAATATTACAAAGAAATACATGAACATACCGATGCGCAAGGGAGCTTCCAGTATGGATTGTTCAAGCCGACGCTCCTTCCTAAGGAGGTGTGCTCGCCGAGGTCCGAGGGTGGACTCGTGGCCACCGGTCCACAGTGAAAGCGCGTCCTCGACGTCGGCCGAAACAGCCTGTTTAAGGGCCCTTTCACCCCATTCTTCCAAAGGGCCTATGAATCATCCCCGTATCCACGGAGGGTCCTCGTAAAAGATGATGGCAGGGTATGGCTTCTTCGGAATCCTTACGTTCTTCGATTCATCTTGCGAACGTCTTATAGCCTCAGCCAATTCTGCGGCTTCCTCGGCAGATGAACTCAGGAAAAGTAGGCCAGCATCCGATTCTTGCATAGCCAACGGTTCATCCTGAAGAATAGGCTCAGACTCTATTAAAGAGTCGAGCAGATTGGTAGCCGTCTTCCTCCGCCGCTTGGATCTAGAACCACCCGCCGAAGACGACCGTTTCCTCCCCCGTGGAGCTTTAGCACGGCGCTGACCCACTTCACCTTCAACGCCCTCGCTTGGCGGTGTTACCGAGGACGACACGGCCATTGTCGACGCCGCGGACGATGATACTGCTATCGGCACCCTATTAGCCCACGATTAAGCCTGAGTACCCAGTGGCATACCAGCTGTGGGAGTGAAGTCCACGTCCGCCGCCTCCGGAATAAGCGCAACACTGGTGTCCCTCAGGGGAAAGCGAACTGGTGCACGCGGTCGCGCTGGAACTCCCGTGGCTTGAACCGAAATAGGAGCGCTGTACCCAAGAAGCACCCTCTTCTCCTCAGCAATAATTGGACTGACCCGATGAAGGTACCAGCCTGTGAAGGACCCCACACATCGGGGAATATGGTCAGCCTCAGGAATCATGAAGCGAGAACCAGTGTTCAGCCTCACAAAATGATGAGCAACGTCACGAACAGCTTCAGGTGATGGGCTGGGCGCAACTGTAAATGCTTCGAAGGGGACGCTCCGATCATATCCAAGTTGCCGGGCGAAGCGGTGTGGGTTATACCGCATAAAAAGGGACGCACTATTCTGACGAAATACCAGGTAACCTGGTCTGATCGCGTACAGGTGCATGGCTTCCCTGGGCTTCAGAGAAGGTACCTCCTATTTCGACAAGTCGCAAAGTTGTTGAATCGGACCTGAAGGAGCAGATAGAGCCCGATCAACAAATACCATTCCGCCCGTACTAGCATAGGGAGCGATCAACACGCGAATAGCCTCAGACTGAGTCAGGTCAGGAGCAGAAGCGTCCACCAACCGCATGAGTCGCGGAAAAGTGTAGGCGACAAAAAACTTGGGTCTTTGGTGAGCAGCAAAGACCCCCAATACGTGCATCTCGATCCAGAACGTGAAGTAATGAAGAGAAAAGTTTACCACATCCACACCTGGAGTTGAGGTATTGGCCGCGGCGCCTAACCCATGATAAAGATGCGCTAGCGCTGGAATGCCCATAGCTAGCCGCGTTCCCTCGGCAATGCGATGAGCAGGGAAAATAACCGAGGCTCTCATGAAACGGCGATGCATGGGAATGACGAACCAGCTAAGCCAAACGCTGATGAAGCCCACGAAGAAAGTCTCCTCATCCATACCAGGAGCTGCAATCGATTCGGATGATATCGCCGACATGATTGGAATATAATACTGCGGCAAGTCCTCTTCTTTAGTCGGCCACCTGTTTAAACCAAACCCAAAGGGGTCGTTAATGTTCGCAAACTTCGGAGCCGTCTTCGATAGGACATCCGCGCGAAGGAAGCAAGCGATAAAACTTTTAAAAGTGACGCCCTGCTCCTCTGACTCTGTGAATAGTTTGTCAAAAATGCTTAGGGTCTTGATCAAACTGGGGCGCTTATGGCGGACGGCATTCTCAGTCGACAGGCCGTCAAGCACGGCAGGCTCGGTTTCAAAGACATACTCATCGGGAGACAGTAATTCTTCATAAAGTGTCCCCCTGATCGGCAGCCCCGAGATCTCACAAAATGTTAGTTATATGTATGCCCTAGAGGCCATTACTGTACATATGATATATATTGTAATGGATGCTTGGACATATATAGGGAGGACTTTCTTGCTCGACATGATAGTATGCTATCTGGTTATATTTTATCTTAACATGTATTCTGATTGTCTCTATATTACATGTTGATAAAGCCCTTAGGATATGTACTCGACTACTGGGACTATGATAAGATCATACTAGTGGGGCCACGGTAGTCGACGAGTGCATCCTATAACTATTCCTAGTCGAGGGTGTTTCGAGACTGGGCATCGATACACCAGAGTAGAATAGCGTATACGCATCTTGACCCATATGATGGGCGATGGATGATCCCATATCCATCGGTGTTTGACATCAAGGATGGTGTACGGGTGCTCAGTGGAGACTGGGTACACTGGACGGACTCGCCGAGAACTCTCAGATGGTATTATACCTTACGTCAGATGGCAGTTCTCCGGTGACACTGGTACAGAGTAGTCTGTTGACCCGAGATCGTCATAGAGTCTTGTGTGATTCCCACTGTGCTTTGATTTCCATCATACCACGTCCAAGAGGGCATGCAAAAAGGTGGCTTTTGGGTACAGTCCCGAATCACATGGAGGCAATGAGCGATAGGAGGGGATTCGTCTCTCCCGGTATAGGGAGTTGATGTTGTGCTGTGTTCGATTGGCTATAACCGGAAATCCCTGGCCAGAGTTGCTGAGATTTACTGGTAAGTGTTATCAGTAGTTTCTCGAACTGTTATAGACCTCATATCGACACGACTTATCAAGCTACTGGGGTCTGACGTTTACCACCCCTAGGCGAAATATGCGACATATCAGACGACGAGACCGGACTGTACGGGAGTGTTACTGTTTGGATTCACAGGAGAATGTACAGGCTTGCTTGTTGATCTTCTGAGCGCTCAATATTTGGGTGGCTGTTACGTTTAGCTGACCGCTTGCAGCTTGTGGGTGTTTGATATGATTATCACCTACTGCCGGCGTATTGACGATTCTTTAGAGTCCTACACAGAGGTTTCTTGACTCAGGAAAAACGAAGTAGGAACACATATGTGATATGTGCGGGACCGAGGATAATGCTGTATGTGATACCGTATTGGCTTCTCGCGATATGAGATATCGGTCGGGTATATGTGATATAGCCGGGTCATCGTATCAATCGGTTATATGCGATATAGCCGGATTGTCGGATCAAGTGTTGATTCGATAATTTAATGTATAATAATATATATGATATATTAAATTACATTAACTAATATTAGCTCACAAAAAGATTCTTTTTCTCACTCGGGTAATACATTGATATATATGCGATATATGTTAATTGTATTATTTTATTTTGTTACAATAAATATTATATATGTGATATATAATATTGTAACATGATATGGTTATTAATGCAACATGTTTAGTGGAGATTAAACATGGTTAGGGTTTGATTTGGGTTAATCATTTCTAGAAGTTTCCATAAGGTTTTCTTTTTTGTTTTGGAAAAGATATTTTTGCAAGATATTTCTTTAACTTAACCCTAACCCTTAACCCTAGTAAAATCTCTACAATGGTTACTTGAACCATGGTTGCATTTCTAACCTTATCGAGTCTATCATTATTCATCACAAAAGGAATTCATTCATGATTATTCATTCTTCTTCTTTCTTGAGTTCCTTCTTGAAAAGCTTTCTAGTTTTGCTTTTGTGATGAAAGTGAGTGAGAAAAAGATTATAAATGAGAGCAAAAATACTACTTCATCATCCTCATCTACCCTTGCCCTTTAGATGAGGGTGTTCACATCATTTCATGAGTGATAGCTTGTGTTAACGAAACTTCAAGATAGATCATCCACGTTATCGAAGATCGGAAGCAAGGTTGCATCATTCTCTTCGTGAAGCCTCTCGAGAGTCCGGAACACGATGATCGCAGCGAAGGGACCTCAACACGGAGTTTAAGAAGTGAAGGACATGATCTACAAAGGTTTTAATCCCTCTCACTTAGTGTTAAAGTGTTTAACATGTTTGTTTTCGCCTAAACCCTAGTTTAAAGATCCGGCTTCGGGTTGTTCGGCACGGCTAAAATTTTAATCGGGCATGGTTGATGCCTCGTAGACCCTTGTGCGCGTGCCTAGCAACCCTACACAAAATTCTTCTAAGGAAATTGAAACTTCGCGGTCCCCTAGAAGGAAAGTGATGGTGGGGAGATTCCATTGGTTCAAGAAGGCCTTGACCCACCAGACATGAGGAGATTGGTAGTGGAAGAGGGATGCATATATCGCCTGATAAAGCCCAACCCTCTGCAGTCGCGCATGATGGGCAGACAAGATGTAACGAGCCCAGAGAAGGTAACCCGTGGGGTGTCGAGGGGTAAGCCCTATCTTGTAAATCTGTCCCCATGGCTGGGCTTCACCCTGGCAAATGCGGCGCCCCAAAATATCTATAGCCGGCACCGGATGGTTCGGAATGCCAGTTGTTGAAGGCTCAAACCGTCCCATAGGAGTCCAATGCGGCATCTCCACAGCAAAGGCAGTCTGTGGAGGATCCATCGGCAGGAATGGATAGGTAGGCTCTGTCGGTATCTCGCAAAGGAAACTTCGGCGACCGCGGATGATATGACCGTACCAGGTCCCCCATAAAAGCAAGTTGGTGCGATTCGGGTCATGAGCCCTGATCATAGCCATTACTTCCTCGTCAGACGGCGACTGAGGAAAAGCAGCTTCCGAGCGAGTGAAGGGGAAGTATGGAACATAAGTCATTGTGCCTGAAATAAAAGAAGAGGAAACTGTTAGAGCGAAGACAACAGTGTATATACATATGTTTATAAATGTATATATATAAAAAGACAGTGGAAGAAAGCGACAGGGGGCTCATTTTATGGGACCATTGGTTACAAAACACATGGGTCCCACAAAATCAAGATGGAGGCTTGCTAATGATGAGGCAAAGCAATTACAATGAGAACAAAAGGAAGATTGTCAATAAATGAACAATGGATTTTCAAATGACTCTACACATTCCCCAAAAAGAAATCCATCTTGGACTCTGTCAAAAAATCAAACAGAGAAAGGGAATTAAATTCCCAGAAAACCCCACTGCAAACCTCTTCTTCTTGGTTGCAAGGAAACAACTCAGGGCAAGAAAACCCCAAGAAGTTCTTTAGAGAGAACTAAGTTCTTCATAGGAATTAAATTCCTTTTGAAAAGGGAAATTAAATTCCCAAAAACTTTTTTTCCAGAGCCAAAGCTCTTTGAGGTGGAATTAAATTCCACAGAAAAGACAAGCGTAGCCATTGATCCCTGAAGATCAGAGAAACCCTAGTGAGTTTTGTTGTTTAAAGATTGAGTGGTTTTCATTTTAAAGAAATTAAGAAAAAATGGGTTCTTGTTAAAGGGAAAAGCCCTTGGTGTGGATTTAAAATCCAAAGAGTTTTTTTATATGAAAGTTCTTCGGTCGTTCAAAGCCATTACCCGAAGAAAAAAGGACTTTCTTGAACAGAGTTAAACTCTGAAGATTTTCGAAACAGAGAACTAAGCTCTGAGAAAAGAGAATTAAATTCTCAAAGGGAAAAAGTTAGCAAGGAAGAAGATGAAAGAGTGGAGGCGCTTCTGAAGAGACCCCTGCATTTATAGAATGTGATCGGAAACGTTTCATCTCCTCTATTCCCTAAACAGATCCAATGGTCACAAAGGTGACAGCGTTGCTCTCACGTGCAGACACGTGAGAGCAACGCTGTGGGGGAATTTGTTCCCAGATTAAAAATCAGGAATTACCTCAATGAGGTATCACGTGTACACACGTGACCAAGGGTCACATGTGGACATGTGATCTATTTACAGAATTAAATTCTAAGCAAGCAGAAGTGTAAACAAGCGGCTGAGGAAAGACCCTAATGGCGGGTCACGTGCTCATACGTGACCAAGGGTCACGTGTTGACACGTGATGATCCTTCAGCCCAGTTAGAAAACAGAATTAAAATTCTGAATGAGGGAGGGTCACGTGCCAACACGTGATAGGCTTTGAAAGCCTTATAACTTGATAGAATTAAATTCTAATTAAGGAAAATCAAAGACCTTAACTGGGAAAGTATTTCTCTAAATCTTTCCAAACAAAAAAGGATTATTGGGGACCGTTGGATTAAAAATCTAAGGGTGATTAAAAATCACAATTTATGGAAAGATTTTAGACAAGGAAAGATTTCCCTAAATTTCACCAAAATAACAAACAGAATATCTTTTGGATTAAAAATCCAATGGTGAATAAAATTCACTGAGTGATCTAAAAGATCACATTAGTTACGAAAAACAAACAAAATCTTTCAATGAAAGATTTACTAAATAAATTGATTCTTTTCCTTCTCCTATAAATAGGAGCCAAGAAGAGAAGAGGGATATAGAATTTTGGGATCTTGAAATTTTCTAAAGGCAAATAGCAGAGAGAAAAGAAAGGAGAATTTAATTCTCAAGAAAAAAAACTCTAGGTGACAAAAGGGAAAAAGACCAAAACTTCAAAAAGAGAATTTAATTCTCAATCTATGAGTTTAACTCTTCTGCAAAAGAACTTAGTTCTTCCGCTGGTTGAAGATCTGCAGAAGCAAATCTCTCCATAGGTTAAGAATTTAATTCTCATCGGGTTGAGATTCTACCATGCAGATCCAAAACTTAGAGGGAGAATTGAGTTTAGAGAATTTAATTCCTCCAAGATAAAACTAGGGTTTAACCCTATATGAGAATTTAATTCTCCTAAATTTTTAGGAATTTAATTCCTTCAAGATAAACAAAACTGGGGTTTAACCCTACTTAAGAATTTAATTCTCTCAAATTCACAGGAATTCAATTCCTCCTAAATGAAATTAGGGTTTCACCCTACATAAGAATTTAATTTTTTCACATACATAGGAATTTAATTCCTCTAAAACCATAATTAGGGTTTAACCCTACAGAGGATTTAATTCTTAAAAATAAAGAAACTTGAAAGATCTCCATGCATATAAAGAACTAGGTCACGTGTCCCCACATGACCCCCAAACAGATCCCCAAAAATAAGAAGGAAACAGCCCAGAGGCAACGCCTCACGTGCTCCCACGTGACCTCCAAAACAAAGAGAATAAAAACAAAGGCAAGGTTGGCTTTGGGCGCTCTCACGTGTTACCACGTGATCCCTTAATAAATACTTTAATAATCAACGCACAAATCTCCATCACGTGCCAACACGTGATGGTCAGAAAATTAAAAATGTTTAACACTTATCTGCAGAGCAAGGTAAAGGAGATCTGGCCCCACCTTTGGGTGCCCTCACGTGTCCCCACGTGACCCATTCCTCTCTAGTGTTTAATACTAATTTGAGAGTTTTATTTTCAGTGTTTAACACTGTTGTTCTCTAGTGTTTAACACTATTTTTAGCCAAATTGGCTAATTTTCCAGAGGCAAAAGCCTCCCCTTCAACTGAATCTCAAAATTGAGTAAAATTCAGAGCTATAATGTTTAATACTCAGTCAAAGATAAAAATGTTACCAAAGCCCTCAAACTCTTGTTTAAGTATTACTGAATGATGAGGGGCTCAACCCAGACAAATGTCTAATGGTCCAACAAAGGGCCAATATTTCAAACTTAATTGGATTTAGCCCAAGTTGGCCCTAAGTCCTCAATTCAGACTTAACTGAGCCAATATGCTCATAATATAATTAATTGATCTTAGTTCCAAATAGGACTACAGATCACTTAGTCTATTTTGGTTCGAGGGTACATCTCTTCATTCCTCTGATATTTGTCGTTGTAATCCTTCAACGTCTTCAGAGAGGTGACGGGTCCCGACAACCACACATTTCATGAACTATGATGTCCTTAACCTTGACTGTGAGGTCTTTAAAACTCACGGACTATGATGTCCTTAACCTTGACTGTGAGGTTTTTAAACTCACGGACTATGACGTCCTTAACCTTGACTGTGAGGTCTTTAAACTCACGGACTATGACGTCCTTAACCTTGACTGTGAGGTCTTTAAACTCACGGACTATGACGTCCTTAACCTTGACTGTGAGGTCTTTAAACTCATGGACTATGATGTCCTTAACCTTGACTGTGTGGTCTTTAAACTCATGGACTACGATGTCCTTAACCTCGACCGTGATGTCTTTAAACTAACATTGGACCGTAATGTCCTTAAACTAATCGACCGCAATGTCCCTAAACTAAACAATAGAGTCCAAATGCTCTTTTGTTGGATCTAAACGATCCCGTTAAGTTGATCTTAGTCTAAAATTAGATTAACGTATCCTTAACAAACGTTTAAGTTGATCTTAGTGTCAAATGAGACTAACGTATCCTTAAACCCAACCCCCAAACCCAAATCTAAGAAGATACAGATTTGGACTAGTCCACGCCCTACGGGCGACAACATAAATTAGTCTCCGTATACAATCCACGGGCAACCAAACACAAAACAAACACCCACGACACGAAGTGATCATCTGGAGAAGGAGAAAGTTGTTATCGCGATGTAATAGCGTAATTAACTGCAGGGGCTTGCGCCTGCAGGGAAGAACGTCCCCACAATCAAAAACCCCTCAACGAGGGGGAATCTGACGAAGTCTGCTACATCGGCCACATCTGTTTAAACCTTCGATACATGGTGCCATAAATCAACTTGGCATCTTCGAAGAGGTGGATGGATAGCACCAATTAGCATCTGCCCCGAAATTCAGGCAAGACGTATGTCGCGTCTCCACGTTTCGGAGGGGAACACCACTTGCTTTAAAATAAGTTTTCTTCACCTACTTCTTCCTTAAAATGGTTTAGATTTCTGGGATTCTTGGCTTACTTGAATTAGATGGGGACATATAGACTTCATATGATTCAAGTGCCAGTCACATTCCATTTCGGGTCGTGACATCATGCCTGGTAACATGCGAGCTGACCGACATCTCCTCGGGAGGGACAGGTGTGCGAAGGATCTCGGGCCGAGGTGCTCTGGCGACGGACCTCGGTGTTGAACTGTGGGGTGCCCAGCGAGTCGCAGAAGGTACTGGCCCGGGAGATCTGCGGCCATGGGACGTAGCGAGGCGGTGGTCGGCAGTGCCGACGCGTGCGGAGTCTTCTCTCTCCCTGTAGGGGTCCCGGTCTCGAGGAAGAGGAGCGGCGACCTGGGGAACTTGCCCTGCCGTTTGGACACAGATAAGCGCCTCCACGACAGACGCGAGTCGGTCTATACGACCGGCAAGGGCATTGATGGCATTTGGCGGAGGAGGTTCTTCCGCGCCCCCGTTGAAGGGGAGGCGGCGGCTGGTGCTGGGATCGTCGTGATGATCGCTCGCCATTAGTGTAAGATTGGAAGATGAACTTTTGTTTTTGTGGAATCAAGGTTTCCCACAGACGGCGTGAGCTGACGCATACGGATGTCGCGTCGAGATGTTACCTTCCGTTGATCTGCTGATGGCGGCCATGAACGGCTGATGTTTGATCTGGAGGCAGGCTCCTGAAGCGTGTGGATCTCAATGGGTTTGAGGCTGTCGGCGCCGAGCTACCTGCAAGGAAGTCCCGGGGTGGTTGTACCACCGAGGACCCTCCGACGGTCAACTTAGAGAGGAAATTCGAGCAGAGTAACATCTTAGTGGAGTCAAAATGGCTTACTTGAACCGTCTGAAGAAGGGGTTTATATAGTGGTGGCAGCAGGCAGGGCAGGCCCGGAATCACGCCGGTCATTACGCTCCCGACGTCACGCCCGCGTGATGAGCGGGATCTCCCATTAATGGCGAGACAGGCTCGTTAATGGGGGATCATGATGGCGTGGAACGTGGGATGCGGCCGGCGGAAATCTCGCGTCTGGCGAGATCCGCGGGATGGCGGTTGCGCCTGTGAGCGGTGCTATTGATCGGTCGATGAGACCGAGGAAGATGACCTCGGCGGGAGAGCACGCGGACAAGCGGGAGAGCCGAGGTATATTGGTTCTGCGGTAGCCTGGAGACGAGCTGTGAGGCCGAGGAGGCCAATTGTGCTGGGGGCTCAGAGGCGATCCAGGGATTGCTTGTAGGACAGGCACATGAGTGGTCTGGTCGGCCACTGTAGGTCCTTTCTTGCACGTCCTGGGACACGTCGTCTGCCACGTGTCATGATCTGGGAGATCACCGATATCGAGCATCATCACCAGCGAAGCAAAATTTTCTTGATTCGCCTGCGAGGCGAAACGAGACGAGGGCAACAATAACGAAACCAGAACCCACTCGCTTCGCCGCTTCGTCTCACCGGTTCGCGAGATGAGGCGAGGCAAATTTGCCGAGCTAGGCGGCGAGTTTTTCGCCTGACTCAGTTGCTATTTTTTTTTTAAAAAAATTAAAAATTAAAATTGGGCTTAAAAATTTAAAATTTAAACAAGTTTTTTTATTAAAAAAATTTAATCAAATTACAATTTCATAATACAATTTGTTATTTTTTAAAAAATTAAAGATTGAACCCACTCGAGTAGCCTACGTATCACTTTCAAATATTAATCTCTCCGTGAGAGAGAATCAGGTCTACGTAGTTCTTTTTCTACTATTACAAATCTTACTCACTACTCGTCGGTGCCGGTTTTGGTTCCTCCTCCTTCGATGCTGGTCTCGTCCGATCCTGTAAGCTCCTCAAGTAAATAATTCGAGTCCAAAGTGATTGCATTTTGTTTCCTGACAGCTCTACTTCCCAATCTTGCAAGCAAATCATGCACTCCATTGTGTTGTGCGCCAAGCTGCATCTCTTCTCGCTTAATATCATACCATCTGTATTAAAAGCACTTTCCGACGTTACTGTGGATACTAGAACGGTTAGTAAATCACGGGCCCATAGTAGAAAGCACCGGATACAAATGTCTGTTGCTTTTCCACCAGTCTAAAATATCAAAATCATCTATAATTAAATCTACATCTGAATCAATTTGTAAAAATATTGATAACTCATTTAAAAATGATGATGATGAGGCTACCGGGCCTTTTGCCCTTTTCTTCTGTTAAATAAGTGAAAAAGCTGGAGTTGAAACACGCGAATTGGTTGAGAGTGGTGGTCTACTAGTTCTACCAGAAGAAGATCGTGCAACATACAAATCAAACGCTTTATCTAAAAAAATACTTAGATGCTAAAAATAGATGAAGGGATTAAATATAAATAATAACATGGAAATAAAAATATACAAATACAGTATTTTATTAATACGAAGCTATAGGAATTTTAGAGTCGTTACACTACCCCGACGTTCCTTCTCATTCCGACAGGATGCAGACATGACGTCAACAAAGATCCAATGGTTAAATCAAAAGTGGAGTCACGGCAAAATCCCAGTTCCAAGTCTTGACGGTCCATACACAACGTAAAGACTCCCCCGACGTTCCTTCTCATTCCGACAGGATGCAGACATGACGTCAACAAAGACCCAAGGGTCAAAGCAAAACTGGAGTCATGGCAAAATCTTAGCTCCAAGTCTCGACGGTTCATATACAACATAGAGACTATCTCAACGTTCCCCCTCATTTCAGCAGGATGCGGACATAACTACCAAACGAAATTGGGACGATGGCATATTCCTAGCTCCGGACTTCAACTGCAATACATACAGCATAGAAGTCTTACAGATGTCTGCCCTACTTCAGCAAAGAATCGGCGCGACATCGTCAAAACAAAAATGAAGTGACGGCATATTCCTAGCTTCTGGTCTTGACGGCAACCCATATAAAGCCTAGAAGACTATCGGAGATCATTCCACTCTAGCGCGGAGTGGTTATGACTCATCGGGGCTCCAAATTGAGCCTAACCTCAAGTAAAAAGCGACATGGCAAACTCCTAACGCTTGCTCTCTCGACGGTAATATAGCCTAAAGAGATTACTTGAAGACGTCTTGTCTAGCTCTCAAAGGGATCAAAGACACGACAGTTGTGGGGCTACTCCAACAACGGCTTAAAGACCGCATATTGAGGAATACATCAACCAACGCGATAGTACCACGGACCAAAACTCTAGTACCACAAAACCTAACAGACCTCTGTCGTAAAGAATGGAGGTTATCTATATACAACGTTAGGACAAGTTTACCTGTGTAAACCTAATGGAGGTAAACTAAATAAACTCTGAAATGAGTACATAAATTAGAAACTCCGAAACGAGTGAATAAACTACAAACTCCGAAATGAGTACATAAACTGGAGACTCCAAAACGAGTGAATAAACTACAAACTCCGAAATGAGTACATAAACTAGAAACTCTGAAATGAGTGAATAAACTACGGACTCCGAAACGAGTAAGTAAACTAATTAGCGCCATATTAAGACATCAAAACACAGATGAGCGCATGCAAAAAGTGTATATTCTTTATTCACGAATCAAAGTGTTTAAGAGATACAATTAATACAAAAGGGGGGAATACAATTGCAATTGTTAAGAAGGCGGGGCTTTCAACAAATTGGCAACTCACTCATGCGCTCCCTGCAGCTCTTCCTTGCATGCTACTAATGCAGCCAGTCCCGCTTCAATTTGAGCCTACTGTTGCAAACATGATGAAAGTTTCTCGGTGATTTCCTGCTTGGCAACCTTGCAATCTTTCTTGCCCCGTTCAGTAAAATCGAGGTTCTGTCTCAGCGACAGCCCATTAGAAATACATTGTTGGAGGTTTTCGAAAATAACTTGCAGCTGCATGGCATTTTCTTCGATCCGGGCGCGCAATTGGATGGATTCGCCGGAAGCTGTCTCATGCTCCTTTCGCTTCAGGGCCAACTTTTGTTCAAAATATTGAATGGAATCGGCATTTTACTCGATCCAAGCGACCCGCCGAGTCTTCAAGGTCAATACTTCAGGATTGAGACGCTTGAGCTCAATCTTATGCAGACAAGCCTCGATCCGCTTACAATAATCAACCCAAAGGCCGAAGAAATCTTCGTTGTGGAAATTCACAAGCGTCGCTAACATTAGGTTGACTTCTCAGCGAAATCCGCGGCAGAAGTGAGAGCCTCAGCATCAAGATCTTCGATAAATTCGTTTAACATCCGCCTGCTAGTCACCGTGCCCATGGAAAATTGACGCTTAGCAAAATGCCCCGTAGGCATGGGAATGCGAGACTTAAAAGGAACCGAAGCCAGTGTAGCTGCTGCAAAATAAATCACGCGCGAATAAAGGTTAGATTTCAACTTGAAAAATAAAGAAGAAAGCTGATGGATGAGATCTACTGTACCAGCTGTTGAAAGTGGCAAGACAGGGAGCACAGGAGGATCGGCTATTCCTTCGCTCCCTCCCTCAAGCCGTGATACTGTGGTCAATATAAGGAAGGTTTAGCAACAGAAAGCTTACTTATGAAAAGAAGAAACACCTAGCAAAGAATATACTAACCAATGCCGGAAGGGGAAACGAATTCCGATTGGAAGGCAAAATTCGGGCTTAACACCTGGTGTAAGTGATCAAAGAGCACTCCTGCAAGATTGAGATAATATATGGTTAATACAAGAAAATGGTATCTACACTGAAGCAAAGAAATGAGAAATCTTCACCTTCCAGAGTTCGAGGAGACGCAGAAGAGAGGGGTAGAACCGTGATAGTCAGGGCAATGACCGGCAGTAATTCTTTAGTCAATACAGCATCAGTGTTTACCATGCCTATACTCAGAATAAAGGAGATATCATTAGAGATGCCTAGCGGGATTAAAAACTCAAAGATAATAACTCTAGGAGTACCTGACATGGCAGAAACTGAGACAGTGCACGAAGCGTCACCAGTTATGACGGCTTCCTCGGTTTCCATTGGGAAAGTAGATTCAGCATCCACACCTTCATCCCCTGACTCGATAAGGGCCGTCATAATTCTTGCATTACCCGCTGATACCAAGGATCCACAAGGAGAAGATGCGGCAGCTGGAACAATCCCAGATTCCAGAGAAAGGTTTGCCACTTCAGGCTCTTTAATAACCGGCACTTCACCTGCCACGCCATCACCTAAATTTGGCCCTGTTTAAAAAAAATGTGTGTTATGATTCAAGAAAAAGGCTGTTACTAAGGACCATGCGTTGTTCTATCTTGAAGTAGCCGTTCAACCTCTTCTCAAGCCGCACGTGCAACCTATCTATGGGCAGTGGACATGGCAGAAGGAACGTCCACCATAGGAATGCCAGAAGGTTGAGTATTACTCGAACCTGCGTCCGCGGCCAAGATAGCCTGACGTTCCCTTGCAGCGTGCTTTCTACGCTTCCTCTCAGCCTAAGCTATATGAACCGTTCTCCTCAAAACTTCTGACAGGGGGACATCGTCATCCAAATCGAGCTCGGCCTCCGGATCCTCTGTGGCATCCGTCATCGGCTGCTACAACAACGCCTCCTGTGGTGGCCTTGGGAAGGCCTCAGCCGTAGTTGCTCTTAAGGCTTTTCTGCATCACCACCCAGGATTGGCATTACACTCGGAACAACTTGGGTCATGGTGGTTCCTGTAATAGGATAAAGAAAAGAGTCAGGTCATAAATAAAAGGAACTAAAGATGTAAAGGCATAGTGAAACAAATCATACCAAGGCCTAAGGAGGCGCAGAGCCTCTCCTCCTCCTCAAACGTCTTAAGGGACGCCAAGAGAGCCTCTTCAGCAGAAATGCCTATTAAGGAAGAGAGCGTTAATAAAGCGTAATAAGTTCAAAAAAGAGGGGAATATATACAGGAGAGTATAAACGAAGTATACCGGACTCCGCAATAGAGGCTAACTCCGCTTGTTCATGGGCCAGTCGTTTGGAAACTTCAATGGCAGCCTGAAGATCAGTATCGATCATAGGCGCATCGAACAGACCATCGTTGGTGCCATACTCGCACAAGCTCTCATTATAAGGAGCATGAGGCTCCTGGCCGAATACGACGACAGCAGAGAATAAGTATTTCTTCTTCTTCTGCGAACTGGCACCAACAGCCGATGATAAGAGCTTTCGCTTAACAGGTTTCTTCGGACGGCGGGTCCCGATCTCCAAACCAACGCCCGATTCATGAGACACCACGGTTACCGCTGTCACAGGAATATCTGGTCGAGGCTCACTAGGAAAAGCACACGGGCTATAACCGTGGCGATCTCTCTCAAAGAAGGGAGCACGACCGCCCGTCGCTTCAGTAGGACCGCTGGATTACTGGCTAGGATAGTATCCTTATGGTCAAGTAGCAGCCACCTCTTCTCCTTGATGACAACACCCGTTTCATGCTGGTACCAAGCAACGTAAGCATTCGAA
Organism: Agapanthus africanus; assembly: GCA_030015575.1. Classification (NCBI taxonomy): domain Eukaryota; kingdom Viridiplantae; phylum Streptophyta; class Magnoliopsida; order Asparagales; family Amaryllidaceae; genus Agapanthus; species Agapanthus africanus. The sequence goes on along the minus strand of CM057344.1, from coordinate 86,357,183 downwards.
GCCTTTGGAATATAACTTGGTTCGCTGATGGGGAAATGGGACCCCGTATTTAACCGCATGAAATGATGCGCCACACTGTGAACGCCCTCTTCCGTAGCAACCGGATCAATCAGGAATGCCTCGAGAGGAACACCTTGGTTGTAACCCGATTGCTGGGCAAAGAGATGCGGGTTATACTGTCACGCCCCGCTTCCCAGTGTACGAACAATGGGACGTGGCGGGTCACGCGACGTATTTACTCAGAAGTAAACACGCTAAGCATAAATAAGCAATATAATAAAGAACACAAGAAAAATGACAAGAGATGTAATTGAACAACAACTTTTATTTATTAAACATTTCTTTACAATACAACTGAAAATGTAAATACAAGAATGGAAAGCAATGCCTAAACAATGGCATGAACTGAAAGTAAAGTATATACAAGAGTCTATAGCTCTGGATCTTCTGCAAACTGCTCCAAGTCGTCTGAACTGGGCTCTATCTCCCGAGAATCGGATCCACCTGATAACATTCCAATGAAAGAAGAGAAAGGAATGTCGTCAGCGAACAATCGCTCGGTAAGTCCCAAAGAAAAGTAGAAATAGAATAGACAGATAAGAAAGAATATAACTGTATAATATTTGATTGTTATGTTAACGCAGTTGTTTGTAGCTTGGTACAGAATATGCCGGTGTATACGAGAGGGGTCCAACTTACCCCGTGGACTATGGTATATGGAGCACAAGGAACCGTTAAGCCATGGAACAACAACAACGGATATTCTGGTTAGGTGTATTAAAGTGACCGTCTCGTGCCACTTCCAACGCATTCCGTACCAGTCTACCCCTTTAAAACCCCGTAATTTATTTTGTATTGATTTGTATTTTTTTGTTTAATAGATGTAAGACTTGCCGAAACTGTGATATCAGTATTTCATGTAAGCGGAAGGGATATAAACGGGTAGTCATGTAATCAGAGTATATCCATGGTTCGGCTCAGTCGAGTCATGTTGATATTGATTGTATTCTCGTAAAATGGATTCATGTTGAATTGGAGTTGTACTTGAATTGTATTCTAGGATGGATTGATTTCAGATTAGACTGAGACTCTGTTTGAGTCAGACACTTTATAACGAATTGAAATACTGAATTAGTTTTGGAGTTATCGGTAACCGTTGCACATGGACGGCAGGATTTGTGGCTTCTTCCAAGCCAATTACCATATTGATAACCCTGTTTTTAGTTGTCTAGCTTAACTAATCAAGCACCCAAATTCTTCGGCTCCCTGAGGCTCAAGAGAACTGGTCCCGCTTAAACTTATATTTACTAGAGTCCTTATTGCAATTTAATATAACTTGATGGGGTTTTATGAAAAATAGTTTTGATATATTTTCAAAATACACCTCAAGTATTTAATTATCGCTTTTAGGGTTTTCATATATGTAATTTTTAAGAGTGATGAGATGGTCTAGTGGATATAAACCTAACTTGAATAGTATATGGTATTTTCATGTAATTTGACTTGTATTGATTCTTGATAGTATTTTCATGAACTTTTGTGATTCTTTTCTTTTGATTATAAAACATGGAATATATTATATATTTAAAATAGATATTTTGATAATATTTATATATATATAATTATTAAAAATAGAATTTATTTATTAATAGAAATCACGTTTTCTTAGAAATTGTAATAAATATTCCATCGAGATCGCATGCTCCGTGAGGAGGTCTGCATCTCCCCCTACTAATCCGATGGATGTGCGATAACCCGTACCAACCAAATCAGATTCTCCAAAATGGGTTGTAAGGACTTAATCGTATGGAATTAATTAAAACAATCTAAAGAATACGGTTTTTGATAGTTTAAGGTATTTTAATGTAAATTATTGTATTTTGTCCCACAAAAATTGTTACAAAAGCCATCGTGCTATGTCAAGATGAGTGTTGTGATGAGGTAGCTCATTACCTCATGAGTTTTCTAAAGGTAATATGAGCAAAATGAAGAAATAATGTTGTATGTAAACTTGATGGTATTTTACCGTAAAAATAAAATAAAAATTTTAATACATATTATTTTGAATTGAAACTTATTGTAAATGTTGTTTTATGTTTGTTAAACAATATAAGAAGAGATGGTTAATTTGTTGTTTAAGAAAATTTGAGTTTTTAAAGAAATGAGAATCGGAAGTCGGAATAACTCCGCTTCCGACGAGTTTTGAGAAGAGAGCGTTTTAGATTAAAAATGTAGGAGGGGGAGAGGACTTACTGTTTGAGAATAGAGAGGGAGGTAGAGGAAGATTTCGAAAGCATCGTGGAGTCGCGTCGTTGCCGGATTTGTCCTGAAATATCGCCGGAACTTTGACCTTGGTTAACTCCACTTGTACAACTTTTGGACTTAGATATTGTTTGAGAGTTTTGATACTAGATTTCATAATAGAGGGCGGTATGGTGTAGGGTAGTATTTATAGGATAGAATTAGGGTTTAGGGTATTAAAATTGAGAATTAAAATGTATTAAAATTTGGATTAATACCTCATTTTAATTCTCTGGAAATGTGCAGGGCAAACAAACAGACTAGGGTTAGTGGGGTAAGACAAGGGGTGTTAGGGTTAAAAAATTGAAGTATTTGGGACGGGGGGACAGCGGCGCCGGCCCCATAGAGGATCTCGCAGGTCCAATGGCGGGGTCGGCACGTAGGATTGATGCCACGTGTTGGTGTCGTTTCATATATCTCCGTGCACATGTTTGATTAATCTGACTTTTCATTTTTACGTGTTTTGCACGTGTAAACTTTTAGGATTCCAAAAAGTTTAAAAGAAAAACCAGTAAAAATATTATGTGGCTAAGGGGATTCAAACACAAGGGCTACATCACAGCAGTGCAAGGCTTTACCAATGAGCTACAAGTGTTTTCTTGTTGTTCAAAAGCAAATCAAATACTTATAGCATACACAGGATTGCAAATACTCCATTTGTACATTAAGTCGTTACATATACCTCATAAACAGCACCGAGGCGTTATGTCTAAATACCAGAAAACCTGGCCTGATAGAATACAGGTGTACAACCTCTCGAGCCCTCAACACAGAAGCCCCGTCCTTGAAAACATCATGCGACGGTTGGATCACTTTGGAGGATTCTTTGCCGATGGTCAAGACTTTATAGAGAAAGGTCATGCTGTCCCCAACCATGCGTGGGCGAAGGAGAAATCGCCGAGCCTCCCGCTATGTTGGGTCTGGAGCAGAAGCGTCGACTAGGTGCATCACCCGGGGAAAATTGTAGCCTTCGTAAAATCGGGGTCGTTTATGAACACCAAAAGCTCCCAGCACGTGCATCTCATTCTATGAGGTGAAGTAGTGCAATGGGAGATTTACGGGCTTTACTCCCGGCTGAGTAGTGTCGGCTGCTAAGCTCAGGCCATGATATAAATGAGCCAGTCCCGTGACGTCAATGGCCATGCACGTCCCTGTGGCAATGCGATAAGCTGGATAAAAGACAGATAGTCTCATATAGCGGGGGTGTATCGGAAGCGCAAACCAACCCAGCCACAAGCCGATAAACCCAATGAAGAATGTCTCTTCGTCAATGTCTGGAGTGGCAATCTCTGCGAAGGGGACGACTGGACTATCCGGAATAAAGAAGTTCTTTAGATCTGCCTCCGCGGTCGGTAAGTTGTCCGAACCAAATCCGAACGGGTCGTCCAGTTTGGCAAACTTCGCAGCTTGTTTAAACAGAGCCTCCGGATGAAGAAAGCGGGCGATGAAATCTGTGAAGCTAACTCCATATCCATTAGACTCCAGGAATAAGCTCACGTACATATTTAACACCTTGATCAAGCTCGGAAACTGATATTGAACGGCATTCTCCAGAGTAAGACCCAATACCACCGATTTGGTGGCAAAAATCTACTCATCAGGGGGAAGTATCTCCTCATAATATTCCCCTCTGACGGGTAATCTAGATATCTCCGCAAACTCTTCCAATGATATTGAAACCACCCGATCCGATAATAGAAACGTGTGGGTTGGGATGTTCCATTGATCCAGAAAAGATTTGATCCACCACACATGAGGAGCGTGGTAGTGAAAGAGAGATGAATAGATCGTGGGATACAACCTGGTCTTCAGTAGCAGCGATTTCTTGGCTGACAGGATATATCGAGCCCACTGCAGATAGCCAGCCGAATGACGAGGAGTCATTCCTATCATGTAAACTTGCCCCTAAGGACGCGACTCTCCTTGGCATATGCGTTGCCCTAAAATGTCCAGGGCCATCGGCGGTTGCACTGGTATTGATGTCATGGAAGGCTGAAGATGACCTTCCGAGGTCCAGTTGACCTCTTCTACTGTGTAAGTTACCAGCGGCGGGTTAGCATAATGGATCGCCGGGATCGGTTCCGAAGGCGCTGTGCAAGTAAAACTGCACCGACCTCGGATAATTTAACTGTACCATGACCCCCACGGATGAAGATACTTTTTCTCTGGGTCATAGTCCCGAATAAGTGCGAAGACTTCCCGATCTGTAGGTGTGTCGGCGAAAGCACTCTCCGAGCGCACGAAGGGGAAGGAGGAATCGGAAGCCATAGTACCTGTACAAAAAAAAGAGGAGGGATTAATTATTGTAAGGTTACTAGGCACTGTTACAAGGGTCTATAAGGCATCAACCATGCCGTATTTAAAATTTTCAAGTGCCGAACAACCTAAAGCGAGGATCTTTGCTAGATAATTAGGGTTAACAAAACATGTAAACATTTTTACATCTAAGAGAAAGGGATTACAACCTTTGTTGTCCGTTCCTTCCTTCATAAGCTCCGAGTAGTAGTCCCTTCGTCGTGATCCATGATCTCCCGGATTCAAGAGAGGCTCCACAAGTCGAATGATCCATTCTTGCTTGAAGTCTTCATTTTCGAAGATGATCTACCTTGAAGAATCTTTAACTTAAGCTCTCACTTCTCTAATCAAGTATTAGTGAAGTGAACACCCTAATCTAAGTGGCTAGAATAGATAAGGATGACGAAGTAGGAATTTAGCTCTCTTTTATTATCAATTTCTCACACTAAATCATCACAAAACTAAAAGTTAGTAAGCTTTTTAAGAAGGAAGAAAAAGATGAAGTCTTTTGTGATGAATAATGAAATTATTCCTATGGTTACAAATACAACCCTTGAGTTAAGAATGAGTGGCTTAACTCATGTAGAGAATAAACCTAGGGTGAAGGGTTTGGGTTGGGTTAGAAATATCTAAGCAAAATATCTTAACAAAATATCTAAGCTAGAAACAAAATAAAGCTTATAGAAGCTTCATGAAAAAGCTAACCCAAATCAACCCTAACTATGTTTAATCTCCACAAATCATGTTGCATTTGTAATCATAACTTGTTACAATATTATATATCACATAAATAATATATATTTGTAACAAAAGAAAATAATACAATTAATATATATCGCATATATATCAATGTATTATCCAGTGAGAAAATGAATCAATAAAGCGAGCTTATATTAGATAATGTAATGTAATATATCACATATATAATTATACATTAAATCATCGAATCAACACTTGATCCGACAATCCGGCTATATCGCATATAGCCGACTAATATAACATGTACCGATTCATCGAATCAACACTTGATCCGATGACCCGGCTATATCACATTGTTCCCCTCCGAACGGCGGCCAACGACACTGAGGGCCGTCTTGCCTGAGTTTCGGGGCAGATGCTATTTGGTTTTATCCGTCTACCTCTCCGAAGATGCCAAGTTGATTTATGGCACCGTATATCGGAGGTTTAGACGGATGCGGCCGATGTAGCAGACTTCGTCAGATTCCCTCTCGCTAAAGGGGTTTTTTGATTGTGGGGACGCTTTTCCCTGCAGGCGCAAGCCCCTGCAGTTAATTACGCTACCGCATCGCGGTAGCCACTTTCTCCTTCTCCAGAATTTCATTTCGTGTCGTGTGTGTTTTTTTTGTTTGTGGTTGCCCGTGGATTGTATACGGAGACTGAGTAATGCCGTCGCCCGTAGGACGTGGATTAGTCCAAATCCGTATTTACTTAGATTTGGGTTTGGTATTTTAGTTTAAGTATACGTTAGCCTTATTTGAGACTAAGATCAACTTAAACGTTCGTTAAGGATACGTTAGTCTGATTTGAGACTAAGATCAACTTAACGGGATCGTCTAGATCCATTTCCAGTTTAAGGACGTAGTGGTCTATTTAATATATGGCCGTCGGGACTCGTCACCTCTCTGACGACATTGAAGGATTACAACGATAGGTGTCAGAGGAGTTCAGAGATGTACCCTTGAACCAAAGTTGATTTGGAGTTTTATAGTCCATTTGAATGTTTAAGGATACGTTAGCCGTGTTTGGGGCTAAGATCAACTTAAACGGGACCGTTTAGATCCGGCAAAAGAGCATTTGGAGGCTCTATCGCTCCAGTTTAGGAACGTGGTGGTCCATGTTCCAGTTTAGGGACGTGGTGGTCCATTATTAGTTTAAGGACGTTTCGGTCCATTGCCAGCTTAAGGACGTAGTGGTCCATTGCCAGTTTAAGGACGTAGTGGTCCAATATTAGTTTAAGGACGTTTCGGTCCACGAGTTTAAGGACCCCGCAGTCCATATTCATGTGTGGTCGTTGGGACCCGTCACCTCTCTGACGACGTTGAAGGATTACAACGACATGTGTCAGAGGAGTTCGGAGATGTACCCTCGAACCGGAGGTAAATTGATTTAAGAGAGCAATCTTACTCAGTCAATTTGATTTGAGGACTTACGGCCAAAATTGGGCTAAGTCCAGTTGAAAATTTTCAACATTTTATTTGCTTTTGCATTGCATTTTTATTTGGGCTCTACCCATAAAAGATGCAGAGCATCAGTTTGTTTTGGGCTCTGCCTATTTGTAAATGATGCAAAGTATTTATCTTGTTTGGGCTCTGCCCCTTTTAAAATGCATAGCATTTTTATTATTTTGTTTGGGCTCTGCCCATCTATAAATGATGCAGAGCATCAATTTAATTAGGCCTGCTTGGTCTTTTTGATTTGGGCCTGGCCCTTTAGGAAATGAAATACATTGCATTTCAGGCGCTTTGCGCCAATCAGAGAGCGTAAGCGCTTATAGTGTTGACACGTACCGCGCAAGCGCAATGCGCTGTGCTAGCGCGCTGCGCTTGCGCTGCTGACACGTGGCGCACTCTGGTAAGTTGCGCCAATTACAGAGAGCAAAGCTCTATCTCAAAGCGCATAGCGCAAGTGGTTCAGATGCTGACACGTGGCGCTCTCCCAAGAGTACAACAGCGCAGTTTGCAAGTGCAAAGCACTATGATTTAGGAATCTTTTTAGATTCAAGAACCAATGGTTCATAAAAGTGCAAAGCACTATTTTTTTTATTTTTGTTTTTTCTTGTTTAAAGAACCAGTGGTTCATGAGAAGTGCAAAGCACTATTATTTTTTATATGAAGATCATTGATCTGGTTTTTAGATCAACGATCTATTAGAAGAAATTTCTTCTCTTTTGTGAAGGTTTTTACCTTTTTTTTGGAATTTTTCTCAGAGTTCTCTCTGTTTAAAGCTTCTTGATTTTTCAAGAAAAAAAATGTTGATGCCTTTGAATTGAGGTCTAGGGGTCTTTTTATAGTGTCCATTGTAAGTCCACGTTGCCCACCCCGGTACTTTCGGGGAGGCGGAAAACGGAATAAAAATCGAATTTTTATGAGCTTAGGCAACATGGACTAGACATTAAAGGATCTTTGCTAAACAAAAACTTGCTAAAGCTAACTAGAAACTAGCTAAGTGATAGAAAGGTTATACCTTTGGTCTTTATGTCCTTCTCTCCTTGCTCCTTGGAGTAGTGGAAGGAGGTCACCTTGTCGTCTTCTCCCGTCAAAGAAAGATCCATCCGAAAGCCTCAACCTTTGGCTTCAACTCCAAGCTAGAAGTAACTAGGGTTCAAGAAGTGCTAGTCCTTCAACCCTAGATGAGAGTAGAGATGATCAAGAGAGGGTTTTTCTCAAGCTCAAGTGTTTCTCAACACATGAGAGGGGAGAGCATGAGGGAGAGGAAGAACAAGAGAGAGAAATGAAATGATAGAATGAGAATAGATGTGAACCATTCTCACAAATATATGGGTATTATTTTAATTAGATAATTAGTAAGATAATTGTCATGGTTAATCATGATGTGACCATTATCATTTTAATTTGCAAGGATCAAAAAGCATCTTCCAAAAGAAATGATGATGGTCAAAGTGTCAACCTAGGTCAACAAGTCAAGGAAGTCAAATGGTCAACAACCATAACCATGCACAATTATTAAACTAATTATCAATTAACTATAATACACACATAAGCATTAGGGTTAATAAAATGACAATAGCCATTAACCCTAATCAAGGTCCTCTCCCTCTGTCTCAAACAACTGTGCATACGCACCCGCATTCGTGATCCGAGGAACACGAATACAATGAGAAAAACCAATCCCAAAACATATACTAGGATCCGGCTTAAACCAAAGCCCGCTAGTATAAACTGTCCGGACAGCAAACGTGCACAAGTGCGCGGATGTGAACGAACCCTGTCGCAAAACCATGCGACCTCTACTCATTTTGCCTAAAGGCGAATAGCTCTCTGTGTGGGACTCTAAAGACTCGACACTACGCTGGCAGTGGGTTTAACCACAGACCGCAAGCGGCACTAGCTGTACGTAACGGTCCCCAGGTAGATGTCGATAAGAAGACTGACGAGGTGAACCCCATCTGAACTCCTACTGAGCCTGTATGTGACAATCTCCGTACAGTCCGGTCTGTTCGTCTGATACATCGCATGGCGGGCCTAGGGGGCAGTGAACGTCGGTCCCCTAATAGCGGTACAAGTCGTGTCGGAGTGTAGCCCAGAACACCCTGAGATAACACTGGAAACCCACCAGTATATCTCGCTTGCCCTGGCCAGGGACTACTCGTGTAATGGCTCTCCTGGACACAGCGCGATGTCAACCCCCAATACCGGGAGAGACGAATCCTGTCTAACCGTCACTGCCTCCAAGTGCTTCGGGACTGCACCCAAAAACTACCTGTTTGCACGACTCCTTTGAGCCGTGGTAGGGTAGTAATCAAAGTGCAGTGGGAACACACTCGAGGCGAAGTGACAGTGTCAAGTCAACGGACTAAGCTGTACTCATGTCACCTGGGAACTGATAACTGACGATAGGTATACTACCAACCAACAGTTCCCGATGAGTCTTGTCCAGTGTACTCGTAACCTAACGAGCACCCGTATACTATCTCAAGTACGACGTACTAACGGCTGTGGGACAGACCGTCTCCCACACTGGGATGAGAAGCGCATACGCTAGTCTACTCCGGAGTATCGATGCCCTGTCTCGATAGTCTATCGACCAGGGACCTGTATAAGGATGTGCTTATAGATTACCCAGCTCCCACGAGTGCGAGCGCCATCACAACGCTGGTAATCAAGCAAAGATCCTAAGGGCTCTACTAATATGTATATCAGCAATATGCTAAAAGAAACACATGCACATATTAAAGCAGAGACAAACCAAGTAGCATACTACCATTTCGAACAAGATTGTATATACAACTGTGAATATCCCAAGCTTCCATCAAGTAATATACAAACCAGTATGATACAGTAATGGCCTCTAGGGCATATACACTAACAATCTCCCACTTGCACTAAGGCCATGTACTGGCGTATCGAAGACCTATCATCTCGATCAGCCGCTCGAACTGAGTCTGGGGCAAGGCCTTGGTGAATGGATCTGCTGTGTTATCCTCTGATGCAACCCTCCGGACCTCGATCTCTTGGCGATCCACGATCTCCCTGATCAGGTGATACCGCCTTAAGATGTGTCTGGATTTCTGATGGGACCTGGGTTCCTTCGCTAAAGCTATAGCCCCGTTGTTGTCGCAATACAGAGGTATTGGGTCAACAATGGACGGAACCACCTGAAGTTCTCTCAAGAACTTCCTCATCCAGACAGCTTCTTTTGCGGCATCAGATGCAGCGATGTATTCCGCTTCCATAGTCGAGTCAGCAACGGTTTCCTGTTTGGAGCTCTTCCAACACACCGCCCCTCCATTGAGGGTGAAGACAAAACCCGACATGGACTTGGAATCATCCTTGTCACTCTGGAAGCTGGAGTCAGCAAAGGCCTCAATCTGCAGGTCTTTTCCGCCATACACCAAGAACATCTCCTTAGTCCTTCTCAGGTACTTGAGAATGTTCTTTACTGCCATCCAATGTTTCTCCCCAGGGTTTGACTGATACCTACTTACCACACTCAGTGCATAAGCCACATCCGGTCTGGTACACAACATCGCATACATTATAGAGCCTACCGCAGAAGCGTAGGGTATAACAGACATGCGATCCCTCTCCAAATCAGTCTTGGGAGACATCTCTTTGGAGAGGGTGATCCCGTGACAAGCCGGTAGATTACCGCGCTTGGAGTCTTCCATACTGAATCTTTTCAGTATGGTGTCGATGTACCTGGACTGCGAAAATCCTAATATCCTCTTGGATCTGTCACGGTAGATCCGGATACCCAGAATGTATGAGGCATCACCCAGGTCTTTCATGGAGAACCTGTGTGACAAGAACCCCTTGACAGATTGTAGCATAGGAATGTCATTTCCTATTAAGAGAATGTCATCCACGTATAAAACGAGGAATACTACAGTTCTCGCTACAAATCTACAATAGATGCATGGTTCATCTGGATTTTTGATAAAGCCAAATTCCTTGACCGTCTCATCAAAACAGATGATCCAACTCCGCGATGCCTGCTTTAGTCCATAAATGGACTTGAGCAACTTGCACACCTTTCCGCTGCTCCCACCCTGAATGAAACCCTCTGGCTGGTCCATATAGACACACTCCTCTAAATGACCATTTAGAAAAGCTGTCTTTACGTCCATCTGCCAAATCTCATAATCGTGGAAGGCAGCAATGGCAAGAAGGATCCGAATGGATTTCAGCATAGCTACTGGAGAAAAGGTTTCGTCATAGTCCAAACCAGGTCGCTGACGAAAACCCTTTGCTACCAGTCTATCTTTATAGGTCTCAACCTGTCCATCTACACCAATCTTCCTTTTGAAGATCCACTTGCATCCTACGGGTTTTACCCCATCTGGAGCAATGTCCAACGTCCATACTTTGTTGGTGTACATGGACTCCATTTCGGTCCGCATTGCATCCAGCCATTTTACCGAGTCGACGCTCTGAATGGCTTGCTGGAAGCTAGTAGGCTCATCACAATCTATGATGCAATCCTCTCTATCCCCGTCAATGAGAAAACCGTAGTATCTCTTGGGCGGATGAAACTGCCTACTACTCCTGCAGAGTGGCGTGGGAATGTCCTGATCTTTCGAACCCTCTGGTTCTACTAAGCTTTCAGTAATAGTTTGCGGTTCTGGAATTTCTTCCAGTTCTATTGCGCTCCCACTTAATTCTTTTTCTATGAACTGGTGTTCTAGAAAATGGGCATGGCGAGAAACAAGGACTTTTTGTTCCACTTCGCAATAGAAGTAATATCCCTTGGAGTTTTTTGGATATCCCACAAACTTGCACTGTACTGAGCGTGCCTCGAGCTTGTCCGCATGCTGCTTTTTTACAAAAGCTGGACATCCCCATGTCTTAATGTGATTAAGATAGGGTCTCTTCCCACACCACATCTGATATGGTGTAGTAGGCACGGTCTTAGTTGGAACTCGGTTCAAAAGGTATGCCGCTGATTCTAGCGCATATCCCCAGAACGATCACGGCAACTCAGCGTTACTCATCATGGACCGTACCATATCCAATAGGGTTCGGTTCCGTCTCTCCGATACACCATTATGTTGCAGAGTGTATGGAGGAGTAAGCTGAGAGAGAATTCCATTCTCTTTTAAGTAACCCAGGAACTCGGCACTCAAGTATTCACCACCTCGATCAGATCTCAGTGTCTTTATACTTTTGCCTGTTTATTTTTCTACTTCATTCTTATATTCCTGGAATTTTTCAAAAGCCTCGGATTTATGTTTCATTAAGAAGACATAACCGTACCTTGAAAAGTCATCCGTAAAAGTAATGAAGTAAGAATAACCGCTTCGTGCATGTGTAGACATTGGACCGCACACGTCGCTGTGTACGAGTCCCAAGAGCTCGCTCGCTCTTTCTCCGTGTCCAGTAAACGGAGTCTTTGCCATCTTTCCTTTGAGACAGGATTGACAAGTTGCATACGATTGATATTCGAACGGATCCAAATATCCTTCTGCATGTAACTTAGTCAACCTTCTCTCATTGATGTGACCCAGTCTACAATGCCATAAGAAAGTTTTATTTATTTCTGGAGACTTTCTTTTGTGTGTATTCTGGACATTGAAAATCTGTGGTTGGTTTAATACGTATATACCGTTGTTCAATGTACCTGACCCAATCAAAACTTGATTAAGGTGAATGTTCACTACATTACTTACAAATGCAAATTCATAACCTTCTTTAGACAATAAAGATACAAAAATGATATTACAGGTTGCATTTGGTACATAATAACAACTACGCAAAACCAGAAAATGTCCATCCGACAATCCCAGGTGATAGTCCCCCACGGCCTCAGCATCCATGCTAGCACCGTTCGCAACTCTGAGGGTCATGTCACCTGTCTTCAAAACTCTACGCTTTCTCAACGCCTGCAAAGAATTACAGATATGAGATCCTGATCCGGTATCCAATACCCAGGATGTAGAGTTTATTGATAGACAGTTTTCAATAACATACACACCTGAAGCTGAAGCTGCAACTCGCTTCAAATCCTGTGTTCTGGCTTTCCAAGCCTTACAATCCTGTTTCCAGTGACCACTTTTGTGACAATAAAAGCATTCTTCCTTCCCCACTAGCTTCCCCGCTATCTTTGTTGCTTTTCCTTTTCCCTTCGTATCCACTTTACCGACACCGCCTCTTAGTTTGGCAGGGGCTTTCTTCTTCTTGCCCTTGGCTTTCGCCCTGGACCTAGAAGAGGAAGATCCTCCTACAAAAAAGTGGATGTCTCCCTACCCTTCTGTAGGGTGCCCTCAGCAGTCCTCAACATGTTCAGAAGTTCGGAAAGTTCAACCTCCTTTCCTTGCATGTTGAAGTTAAGAATGAACTGGGCGTAAGTGGAAGGAAGGGACTGGAGAATCAAATCAGTATAGAGTTCATTCTCCAACGTGGTCCCAAGGTCCGCGAGCTCCTCAATGTAGCCAATCATCTTAAGCACGTGTTCCGCTACCGATGATCCGACGGCCAACCTTGCCGAAAAAAGCTTCTTCGACACTTCGTATCTTGCGATACGAGACTGCTCTCCATACAGTTCTTTTGTATGGAGAAATATGGACTCCAGGTCAATATTCTCGTGCCTCCTCTGATGTTCGTTGTCCATCGAGGCTAGTACGAGGCATCTGGCCCTCGCGCAATCTATCTTCCATGTCTTACGGATTTCTACATCCGCGACGCTGGAGGTAGGACCTGGGACAGAGGGAGCTTTGGTGGTAAGTACATACCCCAACTTGTCATAAGTGATTGCCATCTTGACATTCCTGAGCCAATCTTTGTAGTTTGGCCCTGTCAGTATATTTTTATCTAGTAATAACTTAAGTCCGGTCATATTGAATGGTCGCTGCAATTAGGAGAGAGAAAAGAAACACTTTAGCATGATGCTCTTGCAAGTTTAGAGTGGTTTTTAGTTTGTCTAAACTGGATGGCTCCCACTGTCTCTCGAATCCCTTCTCAAACCGTAACGAAAGGATTAGTCAGGATCAATCTCACCGTACAATACTTGCTTAACCGTTCAGCCAGGCCAGTGTCGGTACTTCGAGGGAGGTTTTCCAACGCTTTCGCGAAGTTCCTTAATTAAGTAACCTCTTTTCCCTGTGGGCGTAGCCCCGCTAACACCTTTCTAGACACCTACTAAGTTTATAGCATTGATCGTTAAGTGAGAGTTTTCCCGAGGAGTAGCATATACTCACAATAGGATCGGGATCCAAATATCATCGCGTGATAAAACCGAAGGAATCCTACCAGAATCATCACACTCCAAATGGTATGCAGCGCTAGCAAGTTTCAGTACTTATGAAACTCCCGATGTGGATTTTTGCCCCATGCTCTTATGACCTTGACTTTGGCCAAAATATCATAAGTCACATGTCAAGTTCTACCCTTCATTCTCCTGGTTAATTTGGACCCACCCGTACCTACCCTTGACTTTGGCCAAAATGGCAGCACGACTGTCCCAAACCAACGCATCTATCTATGCTGCACATGAATACCCAATAGCTACCAATCACTATGCCTTGACTTTGGCCAAAATACATAGCTTGAATACTTTTTGACCATTCATGTGGAATGACGGAGGGCTACGGATGGTTTTGGCGAAACCGTGAACGTAGTGAACTTGATATAATCGATGGAACGAGATAGCTTTTAAAAGGAGTGGTTCAAGCTCCGCGTTTAAAAGTTTAGTTTTGAAAAGAACCGAGTGGTTTTCAAAGTGTTCCAATCGACTTTTACTTGGTTTATTTTCTTGCATTAGTTCTTTTAATGCGTCCCATCATTTAATCCTACCATTGCAGAAAACAACCAAAATATGACGTACGCTTATGCCATTCGCATTCGCCACGGGGCCCCGTCATCACCCGTTAGGTTACTTAACTAACGACAGAGCGGGGGCTGGGCTAGCGCGGCTGTAAAACATAAGCAACGCCTAAATAGTTATTATATATAAATATATATAGCAATGATAGACATTATAGATCACAGATGAATACATTGGATATACTAGGAATCCGCAATCCGTTCGAGCCTGCAACGAAAAACGGATTACACGGTCGCGGTGAATAGCCAAATACCCCACCCAAGACCCCTACGGGTGCGGCAAACTACCCGCCAAGTACCCGAAGCGAAGCAACCTCCCTCAACACCGTGAGTAGGCCACTCGGCACTTCGAGATACCCGGTAGTTTGTGCACCCCCTCCATGGGTCTATCCTAGGAGCAAAAACAGTAAAAAGAATTATACAATGACGGCTACAACCCCGACCCGGTTGTGCGGCCATACAAATAATAATATTACATCAATTTACATATTACAATGAATGAAAGAAAAGCAACACTCATCTCACATCCACCCCGGCAATTCACCCGCGACAATCCAACCCATTCACATACACATACCAATATCAAACACAAATCACAGATATGTATAACCCCGACTAATCGACATATAGCGATTAGCCGACGTTCAATACATACAAACATCACAGATATAACCGTCATAGTCAAAATGTAGTGAAGTTCGGAAAAAATACGGATTTATAGGCCCCCAAAAATAAATTTCTATTCTGGAAAATCTGGGCACATATAAACCATCTTAAAAATCCTAAAACCAAGCCATAAGAAAACTGCACCAAACTCGACTCAGTGAAGAGTCCAAACGGCGGCGGTTCCGCGGCAATAGCTTGCTATTGCCGCGGAAACGCGGCGGTTTAGACGAATCACTGGACCGGGTTTGGTGGTGTTCTTTAAAAAACCCTGAGACGATTTTAGGTGTATAACAAATTTTGTTTTGACCAGAAAAAATTTTAACAGAAACTAGGGTTTTTGAAAACTCGGTTTTTGGATTTTTCGGTTTCGAACTTCGTTACACTTCACTACCTAGCTAGTTTATGTTTAGTTAGGCTCTGATACCGCTGTAAGTCCACGTTGCCCACCCCGGTACTTTCGGGGAGGCGGAAAACGGAATAAAAATCGAATTTTTATGAGCTTAGGCAACATGGACTAGACATTAAAGGATCTTTGCTAAACAAAAACTTGCTAAAGCTAACTAGAAACTAGCTAAGTGATAGAAAGGTTATACCTTTGGTCTTTATGTCCTTCTCTCCTTGCTCCTTGGAGTAGTGGAAGGAGGTCACCTTGTCGTCTTCTCCCGTCAAAGAAAGATCCACCCGAAAGCCTCAACCTTTGGCTTCAACTCCAAGCTAGAAGTAACTAGGGTTCAAGAAGTGCTAGTCCTTCAACCCTAGATGAGAGTAGAGATGATCAAGAGAGGGTTTTTCTCAAGCTCAAGTGTTTCTCAACACATGAGAGGGGAGAGCTTGAGGGAGAGGAAGAATAAGAGAGAGAAATGAAATGATAGAATGAGAATAGATGTGAACCATTCTCACAAATATATGGGTATTATTTTAATTAGATATTTAGTAAGATAATTGTCATGGTTAATCATGATGTGACCATTATCATTTCAATTTGCAAGGATCAAAAAGCATCTTCCAAAAGAAATGATGATGGTCAAAGTGTCAACCTAGGTCAACAAGTCAAGGAAGTCAAATGGTCAACAACCATAACCATGCACAATTATTAAACTAATTATCAATTAACTATAATACACACATAAGCATTAGGGTTAATAAAATGACAATAGCCATTAACCCTAATCAAGGTCCTCTCCCTCTGTCTCAAACAACTGTGCATACGCACCCGCATTCGTGATCCGAGGAACACGAATACAATGAGAAAAACCAATCCCAAAATATATACTAGGATCCGGCTTAAACCAAAACCCGCTAGTATAAACTGTCCGGACAGCAAACGTGCACAAGTGCGCGGATGTGAACGAACCCTGTCGCAAAACCATGCGACCTCTACTCATTTTGCCTAAAGGCGAATAGCTCTCTGTGTGGGACTCTAAAGACTCGATACTACGCTGGCAGTGGGTTTAACCACAGACCGCAAGCGGCACTAGCTGTACGTAACGGTCCCCAGGTAGATGTCGATAAGAAGACTGACGAGGTGAACCCCATCTGAACTCCTACTGAGCCTGTATGTGACAATCTCCGTACAGTCCGGTCTGTTCGTCTGATACATCGCATGGCAGGCCTAGGGGGCGGTGAACGTCGGTCCCCTAATAGCGGTACAAGTCGTGTCGGAGTGTAGCCCAGAACACCCTGAGATAACACTGGAAACCCACCAGTATATCTCGCTTGCCCTGGCTAGGGACTACTCGTGTAATGGCTCTCCTGGACACAGCGCGATGTCAACCCCCAATACCGGGAGAGACGAATCCTGTCTAACCGTCACTGCCTCCAAGTGCTTCGGGACTGCACCCAAAAACTACCTGTTTGCACGACTCCTTTGAGCCGTGGTAGGGTAGTAATCAAAGTGCAGTGGGAACATACTCGAGGCGAAGTGACAGTGTCAAGTCAACGGACTAAGCTGTACTCATGTCATCTGGGAACTGATAACTGACGATAGGTATACTACCAACCAACAGTTCCCGACGAGTCCTGTCCAGTGTACTCGTAACCTAACGAGCACCCGTATACTATCCCAAGTACGACGTACTAACGGCTGTGGGACAGACCGTCTCCCACACTGGGATGAGAAGCGCATACGCTAGTCTACTCCGGAGTATCGATGCCCTGTCTCGATAGTCTATCGACCAGGGACCTGTATAAGGATGTGCTTATAGATTACACAGCTCCCACGAGTGCGAGCGCCATCACAACGCTGGTAATCAAGCAAAGATCCTAAGGGCTCTACTAATATGTATATCAGCAATATGCTAAAAGAAACACATGCACATATTAAAGCAGAGACAAACCAAGTAGCATACTACCATTTCGAGCAAGATTGTATATACAACTGTGAATATCCCAAGCTTCCATCAAGTAATATACAAACCAGTATGATACAGTAATGGCCTCTAGGGCATATACACTAACATCCATAAATTAGTTAAATTTGTTAGAAAGATTTTTCTCTGAGTGATTTGGGGAATTTCCCCCACCGTTGGATCTTTGATCCAAGAGCTTATGTTTTGCAGAAGAAAATCTTCTTGTTTTAACAAAAACAGAAAGATTTCTTTAAAATCTTAATTCTGTTTGGCGCAAATGTCCCAGCGTGTGACACGTGTCGCGCAGCGCAGCTGCGCTAGCGCAGAGCTGCGCTGACACGTGTCGCGCAGCGCAGCGCTTTGCGCAAAAGCGACTGCGCTGACACGTGTCGCGCAGCGCAGTGCTTGCGCAACTGAAGCTTTACTTCTATTTTTGTTTTTTTAATAGAGCTTTACTCTGATTGGGTGCGCTGCCTTGGGCGCTGCGCTGATATATCTGCGCCTGACACGTGGCGCGTTGTGCGTGTTCATATCAGATTTTTGCATTTTCATACCGCCCAATTTTTATCACATTGCATATCGGTAGATACTCTTGAGCCGTGTTTGCTAGTCAATTGCAGGATACAGGTTCTCGGCTCTAAATGGTGAAATTCATGGAAAAATACGACAAAACCCGGGTTCCTGCCAACCACAGATAAAACACGGATCTCCGCCCTTTATCCGTCTGTTGCCACACACCAGTTCAAGAGACAAAATGGCAAATCAATGTCGTTTTCATGCACAAGGCTCAATGGCAACACAAGATCCAAGAAATCTACACGGAGCTCGAGGAAATCATGACAAAAAAATCCACATCAAATCACCTTTTGACATGCTGCAAATCTGGAAGAAATGTGGAGAGATTCTGAGAAACAAAGTGTACCAAAATGATCCAAACATCAACACTAAGAACCACAGAAAATCCGAGCATCCAATCCCTCTAAAGCGCCGCGGTTCCGCGGCATTAGCATGCTTAGGCCGCGGATCCGCGGCTGTATAGTGGAGGCAGTTGACCAATTTTTGTGGGTATTTTGGTCTTTCCATTTTAGTTCTGAATGTTGCCCTAGGTTTTCATTTTCCAGCCTATAAATACCCCAGAACCTTGTGAAGCAAGGGGTGCATAATCTTGTATTTTTCTAGGTTTAGAATACTTGTTTCTTCTTCCTCTTCTCATCTCTTCTCCATTGAAAATCTTGTAGTGAGCTTTTGTGAGTGAAGAATGATGAATAAAGAAGAACCGTTTACTTATCATGCTTGTCTTGTTCTTTAGTTAACTTGTTAATTGTTGTAATTTTCATTTGATAACTTAGTTGTTGTTATTTCTTGTTGTTTCTTTCTTTCTCTTTTTCTTTATCCTTAAAACAACCATGATGCTTACGCTTGATCCTTGCCAAGGTGAGGTCGCAAATAGCTAGTTGTTATCTTCTAATCTCCTTCTTTCTATCTTCCTCTTTTGTTTTGTTATGATGTGTGAGTAGTTTCATACTTGTTAGAGTAGGATAAGGGAAGTTTGAGAGAAGGAAATCTCTCTCACTCTTTCCTTGCCCAACATCTTAAATCGACTCCCGTTAATTGAACCACAATCCGCTCCTTACGGCACCCTATCCTACATGATAGCGGTGATTCCGTAGTGAGACCGGTTGTGGTTGAATTAACCGGAGGTTATGACTAAGAGCCAAGAACGGACGGACAAGCACCAAAAGGAAGAACTTAAGCGTTGGAAAGCCTAGCTTATACTCGCAAGTTCCTTCCTAGTCGTGCTAATCCCCGTTGTTGCCGATTACCGTAACACCGATATTAAGAGTGGCAATGAAAGAAGTGAGGGACTCCTAACTCAAACTAACCTAATCCTAACCCTAAAAAGCTTTCTTTACTTATCATTTTAACACTTAGATAATCACAAACAAATCTGGAAAACTGGACTTAACTCGTTAAAGCACATAGAAAAAGATTCCCATCTCCCTGCGGACGACCCGTACTCAACCGGCTAGCTACAAGCGAAACCGTCTTGATTGCGGTAATTAATTAAACTTGAACACGCAGAATCTCTACCAATCAAATGGCGCCGCTGCCGGGGAGACGGTAGTTTATTTCCTTGTGTAATTTCGGGTTAACTTGTGAATATAATTATAACCGAAAAACAAAACAAAAAAATATACTTTGTAAAAAAAAATCATTTTGTTATTTTTGATTAGTTTTTGTGCAAGTGTGCAGGATAATACGGAATTCGAGTTCAGTACCAAAGACGTGGGATATTCAAAGTTCAAGTTCAGTGCCAAAGACGTGGGAAGATAGACCCACATTTCGCGGCTACACCGCGACGGATCAAAACGAAGCAAACGGTCTACTGTAAAAATCTGGAGCAGATACAGTAAGCAAATCAAGATTCAGCAACTCCATACAAGCAGAGGACTCCTAGAACAACACACCCAAAAATTTTGGAAGCATGATCCCTCCACATAGCCGCGGAACCGCGGCCTAAGCAGGTGTTTGGCCGCGGAACCGCGGCCATTTAGTGTCTTCGGGGTGCTAAATTTTTCTGGTGAGTTTCTCTCTTCTCTCCCACTCCTCTGGACTCCAATAAACTGCTGCAGATTTCTTTGCGCAAACTCTCTTCCCCCTTCCAATAAACTGTTCTTGTGCAGGATTCTTTGCGCCGCGCTAAAAATAAAAATTGTTTGCAGTTGATTTGTTATCGCTTTGCATTCATTAATACGGACTTAAGGGGCTTGAAACCAATTCAGATTGGGTAGGGATATCATCACCCTTCCCAGGACCCCAGAAATCACAAAAAGCATATGCATTGACCATTGTTAAATTAAAAAATACTAGACTCAGCCCTAAGGACTTCGTGCTCATTAGGACAGAGGACTAATTACAGGCATCGGCCGTTTATCCTATCCTGACTTTGCGGTGTCTAGGCAAGTGTGACGAAGGCAAGTGGTTATTTAATTAAGGAACTTCGCGAAAGCGTTGGACAACCTCCCACTTACCTGGCACTTATCTGGCCGCAATTGGCGGAGAAGAGGCGGTTTGAGGTCCTGTTTCTAGTTCTTTGGAACAGTTAGGAGCTGTCTAGTTGACCTAGGTGACCACTAGATCTAGGTGTGATTGTGCATATCTTGTTTGTGATTGCTTAAAGCCGTAAGTCCGTACATATTTCTGTAAAGCTCTTTCAAAAAAAAAAAGGAAAAAATCAAAAACTTTTATAAAAACTTGCCCTTTGTCGCCAAAATCCATTTTTCACCCACCACCCATCGCCTTTCTCCATTGACGTTTTCTTACCCTCAACTTCTCCGCTTTGACTATACTAAACTCGTTTAGTGTATGTCCGCTTGGACTCAGGACACTAGCGCCCGCCTAGTCCGTGTTACGTTAGTCGCTACCGACTACGCGATCGACTCAGACGTCGAAACTCCGTCCACTCCTCTTTCACCTTTACCTTTGCCGGCCAACTCCGACGTTGACCGAAATTCTGTTCATACATCTTCACCTTCACCATCACCAACCTCTTCTTCCGCGATGTCAGGATTTAATCCGAACATCTCTTTGACTACCCCTGGATTGGCTCCACCTCTTACGGAGACCAATAACCCACCACCACCGCCTGTTGTAGCGCCGCAGCGAATCGCGCTCCAGGATCGTTTCTATCCCACCCGTTCTGCACTTCCCACCTGCCTTTCTCTTCCACCGGCCAATGGGGATAATTTTGAAATTAAGCCCCACTTCATCAACATGCTTCCACGATTTCATGGGCTTGAATCTGAAGATGCCTATATCTTCATCAATAAATTTCAAAACGTTTGTGCCATGATGAAAACTACCCAACTGTCGGACGATGCTATACGCTTACGGGTCATTCCGTTCACTTTATGCGATCTTGCTGAAAAATGGCTGTATAGCACCGCTTCCCATTCCATAACCAGTTGGGACGAGTTTGTAAAAGCGTTTCTAAAGAAATTTTATCCGAATCATAAAACCGCAAGGATCCGCAATGAAATCAACCAATTCTCTCAGCTTCCTTCTGAACCCTTCTGGAAGTGCTTTGACCGGTACAAAGACCTTCTTGTTCAGTGTCCTCACCACGGTATAGAGAAATGGCAACTTTGCCAAACCTTATACGAGGGCCTGAACCCAGCAACGAAGCAATTGTTGGAAACCATCTGTCAGGGCCACTTCCTATCCAAATCTGACGAGGAAGCGTGGCAATTCTTTGACGACTTTGCGGAACAAACGCTACAATGGGAGAGCACCAGACCGACTTCTTCTTCTTCTACCTCCACTTCGACCAGTCAGTCTAGGGTAGGAATTCACCAACTTGACGTCTCTATTGCGATGAAAGCTGAAATGGCCGCAATAACGAGAAAACTTGAAGCGATAGAGAGCAAATTCTCTTCCCCTGCTCCTACCCATGTTCTTCCCATTTGTACCATCTGCGCTTGTTGTTCCGATCCTTCTCACTTGACCGAAGAGTGTCCTTACAATCCACCATCGCAAGGACAGGATCAGGTTAATGCTGCATTTCAGCAAAGACCGAGGAATGATCCATACTCTTCCACCTACAATCCCGGTTGGAGGAACCATGCCAATTTCGCCTGGAATCAGAATCAGAATCAATTCCAAGGCAACAATTTCCAAAGGGCCCCTCCGCCGCAACAACAAGCGCAACAACAAACTCAGCAGCAGTTTCAGCAACCCTTCCAACCCCAACCTTTCCAAAATCAGACGAACAACTTTGCACCCAACAATTCTTTTCCACCAAACAACTTTGTTCAGTCAAACAACGATAAGGTTTCCTCGCTCGAACGAAGTCTGGAGGCGTTCGTCAAACAATCGACTCAATCCACTGCCAACATCCAGTCTTCCATTCAGTCCTTAGTGCAACACACTGCCGCTCACGGGCAGAGCATCAAAACCATCGAGGCACAGATTGCACAACTGAATGCGGCCTTAAGCGAGCGAGAGAAGGGGAAGCTCCCGTCCCAACCACTCCCAAATCCCGGTCACCCACAGAATGTACATGTTGCTCTTGAACAACAGAATCATAATGTGAGTGCCGTGACCACATTGAGATCGGGAAGGATGCTGCAAAACAACATCGGCACACGGATCAATGATGACACCCCGGCCGCTTCTTCTTCTACTTCTTCTTCTTCGTCTCCTGCTTCTTCATCTTCTGAGCCTGTTCTCCGTTCTTCACAAGGCTCTCCTTCCTCTTCTTCTGCTTTGAATGGACCCACTTCTCACTCCACGAAAACACCTGTTCTGGGATCCGTTCCTACTCCACAATCTCCTCCACAAGCATTAGACTCAACCAATTTTAAAAACGTCCCATTTCCAAACCGGTTGAGGTCTAATAAACAAAATCCTCAAATGGAGAAGATTCTGGAGTTATTTAAGCAGGTTAACATTAACATTCTTCTTTTAGATGCTGTCCAACAAGTCCCGTCCTACGCAAAAATCTTAAAGGACTTGTGCACGAAAAAGAGGAAGTCTCAGGTACCCAAGAAAGTTTTCTTGGCTAGTGCTGTGAGTGATGCCCTTACCCAATCTTTATCAAAAAAACGGAAGGACCCTGGCTGTCCTACGATTTCTATTACCATTGGGGATAAGAACATCAACCGCGCACTATTAGATCTTGGTGCCAGTATTAACCTGCTTCCGTACTCAGTATACGAGCAATTAGGCGTAGGAGAGCTGAAACCCACACACTGTACTCTCCAAATGGCCGACCGATCGATCACCCATCTTAGGGGTGAGCTAGAGGATGTGTTAATCAAAGTTGGGGACTTCATATTCCCCGTTGACTTTATTGTATTAGACACACAGCCTGTAGCTAACCCCCGGAATCAAATTCCGGTGATACTCGGTCGCCCATTCCTTGCAACCTCAAATGCTGTGATCAATTGTCGCAATGGTTCGATGAACCTCTCTTTTAGAAACATGACGATTGAACTCAACATTTTTAGGTTGGGGAATCAGCCCGCCGAACCTAATGCTCATATACTGGACGTCTGCTCGATCCAGGAGATCACCCCAGAAGAATGTGAATTCGAGGAGTTTCTGTTCGAACACGATAATCTTGACGCCACTAGTGCGTTCCTCCTCGAACCTGCTGCTGTTTCTGCGCCCGACAACGACTACGAGTGTTTTACGTTCTCGAACGATCTTAACCGCGCACAACCCGAGTTTGAATCTTTCGAATTTCCGGATGAGTTACCTGAACCATCCAACTCGGTCGCTTACACTCGTTTTAAACCTTTGCTGGAGTCCTTTGAGTTCGAGACCTCTGCACCAATCTTACCTTCAATCGTTTCACCTCCAACGCTCGAACTCAAGCCTTTGCCGTCTCACCTTAAGTACGCTTACTTAGGTGAGAACGAGACCCTCCCTGTCATCATCTCGGCTTCTCTAGCTCCAGAGCAAGAGAAAGCCCTTCTCGCGGTCTTGCACAGCAACAGGCAAGCTTTTGGCTGGTCCATGGCGGACATCAAGGGGATTAGTCCCCTGATCGTTGAGCATCACATTCATCTGATGGATGATGCCAAACCAGCCCGGGATCCACAAAGACGACTCAATCCAGTCATGAAAGAGGCTGTGAAGAAGGAGATCGTAAAATGTCTAGATAGTGGTATCATTTACCCTATCTCTGATAGCCAGTGGGTGAGCCCCATTCATGTTGTCCCCAAGAAGTCGGGCATCACGGTCATAACCAACGAAGCGAACGAGTTAATCCCTACTCGCACCCAAACTGGGTGGCGAGTATGCATCGATTACAGAAAACTCAACGCCGCAACGCGGAAAGACCACTTTCCGCTACCTTTCATTGACCAGATGCTTGAACGATTGGCCGGACACGAGTACTACAGCTTTCTTGATGGCTACTCCGGCTATAATCAGATTCCCATCGCCGAAAAAGACCAGGACAAGACCACATTCACTTGTCCGTTCGGCACGTTTGCATATCGACGCATGCCCTTTGGGTTATGCAATGCGCCCGCTACCTTCCCGTGGTGTATGATGGGAATCTTCTCAGACATGGTAGAAAAATTTCTGAAGATTTTCATGGATGATTTCTCCATCTTCGGCGATTCCTTCAACGAGTGTTTGCTGCATCTTGACGCTGTCCTTACCCGATGTAAGGACAAGAAACTCACTTTGAATTGGGAGAAGTGCCACTTCATGGTGCGTGAAGGTATTGTCTTAGGACATATCATCTCGCAAAATGGCATAGAGGTTGACAAAGCGAAGATTGAGGTCATTTCCAATCTCCCTCCTCCCCGATGCGTCAGAGATATCCGAGCCTTCCTTGGCCATGCCGGTTTTTATAGACGGTTCATCAAGGACTTTAGCAAGATTGCTAGGCCCTTGACTCTTTTGTTGGCCAAGGATACGCCATTCGACTTCAACTCGAGCTGTGTGACTGCATTCGAGTCATTGAAATGCTCACTCACTTCTGCTCCCGTTCTTTCTTCCCCTGACTGGACGCACCCATTTGAGATTATGTGCGATGCATCCGACTTTGCCATTGGTGCTGTCCTTGGACAACACATCAACAAGATGCCGCACGTAATCTATTATGCGAGCCGAACCCTGAAAGATGCCCAACTCAATTATACAACAACTGAGAAGGAATTCTTGGCTGTTGTATTTGCTTTAGAAAAGTTCAGGCCCTACCTCATCGGCTCTCCAGTCATCGTCTACACAGACCATTCTGCTCTGCGCCATCTTTTTGCGAAGAAAGATGCAAAATCTCGGCTAATACGTTGGATCCTCTTGCTTCAAGAGTTTGACCTTGTCATTAAGGACAAACGAGGATGTGAAAACGTAGTTGCTGACCATCTCTCACGACTTCCTTCTTCGCCTTCGCTTCCAATTCCTATCAATGACGTTTTCCCAGATGAACAGCTCTTAACAGTATCTTGCGAACCCTGGTTCGCAGATATTGTGAACTATTTGGCCACAGGATTACTACCGACTGAATGGTCAAGTCAGGACAGACTTCGCTTCTTATCCCAACTAAAACACTTTTACTGGGACGAACCCTATTTGTTCAAGTACTGTCCCGACCAGATTATCCGTCGGTGTGTCCCTGACGAGGAATTCAAGAGTGTGCTATCATTTTGCCACGATCAAGCGTGTGGCGGGCATTTTGGCCCCAGAAAGACAGCTGAGAAGATCTTGCAATGTGGTTTCTACTGGCCACAACTCTTCAAAGACGCTCATGACTATTGCAAGACTTGCTCCCGGTGCCAACACTTGGGCCGGATATCCCGGAGGAACGAGATGCCGCTCCAACCGATCTTGGTTGTGGAGATTTTCGATGTTTGGGGGATAGATTTCATGGGGCCGTTTCCCAGCTCTTTTGGGAACTTGTACATCCTTCTCGCTGTTGATTACGTCTCTAAATGGGTCGAGGTTGTGCCCAGCCGGACAAACGACAACAAGGTTGTCGTTAGGTTCCTTAAAGAAAACATTTTTTCCCGGTTTGGGCACCCCCGAGCGATCATTAGCGACAATGGAAGTCATTTCTGCAACAAGACTTTCGAGGCCTTGATGCGAAAATATTCCATTAATCATAAGCTCTCTACGCCCTACCACCCCCAAACCTGCGGGCAGGCCGAAGTTTCAAATCAGCAAATCAAGCAGATACTGGAGAAGACGGTTTCCAAAAACCGTAAGGATTGGTCGCTGAAACTCACTGATGCCCTTTGGGCATTTCGAACCGCTTATAAGACCGACCTTGGCATGTCTCCCTATGGGCTTGTGTATGGAAAAGCCTGCCACCTACCTGTCGAAATAGAGCATCGCGCATTTTGGGCGATAAAGGAGCTGAATCTGTCTCTTGAAGATGCGGGCAGCCATCGGAAGCTGCAGTTGAACGAACTGAGCAAGCTTAGGGATGAGGCTTACGATAACGCGGTTGTCATTAAGAACCGAACGAAGGTGTTTCATGATAAACACCTTTTGCGCAAAACCTTCGTACCTGGTCAGCAGGTACTGCTTTACGACACCCGACTTCACTTCCATCCAGGAAAGCTCAGATCTCGCTGGAAAGGGCCGTATTTTGTGCGGAATGTGTATCCGCAGGGCGCTGTGGATTTGGAGAATCCGAAGGACGGTTCATTTTTCAAAGTGAACGGACACCGACTTAAACCGTACCTTAGCGCCGAACCAACAGAGGAGCTCCTGGTCTTACAGGAGCCGGTTTACCCTGCATAATCTTCCTCTGCCTACCTCCAAACTTCAGTTTTCCAGCCAAGAACAAGTGGACACTGTTCCAAATAAGTTTGGGGGTATGTATAAACCATTTTGTATATATTTGTGGATATTCTTTTTCTTTTTCTTTTTATTAAAACCAAAAAACAAAAATAAAAAATTGTGTCTCGCTAACCGACAATTTTGACCCTTCAAATGATCTCTTCATGCAATGACAGTGAGGACACTGTCCAGTTTAAGTTTGGGGGTACGCTCGGTACGCATTTCTAACCTTCGCATTCATATGTATATTTTGCATCTGCATATTAAAATCCATAAAATCCATAAAAATCTGAAAATTTTCTAAAAACATAAAAACTTTTTTTTTGTCAAGTTAGCTAGTGGGAGGACTCTGATTCAACATTTCGACGGTTTTGTTTGATAAGATAAGAATAACTAAATCTTATATTTTAGATTTTGAAAACCTGAAAGATAACTCTCCTTTGAAGTTAACTATAGTTGATATACGTCTTTACATCACACTACACGTGTCGTGAGTTTTGGAAATTAGATGACAAGTCTTTTTATGTCTAAAAACTTTTAAATGGATAAATGATTTTCTGAGGATCAAATAGGTTTGTTCGGAAATAAGTAATATCAAGAATAGTTTATGAAGTAAGTGAATATGAAGGAATGTTATTGATACCTTAATTGGAATTTAGTCTGAAAAATAACCCATCTGGAACTTGATTGGAATGATTACACACCAAAACCCACTAAACACGTCTTTTATCCAAAAAAAATAATTGAACTGCCAGTTATATCTCCGTTCGTATTGAATCATCATGATTTTCACGCCAAACTGTCTTTTGTTTTTGGACCTAGGTAACTTGAGTAATTAAGTCCGCTGGGGTGTTTCTACACCTAATGCCCTAAAGCCAACTGGTTTGGGTGCATTGGCCCAAAACTCGCTAAGAAACCTAGAAAGTCCAGTTTAAAACAAAGTCAAGCAAGTGTTCTCTCCGAGTTAAAATTCCTAACGGTTCTTTGTGTGAGAATAATCTTGATAAAAGACAGGCTTTTATAAAAAATTTAGCGGAGATATGAAGGTTTTATTCTATGATAAAGACTATTGCACGTTCACAGAGGTATGTATGAAATGAAAACAAGAAAAGGTGGAGTGAAAAATAAGACCTGGTTTCCTGTTAAGGAAGATAGAAATTCTAAAGTTGAAACTTTACTGAAAAACGAAACTTGAAAAATGCTTAACTCTTTATAAAACTTATGTGAACCTTTCAAAATTTTTATCTGGGCTTTATTGTGTGACATGATGACGTAAATCGATCCTTCTGGAAACTTAACGACACTATTTGCACTGCACGTAAAGACATATAAAATCTGTAGTTAAATAAGAAGCGAGGTGTGAAAAATAAAGGTTCGATAATCTAGACTTAGGATAATAGAATTGTTATTTTCTGAAACAAAACTTTAGGGTTTGAATCTTAGTTATTTTACAAAACTAGCTTGACCGGATTTTGTGGGTAGTATCCACTGAAAACCCTCAGGAGACAACACTCCTCCTACTAGGGACACCTAGAGGTTTAACGGCTTATTGCACATGCTCAGTGCAATCGCGTTCCCTGCGAAAGTGAGGTTAGGAAATTTTTTGTGAATAAATTGGCTTTGCTCGGGATGAGCAAATGATAAGTTTGGGGGTATTTGTTCATATCAGATTTTTGCATTTTCATACCGCCCAATTTTTATCACATTGCATATCGGTAGATACTCTTGAGCCTTATTTGCTAGTCAATTGCAGGATACAGGTTCTCGGCTCTAAACGGTGAAATCCATGGAAAAACACGACAAAACCCGGGTTCCTGCCAACCACAGATAAAACACGGATCTCCGCCCTTTATCCGTCTGTTGCCACACACCAGTTCAAGAGACAAAATGGCAAATCAATGTCGTTTTCATGCACAAGGCTCAATGGCAACACAAGATCCAAGAAATCTACGCGGAGCTCGAGGAAATCATGACAAAAAGATCCACATCAAATCACCTTTTGACATGCTGTAAATCTGGAAGAAATGTGGAGAGATTCTGAGAAACAAAGTGTACCAAAATGATCCAAACATCAACACTAAGAACCACAGAAAATCCGAGCATCCAATCCCTCTAAAGCGCCGCGGTTCCGCGGCATTAGCATGCTTAGGCCGCGGATCCGCGGCCGTATAGTGGCGGCAGTTGACCAATTTTTGTGGGTATTTTGGTCTTTCCATTTTAGTTCTGAATGTTGCCCTAGGTTTTCATTTTCCAGCCTATAAATACCCCAGAACCTTGTGAAGCAAGGGGTGCATAATCTTGTATTTTTCTAGGTTTAGAATACTTGTTTCTTCTTCCTCTTCTCATCTCTTCTCCATTGAAAATCTTGTAGTGAGCTTTTGTGAGTGAAGAATGATGAATAAAGAAGAACCGTTTACTTATCATGCTTGTCTTGTTCTTTAGTTAACTTGTTAATTGTTGTAATTTTCATTTGATAACTTAGTTGTTGTTATTTCTTGTTGTTTATTTCTTTCTCTTTTTCTTTATCCTTAAAACAACCATGATGCTTATGCTTGATCCTTGCCAAGGTGAGGTCGCAAATAGCTAGTTGTTATCTTCTAATCTCCTTCTTTCTATCTTCCTCTTTTATTTTGTTATGATGTGTGAGTAGTTTCATACTTGTTAGGGTAGGATAAGGGAAGTTTGAGAGAAGGAAATCTCTCTCACTCTTTCCTTGCCCAACATCTTAAATCGACTCCCGTTAATTGAACCACAATCCGCTCCTTACGGCACCCTATCCTACATGATAGCGGTGATTCCGTAGTGAGACCGGTTGTGGTTGAATTAACCGGAGGTTATGGCTAAGAGCCAAGAACGGACGGACAAGCACCAAAAGGAAGAACTTAAGCGTTGGAAAGCCTAGCTTATACTCGCAAGTTCCTTTCTAGTCGTGCTAATCCCCGTTGTTGCCGATTACCGTAACACCGATATTAAGAGTGGCAATGAAAGAAGTGAGGGACTCCTAACTCAAACTAACCTAATCCTAACCCTAACAAGCTTTCTTTACTTATCATTTTAACACTTAGATAATCACAAACAAATCTGGAAAACTGGACTTAACTCGTTAAAGCACATAGAAAAAGATTCCCATCTCCCTGCGGACGACTCGTACTCAACCGGCTAGCTACAAGCGAAACCGTCTTGATTGCGGTAATTAATTAAACTTGAACACGCAGAATCTCTACCAATCAGTGCGCAGCGCAAAGGATCTGAAGCGTTGCTTTATTTATTTCAGTTTTAATTTTCAATACAGAGCTTTGCTCTGATTGGGGGAAACAGAAGCGTTGCTTCGTTTCCCGCCTTGGAATTTGAACAGAGATTTGCTCTGATTGGGATAAACAAATGCCCCCCCACCGTTGCGCTTACGTGGCCTTCCAAACGTGAGCGCAGCGGTGGCAGAATTCCAACCATCGCGGCAACTCTTGGAAGTTGAAAGTCAAATGCCTATAAATAGGACCTTTAGTCCTTAGATGATTTTCATCTTCACAATTTTATTTTCAGAACTCAGAGCCCTGCTCTTTTGTTTAACACTTTTAAAAGTTCAAACTTTAGAGAATTTTAGGTAAAAATATTAATTTTGATTAAATTAAATCAATTTTAAGAGCTTTGCTCTCCATAGATCCCTGATCTAAAGAAGACCCATTTAGGGTTTCACTTAGCAGAGCTTTGCTCTAAAGGGGTCTAAAGAGAACTAAAGGGAACCCAATTAGGGTTCCATTAATAGAACTCTACTCTCTGAAAAATTTTCCTTGGATTTTCTTAATTAATGGAGCTTTGCTCCTTCCAAATCACATAGAAGAACTCTTAAGAGTTCTTCATGGATCTTGGAAGTTAAAGATGGCATTTGATATTATTATCATTATTATATTATCTTTGTAGAGCAAAGCTCTCAATGTTCTCAAGGGATTTTCTTCAAATTCTCTTCATAACTGATCTTGATCGGTGTCACTCCTGTCTGCAAAGCATTGCTCTCAGGGAGTTTAACTTTTAACCCTCTGTATCTTCTTATCTGCTAATCTCCCTGTACTGCTTTCTTCAGGTATCATGGTGGTGCGTCTATAT
Source organism: Agapanthus africanus (assembly GCA_030015575.1). NCBI lineage: Eukaryota > Viridiplantae > Streptophyta > Magnoliopsida > Asparagales > Amaryllidaceae > Agapanthus > Agapanthus africanus. Next base: position 86,326,153 of record CM057344.1, on the reverse strand, counting down.
AGCCTGCATGAGTTCATCACTTATGAGGACATCTGTACACAGGGCCGTCAACAAAACCAGGAGTTTACAGATGCCCAGTGTGCGGAAGTCATGGGTCGCCTCAACGCAAGCGGTGGTTGGCTGCTTCCTCGTCGTTCAGCTCTCTTGAAGGTCGTGCTGGGAGCAATATGGAGAGCACTTCCAGGGTTTCACGAGGCCCTACCGCTCAATGCGCTGGATGATACCGAAGACAATATGCATTCAGTATACCTGACGGGGCTGATCTCGAAGAAACGGCGGGACAGCCTCATTGACATCCTACATCAAATTTTTCAGCAGACGACGATAGTTGCTACTTACCGAAGGCCGGATGGGCTTGCCGAGGATCTTGACACACAGGAGCGCGAGAGGCTGCCCACAAGAATAATCAGAAATGCTAGAAGAACTCTGGATGGCCTTACTTTTGAATTCCTCAATCCGTGCCCCGGATCCGAGGTTATACCTTTGTAAACATTTTAATAATGTTATTATTTTTTTCTCCGTGATTGTAAGAACCCATTTTTATGATGTGAATAGAAAATTTCCATTTCAGCTTGTCTTATTCTTCGTTCTGAACCGTTTGCACATGCATGAATGAGTATGTCTTGAACACTTGATCAAATGTAAATCGGATGTTCTATCTGTTACTCTTTTATTATCAGCATGCTGTCTTGATAAACATAATTGGCAGATAATAGAGTAAACATCTTGATTTCTTCACGAGATAGCGATGGCTTAGGCTGCAGGTTCAGATCTGCCGCCTAAGACTTTTCAACTCTATGATCCGTGAGGGTCTCATAGAGACTTTTCTCCCTACGGATCGAGAGGATCTCGTAGGTGGGTTTTCTCCTTAGGAATCGTGAGGATTCCTAAGTGTGTTTTCTCTTATAAGTCGTTAGGATCCTATAAGAGAATTTTCCCTCTTACGAGTCGAGAGGACCCGTAAGTGGTTGTTTCCCTCCTTGTCGAAATTCGACGTTGGAAAGTGAGACCCGTGGATGGTATGCAAGAGACCGTTTTGGGCCAACTTGCAGGGTCCCAGTGCTTAGGAAACAGGCTTCTTTTATGCTCATTGCCTAAGGCTTTATCTCACGAGTCGAACCGCCTCAAGAATTTCTCGCAAAGACATCAATTTCTTCACAAGTCGAGACGAATTGAGCGTTTCTCGCAAGAACATCCTAACGTCGCATTTAACCTATGTTCTTTACGACAGAAGCCCGTTAAGGTCGGTGGTACTTAGGGTTTTGGCCATCGTACCGTCGCATAAGTTGATATAGTCCTCAATAGACAATCGTGCTATTCGAGTAGCCCTGCGACTGCCGTGTCTCTGATCCCTTCGGGGGCTGGACAAGACGTCTTCAAGCAATCTTCCTAGGCAGTTTGACCGTCGGAAGAGCAAGCGTTAGGGATTTGCCATGCCGCTTTTTACTTGAGGTTAGGCTCATTTTGGCGAGCCCCGATGAGTCATAACCACTCCGCGCTGGTATGGGATGATCTCCGATAGTCTTTCAGGTTTTATGTGAGTTGCCGTCAAGACCCTGAAGCTAGGAATTTGGCATTCGCTTCGTTTTGCTGGCATCGCGTCTGCTGTATCGAGATGAATGTCGAGGTTGTTTTAGTTTGCTGATGAACCGTCGAAGTTTGGAACTAGGGATTTTGTTATGGCTCCGTTTGTTTGATTGTCGCGTCCGAATCCCGCTGGAGGAAGAACACTGGGGGTGACAACTCGTCTACTGTATCGAAACGAACGTCAAGGTGGAGCTGGAATTTTGCCGTGGCTCCGTTTGTTTGATTGTTGCGTCCGAATTCTACTGGAGGAAGAACGCTGGGGTGACAACTCGTCTGCTGTATCAAAACGAGAGTCGAGGTGGAGCTGGAATTTTGCCGTGGCTCTGTTTGTTTGATTGTCGCGTCCGAATCCCGCTGGAGGAAGAACGCTGGGGTGACAACTCGTCTGCTGTATCGAAACGAGCGTCGAGGTGGAGCTGGAATTTTGCCATGGCTCCGTTTGTTTGATTGTCGCGTTCGAATTCCGCTGGAGGAAGAACGCTGGGGTGACAACTCGTCTACTGTATCGAAACGAACGTCGAGATGGAGCTGAAATTTTGCCGTGGCTCCGTTTGTTTGATTGTCGCGTCCGAATCCCGCTGGAGGAAGAACGCTGGGGTGACAACTCGTCTGCTGTATCGAAACGAACGTCGAGGTGGAGCTGGGATTTTGCCGTGGCTCCGTTTGTTTGATTGTCGCGTCCGAATCCCGCTGGAGGAAGAACGCTGGGTGACAACTCATCTGCTGTATCGAAACGAACGTCGGGGTGGAGCTGGGATTTTGCCGTGGCTCCGTTTGTTTGATGATGTTGCGTCTGCTGTGTCGAGACGAACGTCGAGGTGGTGACTATTCCACACTGGTGTGAGACGATCTCCAGTTGTCTTTCTGGCTTTATATGGGTTGCCGTCAAGACCTTGAAGCTAGGAATTTAGCCTTTGCTTCGTTTGCTTTGTCATATTCGAAGCTTGTTGGAGGAAGAACGTTATTGTTGACATTGCGTCTACTGTATCGAGGCGAATGTCACACTTGTCTCTAGGTTGTTGTTGAACCGTCGAGATTTGGCTTCGCTTTTTGGCGGAGCCTGTCGGGAAGGTATGGTTCCCTCTTTGTTTGTGCCCCTGGATTGTATACAGGGATTGCTGTGCTATCGTCTGTAGGGCAAAAGTTTTATCATCATCATCATTTTTTTTATTTTATTTCCGCGATGCTCTATCATTTCAGCTTTTATATCGCGAAGGTCGCGATTGCCCATTCGTTTCGGCTATTTTTCGCGGTGCCCAATCATTTCGGCTATTTATTTTATTTTTACTCGCTGCTTTTTATTGCGAGTTGCCCAATCATTTCGGCTATTTTGCATGCATACGTTTTTACTTGCCGCTTTTTATTGCAAGTTGCCCCATCATTTCGGCTATTTCGTATGCATGTGTGGCTCGCTGATTTTTTATCGCGAGTGTGGAACTTGGAATCTGACACCAATCTCAGCATCAGCATCGCTACAACTGGAATATTTCCAGGAGCGAATCATCATTTGCCATGAGGGGACTTGGAATTTGATACCGTTTTAGGCATCAGTATCGCCACAACTGGGATATTGCCAGGAGCGAATTATCATTTGCCTTTGTCGATGTCGAACAAAGATGGCTTAGTAAACAGGGTTAGGATTCTGTCGACTAAGGCTTTTGACTTCATGAGCCGTAAGGGTCTCACAAAGGTATTTCTCCCTACAAGTCGTGAGGATCTCGTAGGTGTGTTTTCTCCTTAGGGATCGTGAGGATTCCTAAGTGTATGTTCCCATGTAAGTCGTAAGGATCTTACAAAAGGGTTTTCTCTTTATAAGTCGAGAGGACTTGCAAGGGTTGTTCACCGTATGGACATATCCCCAGTCACGGATGGGACTTGGTTAGGGAATGGTTATTCGCGCCCGTGGATTGTATACAAGAGCCAGTATTGAACCACTTGTAGGGCAATATCGGAGGTTGTGGGGGTTGCTTAAGAACAGGTTCAGGTCTCTGTAACTTAAGACTTTCAAATCTTATGCGCCGTGAGGGTCTCATAATAGAGTTCTCCTTACGAGTCGTGAGGATCTCGCAAGTGTAATTTCTCCTTAAGAATCGTGAGGATCCCTAAGTGTGTTGCTCCCTTGTGAGTCGTAAGGATCTCACGCAGGTGGTTTCTCCTTACAAGGTCGAGAGGATCCTGTAAGCGTCTTTTAACGAGGTTGCGCCCTTTCGGGTTTTCACAAACACTCACCGGTAGCCCTGCTGTTTTTACTCACGGAGCCCTTTCGGGTTTTCATCCGTGCCCATTTTGCTTGTGGACATACCGTTTTTTTTATTCTTTTTTTTTTATAACGAGGTCGCGCCCTTTCGGGTTTTCACGAACACTCGCAGGTAGCCCTGCTGTTTTTACTCACGGAGCCCTTTCGGGTTTTCATCCGTACCCATTTTGCTTGTGGACATACCGTTTTTTTTTGGTACGTCAGCCTGAAGATGCTGTGGGTTGGGAGTAGTTTAACGACGTTTCGGTCATTTGCAAGTTTTAGGACATTGCGGTCCGCCGTTAGTTTAAAAACGTTTCGGTCCGGTGTCGCCGTATTTGAGGCGAATATCTAGTTTATTGACTTTTCGGTCTAGGGGCTTTCTCTATGACTGACCATGATGCCCCCGGCGTATCCATCTTTCTCAGAGCATGCGGTTGTGGCGGGTTCACCTTCCAATTTTCGGACAACGCGAACTTGCCCTGTTGGTATTGGTCTTCAACCCAGTTCTTAAAGACGTAGCAATCCTCGATCAGATGACCTACCGTTTGATGGTAAGGGCAATAATTAGGATTATTAATATCGCCTGGCCGCAACGGACGTTTTGGACTCGGCAGATTGATGAGTCTGTCGCACACTGCCAGCTCGAACAGTCCCCTTGTTTTATCTTGCGGAAACGAGTAAGGACGTTTCAACTTTTCCTGGAGGGGTTGCCGCTTGTTGCTTTGGCGAGCAACCGGTCTAGGGTCACTTAATTGTTGTTGAGCGCTGGCGACGAAGGCCGTTTTTCCTTTTCCTTTATCCTTTTTGTTCGCTCCGTTGTTTGCGGGGCCGGGATTTTTTCGAGTAGCGTGCGATTGCATGGCTGAACGTTCTCACAGCTCCTCAATTCCTTCATTTTTGAAATAGATTCCCCGAGGGAAGGGTTGGGGGTAGCTTCTTCGTCAGAGTCGCTTCCAAAGGTGATAATTTGCGATACCTTAGAGTCGGCTATATGACAATCGTCGGCGGCTCTTTTGCGCTCATCTATCGCATTTTTTCGACGTCTACAAGCTTCACATTTTGTCCTGTCGAAGTGTTGCTTTTGAGCGACATACCCTTGCCACCAACAGTTAAAGGATTCGCAGTCTTCGGTAGGATGTATGATCTTCTGATGATATAAACAGAAGTTAGGGTGCATCTCTACCTCAGCGAGAGTATTTTCTTTAGAGGGCGGTAGCTTCATTCCTACTGATAGAGCTTTGGCGAACCTTTTCCTCGTCTTGAATTTGTTTTTATCCGCAGTGGATGGCTTTTGATTTGACGGGAATGCCTTGGCTCTTTCCAGTATGGTCATCTCACGCTCTTGATCGGCTTTTGCTTTCAGACGAATTTCATTTAGGAAGACATCGATCAGCTCGTCTGATGGCTGTAGAATTTCCGGTTCAGGGTTCGACATTGGTTTCTCGGTGCAAGAAGCCTCTTCATCATCTGCCAGTGAGTGAGAAATCACATGACAAGTTGCTACGTAGTCTTCGGATTCATCTGATGAGTTTTCTCCATCGTTTTCATCCTTGACTAAAGAACAAGCTGCCCCCGGCGTGTCCGTCTTCTTTGGAGAGTGCGGCTGTGGTGGGTTTACCTTCCAGTTTTCCGACAGCGTGAACTTGCCTTGTAGGTACTGATCCTCGATCCATCCCTTAAAGACGAAACAATCCTCAATCGGGTGACTTACCGTTTGGTGGTAAGGGCAATAATTGGGATTATTAAGATCGCTTGGCCGCGACAGCCGCTTTGGACTCGGCAGATTAATGAGTCTGTTACACACTGCCAGCTCGAACAGTCTTCTCGTTTTATTCTGAGGAAACGAGTAAGGACGTCCTAGCCTCTCTTCGAGGGATGGGCGTGGACGCACGTTGTTTTGGCGAACGACCGGCTTTGAGTTGTTCGACTGTTGCTGAGCATTGGCGACGATGATCGCTTTCCCTTTTCCTTTCTCATTTTGGGAATCTGGTTTTGGAGGAGACGGTCCATGGCCCATCTGGTCCATTTGGGCTAATTTGTCGATCAAGGCCTGGAAGGTGGTCGGCCTGAAGAACATCATGAATTGCGAGATGGTCGCTTGAGGGTCAAGGGTACCCATGAACATGCCTACCGCAGGTGCCTCTTCTATGCGTTGTTCACATTTTGACCATAGGTTCCGCCACCGTGTTGCGTATTGGACCCACGTTTCACCTGGCCTTATCCTGGCATTTATTAATGCTGTTATCGGGGTGCGTTCACTAGCACTCGCGAATCTTTGCATGAACAGTAGCTCCATCTCCGCAAATGTTTTGACAGAGTCATTAGGTAGCTCCGAATACCATTCAAAGGCTGTTTCTGCTAAGCTGCCAACGAATTGGCGAAGCAACAATTTGTCATCACCTCCAGTGTTGCCACATAAGGCCCTGAATTGAGCGACATGCTGATGTGGATTCCATGTCCCTTTATATACGTGGAATTTAGGGATCGTATATCCCGGCGGGTAACTGATTTGGTCGTACCAGCTTGGATACGGTCGTCCGGTTCTAACAATTTGCCCAGCCGCTTCATTCGCCTGATGAACCCGGATCTGCTAAGCTATATAATCGTCTAGCGCGGCCTTGGAAATGGTTTCATCTTTGGCTGCTGAAAAAGCCGGAGGAGGATTAGATGTCTCCCCTCCGTCATCTTCAACAATGATTGGAGGGTCTTCAGCTGGAGGGTCTGGCTGTAACGTCATCCCTACCATATCTTGGAAGAGGAGGGCCATTTTCTTTATGCTGGCTGCCTGTTCCGCAGCCTCTTTATCCTTTTTCTCTAATATCCGGCGAAGAAACTCAGCGTCAGTTTCTTGTTCTTGACGCTCATCCGAAGACGTTTCAGAGCTTTCTTTTGGCCCAGTGAGTGCGGCCATTGCAGTCATCATTTCCTGGAGTTTTTGCTGTTGCTCCTGGGCTTTCGTCACTGATCGGGTGAGCGGTCGGTGACCCGTCAAAGCGCGGCTTTCCTCCTTTCCGGAAGCCATATAAACTGTGTGCACTACCATGCCCCCAGATTTGGGGCGTTTGTGTTCAGCGCTTTTATGCTTCGCCATGTTCACAGGGGCTTTTTGCGGCCTCCTTTTCTTTTGAGTGATTGGAGTTAAGGGGGCCGTTGTAGTGGGCACCCGAGTAGCTATTGGTTTTTGTGGCTTGACGGAGTAATCCTTCTCTTGCCGAACCTTCATCTTTTTCTGTTGGCGGAGATGGTTTTCATCAATCACCGACTCCTGGACCTGTCGCCAGACCTCGTAAATTTTAGAGGACAGCCGCCGAGGGGGCTGCTCTAGCTTTTTCTCTGGAGTACTCTTCGCAGCTGAAGGAGTTCGTTTCAACATTGTAGTAGAAGAGTTTCTGCGCACCGTGTTCAGCAATTCAAAGCTGTTCCCAGTTGGAACAGCAGCATCGATCCCCACCGTTGGAGCTGGAGGAGTAAATCCAGAGGGGGAGTTGCCCCCAGCCTTCCTCGCTCGGCGCCAGTAGCGACGTCGAGCATGTCGTGCTGATGGAGTTGTTTCAGCTATAGGGGTGACCTCCTCATGCCCCCTATGTTGGTCAGAATCTGCTGGTACCAGCCTTTTAAAGACCAACGTCCGTTGAACAAGGACGGCCAACCTGTCAAAAGCGGACTTCCGAGCAGGGGAAGCAACCTTGGTGATTTCACCTGAAACCGGAGTAGGGAAAGCTATCCGCTTCGGGATAACGCCTTCTGGTATTGCAGGCTTCTTCATGGACCCGTTAGAGCTCTGGCCTAGTCCGTTAAAAACTGAAGCAGTGGAGTTGGGCGACCCGTTGAGAGGGGTCGCGGCAGTGGTAAGTCGATCGAAGACCGACTTCTTTGGAGCTTCTTGCCACGACATTGGGGCATTGAAGCTCATCGGCGGGAGCATTGTCCCGAAGAATAGTCCAGTGGTGGCTTGAGTTACCTGCTCCACTGGAATTTTGAAAAGGGGGGCTACTCGGGGCCAATAAGTCACTCCTCTAGCAGGGACGGAGCGAGAGTTGCAGTTGCAGGTAGTGCAGTTTGAAGCCATTGAATCTTCTGTTTTCTGCACGGAGCAAGACACCAAATCTTAGTACCTTGAATCCACAGGCAACCACAGCAAACCGCGATTTATTCGCGAACACGACATACAAAGTGTGGAGTGGAAAGAGGAAGAGGTCCCACCGGACGTGCCAGAATCTGTTCCCCTCCGAACGGCGGCCGACGACGCTGAGGGACATCTCGCCTGGGGTTCGGGGCAGATGCTAATTGGTGCTATCCGTCTACCTCTCCGAAGATGCCAAGTTGATTTATGGCACCGTGTGTCGGAGGTTTAGACGGATGCGGCCAATGTAGCAGACTTCGTCAGATTCCCCCTCGCTAAAGGGGTTTTTTGATTGTGGTGACGCTTTTCCCTGCAGGCGCAAGCCCCTGCAGTTAATTACGCTACCGCATCGCGGTAGCCACTTTCTCCTTCTCCAGAATTTCACTTCGTGTCGTGTGTGTTTGTTTTGTTTGTGGTTGCCCGTGGATTGTATACGGAGACTGAGTAATGCCGTCGCCCGTAGAACGTGGATTAGTCCAAATCCGTATTTACTTAGATTTGGGTTTGGTGTTTTTAGTTTAAGGATACGTTAGCCTCATTTGAGACTAAGATCAACTTAAACGTTCGTTAAGGATACGTTAGTCTGATTTGAGACTAAGATCAACTTAACGGGATCGTCTAGATCCATTTCCAGTTTAAGGACGTAGTGGTCTATTTAATATATGGCCGTCGGGACCCGTCACCTCTCTGACGACGTTGAAGGATTACAACGATAGGTGTCAGAGGAGTTCAGAGATGTACCCTTGAACCAAAGTTGATTTGGAGTTTTATAGTCCATTTGAATGTTTAAGGATACGTTAGCCGTGTTTGGGGCTAAGATCAACTTAAACTGGACCGTTTAGATCCGGGAAAAGAGCATTTGGAGGCTCTATCGCTCCAGTTTAGGGACGTGGTGGTCCATGTTCCAGTTTAGGGACGTGGTGGTCCATTATTAGTTTAAGGACGTTTCGATCCATTGCCAGTTTAAGGACGTAGTGGTCCATTGCCAGTTTAAGGACGTAGTGGTCCAATATTAGTTTAAGGACATTTCGGTCCACGAGTTTAAGGACCCCGCAGTCCATATTCATGTGTGGTCGTTGGGACCCGTCACTTCTCTGACGACGTTGAAGGATTACAACGACATGTGTCAGAGGAGTTCGGAGATGTACCCTCGAACCGGAGGTAAATTGATTTAAGAGAGCAATCTTACTCAGTCAATTTGATTTGAGGACTTACGGCCAAAATTGGGCTAAGTCCAGTTGAAAATGTTCAACAGTTTATTTGCTTTTGCATTGCATTTTTATTTGGGCTCTACCCATAAAAGATGCAGAGCATCAGTTTGTTTTGGGCTCTGCCTATTTGTAAATGATGCAAAGTATTTACCTTGTTTGGGCTCTGCCCCTTTTAAAATGCATAGCATTTTTATTATTTTGTTTGGGCTCTGCCCATCTATAAATGATGCAGAGCATCAATTTAATTAGGCCTGCTTGGTCTTTTTGATTTGGGCCTGGCCCTTTAGGAAATGAAATGCATTGCATTTCAGGCGCTTTGCGCCAATCAGAGAGCACAAGCGCTTGTAGTGTTGACACGTGTCGCGCAAGCGCAATGCGCTGCGCTAGCGCGCTGCGCTTGCGCTGCTGACACGTGGCGCACTCTGGTGAGTTGCGCCAATTACAGAGAGCAAAGCTCTATCTCAAAGCGCATAGCGCAAGTGGTTCAGATGCTGACACGTGGCGCTCTCCCAAGAGCGCAACAGCGCAGTTTGCAAGTGCAAAGCACTATGATTTAGGAATCTTTTTAGATTCAAGAACCAATGGTTCATAAAAGTGCAAAGCACTATTTTTTTATTTTTTTTTGTTTTTTCTTGTTTAAAGAACCAGTGGTTCATGAGAAGTGCAAAGCACTATTATTTTTTATATGAAGATCATTGATCTGATTTTTAGATCAATGATCTATTAGAAGAAATTTCTTCTCTTTTGTGAAGGTTTTACCTTTTTCTTGGAATTTTTCTCAGAGTTCTCTCTATTTGAAACTTCTTGATTTTTCAAGAAAAAAAATGTTGATGCCTTTGAATTGAGGTCTAGGGGTCTTTTTATAGTGCCCATAAATTAGTTAAATTTGTTAGAGAGATCTTTCTCTGAGTGATTTGGGGAATTTCCCCCACCGTTGGATCTTTGATCCAAGGGCTTCTGTTTTACAGAAAAAAATCTTCTTGTTTTAACAAGAACAGAAAGATTTCTTTAAAATCTTAATTCTGTTTGGCGCAAATGTCCCAGCGTGTGACACGTGTCGCGCAGCGTACAGCGCAGCGCAGCTGCGCTAGCGCACCTGTGCTGACACGTGTCGCGCAGCGCAGCGCTTTGCGCAAAAGCGACTGCGCTGACACGTGTCGTGCAGCGCAGTGCTTGCGCAACTGAAGCTTTGCTTCTATTTTTGTTTTTTTAACAGAGCTTTGCTCTGATTGGGTGCGCTGTCTTGGGCGCTGTGCTGATGTATCTGCGCCTGACACGTGGCGCGTTGTGCGCAACGCAAAGGATCTGAAGCGTTGCTTTATTTATTTCAGTTTTAATTTTCAATACAGAGTTTTGCTCTGATTGGGGGAAACAGAAGCGTTGCTTCGTTTCCCGCCTTGGAATTTGAACAGAGCTTTGCTCTGATTGGGGTAAACACACATATACCCGGCCGATATCATATTTCGCGAGAATAGAAAACGGTATCTCATATCGTATTATCCTCGGTCCCGCACATATCACATATGTGCTCCTACTCCATTTTGCCCGAGCCAAGAAAGCTCTGTGTAGGACTCTAAAGAATCGTCAATATGCCGGCAGTAGGTGATGATCATATCAAACACCCACAAGCTGTAAGCGGTCAGCTAAACGTAACAGCCACCCAGGTATTGAACGATCAGAAGATCAACAAGTAAGCCTGTACATTCTCCCGTGAATTCAATCAGTAACACTGCCGTACAGTCCGGTCTATTCGTCTGATATGTTGCATATCTAGTCTAGGGGTGGTAAACGTTATACCCCAGTAACCGATAAGTCGTGTCGATGTGAGGCTCATAACAGGTCGAGAACCTACTGATAACACTTACCAGTAGTGCTATATATCCGCCATGGCCAGGGACTTCCAGTTATAGCCAATCGAACACAGCACAACATCAACTCCCTATACTGGGAGAGACGAATCCCCTCCTATCGCTCATTGCCTCCATGTGATTCGGGACTGTACCCAAAAGCCACCGTTTTGCACGCCCTCTTGGACGTGGTAAGGTGGAAATCAAAGTGCAGTGGGAATCACGCAAGACTCTATGACGATCTCGGGTCTACAGACTAACATGTACCAGTGTCACCGGAGAACTGCCATCTGACGTGAGGTATAATACCATCTGGGAGTTCTCGGCGAGTCCGTTTAGTATACCCAGTCTCCACTGAGCACCCGTACACCATCTCTGATGTCAAACACCAATGGATATGGGATCATCTATCGCCCATCATATGGGTCAAGATGCGTATACGCTAGTCTACTCTGGTGTATCGATGCCCTGTCTCGATACACTCTCGACTAGGAACAGTTATAGGATGTACTCGTTGACTACCCTGGCCCCACTAGTATGATCTCATCATAGTCCCAGTAGTCGAGTACATATCCTAAGGGCTTTATCAACATGTGAGTGCAAGACAGTAAACTAATACAAGTCAACATGTTAAGACAAAGTGAAACCAAATAGCATACTATCATGTCAAGCAAGAAAGTCCTCTCTATATATATCCAAGCATCCACTATAATATATATCATATGTACAATAATGGCCTCTAGGGCATATACATAACTAACAATTATCAACACGATGTTCAAGACTTTAACATTTTTATTACACCAAGAATTGTACTGCGTGGTAAAAGTCACCACAATTCAAAGGGAAAGGGACAAGGGGCCCTACAAAATCAAGGCAATACCCCCACCAATGATGAGGCGGACATTCATTGTGAGAATCCATAAGGATTCTCATTTAATGAGAAAATCTCATTAAATTATGGAGTTAAACTCCCTCGGAAAATGTGTTTTACAAACAGATTTCAAATGTGCCAAAAAAGGATCCTAAAAGGAAAATAAGAAAGGGAATAAAATTCCCAAAATAATTTCTTTAAAAGAAATTTTTCTCCGAGCCAAGCTCTGTAGAACAATGGGATAAAATCCCAGAAATCCGCTCTGGAAATGGAATTAAATTCCAAACAACTTTCAAAAATCAAAGTTAGTAACAGGGTAAAACCCTAAACATCTTTAAGACCTATGGTCTGCTCAAATAAAAGTTTTAGATCTCTAAGAGATCATTATAAGAGAAGAGCAAAGCTCTACTAATGGGTTACAAAACCCTAGAACATGAAGAGATTCTTTCAAGAGTTTCCTCAGGAGTTAAATTATGGTCATGATTCTTACCAATTTTAACAGAGTTTTAACTCTAAGAGGAGTTTCTTTGGACATAGATCTGAGCTTTGAAAAGAGAATTAAATTCTCAAGGGAGGAAGAAGACTTAAGAAGATGAGGGAAACAACAATCATCTCAAGGGTCAAAGGCCCTATTTATAAAACATAAGAAAACGGTTCAACTCCCCAGAAAATCAAATGGTGGAAAATGTGCCACCGCTGCACTCACATGTGAGCCACGTGAGCGCAACGGTGGGGGCATTTGTTTCCCCAATAAAAGAGCAAAGCTCTGTTCAAAATTAATGAGGCAGCGCCTCACGTGCCTTCCACAAGGGCCCCAGCACCAGAGCCAATTTTATAGGATTAAATCCTATGGTAGCGCGTCACGTGCTCCTTACACAGGCGCCAGTGTGCAAAGCATAAAAGAATCTATTAAATTAAATAAGAGTTAAAACTCTCATATAGCGCCGCACGTGCTCCTCGCGCGGGCGCCAGTGTGCAAACCACAAAAGAATCTATAAGAGTTAAAACTCTCATATAGCGCCGCACGTGCTCCTCACGCGGGCTCCAGTATGCAAAGCACAAAAGAATCTATTAAATAAGAGTTAAAACTATCAGGTGGAGCCTCACATGTACAACACGTGAGCGCCGGCGCCCAGGTAGAATTAAGTTCTACTCTCTATTAAACAGAGCCATTGGATCAAAAATCCAACGGAGATGATAAATCGTCAAAATGCAGAATTAAATTCTGTCGGGAGAAAACATTCCCCAAATCTTTCGAAAAAATAAGAAAGATACTTTCGATTGGATCATGGAATAAAATTCTATTTTGGGGTATATTCCCTCAATCTTTCTAAATAAGAAAGATTGCCCTCTGTAAAACAGAGAACCTTTGAATTAGAAATCCAATGGTGATTAAAAATCACCATTTCACGGAATAAAACTCTGCATATAGGAAAATATTTTTCCAATCTTGTTACAAAAACAAGAAAATATGTTCTGTAAAACAGAAACCCTTGGATCAAACATCCAATGGTGGATAAAATTCCCCAAATCAATTGGAATCTCTCAATGAGAGATTTCCTTAAAACTAATTAACAAATTGCCTCTACTATATAAAAGACCCAAACTTCAAGTCTGATATAGAGGAACCCTCCCATAAGCTTCTAAAAAAAAGAAGACAGAAAGCTTCAAAAGAAACAGAGAATTAAATTCTCAAGGAAGAAGATCTGCCTCCTCAAGACTTTAGGTAAATAAAAAATAGAGATCAAAACATCTCATTTACCTATTGAAGGGTTTAACCCTTTTAAAAGAATTTAGTTCTTTCTCTGGATCTGAGATCCGTGAGGCAAGTCTCCCACAAGTTGAGAATTTAATTATCATCGGGAAGAACTTGTTCTTGAAAATCAAAGATTCAGAAAAGAAATAGAAATTGAGTTACTCAAAAAACAAAAGTATACAAGAGAAACCTAGTTCTTATAAAAGAACTTAGTTCTTAAAAATGAAGCTTGATCCTAGATCTTCAAAACAAAGATCCTGATGATCATTATTGGGCAAAAATGCTATCAACAGAGGAGAAAAGAATTCAGCGTCCCACGTGAGACTTCTCACGTGGGCGCCTCTAAAAGCGCCTAGCGTCTCACGTGCTCCTCACGTAGGCGCCACAAAAGAGAAGAGTGCTTAGCACTCATTGGGCAGCGTCTGGCATCCACCGCCGCACGTGAAAATCACGAGGGCGACATAAAGTGCTCAGCACTCCATAAAAAAGAGAGAGGCAAACGGCTGAATGTTCAACACTCATTGGGCAGCACCCAGCGCCTCATGCGCTCCCTACGTGGACGCCATAAAGAGCGCCTAGCACTCAATATAAAGACAAAATGAGTAAAGTGTTCAACACTTAATGGGCAATGCCCATGACTGAAAACTCCATATGATTATATGTGGGCGTCAGAACTCATATAAGTGCTCAGCACTTTTTGCATAAAAAAGAGAGACTGAATAAACAGAGCCCAAACAAGTGCTTAGCACTTTTTCAAAAAAAAAAAAGAAAGACTAAGCAGACTAAAGCCCAAATTGGTTAAATTGCTAAAGTCTTACAACTGAGTCCAAATGCTCTGTTACTGGGTCTTAAATAAAGAAGATTCTAAAATGTTGTTAAGTGGATCTTAGTCTCAAATTGGACTAACGTATCATTAACAAAGATATCAATCGAGCCCATATGCTCTTGATTTCCAAGGTCTCGAACATGACAAAAAAATCTTGTGTTCACTACAACCCTTTTCCCTCAAATACGGGATTTGGTTTAAGAGTGCATCTCTTCACACCTCTGATACATGCCGTTGTAATTCTTCAACGTCTTCAGAGAGGTGGCGGGTCCCGACGACTAATAACTTCTTCATGCACTTCCAAATTGACGTGCGTGCCTCAAATCGAGCGTGCCCTAAATTGGGCACATTCCATATCAACATCGTTCACTTCGCCACGCAACAAATACGCGTGCGCGGGAGTTGAATAATGGACCGAAATGTTCTTAAACTAATATGCGCCCCAAATACGGTGATAATAGACCGAAACATCCTTAAACTAATATTCGCCCCCAAATATGGCGACAAAGGACCGAAACGTCCTTAAACCAACATTTCGCCTCAAATATGGCGATAATGGACCGCAGTATTCTTAAACTAAAATAATCAAGCCTAAATGCTCATATGTTTAAATTGATTTTAATCTCAAACCAAATTAACGATTCTTAAATTGATCCAAATCCAAATTTTAAAATATACGGATTTGGACTAATCCACGCCCTACGGGCGACGACAT
This sequence comes from Agapanthus africanus, assembly GCA_030015575.1. NCBI lineage: Eukaryota > Viridiplantae > Streptophyta > Magnoliopsida > Asparagales > Amaryllidaceae > Agapanthus > Agapanthus africanus. Next base: position 86,310,975 of record CM057344.1, on the reverse strand, counting down.
AAACTAGTCTCCGTATACAATCCGTGGGCAACCAAAATAAAACAAACATACACACGACACGAAGTGAACCTCCAGAACAGGAGAAAATGGTTATAGTGATGCGGTAACGTAATTAACTGCAGGCGCAAGCGCCTGCAGGGAAAAGTTTCCCCACAATCAAAAACCCCTCGCAAACGAGGGGGAATTTGATAAAGTCTGCTACAACGGTTGCATCCGTCCAAACCCCCGATATACAGTGCTATAAATCAACTTGGTATCTTCGGAGAGGTGGACGGATAAATTCAGATAGCATCTGCCTCCAAGATTCAGGCCAGACGTCCCAATGTCCCGGTCCGTCTTTCGATGGTAAACAGTTAGGTTTTAATCAATTAACATTAAAAAACTCTAATCTAAAGAACATCGTAGCTCTGATACTTATTGAAGGAAACGTATGCATGCCTGTAGCGAAAACACATGCATCAATTTTATAAAAATCGAATTTTTATTTAAAATTAAATGCGTACCTTTTCTGTAATTCGATCACATCGATAAAGAACTTTTAAAGCAGCCTCCATAAACGCAAAGGTCTCCAATTGATGTCCGCCAAGCTTTGTGGGAGATGAACACACCCATAGATTGATAGGCATTCAAATATTAAGAGGAAATTTTCATAGTTAAAATTCTTAATTTTATGGCAAATCATTGCCTCTTTTATATATGGTTGTGGTACGATACCTCAACCCCAAATATCCGATATGGGACAAAAAACCACATATTAATAATATAACAATTATATTATTTATAATACCCCTCTTTAATTTGGTCGTATCTAAGTCTTCCACCGAAAGGCTTATAAGTGAGACCAATTGGGTCTCACGTCAAGAGCCAACTATCAATTAAATTATACGCAATTAATAATTATTAACTTACATACAATCTTTTCCGACATCAGGTTACTATCCTTAACCCATTAAATGAGCAGGACATGTTCGCTTAATTGCTCAAGCCAAAAGTTTCATTCCCCATGAATACGAATTCATTTCGAAAATAAATATTACTATAATGATATATTTAAAAAATATTTCTCAAAACAAATGTCGACTGGATTTTTATGCCTTTATGGGAATGAATAGCGAACTTATTCTCACCAACACGAGAATGTCGGATTCTATCTAGACATTCATTGTCCTCCTAATGTATTTAAGCAGCCTAATATTTCAGGTTTATTATTCCCGTCAGACAACAAGAAATATCATCATATCAAAACTTACTAAATGACAGATCGAAGACAACAACGCCATCAAGTCAAAGGGATTATGTGATTGTTTAAATTCTCTATCTCATATATGACATATCTTAGAGAATTCAAACGCGATCATGTATTACATGTATCACAAGACATGTTCATGATGCACACATGGAGAATCTCCATTCTTGGTGACTGAAACACATCATCACATCTAATATGTCAGTGTCATGCATGATAACATGTTATAAAGCTAGATATCCCATACTAGTTATAGACTAAGCACTCATTTAAGAAATCATTAGATTGGACTATATTCGTGCATGATTTAATAATATGATTTCTAAGGATATTCTAACAATTATAAATACATATGACCCAGTTAAACAATTACTATTAGTGCAACTATAAAATCATATTAATATTCAACAAATATTATAAGAATTGTATTAAATGCGTAGGGCACATACAACTATTATAGCAGTGGGCACACAAAATTTCATGTCATTCTAACAACTTTTCACCGTTATTTAGTGATATATAAATACTAAAAAAATTCAATTATCAAAACATCATTAATTTTGCACCCACTACATTAACGATAAAATGTTGTTATAATCACATGAAATATGATGCATTTACATCTTCGACGATAAAGATGAATATGGTGGATGCTGACCGTCGAAAAGACATGGTGGATGGTTGAGCTTTTTTGTCATTATAGGAGGAATTCCCCTTCTAGGGCCTTTGCCCTGCGTTATTCCCATTTGCGCACACATGTTGTGGGTGGATAGCGGGGGATACAATGTTGAACAGATGAAGTAAAATTTGTCAAATTTCACATTGTTCATTCGCCTCCTGTGTTGCATATTAAAAAGGTGAAGTAAATATGCACAATTTTAGGTTTTGCACTTTCTGCCCTACCTTCTAGATGGTTACCGTATGTGGAACCTATCGGTTGGTATGTAGATCATTTTCTTATCAAGCCATTTTAGAGACACATGTTAACTTGATTGAACTTTGCAAATGAAATGGTGGTGCAATCCGATTTATTGTAGTTTCTTAAGGACAAGTTATATTAAAATGCCTTGAACTTTCTTTTGCCATAAATTTCATGAGCTTTATAAAGTACATTTGACACCATAAATTATCCCTGTAATTATATATAAGAAAATATCATGCGGTTTTGACCTTATAAAACCTTTGTTTGTAAGTCAAGTGACCATCGAATTACCAATGCATCATCACTTTATCCTTGTAACTTCTGATCAACCAATTCCTCTATCTATTTTTACTAGAAATTTCTGGTTTTGTGTATATTAATATTTTTAATTAAAACGCTTTTGTCTAAAAGAAGAAGAAAAACAAAAAAAAAATGCGGAATGATTTTTTCTTTTTAAAGCAGAAAGAAGGTTATGACGATGATAAATTGTCATTCAACGATAAAATCACTTTTACAGTACTGGGTTTTTTTGAATGATAGTAGAAGCAAGGCATTTTCCTCGTCCGAGAACACGTGGGTACTCCATGGCATTAAATAAAATTTATAAAGCTCATTGTGTTTATCTAACAGTGAAAGCTCATAGTATTTTAATACAATTTAACCTTTTCTTTAAGCTAATTGGTTACTAAAAATGAATCATGCAGATCATGATTGTTTCACAGAAATTTTTTTCTTCAGAACCATAGTTAACTTTGCTATTACTATTATAACTCAAAATAGCAAAACACAAAAGGTTTCTTTTTGTCTTTCTGAAAATTCAAAGAAAGGAGAAAATTCCCTCACAGTGTTTCAGCTCCAAAACGTGCTAACTCGTTACTTTATAGGATTCCAGCTCCAAAACATACCAACTCATTCCCTTAAATATGCTAGCATTTTGCACGGCAATGCACGTGGGTATCTTTTGAACAACATGCATATCAAAGGTGTGTATGAACTTTTTTTTATCCTGGACATTACATGAAAAATTCTAAAGATATCTATAGTTTTAAAAAATTTAAATTAAATATATGCGGTTAGTGGTAATATTAGAACTGAGAAATTTATGAGTTATATAAAATAACAAAGATATAAGGGCTTAAGTATAAATTTGTAAAGCATATCTCTTTTTAGATTTTTGAGCATGAGAAAGAATGCAATCAATGAGTGAGAAAGAGAAGAGAGAGATGTTGTCAACTTTTCATTTTCTGATTTTGTCTTTTATGGTGGATGAGATGGACATTTCTAATGCTCAGCTTTGACTATTGGAATTTTGTAGTTTTTTCTGTATTTTATTTTGCTGATTAATGACATTCTCCAAATGCTTCTAGATATAATACTATAGACGATTTTACCATCATACCCTTCATCCAATATAAAGCGCCTAAATATCCCAACAAAGGAGCTCACGTTACAACGAGATGGGGTGCGTGCTTCTTTGCATGAGAAATAATGATGCCGGGCTTTCTATTTTTAATTTTATTTTTATTATTAATTTAAAAGAAATGGTCATTTAAAAATTTGTTTCGAAAAATTAATCCTTAGACCGAAATATTTGTTTAGGTGTCATCGCATGTCATGAGTTTGATTTTAATTAATGGTATAACCGTAAATAAAAACATTACTTTCCAATTTTATATCACTGAATTAATGTTTTTATGACCTTACATTCAATTCATACATACTATATCTTTTCTAAATTTGTTAGTTTTCATCCACCTCTGGTTTTTTCACATTTATCTCTCTCTATATAAAATTCTATTCAGCATTGATTTACATATTTGCTTGTTACTAAAATTAGAATTTAACATGAAAATGAACTGCTAGTTATCAGCCTTATTCTTTATGGAAAATTATTTTTCTCGGTGTTACAAAACATATCATGCCGTTTTTCAAATACAACTTCTATTTTACATTCACATGTGCAAAAGACCGAGTGATATTTAACCCAATAAAGTATTTTAGTGCAATTCATCTCAGGATCCGGAGTGACTGCTAATAGGAACAAACAGGAACAAGTTGATCCAATGGCCAGGGAAACCATGGCTTTTGTATTAAATATTTGAGTGGGATTCATCTCAAGATTTTTCTAGGGTTTCATTTGCTTCAATCATTTCTCTCCCATTTTGTCTTGGTTTTCCATTTCGTGCTGAAAATACATGTAAATCAGTACAAACCATCCAATCTAATCTAGGGTTTGTAAGGATTTGAGCATTTTGGGAACTAGAGAAAAAAAATGGATCTTGGTGCTATAAAAATTCCATCATCTTCCTCTTGAAATCTGAGCTCGCATTCCTAAAATTTGTTGATCTGACAGCTGATCCAATGGTGAGCGGTGTTTGCTCGACTCCTTCTCCTTCGTCGACGCCGTTCCAGTTCTCTTCGCTGTCGGAGGCCAACTCCTATCGCCTCAAAGCCATTGTGGAGCGCCTTACCTTTATTATGAACTTGAAAAGCGGCAGCATTCGATTCGACTCTTCCGAATTCTTCAGCCTCTGCTTTGCCCTTGCTAGGTATCGCTGCAAATTTTTATTTTTATTTTAATACTTTTATGCCAAGTTTCGCGATTTTGGTTTAGGATAGGCTTATGCAGCTACGGGGAATGATTTTGTTTGGATTATTATTATTATTTTGTTTTCTTTCTCTTACCTCATCATCTAAGTTAGATATGCATGTTAGAACTACTTGGGGATCTTATGAATTGAATGTGACAACATAGAGACTGGTCGACTTTATTTGAAGAGAATTAGGAGAATAGTAACAAAAGGAGGGTGGTTGAAGCGGAGAAGCGCTTCAAGTATTATGTGATTGTATAATACACTTGAAATTCAAGGAAAAATCATATAAGGGTGGCTAGATGCCGTATTGCTTTGTGCTGAATGTCTGGTAATTGGGTTTAACTGAATCGAGAATGTGGAAATGGATGATTGGTTATCAGCCAAGAGATAGGATAACCAAGGAGTGGGTTCGTAAGGAGTTAGAAGCAGGTCCCATAGAGGATAAAATTAGAGACATAGGCTAGAGATATCATGTTCAACAAGGTCCGATAAGTGTGCTAGCTAGAAGGATGGACAATATTATAGGCTAATGGCGCAAGAACTAGACGTAGGTCAAAGAAAATATGGATGGAGGCAATTAAAAACGATCAATGACTTTTTTAAAACTAGCCCAGAAGAAACGACCCTACTTATAGTTGAATGTATTAAAAGGATTCATTAGACGATCCTAAATTTGGATAAAGGCTTGTTGTTTTAATCGTATCTTGATAGCGAACATGATTTGGCGAACGACATGAAGCTAGGCTATTTAGTGTAAAAGACAAAATAGAGAATCAAAATTGCCTTCCAGCATTTTATATCATCACAATCACAATCACGATCACCATTGCAATAAGCTCATGCTGCCAAGGAACATGATTTCTTTCGTTTAACATGAATTGTGGCTGCCATTAGCATCCTATGATGTTTGCTTCTTTGGTCAGCCTGAACACCTATACAATATACTATTTAAATTCCCTAAATACTCGAACTTTACCTTTTTTTTATATTGTTGAACTACCACCATACTGTTTACATCCCGAATTCCCCTCATTTGAAGGGTAAACAAAGAATAAAAGGAAAACTATTGAATGACAAAAAGGAAAAGGAAAGTTAGACAACAAATTCCCAGAACATACTAAAACAACCTAGCTTTTGTAGTTAGATAAAAGATTGAATTCTAGCATATTATGCTCCATCATTCAGCCATCCTATTGATTTCTATGCACCTCTGGTGTTCTTTCTTATCGCCTTAGTCTTGATGCCATTTTATCTTCTTCCATTTCAATTGTTAGCTGAATTATCTTGGCTGTTCTCCATTTTCAGAACATCTCAGGAATATCCGATTTGAACCTAGAGTTGCTTCATTCCATCTAGTTTTCTTTGCTTTTACTATGCCTTGTCATGCCTCGGAGACGAAGACAACTCAATATAGCAAATTGTTGTTGTATACTTGTATCATGCATGTAGCTTCTTTGTAGAATATAAATGGAATCGAGATGATTGCTCTTTGGCTGCATGTACGTAAAAAGCATGTCCGAAATTGTGGATTTACCTCCCTGCCACCATCTAGCCGTCAAAGTATTATGGCAGACCCTCTCATTTTCTCCGCTTGGAAAATGATGCTCACTCAGAGAGTTCACTTGAGTCCACACTTGGTGTGTACCTTGAATTTTATTTTATTTTATCATTTGGGGGGGGGGGGGATCCTTATTATCTGAATCTGCTCCTTGGCCACCATATTTCATGGAAAAGGCTCAAATAATGACCAATAGATTAAGGATAATGGAGCATGCCTGTGTTTAAGGTGTATGCTTATGTGATTAGTCAGTTTAGTTGTGTATTTTACTAATTTTTGCCCTCTGTTGGCCATTCAAAAAGTAATTTTAAAGCCCATCTATATAATAATATATCTGAAGTTTTCGGAAGCCTCGCCCCCCCCCCCCTTCTCAAAATTGTAACTCAAAGTGCAGCCACCCTTTGGCCATGACATTTTACAGTGAAAAGACCCAAAGGATGATGAGTCAATTAAGTTTAATGAACAAGCTTGTGGCTAAGGTGTACGCTTGCAAGATTAGTTGGTGGTGTATGTTGCTATATGCTATTGGAATAAGTGGCCTTCTATAGGCTATTCAAAGGGTAGCCGAGTCTGAAAGTTCAACTTATATGTAAAGCGTTTTACCCTCTCTCACTCTGTGCTGCATGTAATATTTTTACTTTGCCTAGTTTCTTGTGATGACTTCTGACTGTTCTTTAAGAGTTTGGCTAATACATCACATTCTGGTTCTACCTGCAATTATATCTTGATTTTCTGTTTTGTTTTGTTCTTCTTTCGTAAAGAAGATATGAAGATATTGATGATCTCAATATTCCATGTGCACCTTTTTTTTTGTTTCTGTATGACCGGTGAGTCATGTCTACAATCTCTATTTTGCACTAATACTCTATTTTGATGTATATAGAGGGGTTGATTATGCACTCACTATTAATGATGTCCCAGGAGTCTCTCATCGTTTGCCTTCACTACTTAAACAGGTACAGGCTATTATTTGATGTTGTATGACAGTGTAGAAAGCTAAAATATGGATTTAGAATAGTCTTATTAAAGTTGTTTGACATTAATATGGACTTATAAGAGAATGCTCTTAAATTTTATATTGAACATTCATTTTATTCTGTTCTGCTGAATGCACAACATCAACATAACTTTGGACCTCACATGACACACTATTTTCCTTTTTCTTTCTGAAAATGATGATAGCATTCAGCACTAGGATAGGATTTTTTCCTGCTCCCATACCTCTATTTTTTTTCCTGTTTCTATTTTTATTTGCTGATTCTCTTTTCGCTCAATTTGACTGCTTCCATATGAAGGTGTATCAGCGTAGGAACGAGAGTTCACTTCAACCAGCTATTATGATGCTGCTGATTTCTGTTAAGGTATATCTTCTTTCATTGATTTAGTTATTATTGCAACAGAGGGCTCATGACCAAGTATCATTAATAACCTTAAATTAATAATTGTTCACCTTTGTTTTTTTCTTTTCAAGTGTTCAGTTTGTGTTCGATGTAAATACTCCTTATGTGCTAAAATTGCGCCGGACTGAATCTAAATCTAGTGGGAAGATAAACAAAATTTATATTAAGTTTAGAAGATACATGCATGGGGGGCTTCTGTCATAGGTGGAGAAGTCAGCAACAATCGGCTTCTAGCAACAAGCAGAGTACCCTTTTAGCTATAAGCTTGCTTTAAGATTCACATCACAATGAATCTAAAAATTCATGACATGCAATCATCTCTCTCTCTCTCTCTCACACACACACACGCAGAGTGGCGGAGTCAGAGGTTTTTGTCAGGTGGGTCAACAACTTACGAGTGATACTTCATACAAAAAAAATGCTCGTGGAATTGTGTAGATATGAAAATGAAGGGGGGTATGTGCTAAAAGTCCACTATTTTAAAGATATGGAATTTTTTTTTAAAGCCATGGGAGAGGAATCGAACCTGGGTCTTCAGGTCGCACAGCAACCTAAGCTCATTCTCTTTTACCACATGGACAACTTGATCTTAGGTTGGGCAAAGCAACTATTATTTATACATACGTGTATCAAACATACTTTGATATACACAAATTTACCGATCGAGGTGGGTCACCTGCCTAATCTCGACCCATCCGCCCCTGCACACTCTCTACTGTCAATATTAATCAAGAAGTTTGTGGTCAAGCTCCTATACAAGCCTATCTACATGCATACATAAAACCATGATTACAAGTTGGTGAAAAGGTCAACAGACCTTTTTCTGGTCAGACAGTTGAATTTCATGCAGCCACAAATATACTGTAAACTATTCCCAAATTATGTGATCAGCGTTATTGTGATTGTTTGTAAGCTATTAGTATTGTTAGGAGAGTTATACACACACACACACAGAGAGAGAGAGAGAGAGAGAGAGAGAGAGAGAGAGAGGCAAGGATCCTATTTATAGGATTTGAAAACAAATCCTACCACTTTCTGTGCCTTTGGATTTGCATTGGGATATGTGTTATTAATCATGTGATTATTTAAAAGAATGAATGGTTCTTTTCATAATTGATTGTCCATATCCCAATGCAAATCCAAAGACAAAGAAAGTGGTATGATTTGTTTACAAATTCTATCGATAGGATCCTCACCCTCTCTCTCTCTCTATATATATATATATATACATATATACATACATATATATACATATATACATACATATATATACATATATATGAAGTAGAGAATAATGGAGGAAAGAGAGGCCGGAGGGGATTTCCTCTTGTGGCTGCGAAATAAGTATACCCACCAATAATTTTTCACCGATCGGCAAACACCATCCACATCGGCTAAGATATACATGTACCAAATTTCATATGATTCTAACAAGTTTTCACTGGTGTTTTTGTGGGTGCAAAAGTAACGGTTTTCCTAGATCAACGATGAAAACGTATTAGAATCGTATGAAATTTAGTGTATCCATATCTTAGATGATAAGGATCAAGATGGACTGTGCCGATTGTTGGAAAAAATGACGGAGGGTATACTTTTATCGACGCGGTAGGACGGTTTCCCTTGTAGGGCCTTTGTCCATTATTTTCATATAAGTATGTACATATGTATGTGTATGCCATATGTGTATATGTATGTGTATGTACACACACACACATACTTACACGCGTGTGTTTGTGTGTGTGTGTGTGTGAGAGAGAGAGAGAGAGAGAGAGAGAGAGAGAGAGAGAGAGAGAGAGAGAGAGAGAGGCTTTCGGCTTTCTCATACATTATAAGTACACAGTTTGTGATAATATCGATATAAATAGTAAAGAGAGAACCATTCTCTTACTCGAACCATGTCTCTCATTTCTCATCTCTCATGTGTAATCCCTCATCTGTCACGAAACTCTAATCTCCTCTAATACTGGCTGATTACTAAAATGGTATTACCAAAAGCATTTGTCAACTGTTTTACTATAAAATTGTTGCCAATAGAAATATATAGGGTATTGGCAACTGTTGACTGATAGTATTTAGCTACATTCGGACAAAGGCAACACTTTTGAATCGTTGCATCATCTCTAGCTTAAATTTTTCGAACTTGTGGTATATGCTCTACTTGGAAGTCACTCAAGTTAGATATATGGGCAGTTGGGATTGAGAAAGTAAAAGAGAGGTATGTTGAACTCATATTCCTCAAAGAGTTGAATTTTTCGAACTTGTGGTATATGCTCTACTTGGAAGTCACTCACGTTAGATATATGGGCAGTTGGGATTGAGAAAGTGAAAGAGAGGTATGTTGAACTCATATTCCTCAAAGAGTTGATATCAAGAAGGTAGAAAAGGATCCAAATTCTTCCCGCATTTTCACTGGTTAATAATTCTGCTTGATGAGAACATAGCTACCCAGGTGTTTGGAGAGCTAACTCAGTAGTTTTTGTGATGGGATATGACTCGGAAGAAGAGAGTCAAAGCATATTCACATGCTGAATGTGAGCCGCTTAAATGCTTGTCATGTAGGCCTTGTAATTACTAATGTGGTGGCATGTTTTAACTTTTTTGTTGGATTGTTGATACAAAGATCTTAATGTTATAGATATTTGATCCTGTATCTAGCAATGATTGTGCTTTGGCCGTTTCGCTCGTTGAACAAAATTAGTGTTAGTTTGATTGCCGCTGAATCTCTTGTGATACTTGTGCTAATATCTGAGGTTTGGCCATTGTGTGCTTAGTGTCTCTGTTTATTGTTCTGCTTGCTCATACATGGAATATGCTTACTTGCAATAAAGGATTTGTTCTTGCACATATTTTCCCTAGAATGTTCTTAATGGCAATAATTCCTACCTAAGTAGTGGCGATTTTGCCTTTTTGCTAATAATTTGTTCCTGCTTAATATTTTAACTAGCATATTCATCTTTCTTTCTTAACACTCTTTTCTTTTGTTGTTTGTGTTTTATAGAATGCCTGTAAGAATGGATGGTTTGTTACGGCAGAGGCTGATGAGCTTCTCAAAATGACAAATGAGGTTCTGAAATATAATCAATCAAATATCATAACTACTCAATATTACTTCTGTTTATGGCCTTTGAATGGCACTCTGTCTAATTACAGAAATTTTGGCACATAGCTTTTCAGCAGCTTTTGTATGACGATGAGTATCAGTCCTGGCGAAGGCAGTACTCTAATTATTATATCACATCTTGTTTCTAGGTATGAACTGTTTTCTCCCTTTTAAGAGTTAAACCTCTATTTTCACTAGAAATATTAGCATGTCTTCAATATTTCTAGACTTCTTACTGTTGCTGTGCAATTTTCAAGTTTAAAAATCTATGCTGTGCTGTTGTTTTGTGTAAGAACAGTGACGCGTCACTTTCCGACCCTACACAATTGCTTTCTCCTTTGTGTGTGTGTGTGTTGGGTATAACCCATAGAAGTATTTTTCAATTAATGCTATGATGTTGTCATGGTTTCTTTCTCGTCCTGTAAAGTATTTGCTACACAAGAAAGGCCCTCATGATTGCATCATAATACCGTACATCTGATTTACTTGGCATGCAGTTTAGAAGACCAACATGTGTTGGCATCAGTTATTTCTTGCCTACCTTTTTGAAATTTCTTTTAAAGTATGTTGCCAATTATTTCTTCTCTTTCCCTTTATGTACCCAAGAAGTCACCAAAAGAGTCTTGTTTAGGTTAATTTGCTTTATATGTATATTTAATTTAGTTTGATTATTGTTAAGTAGGGAGGTTTGTGTTACCCCAAAAGAAAGTATTGAGGTTTGTTCTTCAAGCCATGCTAGGACAATGAATTTTGAGTCTATTCCCTATAAATCGATCCTTCGACCACTTTAGTCTCAATAGAAACTTGAACCTGTTGTGTAGGAACAGTAGTCAAGAACATAAGTTATAGTGTAATAAGGTTGGAGGACCAGACCTGGACAACAACTGATTATGGCATAATATGATTAAATGAACCAGGTAATGGCAGGCTTTCCAGTCAGGTCAAAATTACCAATTCCTGAATCTGAATGATGAATAATATAATTGTATATCAAAAGTTCTATAATCAGACACTCATTACTTCCCGGGGAGTTTTAATAATGATATCTCAGATTGTTTAATAAAGGCTGGTAACACTCGTATCTTTGATTGATCTTTTTTCTGCCCAATATTATGGACATCTTTTCTGGGTTCAGTTTCTGTTGTTTCTGACTTTAACACACATCCACTTAAGCGATTGATATACATTTGATATCATGAATCCTTTTCTTGGGTAACTAGTTATTTATTACTTGTTATTTTTGTTTGCAGGTTTTATCCCCAATACAAATTCTGTAGATTACTTCTCTCTTTTGAAGCTAAGGTACTGGTGACATTTTCTATATGATTCCCTTGTATACTTCTTTTACAAGGCATGGTCTTCTGATTTAACCCATCTGATTTATCGACATATATATTGAATAAGCTCGATGTATTAAAAAATCCGTTCAACCGGAAACATTTTATCATCTATGTATGAAACTCCAAATGTTCTATTAGCGAAGAGCATTTTCTTCAAAGAAAATGTACTTCTACATTTTTTACAAGGCAAGATCTACTGATTTAACGCATCACACACAGAGAGATGCATACATACATACATACATACATGTATACATACATACATACATGTATACATACATACATACATGTATACATGTCTACATATGTGTATACACATGTATACACATATTAAATCTGGTTTATTTGAAGTTTATCTTGGTATTAAAGATTTCATTAGATTTAAAATATTATGTAATATGCAGGACTAATTTTGTTTATTTGAAGTTTACCTTATCTGAGTTGGCATAGGCTTTGGATTTCTTTTTACCAGCTTTTTCATTAATCAGTTAGATATCTTACTTTTTGGAAATCGTTGGATATCTTACTTGCTTCATAGCATAAATAGTTAATTCGTATTAATTAATGACTTATAGCATATTTATATGTTTGGTTTATACTTAATTATTGATTTCAGCAGCTCAAGAGTTAACAAATTTATTTAATCTTTTTTTTGTTGTAGCCTGGCTATGAGATTTTGATGTCGGATTTCCAAGTTCCACGGAATATACCTCCAGAAGAGAAGATTGTAAGCATCTTCTTCAACTTGTTTATTTTGGATACCATCTTTCTAATTTAAACTAATGATTATTCATCCATTTCCAGAATAGAATAATAAGTAACGTTAGACATTAATTTTCAACATTGGTCAATTTTAACTAAAGTTCTGTCTCCTTTTACTGTCCAACTTGTGATCATGGTCATGATTGTCATTCGATCTGTGATTATAATCGATCTACTTGCGCATTTGTTTATGTTGTGATTTATATTTGTTTATATTTCTATTTAGCTCTGAGTCGGAATCTTTTTTATGTCCATTTTTTCGTTATTGTTTGTCCTAAGTGGATTCATATAGAGATTAGTATTTAGGTGCATCTCCCCAAAGTTATTGGGCTTGCATAACTGATCCATTTGTTTCTGCAGAAAGGCTCTACCTGGCCCTAGGATCACGAAAAAGGTTTTTTTTTCTATATCAGTCCCAGGACTCCCAACCGAACCCTATTTTTAACATTAGTCGGTCCTCCCTAAAACAATTTTTCATACGAGTCGCGATAATGAGAGGCCTACCCATATTAGGGGAATTTCTTGTAAATATTAACCGACAAAGCTAACTAGAAAAACATTTAGTGGGGAATATTTACTGAATTACCCTTCCCATCATCCCAATTCTAAGAAAAACCTCTGCAATCCCATAACATTACACATCGTCCCCTTTCTATCTTCTTCACCATTAGTTGTTTCTTCCTCTTTACTCTATCCGATAGCCAGCTCTCTTCTATTTTATTCTGTTTTTTTTCTTCTCAATTTCTCCCTCAACATCCGTCCCGGTCTCCTTCCTTGGCTCTTCCCTTCTCATTATCTTCACCTTCTAAGCTCCTTCCTGCTGTTTTTTTTCCTTTTCTTCTAAGCTTCTTTGGAGTTGGATTGCTTAGTCGACCAAGTTCACATTATAAATTAGGGTAAGTGCCCCAAAAAAAAAGTTTTCCTTGATCGATGAAAATGTAAATGGATTATTGAACATTGAATTATAAATCGAGGGCTGAGGAGTTCACTATCTTCTCCTTCCTTTCTCCTTCTCCCAATTTCTTTTTCCCCTCCTTCAAAAGGCGCTATCTATCACTTAGTGCTATATTGAAGACAAAAGATATTCGACACTCTCAGAAGTGGATGCATTTGTATTTTGCATTTTGTGCTTCATGATATCACCGTTCACATAGTATGATAGTTTTTAGAAGTTTGTGTGCAGACTAACTCTTGGTCTTCCTCCAGATGCTGATTGTAGTACAAAAAGATAACTTGGAGACATCTTCTTGTATTATAAGCCCATCACAAGTGAGGTAATATATATATTTTTTGTTATTTATGACTATTCTGGAGTAAACTTACACAGAATTTTTTTTGGTGCAGCTTTTTGGTGAATGGAAAAGGCGTGGATAAGAGAACCAACGTTTCACTGGTTTGTGTGCTTTAGATGACTTCTTAGATTAATGATTGGGTATTCATTTGCCTCCAGCATACATTGATTAAATTATTTCTTTTGATATTTCTAGGACAGTGGACCCCAGTTTCCAACTGATATAACTAAAATGCTTAAATATGGAACAAATATTATCCAGGCCATTGGATATTTTACCGGTATAGGCTGCTTACATTCTTTGAAATTTAAATCCCTAGAATTCTAGCATTTGATGTTCTACTTATGACCTGATAGCTGATTATAACTGTAGGTACTTATTTAATAACATTAGCTTTTATGAGCAAGATAACTCTCTCTGACACTCCAATACTGAAAGATTATGTTCAACCAATTTCTTCCGCAGAACGTGCAGGTAATCTATAAATCCTTGATAATATTTTTGGCTTCGCGCAGAACGGGACTTTCCACAGATTCTAGTTTACTTATGACCTGATAGCTGATTATAACTGTAGGCATCATTTTTTCTGAAAATACCTTTGAGGGGGTTGAATAAGGTGGCTACTTGTTATATTTGGCAAATTTAAGAACTTAATTACTATATTGTGTTTTGATTAATAAGTTACCGCGGAATAATCTAAACAAGTTAAATAATGAAACTTATTGCAATAATCAAAACAAAACAACACAGAAAATAAGATTAGAGTCAAGAGCAATGCAAACACAGGAGAATTATTGACTAAGTTTCGCCGCTCTCAGTGGCTAGTCCCCGCCTCTCTGGCCTTCTCAGGATTTTCCACTATTTTCAAAATGTGAAGAACACGATCTTTCTTCACAAGGATGTGAAGAACACAATGTCTCCTCACAAGAATATCCCACTTGAACTTGTGATTCTCTAGGAAAAGTCTTTTTCCTCTCTAATCCGCGATTCCTTAGGAAAACCTCTTTCCTTTTGAATCCGTGATTCTCTAGAAAAATCTCTTTTCCCATTCCGAATCCGTAATTCAAACAACAAGAGACCCTTTCTCTCATAGGGAAGAATATCGAATCTTTTTCAAGGATTTACAATCGTTTACAACGACCAAATGCTCACTCACAATCCTATGATAAAAAAAGATTAAACTAGTTTGGCACGAGAATTGTTTTGAGAGATTATTGCAAGTTTAGGTTTTGGAGGAAATAAGAAAAATTAAGAACTTTTAGGCATAAGAGGAACAAGAAGATTTCTCAATGAATTGATCAATGAATATATGTCCAAGTGTATGATCTCTAGGATATTTAGAGGAGTAGAAAGGGGTAGTTATTATAACTGCTAATAACTTCCAAAAACAGCTAATGACCGTTGGAAACGGTTTGAAATCAAATTGGTGTAAATATTTGTTCATTTCAATCTTTTGCCAAAAACTGTCAAGTCAGACGTCTGGTGCCAGACGTCTGCAGTTCAAAAATAGAAATTCATATTTTAAAATTTCCTCGATCAACGTCTGAAGTACAAAAGTATCTTGAGGATACGTTTGCTGAGACGGCTCTAAGAATTAGAACAGAAAGTTGAAAAATGGAAATTTTCTTCTACAGACATCGACGTCTGGTGATTCAAAATTATTTAAGCAGACGTCAGACGTTTGCAGTCTGACATGTTTGAATATCATTTTTGAAAGTTTGAGCTGTTTGAATTCCAACGGATATATTAGACGTCTTTTGATGAGATATTTGAAAAATAGAAATATATTGGAAATTGATTTCTAACCTTATGAGATCAACACTAGCCTCAATAACAACACTTATATCTTCTTTCTTCAACTTGGTTCTTTTTTGGTCTTCATTTTCATGAGATGTTAGTTTGAGACATGTTTGTTTCTTGATTAAACTTGCATCGTGTTCTTTGCTTGCGTCAAGTCTTCATGCCATATCGACATTGAGTGCGAATCTTATTGTAGGCAATTTTGCTTGATGTTGAGATATGCTTGATGTACTCAAGAAAAAAAACTTGGAAACGTCGTTAGTAACACATATGAATTCTTTAAATATAGTTTTGTTTAAAATAATCAAAACAGAATGTCGTATGACATAAGTGTCAACATTTCCCCCCTTTTTGTGTAAGCCATATCAAAAGTTATATCTATTGTACAAGTGTAACTATAGTGTTGTACCAACATTCTAGACAAATTTATCATGAGTGCTATTTTGATCTATGTTTTTTATTTGATTATCCCCTACCCTTCTCCCACAATAAAAGGAAATATAACTAAAGTTAAGCCTGTTGGATGTTGTGGAAATTCTAGTGACCTCGTCTATTATCTATCATGATGGATAATTTTATTAACGCTTGTTTCTTTTTCTACTATTATATCACCATAGTGAGAAGCGGGAATGCGTTTTTTTTCCTTTTGCCCATAGATTTATCAGTTCCTTATGAGGTGAACATAATTCTCTGTAGCATACTCCATATAGCAGATATATCATTTTCCCCATCCTAGACTGTTTTCCAATTCTTGGAGAATTTGGAGGATGCCAATTGGCTATTTGGAATCGCGGAAAGTCTCTTTCTTGTCCATGCTTTCTTAGACAAGGATTTGATACTGATTAAGAGATTCAACAAGTGGTCCTAAAAATTGACAATTTTTTCATGGAGCCTTACCTCCTACCCGGCCCTATTTTGATGGAAAAAAGGTTTAAATGATGTTGACAGTATAATTAGAAAGATAATCTTCAAGACATTTAACAGTTTGCTAGAAAAACCATATATTTTCTTGTTTCCAAGGTCTTGCCTCTTATCAACGTATATTTGCATTTATCACTAAACCTACTTGTTGATTGACCTAGTAGGGCCATGATACATCTAGGTCTACAATAACGAGGCCTTGACCCCATATTTATATGCATATTCTATCTTGCGAACATTTAGGGTTGACTTAAAAAGCTTGGAGGTTCACCTTGTATGATATTTGTAAATGCAAGATTATATTCGGAGAAAATTATGTAATTATCTACCATATATTATCTTGTTGATAAAAAAACAAAGCCGTTAAATAATTTTAGATTGTTAATTTTAATGGTTTAAAGTAAATTGGTTGTCAACGATCCATCAGCTTAAGATTTTGGGTCCAGCGGTTTCCAATCTGAGATTAAAGCATGAGGATTAGAAGGACCGGAGTTCAATTCCCATTGTTGGACTTATAATTTGTGTACTCCTTAAAATTTGTTGTGTTCTACATGTGAAATAATCCGTGCGGTCTTCTAGTTTAGGGGAGTGTCTGTGCACGCTACATGTATGGCATGAAGCAAGTGTTATTCCACGATCCATCTTCCTAATCTTTTGGGTAAAGTTGTGACATATGTGGATAATAAGGTTTTATTATTGGCTTTTAATACTATTATTAAAACTTGAT
Source organism: Agapanthus africanus (assembly GCA_030015575.1). Classification (NCBI taxonomy): domain Eukaryota; kingdom Viridiplantae; phylum Streptophyta; class Magnoliopsida; order Asparagales; family Amaryllidaceae; genus Agapanthus; species Agapanthus africanus. The sequence continues at coordinate 86,293,313 of CM057344.1, read as the reverse complement.
CAAGATATTAAGAAATATGTTAACTTTACGATTTAAATTGAGAAAGTGCTTGGAGTCTAGAGGGTATTGAGAGTGAAAATCACCGTTTTCTCATTGGTTCCACAAGAGAGTGACTTCTCCACTCAATATTTCCGCCACTTTCGTAACAGGTAACATCCTGATAATAGCATAATACCACCTTTTCAAAGAAAGAAAGGGAACCCGAATCGGACTTCTAAATCACTCAATATTCTTCTACTTTGCATTGAAATTAAGAGGTTTTTATGGAATGAAGCCAAATATAATCTCAGCCAATTTGTAACGGGCTACTGATTTTTTTTAAATAAAAAAATCTCTCTTTCCATTATCCTGATCGCCTTTAAGTAGACTCCTAATTGATGTGTGAAAAAAGTGTTTATAGTAACCGCAATCAATAACGGTGGCGAGTGTTGCTTGCTGAGATGAGTACGGGTCGTTCACAGGGATGCGTGGAACTTTTAATCTTGTTTTAGACGAGTTGATTAGAAATAGGGGAGAGTGATTCTAGATCTATGTTGAACATGGATGTAGAATATATAAGAAGAGAGTTTGTAGGATTCATAGAATTTAGTAGTAAAGGATGATTAATTAAAGATGACTCATTTTATCTTTTAATAGATTTAAAACTAGATTGACAGTGATGAATGTGGATTAGTGTTTTTTTGGAAGAAACTAGGGCTTCCCCACTCTTAACCCTTATCCTTGTACTGATCTCTATTCATGTCAAGCCTTTACCAAAACAATTGTTAATCTAATCTCAAATCGTGGTCGAGACTATCAATAAATTGGTAGCGCGTCCGATAAGGATGTTAACGATTCTTTTGATAAAATTTTTAAACTTTATAAGATGTAAAAGAAGTTAAAGGATTTTATCATCCATTAATCTACTCTAATCCTACGAACCCTATCAAGCGGAGAATTACTCACGCATGTTTGGAAAAGAAGGGATAGAGAAGTAAATCATAATGTAAATATAGAAAATAAATGTGAAATAATTAAACTAATGATATATCTTTATTAATCAACGTTACAAGTACAAATCCTTCGAATTTAGATTACAAGAGGAAGAAGTTACTCTCGATCTCTGCCTCGTAGAAGTAATTGTTCCATCGATATTCACGTCGCTCTATCACGTCGAATCGCGGACCTGTCGTGGATCTCTTGTTCTTTGACGGTGATTTGCTTCGTGATAAAGGTGATTTCTAAATTTAGTCGCCGGTCTTTTATATAGCCCTCAACTCAGAAACCATAGATTTCATAGGTTTAGACTTACCATAAAGATTCACTTTCTAAGTTTTCAGATCCTGCGACCATGATTAAGCCGCGGATCCGCCGCTAATTTGGCACTTTGGCCGCGGAAGCGCCGTGCTCTGGAGGATTTAGGATTTGAAATTTCTTCTGTGGCCTCATGTTGACATGTGGAGATCTTCTAGATATCTGGATTTTGGAAATATTTTCTGAGTTTCTACCAATATTGATTCTACAATTTTATTGGTAGATTTTTGATCCCGACATCTTGAATATCTTGATCTCTTAACCCGAGCTAAATCTACACAATATCTCTATGAATAATGTTAGTAATATTTGTTATATTTAGAGATAGTATCTTAATCATTTTATATGGTATTAAATCTTTAAGAAATTTGATTAAGATTGTTTAATAAGATATGCATATTTAAATTATCAAAATATCTTATAAATATTATATACATATATTTTCCTTCATAATGGTAATTAGAATATATAAACATATGGTAAAGAGTATTTTGCAGATAAACCCAAATATATTCTATACTTATAATAAACATGTTTAAATATTTAAGAAAATTAAGGAAAATGTTATATCAAATGTGCAATATTTTCGACTGAACAAATACCCCCAAACTTAATTTTGATCGTCCCGAGCAAACTAGTTATTCAAGAGAGGGAGAAGAAAAAGAAAAAGAAAAACCTAGCACACTTTCGTAGGCAATCACGATTGCACTGAGCACGTGCAACAAGCCGTTAAACCTCCAGATGTGCCTAGTAGGAGGAGTGTTTTCTTCTGAGGGTTTTCAGCGGATTACACCCACAAAATCCTATAATAAAAAAAAGAAGAAAGTTACATACAAAGATATGAATTATAAAGGAAAGAACTTGAAAATAAGAGTTTCCAACTACACCAGCTTTTTAGTTGCCATGAGCCCTATCTTAATGGTCATGAAAAGATGTTGGAAATCACATCACCCCTCAATAAAACATCACCTTTAGTCTTTCTCCCCATCTTTCTTCCAAATATCGATCATATACCCCTACGTGTTTGTAAAAGATATCCTTACATTGAGAGAATTCAATTCAAGCTATCATACTCTTGTCCATCTTCCAAAGTACTTTATAGTCGGTGAATAATTTAGATGGAATTGCTCACACATTCTTCATGCGACCGTCAATACTTCTTGAGGTGCTAACCGACCGATTACCAAATGTACTCATTTAGGCGTAATTAGCAATTTCCTCGTCTTACAACACCTAAAGCTTATTAGTGTCTCCCAAACCTGTTGGTCTAAGGCACTAGGTAATAAAGCACCCTCGCTATATTTTTTTACGCTGTCTTAAGCAATTACAAAACCAGTGTTCATTTTTCTTCACCATTTTTTAATATTTTTGTTTGTATATTTATTTTTCTTCATACCAAGGCTTTTAGACAAGAGTATTTCAAGGTATCCTCTACTATCCTAAGTTTCAAGATGTGTGCAAGTGCGTATAGTAGGGTATCAACGATCAAATGTTTGGACTCAAGAATATGGACTATTTTTCAGACTTATTTTTATCGTCAGATTAGTAATTTCCTTCATCTTACCAACCCTTGGGACAACAGCTCATAACTACTTATTACTAGCTTCGTTTAAGAAAACTTAATTTTCTTGCTTTTCTCAAACTATTCTTATCTTTTATATGTAATATCTCACTTTCTAATCTTTTATTATCAAATTTTTTTGTGTTTATATTTATGATAATACAAAATAATGCGTGAATAAGCACAAACCTCTCCCAAACCTGTTTGCAACCGTGTACTCACTGATTTCATCTGTTAAGCTAAAAAAACCTGTAGACTTGGGAGGAAAAGTTGGTAACGGGGACATGAATAAATGACGGTGAAATCCTCCAAACTTATTTTTGGCTCATAATTTTGTAAAAATTTATTTTCTTTCAAGAGCCAAAATATTTTCTTTCCTTCCAGACCTGAGTAAAATAGTATTAAACATTTAAAATTATACAAAACCTGTCACGCCCCGCTTCCCAGTATACAGGCAGAGGATGAGACGAGGCCGCTACGTATTTACTCAGAAACAAACACGCTGAGCGTATCGAAGCAATATAAAATGTAATGTACACAAAAGACAAGATATAAATGAACATCAACTATATATTGTATTGCAAAGCCTATATCGGGTTGTTTCATGGATTTCTAAGTAATCTAGTATACAGAAAATTATAGTTCTCTTAATTGTGCATCTACACATCTAAAGTTTGTCACAAAAGGACATCAGGAGTTCGAGCTATGTTCTATTTAAAAATAGTGTGCGAATCATGATATATTTTGTCCTGATCCGTCACTTAATATTGTCACACGGTTTTCTTTATCTTACGTCGGTTTTCAGTAATAATATAAAACTAAGAAAATCTAGATTATTCGATGTAGATATCCAAAACATCTGAGTTTGCTCAATTTGGACATCGGTATACCAAGTTATGTGTCCTAGAAGTTGTCCAATAACTGCAGTTTTCTGTTTTACGAACAGTTTATAAAAACGATGTAATTCCTAAACCGTTATGTGGTTCGATGTAAAATTTTTACAGTGTGTACAGAAAAATATATTCTATCATATGTAAATTTCCTGAAATTTCCAGAAGTAAAAATTAATTTCTAAAAATTAATTTAAATATAAAAGTATTGATATGTCATATGTGAGAATGAGGAAATCATAGTATTTATTCGTAACTTCATTTTTTTACAAACTTTAAATAAAATAATTTAAAATACAACAACAAACGATGCAATCCTAATTGGTTACTATAAAATCTTAACATATGGATTGAGAGTAATGAAAAAAGACTTTACAAACTATATATTTGTGTATGTTCGTGTGTGTTCATTATTTATATATGTATCCATTTAATTAATTATTTAGGAACTATGATACGACAAGGGAAGTTTTTCATGGCAATATAAAAAAGAGAAGGATAAAGAGAAAGAGATGGAGGGAGGGAAAGAGAGAAGGGACTTACATACACAAGTCAGTATTGTTACCGGGCTTGTCTATCTGCCGATAGTCTCGCATTTCTAGCGAGACTTCCTTGAGAATTTCTTCATGTTCTTCTTCGGGGAATCTAGATGAAGAGTGATATGTGAAATGATAGAAATGTGATGATGAAAAGAAAGAGGAGTGAGATATAAAAAAGTTTATGACCACCATAATTCTAATAAATCATGGCTCATAACCATTCTAATTATTTTGGGGTTAAAAAAAAAGATGAAATGAAAGGTCTTATTTGTAGGTTATGAGAAGAATAAAAATTGATAAAAAATGAATGGAGATTTGAACATGTGACTTATGGAATAACAATGTAAGAACTTAACCAATGTGCTATAAGATTGTTCATGCACATATTTAATTAGAATTAAATATATGCCGTTGCTTGAAAAGAAAGTTGGCTTTTGGGCTCATAGTTTTATAAAAGAAAATGAAAATGAGATTGGATTTGGGTTATGGGCTGGGTCAGGTTTTGCGTTTAATTTGAAATAGGTTAAGATTTAGTTTAAAGAAATGAGTTTGAGAAAATTAGGTAGAATAATAAAATAATATATTTAATAGAAAACAAAATATACGGAAAAATACTAAGAATAAATAAATTCAATATTTTACTAAAGAAAGAAAACACGTAGGTATAGTAATATTAGGGTCGTTACATTTTACCCTCCTTAAAAATAATTTCGTTCTCGAAATTACTCAAGAAGGATGTTGCAACAAGGTACTGGAAAGTTAAGGATGATGCCGTCTTCGAGCTCCGTCGATCGATGCTCTAACTAATTGTGCTAATAGGCCTACGAAATACAAATAGAAAAGATGAACAAGAGTTAAGTATTCAAAAGTCGAGAGATGGACTTTAAGGAAGCTGAAGGTGGAGTTCAAGATAGATTCAAGGAATGGTAGGATTCAAAAAAAAAGTCGAATGTAATAATTGGATTTCGTAATTCTTGTATTATATTACTTACGATGTTCATGCAGAACTGTCCTGCATGGGCCGCCAACAAAACCTGTCACGCCCCGCTTCCCAGTATACGGGAAGAGGACGCTACGAGGTCGCTACGTATATACTCAGAAGTAAATACGCTGAGCGTATCTAAGCAATATAAAATGTAATGTACACAAAAGACGATATAAATGAACAACTATATATTGTATTGTAAAGCCTATACCGGGTTGTTTCATGCATTTCTGAGTAATCTAGTATACAGAAAATTATAGTTCTATCAATTGTGCATCTACACATCTAAAGTTTGTCATAAAAGAACATCGGGAGTTCGAGTTATGTTCTATTTAAAAACAGTGTGCGAATCAGGACAGATTCTGTCCAGATCCGTCACTTAATATTGTAACATAGCTTTCTTTATTTTACGTCGGTTTTCAGTAAAAATATAAAACTAAGAAAATCTAGATTATTCGATGTAGATATCCAAAACATCTGAGTTTGCTCAATTTGGAAATCGGTATACCAAGTTATGTGTCCTAGAAGTTGACCGATAACTGCAGTTTTCTGTTTTACGAACATTGAATAAAAACGATGTAATTCCTAAACCGTTATGCGGTTCGATCAAAAAATTTTACAGCATGTACAGAAAAATATATTCTATCATATGTAAATTTCCTGAAATTTCCAGAAGTAAAAATTAATTTCTAAAAATTATTTTAAATATAAAAGTATTGATATGTCATATGTGAGAATGAGGAAATCATGGTATTTATTCGTAACTTCATTTTTTTACAGACTTTAAATAAAGTAATTTAAAATACAACAAACGATGCAATCCTAATTGGTTACTATGAAATCTTAACATATGGATTGAGAGTAATGAAAAAAGACTTTACAAACTATATGTTCGTGTGTGTTCATTATTTATATATGTATCCATTTAATTAATTATTTAGGAACTATGATACAACAAGAGAAGTTTTTCATGGCAATATAAAAAAGAGAAGGATAAAGAGAGAGATGGAGGGAGGGAAAGAGAGAAGGGATTTACATATACAAGCCGATATTGTTACCGGGCTTGTCTATCCGCCCATAGTCTCGCGTTTCTAGCGAGACTTTCTTGAGAATTTCTTCAAATTCTTCTTTGGGGAATTTAGATGAAGAGAGAGATGTGAAATGATAGAAATGTGATGACAAAAAGAAAGAGGAGAGATAAAAAAGTTTATGGCCACCATAATTCTAATAAATCATGGCTCATAACCATTCTAATTATTTTGGGAGTTAAAAAGAAGATGAAATGAAAGGTCTCATTTGTAGATTATGAGAAGAATAAAAATTGATAAAAAATAATTGCAAGAATGGAGATTTGAACATGTGACTTATGGAATAACAATGTAAGGACTTAACCAATGTGCTATAAGGTTGTTCATGTACATATTTAATTAGAATTAAATATATGTTGCTTAGAAAGAAAGTGAGTTTTTGGGCTCATAGTTTTATAAAAGAAAATGAAAATGAGATTGGATTTGGGTTATGGGCTGGGTCAAGTCTTGCGTTTAATTTGAAATAGATTAAGATTTAGTTTAAAGAAATGAGTTTGAAAAAATTAGATGGAATAATAAAATAATATATTTAATAGAAAACAAAATATATGGAAAAATACTAAGAATAAATAAATACAATATTTTACTAAAGAAAGAAAACACGTAGGTATAGTATTAAGTTTGTTAATGTTTAATGAACAATATGTAATGATATGAAGGTATCTTGATTAAGAAAAATTATAGTTTTTAAAGAAAACCGAATCGGAAGTCGGACTAACTCCGCTTCCGTCGGGTTTCTTTAAAAACTACAATTTTTCTTAATCAAGATAACTTCATATCATCACATATTGTTCATTAAACATTAACAAACTTAATAAAACAGTTGCAAGAATGAGGATTTGAACATGTGACCTATGAAATAATAATGCAAGGAATTAATCAATGAGCTACTGCGTGTACAGAAAAATATATTCTATCATATGTAAATTTCCAGAAATAAAAATTAATTTCTAAAAATTATTTTAAATATGAAAGTATTGATATGTTATATGTGGGAATGAGGAAATCATGGTATTTATTCGTAACTTCATTTTTTTTACAAACTTTAAATAAAGTAATTTAAAATACAACAATAAACGATACTATCATAATTGGTTAATATAAAGCTTTACAAAGATCAAAAGTGTACTAGCGGAGTCAAGATCAGTATCGTGAAGCTGTTCAAATTCGCTACTGTCGGAATCCATCTTTTCGACAGAACATACTTGAGCATAGAGTTCGGAGGGTTCACTTCCCAACTTGTAAATGTTAAGCTCAATTGATATCTTTCCGAATGACAGGTTCATAGAACCGTTACGATAATTGATTACAGCGTTGGAAGTCGGTAGAAAAGGTCGACCTAAAATCACCGGAATTTAGTTTCGTGGGTTCGCTACAGGCTGTGTATCTATAACAATAAAGTCTACTGGGAATATAAATTTCCCGACTTTGATTAATACATTCTCTAGCTCATCCCTAGGTTGGGTGGTAGATCGATCGACCATCTGAACAGTGCAGTGCGCCAGATCGATCGGCCATCTGAACAGTGCAATGCGCCGGTTTTAACTTTCCGATATCGAATTGCTCATAGATAGAATATGGAAGTAAGTTAACACTAGCACCTAAATCGAGTACAACACGATTGATATTTTTACCCTCAATAGAAATAGATATAGTAAGGTTTCCGGGGTCCTTTCGTTTCTTGGGTATTTGTTGTGTAAAAGCAGTGTTTACATTACTCGTAAGAAAAACTTTTTTAGGCACTTGAATTTTTCTCTTCCTAGTGCACAAGTCCTTAAGGATTTTTGCATAAGACGGATCTTGTTGAATAGCATCTAGAAGAGGAATATTTATGATAACTTGCTTAAAAATTTCCACAATTTTCTCCATTTGTGGACTTGGTCTGTTGCCCCTTAACTTGTTTGGATAAGGAGCTTTTTCAATAAGGGTTGGGTGTAACATTGGAGAAGATTGTGGGGATGGAATGGATCCCAGAATTGGAATTGTGATCGTTTTAGGTTGACTCGAGGAAGTGGGTTGATGGTTCGAGCCTAGGGGGAAACGGAGAATAGGCTCGGAAGAAGGTCGTGGACTAGACGAAGTAGGAGTAGAAGAAGTAGAAACCGGGGTATCATTAATATCATTGACATCAACGTCATCAACATATTCATCCATTTGGTTGTTCAGCACTCTTCTTGATCTCAACGTGGTTATGACACTCGTATTATAACTTTGTGGGTGGCCAGGATTTGGTAGAGGTTAAGATGGAAGTTTTCCTTTCTCTCTCGCACTCATCGCGGCATTTAACTGTGCAAGTTGTGCTTCTATCGATTTTATGCTTTGGCCGTGGGAAACGGTGTTCTGCACTAGAGTTTGGATGGTAGAAGTTAAATTAGCCGTCGTTTGTGTAGATTGTTTAATGAACGTATCGAGTGCAGAGGGTTTATCGATACCGGCCGTTGGGAAAGAATTATTATAAGGATCAAAGTTGTTGGCCGGGTTTTGAAAAGGTTGCGGTTGAAAGGAGTGCTGACTCGGTTGTGATGGTTGCTGTTGTTGTGGGGGAGGTCTTTAATAGTTGCTAGGAAACTGGTTTTGATTTTGAGTTTGGTTTTGGTTCCAAGCAAAATTATGATGATTCTTCCATCCCTGATAGTATGTGAAAGAATAAGGATCGTTTCCAGGTCGTTGCTGAAAAGCAGCATTAGCTTGTTCTTGATCTTGAAACGGAGGATTGAAAGTACATTCTTCCGTCAAATGTGATGGGTCGTAACAGCAACCACACACGGTTTTGGGGAGCATAACCTGCTTTAGAATTTGTTTTCGATAGCGTCAAGTTTCTTTTGCATTGTGGCCATTTCGGCTTTTACTGCGATGGAAATATCGAGCGATGGATACCTGCCCTAGATGGTGGTCTAACGCTTTTCCACTGTATAGTTTGTTTAGCGAGATCTTCCACGAATTGCCAAGCTTCACCATTGTCTTTGGACATGAAATGGCATTGACAAATGGTTTCAAGCATCTGTTTTGTCGCTGGATTAATACCCTCATATATAATTCGGCAAAGTTGCCATTTATCAATTCCGTGATGGGGGCATTGTAGAAGAAGATTCTTGAACCGTTTAAAGCATTTCCAGAATGGTTCGTTGGGAAGTTGGGTAAACCGATTGATCTCGTTTCGAACACAGGCGGTTTTGTGATTGGGATAAAATTTCTTAAGGAAAGTATTGGGATAAAATTTCTTAAGGAAAGTTATAACAAATTCATCCCATTTGGCAATAGAGTGTGCGGCAGTGTTATAACGCCATTTTTCTGATAGATCGCACAAGATAAAAGGGAGAAGACGTAATTTCACAGCATCCACTGAAAGTTATGAAGTGCCCATCATTGCACATACGTTTTCGAATTTGGTTATGAAAATGTTTGCGTTTTCGGATTCAAGCCTGTAAAATTTGGGCAACAGTTTGATAAAGTGGGGTTTAATTTCGAAATTTTCTCTATTGGCTGGTGGAATAGATAGACAAGTAGGAAGAGGACAGCGTATCGGGTAGCATCTTTCTTGAAGAGATGCACGGTGTATTCTGCGCGCCTACTGGTGGTGGCAGGGGTGTGTTGGTAAAATTTGATGGAGAACTGTCCATCTCGGTCGATGTGGTAGGTGGAGGGTAAAAAGGAGATAAAATACCGACTTCAGAATCGATAGTAGAAACGCGGACAAGACGGCATTAGAATCCCGTGTCCAGCCGAGCATGCACTAAGCGGGTTTAGCGCACGCGTCAGCGTGTGTGAGAACTAAAAGGGTTTGTTTTGAAAAGTGTCGGACATGAGACTTGACTCAACAGATCACAAAATGCACAATCAACCTTAGAACTGAGGTCACCAAGGTCAAGCATTAGATCGCTCCTAGATTTCCAAAGGACAAGCCACAGGATCAATCCTCTGCCATCTCTTTATCGTTTCTGTGGCCAGGTAAGTGCCAGGTAAGTGGGAGGTATCCGCTATACGAATCACCGAAAATAGCGGGCCTAATTAAGTAACCACTTGCCTTAGTCACACTTGCCTGGACACCACAAAAGAAATGCGGATAAACTATAGATTACCCACGTCCTTCCTCTGTCCTAATTGAACACGACGGTCCTTATAGTCTTGGTCTAGATATTTTTTAATTAATGTAGAGTTATGCAGATGCTCGTTTTGTGACTTGTAGGGTCTAGGAAGGGTGATGAAATCCCCTCTTAATCTGAATTTTGATCTTGTCCCTTAATGTCCGGTTAAAATATGCACAAACAAACCAATATCATTACACGCAAAAAGATTTTTGAGCGGCGCTTTTTGCAAAGAATCCTGCAGAAAATTCAAATTATTGGATTTCTAGAGGAGTGAGAAAGAATCAGAGAAAGATACCACTGGAGTTTGGAAGCACAACTCCTCAGAACCGCCGCCTTTCCGCGACTAATTGCACCCTATTGCCGCGTTTCCGCGGCGCCTTGGTGGGATCGTTTGAAAAAAATTGTTCCCGTGCCCTTCTATGCTCCTCTGGAATACTTTGAAAGTCTTTGAAACTTTATCTCCTCGCTACAGTGACTCCAGATTCCCTCGTAAAAGTCGCACAATAATCGTCATATATGCAAGATGCGGTTTTGGTTTTTATTTTTATGATATGGATCGAATAAGAATTCAACCCGAATAGCAAGAAAAAAATTACGCACGTATTCCGGCAACGGCGCCATTTGATTAGTGTTGAAAAAAGTGTTTGTAGTAACCGCAATCAATAACGGTGTCGCGTGTAGCTAGCCGAGATGAGTACGGGTCGTCCGCAGGAATACGTGAAACTTTTAATCTTGTTTTAGACGAGTTGATTAGAAATTGGGGAGAGTGATTCTAGATTTATGTTGAACACGGATGTAGAATATATAAGAAGAGGGTTTGTAGGGTTCATAAAATTTAGTAGTAATGGACGATTAATTTAAGATGACTTCTTTTATCTTTTAATAGATTTAAAACTTAGATCGATAAATCGATAGTGATGAATGTGGATTATGGTTCTTTTGGAAGAAATCAGGGTTTCCCCACTTTTAACCCTTATCCTTGCATTGATCTCTATTCATGTCTAGCCTTTACCAAAACAATTGTTAATCTAATCTCAATCGCGGTCGAGACTATCAATAAATTGGTAGCGCGCCCGATAAGGATATTAATGATTCTTTTGATAAAATTTATAAACTTTATAAGAAGTAAAAGAAGTTAAAAGATTTTATCATCTATTGATCTACTCTAATCTTACGAACCCTATCAAGCGGAGAATTACTCACGCATGTTTGGAGAAGAAGGGATAGAGAAGGAAATCATAATGTAAATGCAGAAAATAAATGCGAAATAATTAAACTAATGATCTACCTTTATTAATCAACGTTACAAATACAAATCCTTCGAATTTAGATTACAAGATGAAGTTGCTTTCGATCTCTGCCTCGTAGGAAGTAATTGCTTCATCGATATTCACATCGCTCTATCACGTCGAATCGCGGACCTGTCGTGGATCTCTTGTTCTTTGATGGTGATTTATATCGTGTTAAAGGTGATGACTTCTAAATTTAGCCATCGGTCCTTTATATAGTCCTCAAATCAGAAACTCTAGATCTCATAGGTTTAGACTTGCCATAAAAATTCACTTTCCATGTTTTCAGATCCTACGGCCATGATTAAGCCGTGGATCCGCCGCTAATCTGTCACTTTGGCCACGGAAGCGCCGCGCTCTGGAGGATTTAGGATTTGAAATTTCTTTTGTGGCCTCATGTTGACACGTGGAGATTTTCTAGATATCTGGAATTTGGAAATATTTTTCGAGTTCCTGCCAGTATTGATTCTACGATTTTATTGGCAGATTTTTTATCCTGACATCTTGAATATCTTGATCTCTTGACCTGAGCTAAATCTGCACAATATCTCTATGAATAATCTTTGAATAATGTTAGTAATATTTGTTATATTTAGAGATAGTATCTTAATTATTTTATATGATAATAAATCTTTAAGAAATTTGATTAAGATTGTTTGATAAGATATGCATATTTAAATTATCAAAATATCTTATAAATGTTATATACATATATTTTCCTTCATAATGTTAATTATAATATATAAACATATGGTAAAGACTATTTTGCAGATTAACCCAAATATGTTCTATATTTATAATAAACACGTTTAAATATTTAAGAAAATTAAGGAAAATGTTATATTAAACGTGCAATGTTTTCGACTGAACAACTCCTAAGCTTGCTTTAACTTCTATGTTAGTAGCACAACGACTCATTGCTTTACAGTGGATGCCATCTTAAAAGTGAATAATGAAATGGCATATACAGGTTAACGGTACAATTGCCAGAAGTACATTGCTATCATCTATATTTATGACCTTATTTGATATAGTTTTACAAGAAAAAAGTTGGTACTGAGATAATTAATTCTCTTGATAATTGAGTATGACGTGTGGGATGGATTCTAACATGAGTTTTTCTCTCCTTTTTTGCTGCCGTTAGATTCTGAAATCATCGAGGGGGCATCAAGAATAACACTTAATTGTCCATTCAGGTATTTTGTGCAGCGAGAGCTTGTTAAGGCCACAACAATACTGCATTTGCTCTTTTCAGTAAATAGTTATCTTTTTTAATTTATACACTACTGATGGTATAAACAGCTCTCTAAAAATTAGGCTACATATAAACATGTAATATTCCATTTTGATGATAAATCAATAATCTCCATGGACTTGCTATTTATGTGTTGTTCCTCCTAGTTTTGACCCATTCCAACCTGACACTGACCTGGACCGAGCCAATGGCACCCTAATTCTCTTATAATATCTGTACCAGAACTCTCATGAACATTAACATAAGCCGCATTTATTCCCACGATGATGCTTCAGCACCAGCTACCTGAATCTGGCTTCTTTGCTTTTAATTCTGTTATTTCTTTCTGAATTACCTAATGTAACTTTCTAAAATTACATCAGTCTTGATGCAAGAAGCATGTGAGTATCTGTTTCATGCAGAAATGTCATTTTTTTTATATATTCTAGTTTACAATATTTTACTTTCATCTAGTTTCCAGTGACAACTATCATGTCGTGTTTTTTTATTTGTCTTTTTTCCTTTTGCCCCCTTATTTGTATTTTTTTTGTTGGGTGGGGGGGGGGGGAGGGAAAGAAAATTAATGAATTATTAGTTCTCTTAACCTGTCCTTTTACTAAATTTATCTATTTATCTTCAGGCATAAACACCACTTAGGCCTAAGATACTTCCTGCCACATTTTTTCTTCATCCTAAGATGAAAATTATTAGTTGGAATTAGCTAAAGCATAACATTTTGTCAGATGTTGAGATATTGGGATTAATAGTTCTACATTGGAAAAACTAAGAGAGGTACAAGGGTATAAGATATAATTAGGCCCCACTAAGAAGGCTTAAGTCTCTTTAGATGGACCTCAATTATGTTGAAAGCTCGTGTACTCGCTCAAATATAAATTACAACACTCCTCAAATATAAAATATTAAAAATAACATGGTTTCAGAGCAGGTCAATAACATTTCTGAGAGAGCCGTCTATAAGCATGCATCGTGATTGTGGGCATCACGAGTGCCTATAAGAGACTAGCTCTACAAGTGTTTGCGTGATCGATGGGGACCTCTAACACACTATCTTTGAGAGAGCAATCTAAGCATCGTGAGCGCTATCTCGAACACAATATTAATCCCACATATCTTAACACTTCTATATTTTTTCCTTATCTCATTTTTTTAACTACAGGGTTTTTTTCTCGTGAACCGTACAATTAACTTGTAGAGCTAGTCTTTTATAGGCACTCACGATGCATCATCTCTCTTATACAACTAGTCTCAAATGCATCATATCTCTTATACAGCTAGTCTCAAATGCATCATATCTGTTACGTCATTACATTTGCTATAGGTGCATTTTATCTGTCCCGTCGTTTTGTTATTCAGATGAATCAAATCTGTCAATTCAATGAAAGAGATTATCCAATATTGGAAATCAATTCCCATCTCAATCTATTTAAACCGTAAAATTGTCTCGTTTCTATCAATGCCTTTTCTTTCTTTAAGTATCTCTCCCTCTTGCTCTTTAGCAAACCCATCTCTTATTTTTGGAGATGATTTGAATTACAATTGTAATACTGTTTTCATAATCGTGGAAATTGAAGAAGATTAGGAAGGCAATAAGATCATATCAGGTATACATAAGCGACTTTTATGAATTTGAGAAGCGATAATGATTGGTTTCTTTCCTTATCTTGAAAATCATATCGTGGAAAGAGTCCTCATTTCAAATCTCAAGTTTTGATTTTATCATCTCTTTAAACAAAAAAGAAAAAGAAAATATTAACAAGCTACCAATTGTTTTAGGAATACTGTACAATTGCTCGTTTTTTTCTTTTGCTTGTTAATCATATTAACAAGGTAGCAAAAGTTTTTCTTTTGCTTGTTAATCATATATAGTTATATCTTTATAATTTCCCTATACTCTAGGGAAGATTGTAGGGTGTTTTTGTGGTCCCGTTGAGATGGATGCGTGCGTGCGTCAGGCTTGTACATATCCCTCTGCCGATTCCAGGCAGGGGTTTATTGATTGTGGAGTTCTAATCTCCAGCAGCCGCGGACAATACTGCTGTTAATTACCTCCCATTTTGACACGAGAGCACCCCAGATTGATGGGTCATGCCCATCATACGAACTCACTCTAAAATATGTGCATTTGTGGAATTGTGTCTGAAAACCCTTTTGATGCTTGATTTGAACATTACGGGGGCCTCTCACGGGGGTTATATTTCACAGTATTTCTAAAACAATCGATACCTTGTTAATATTTCTTTTTTGTTTGTTTGAAGAGGTGATAAAATCGAACCCTGAGATTTGAAATGAGAACTCTTTCCATGATATGATTTTTGAGAGAAGGTAAGAAACCAATCTTTATCGCTTTTCAAATTCTTAAAAGTCGTTTAATTTTTTGGGTAATACTATAGAATTTCGTCAAATTAAAAAATAAATACAAAAGGGTATACCTAAGACGAATTTATTGTCTGATCTTCTTCAATTTTCACGGTTAAGAAGACGATATTAGGATTGTAATGAGAACCACCTCCAAAAAAGAAGGATGAGTTTGCTAAAGAGCAAGAGAGAGAGATAATTGAAGAAAGTAAAGACATTGATAGAATAAGTAGATTGAGATGAGAATTGATTTCTAATTTTGGATAATATCTTTCATTGAATTGATATATTTGATTCATCTGAATAACAAAATGACGGGACAGATAAGATGCATCTATAACAAATGAAACTACGTAACAAATATGATGCATTTGAGACTAGCTCTTCAAGAGATATGATGCATCGTGATTGCTTATAAGAGATTAGCTCTACAAGTTAACTGTTTGGTCAACATGGAAAAACACTGTAGTTAAAAAAAAGAGAAGGAAAAAAAGTAGAGTGTTGAGATATGTGGGATTAATAGTCTCACATTGGAAAAACTAAAAGAGGTACATTAGTATAAAATATAATTGAGCCCCACCAAGAAGGCTTAAGTCTATTTAGATGGACCCCAATTTATGTTGAAAGCCCGTGTACTCTCTCAAATATAACACTCCTCAAATATTAGAAATAACGCGTTCTTATAAGAGACTGGCTCAAATATCAGGGGCGGACCCACATACAATCCAGCAGGGGCACATGCCTCCACTGAGATTTTACAGAAAAAGAAATCTCTATTTTGATTTATCGATGCAATACTATATTATGTGTGTATATTATATATACCGAGTTCATAAACATAAGATATGTATTATTGCTCATATGGTAGTGCATGCAATTACCAAACAAGAAGTTATGGGTTCAATTTTCACCATTCACATGATTTTTATTTTTTGGGGAAATGAAATGTTGACCTACCATTTTAATCATATCAAGTATGAATTCTTTTAGTGTGTTTTTGCAAACGAAAGACGTTTGGTTCGATGAAGTTGATAGAAAATTTTGAACAAAATCTTAATGAAGCCTTGCTGCATACCGTGACCCCCTCATCAAAATTCCTGGGTCCAACACCTATCCAATACCATTTTATTTTAATATTTGAGGAGTGTTGTATTTTATATTTGAGAGAGTACACAGGGCTCTCAACATAAATTGGGGTCCATCTAAATAGACTTGAGCCTTCTTAGTGGGGACCCAATTATATCTTATACCCATATACGTCTCATAGTTAACCCCACATATCTCAACATCAATAAATAATAATTTGCTCATAAATGAATGTTCCAACACATATATTTAAGCCTGACTGATATTGTTTGTATAATCATGTACAGCTTTAAGCGTATTAGAACTCCTGTTAAAGGTCGTCTCTGCAAACACCATCAGGTAAATATCTTATTATACTCACCATACGTTTTGAGTTACGTGTACAATTTACATAATTGTGGACCTTATCCATGGTTTTGTAGTGCTTTGATTTTGACAACTTTTTGGAGATGAACTCGAGGAAGCCATCTTGGCGCTGCCCGTGCTGTAACCAACCCGCTAGCTTCATTGACCTGTGTGTTGACCAGCATATGGTTAAGGCAAGTCTTTCTCTTATTCATTCAACCTAAAAGATTGTTTAGAATAAGATCTTGGATATTCACTTAATTCTAGCTTATGCTTAAAGAGTCCTTGCTAAATCCATATAGAACAAGTTCCTCTATCTTATTTAATCCTAAGAATGGTTCCAACATTCCAAATTTCGTAAGACTTGATATGCCAATTTTACGGTGCATCAATCTTCAAGGACTACATCTTTGTGTTGTACTGAATGTTACTTTGATCATTTGAGTCCTAATGAAGGTCTAGATGAGTACAACACTATTACTCTACAAATTTAAGATCAAAGTACATGCTTATTTAGAGGGGGTAAATTACAATAAAATACGTTTAACTATTGCAGTGTTTCATGAAAATAACTTTTTTTTATTATTACAGTAAAATACCTTAAGTGCTACATTTGAGGGTATTTTAGTGAAAAATCCCATAAAAACCATAGTTAAGGTATATTCCTGTAATACATAAAATTTGAAGTGTTTTAATGAAAACCGTGATAATTTAGTGTATTTTGCTGTAATTTACCCCATCTAGAAATGTTATATTTGAGTTTTTTATTGAGAGGAAAATTATCTTTAACTGGGGACAAATGGCGGAGGCAGGATTATGGTTCAGTGGGGTCAAAAATGTTGGCTATAGTGCCCTCAAGTCAATTATTGTGATCGCAGGCACGCGATTGTGATGATTGAGAGAGGACCTATAAGGGTAGAACAGTCTTATTCGAGATGATAATATGCTATCTGGATTGTCTCTATCATCATATACATACTTTATGTGGTATTACATATCACTATTACATGTTGATAGAGCCTATATGATTCTTGCTTGACTACCAGTATTACGATGGTGATCATATACGTGGGAGCTGGGTGGTCTTAAGCACATCCTTAAATGTCGAATGGGTATCGATACTCCGGAGTAGACTAGTGTATATTTATCAAGATCCCGACGAGGAGCAGTGGCCGGTCTCACAAGCCATTGGTGTCAGTAAGTCATCTAAGATAGTATACAGGTGATCATTGGGTTATAGTCTGTCGATCTGAGATCGTCATTTGTCTCATGTGAGTTCTCACTGTGCTTTGATTACTATCCTACCACGGCTCAAAGGACTCGTGTAAACAGGTTTTAGTTGGGTACAGTTCCGAGCCACATGAACGCAGTGAGCAGATCGTCGGGGATTCGTCTCTCGGTATTGAGGGTTGATGCCGCATTGTGCACGGGTGACCATCACCAGAAATCCTTGGCCAAGGTAGATGAAAATTACTGATTTGGATCAGTAGTTTCTCAGTTGGTGATGGGTTTCATATTGACACGAAATATCACGTTGTTAGGGGTCTGACTTTATCCATCCCCTAGACTCGATATGTAATACTCTTAGACGAACAGACCAGACTGTACGGAGATTGTCACGGAGATGGCCTTCCTTTCGCTCAATACCTAAATAGCCGTTACGTACAGCTAGTGCTGCTGATGTACTTATGGTTAAACCCACTGTCAGCGTATTGACGAGTTTTTAGAGTCCCACACAGAGGGTTTTCATGGCTCAGGCGATATGATGTAGATGACGTATGTTGGTACAGATAGGTGTCCGATTAAATATGTGTACAAGCTACACAGACTTTTATCGGACGGTTGATAATACTAGCGGTTTAGGATTGAGCCGGATTATTAAATCAAGTTTTGATTTAATAATTATATATATATATTTATATATGTATTCTCGGATTATTGTTCACTATTCATTTTTTCTCTTGGCTATTCGTAATTTTATACGAATACGCGTATATGTATTTCGATATGTATACCGGATTGTATTCCGTATTTATACGGAATATCTTCTAGAAGTTGGACGCCTCATTATATGATTTTCTTTTTAGAAAATCATTTGTAAATGAGGTGGAGGGTGAGGTGGCATCAGCATGGTGGAGTATGTAGAGAAGTATGGCTTTAGATTGTTTATTGAAAATAATGTGAGATAATTTTCCATGGTTGAGAAATGAAGGGCCATAATCTCTACATGACATTCAACCATTGATTGATCATTCATTCATTCTCTGACACTTGGCCATTTTTCTTAAGTTGCTCATGCTCCTCACCTCCTCTTTCTTCTTTTTTGATTGCTCACTTGAGCATGAGGTATGAGAGAAAAAGATAGTGAAATATTCCTACATCTCCACTCTCCATTGCTAGCGATCATGGAGCATCGGTTGCTTCGCTAGGCGAAGCTGGAGCTTGCATCGTTTTCCTCGGGTGGATCATCGACGGAGGAAGGCCGGCAATCAAGCTCGATCCAGGACATCTCTAGGAGCTAAGGACGATGGTAGAAGATCGAAGGACACGGATCATTCGGTATAACACTTCTATCACAATAGTTTAGCTCTTCGTAGTTTGCTAGTTTAAGGTTTATGGTTCGATTCTAGTCGTGTTCATTAGTGCCAAAAGTTTTAAATGTCAATTTTTGTTCTGCACCAGCCACGGTAGATGGCTAGGGCGCTAGCAAACCCCAACATAATATCAGAGCCACCCCATAAATCTTCACTAGCTTTGTTTACACAAGGTTAAAATATCGATCGACCAAATTTTCCGAATCGTAATTCTATGTTGACATGCCCGCTGTCGTTTTTTAAATTTGTTCAAAAAATCATTCAGAGTATCTTAAAAATACGTGCAGGCATTTATAGGGCACCAGAAGAAATTTGAGCACCTAAACCAATTATTTGGCCGCGGAACCGCCACGTAACTTGCCTATTGGCGGCGATTCCGTGGCGGTTTTGTGGCGATATAGCGCCAAATTTTTTCCGACACTATAATTTATGGAAATATGATTTTGGCATAGATTTGTTTGAGTGCTGGTTTGCATTTGGGGCCAATTTGGAAAAGTTTTAGTCGATCGAAATTTTAAATACATGATTATCAATGCATGTGAATATATCTGCGATCATGATATTCACGTTGATGTTCTGAGTTGTGCTGATATTGTGGTTGGATTATCGTGGTGGATAGCCTATGGTGCAATGGTAGTAGTACAGTTCAGATTTATTTGTATATTCGTTATTGCTAGGCGAGCGTACGACATGTGGACAGCCGTCTCTGCCAGATTGTATATTCTTTTATTAGGGCACGACCGAGTTGAGGTCGATATTGCCATTTGTATATATACTTTTCTTTTCTGTACTAGGATTACCCCGCGGTGAAGTGCTCAAATAGCCGGGTTCTAGAGGGCAACATGTCCGCATCTCATGGCGTTGAGACGGATGGGGCCTTACTCTAGAATTGGCGGGCTATTCGCCACACTCGTATGGGGTATAGGACAACCCACGGAGGGGTACTCAAGTTACCGGATTCCGTGAAGTGCTGGGTGGCCCATTCATTTGTTGATTGGGGTTACCTCACTTCTGGGATTGGCGGGTAACTTGCCGCGCTCGTAGAGGTCCAGGTTTTCATTGCACAGGCTATTCACACGACCGGGAACGTCGGGTGTTATTTGTGGCTCAAATAAAATCCGAGGCTTCAAGATTATCCACCATTCTATGTTGCTTATTGATGTTCTGTGATGTTGCTTATATCAGGCCGGGATGAATGTTATATATATATTTATATATACTAGTAGATGTATATGTTTTGCATCCGCGCTAGTCCATCTCCCGCTCTCCTGTTAGTTAAGTAATTTAACGGTGCATGACGGGGCCCTGTGGCGAATGCGGATGGCATATACATACATTGTATTTTCGTTTCTTTTTCTGGTGATGGTTTAATTGATGGGACTGCGTTAACTTTGATTAATACAAGGAAAAACATACCTGAATGATGTTGGAACCAATTTTTGAAAAACCGACATTACAGACGTTTCCTTTTGTTTTGCACAACGGTATTCGGTTCTGAATATCCAGCATCTCACTCGACGAGACAAAAGCCGAGATCCTTTCATAGGGAGTGACCTCTTGGGCAAAAGTTTACGTTATTGTAATAACTTCACTATAATCGATTCTTTTGCTTTGTATCGTGGTATTCAGTTAGGAATATCCTGCTCCTCATTCGATGAGGAAGGAGCCGAGATCCATTTACAGAGAGTGACCTCTTTAGCAAAAGTTTACGCCACTATATATTTGTAAAACTGCTCGGGTTCTTTCAACGATATCAAGTTCATTACGTTAAAGGTTTTTCGCCAAAAACCTGCCGCAGCCTTCCGTCATTTCTTACTAGTATTATTTGGTATTCATGCTGTGTATGTTGACTTTTGTCAAGGCATAGTGAATGGTAGCTAGGTAATGCTTGTTTGTTGGATAGATATGCGATTATTTAAGACAGTCGCACGGTCATGTTGACCTCTGTCAAGAGCTTGTGCTGGTGGGTCTAAATTAATCCAGGACAATGACGGGTTGAACTTGACTTGCGACTTATGATATGTTGACCTCTGTCAAGATCATAAGCTGTTTATGGTAAAAACCACATCAGGAGTTTCAAACATACAGGAAACTTGCCAGGCATGCGCATACCTTCTGGAGTGTGGTGACTTGAGTGGCTTCCATCAAGTTATCATACGATGATAGTTGGATCTCGATTCCCACTGATGAGTAGGTGTTACTCGTCGGGTAATTTTAGATGATCCCGACTAATTCTCCTTTTAGGGTTTGAAGGAGAATTCGAGGAAACAGTGGGAGCCATCCTGACTAGATAAAGTGATCAACCAATCTAATCTAGGTTAGAGTGTACGCTGAGTGTTTCTTTTCTCTCTCTTTGCTAGCGATCATGACCCGACCCTTAACTAAAACTCATGAACCAAGTTAACCGAACCTTCTTAAAACACTTTGGCTTTTGGCTTGTCATTAAGTCGCATAATATTCCTGCCGCTCCTATTTTCCCTTTACATTTCTCCGAAACACTCCGTATCACTACGTTGATCCATATTGATTGGATATTCCATCGTATAGTTACATACGAACTCAAAAAATTTGTTTCAGCTCGAGAATGGTTTCCGGTTCTGGAGAAATTGAATAGGATTATTCGGTTGTCTTTTCTCTTTACTTTCCCTCAGGTTGCAAGGGCTTCTAGTATTAGGAGAGTACACCTATTACCTTATTGGACAGTCTTCTTCCAAAGCATAGGCATATGCCGAAAGGTAGGGAAGAAAGAAAATCAATTAGCATAAGTGTGGTGTACAGAAGCTAATAAGTAAAGACATATAAAGGGATTAGAGTGAGGTCAAAGATAATTGCAATTGCTATCATTCACGACGAAGCCACGAATATCCCTGCCACTCTTACTTCCCCTTTGCATTTCTCTAGAACATCCCGTATCACTACGAAGATCCATATTGCTTGAATATGCCATCGTATAGTTACATACGAACTCGAAAGAACTTTTTTCAGCTCAAGAATGGTTTCCAGTTCGGGAGAATTGAATAAGATTATTCGGTTGTCTTCTTTCTTTACCTTCTCTCATGATACAAGGGCTCCTATTATTAGGAGAGTATACCTATTACGCTTATTGGATAGTTTTCTTCCAAACCTTAGGTATGTGCCGAAGGGTAGGGAAGGAAGAAAAAATCAATTAGCCTAAGTATGGTGTACAGAAGGTAAGAAGTAAAGACATATGAAGGGATTGGAGTGAGGGTAAAGAAATATACTGTTACTGTTATGAATCTGGATAGTGAGGCATTACTAGGAATACCCGGCCACCCCTTCAAAACATTTTCATGTTTCAGTTGTACTGTGCGGTGTTAATTGAAAATTGTCTGTTTCAGAGTATGTATTTACCAGATTTGATTCTCACATCTGTGAAATACTGAACTGAATCGAGTGAAGCCGTCTTGGGGACTACCCAAGCTAATGATAGAGGCAAGAACACTTTCCGCCTAAAATCATCCCAAGCGTTGCTAATGTGGCGTTACGGATGCTTAGTGGGAGTAAGATATTAGGAATTGGGTGATTAGATCCTCTATATATCATAATTCTTTGTAATTTGTGATATTTGAGAAAATCATCTGGGTTTTGCCTGACGACAAATATTTGGTTTTGAATACCGTCAATATGCACCAATTTCAAACTGATATATCTGTACGTTTATTTTATAAAGTGAGATATAACCTTTTGAAATTATGTCTATCACATTTACCTATATCAGTTGATGGTTAGATAAGGTGCATTCAACAACAGTGTTATTCTTCTTAAGTATAGCACAATTTTCAACCTACGACGCACAAGGTTTGAGTTATCAAACTCAGTGGATTTATACAAAGTATTATATGCTGTCTGATGTCCGTTAGGACAAAGAGGTTGGTACTCGTATTATATTCTGTTTACTCATGACTTCTCTAGTTTTAGATAAGTATTTCGTTGAAATATAAGGTCCAGATTTGGAGAAGATATAGGTATAAGAATAAAGTAGAGAACCATATGTTGCAAGTATTAGGATTCTTCAAGGTGATCGAAAATATAGATACTTGTATTAGGTATTCAGTTGTAAGTAATAGTTTTGAGAAATTGCTTCTTTCAGATTAGTTATACGTGGATGCATTCCTTGATGAGTAATGCTGCTTGGCCTCCTTCCATTTATTTGATATGCACTGGGAACGGCTGTATGTATTTTGAATCTGGTTCCAATTAAATTAGTGTCTTTGTTCTATATTGGATATAGAATGGATTCATATCTTAACGATGATAAGGTATATGGAGTTGTCCGGCTTATACTTAAAACCAGAATCCGAATAAACTCAAGGCACGTTTCAGTAATGGCAGTTTGTGGGTTATCTCGAGCATTGACGAGGGTTAACATTCTACCATTTGGAAGATCAATAGTTATATTGTACTTGACTCGTCACCGTTTTAGTAAAATGGATTCTTTTCAGAAAACATTAGTGGGAGTATGGTAGAACTGGAAGTGATTTCAGAACCATAAACGATTTCTGAAAATTTAGTAGAATCTGAGAATTCAATTGGTTTCAACGATCTATTAGCCACTCCGCAGATTTGGTGAGTAACCTAAGGCACCCGAGAGGTACTTCGGTCTTCTCAAAGACGGTGACATGGAGGTTTTTGATGACCCAAGCTTGCCGCTACTTCTGTTCTAGACTATAAGATCTGGCAGATGGATGAGTATAACGTCGTTCTAAATCTACTTTAGAAGTGCACATGTATGACTCTGTCAGAGGGTTGTAGTCAGTGGGAGCAGCGGAAGCATGGTGGGCAAGTAGCTTATGTCTATTTATAGACTAAACCAAATATAGCGGAGATAGATCATCTAGTTTTGATGTGACAGTTATAGAGTTTGACTTCATCAGAACAACAGGATGGATCTGGTAAGAAGGTACTAGGGAGTGATGTCCTGGTATTTGGATGATACGCTTTTGATATGAAGCGATATTCCTATACAACGATCGGTTATACCGTAGTTGTCACAAGGTGTTTCTCCACAAAGGATCTGGATAAAATATTAGGGATTCTGGTGATTAGATCTATGGTTTTTGATCTAGATTTGGGAAGTATCCCAATTCGGGTATTTGACTATTCTAAAGTGTTTTAGAATGGACGACTCCTGGCGTGGTGGTATACCCGCAGGTGATGGAGTCATCCTCTCTAAAGAGATGTTTTTCAGACCGAGGAGGAGAGGGATTTGTATGATTGGTATATCACTTGATTAGGCAATTGAGTCAATCATGAGATGTCAAGTACCACACTAGATATTGTTTTTGCACTGATTGCAATAAACATATATTAATCCAATCCAGGATAAATATTGGGAAGCAGTTATGAACATAAGTGGATGTTCTTGGTATATGGTAACGACACCCTCTTTCAGGAGCCGGTTATCATTTCAGGCTTTCAAGGTGACCTGGATGACAAAGTGACTGTCAGAGTTATAGTTTTTCCTCTTTTGAGGAGCAGTATGTTGGACAGGTGGTCCATGTGGATATTGTCGAAGGCGTGGCGCAGGATACCGATTAAATTCAGTGGATGATACAGTCTAAGAAGTTTGTTGGATTAGGAGTTCATTTGTGAACTGGGTCCCATCAGATATTCAGACAAATTCTAAGACAGGTATTGCTCATTCTTTCTCCGCAAAGTTGAGATATAAAGAGATATAGATAGAAACATTGGAGCGGATCCACTCACTGAGACTATTTCTCGAACACAATAGTTTTACAAACGGGCTTTGCGAGACTGATTAGTAGAGAAGTTGGGTGTTCGGTATCACACGGGTTGTAAGTATGCGACACCGCAATAATTAGGTTTAAATGCAAGTGGAAGATTGTTGGCTATAGTGCTTTCAAGTCAATTATTGTGATCGCAGGCACGCAATTGTGATGATGGAGGGAGGACCTATACGGATAGAACAATTTTACTCGAGATGATAATATGTTATCTGGTTTGTCTCTATCATCATGTGAATGCTTTATGTGGTATTACAGATCACTATTATATGTTGATAGAGCCCATATGATTCTTGTTTGACTACCAGCATTACGATGGCCATCATATACGTGTGTGCTTGGTGGTCTATAAGCACATCCTTAAATGTCCCTAGTCGAGGGGGTATTGATACTCCGGAATAGACTAGTGTATACTTATCGAGACCCCGACGAGGGGCGGTGACCGGTCTCACAAGCCATGATGTCAGTAAGTCACCTAAGATAGTATACATGTGCTCATTGGGTTGAGTACACTGGACGGACTCGCCGGGAACATGCTAGATGGTATTATACTTATTATCAGATAGCAGTTCTCAGGTGACATGAGTACAGGTTAGTCTGTCGATCTGAGATCGTCATTTGTCTCATGTGAGTTTCCCGTGCAAACAGGTTTTAGTTGGGTACAGTTCTGAGTCACATGGAGGCAGTGAGCAGATCGTCGGGGATTCGTCTCTCCCGGTATTGGGGGTTGATGTCGCACTGTGCACGGGTGACCATCATCAGAAATCCTTGGTCAAGGTAGACGAGAATTACTGATTTGGATCAGTAGTTTCTCAGTTGGTGATGAGCTTCATACCGACACGAAATATCACGTTATTAGGGGTCTGATTTTATCCAGCTCTAGACTCGATATGTGATACTCTTAGACGAACAGGCCTGACTGTACACGGACTGGCTCAGTAGGGGTTCAGATGAGTTTGCTCGTCGGCCTTCCTTTCGCTCAATATCTGGGTAGCCGTTATGTACAGCTAATGCCGCTAACGTGCTTATGATTAAACCCACTGCCAACGTATTGACGAGTCTTTAGAGTCTCACAGAGAGTTTTCACGGTTCAGGCAATATAATTTAGATGACGTATGTTGGTACAGAGAGTTGTCCGATTAAATATGTGTACAGGCTACACAGACTTTATCGGACGGTTGATAATACTAGCGGCTTAGGATTGAGCCGGATTATTAAATCAAGTTTTGATTTAATAATTATATATATATATATTTATATGTATTCGAGGATTATTGTTCACTATACATTTCTCTTCTGGCTATTCGTATTTTATACGAATACGCGTATATGTATTTCGATACGTATACCGGGTTGTATTCCGTATTTATACGGAATATCTTCTTGAAGTTGGACACCTCATTATATGATTTTCTTTTTAGAAAATCATTTGTAAATGAGGTGGAGGGTGGGGTGGCTTGAGCATGATGGAGGTATGTAGAGAAGTATGGCCTTAGATTGTTTATTGAAAATAATGTGAGATATTTTTCCATGGTTGAAAAATGAGGGGCCATAATCTCTACATGACATTCAACCATTGATTGATCATTCATTCATTCTTTTTGACACTTAACCATTTTTCTTGAGTTGCTCATGCTCCTCACCTCCTCTTTCTTCTTCTTTGATTGCTCACTTGAGCATGAGGTATGAGAGAAAAAGATAGTGAAATATTCCTACATCTTCACTCTCCATTGCTAGCGATCATGGAGCGTCGGTTGCTTCGCTAGGCGAAGCTGGAGCTTGCATCGTTTTCCTCGGGTGGATCGTCGACGGAGGAAGGCCGGCAATCAAGCTCGATCCAGGACATCTCTAGGAGCTAAGGATGATGGTAGAAGATCGAAGGACACGGATCATTCGGTATAACACTTCTATCACAATAGTTTAACTCTTCGTAGTTTGCTAGTTTAGGGTTTATGGTTCGATTCTAGTCGTGTTCGTTAGCGCCAATTTTTGTTCCGCACCGGCCACGGTAGATGGCCAGGGCGCTAGAAAACCCCAACAAAAAATACATTGGGCTACATTAGGTATGGTTCAGTGGGGTCAAATCTCTCTCTGTCTTGTTCTCCATGCCGAAAAGCCTTATTCAAAGCGGAAAATTCCAAAAGAAATTTTTTGAGTGGGGTCAATTGAACCCACTCCTTCCCATGTGGATTCGCCTATGACGGGGTAAATTTAGATTACCTTATGCCCATGGTGCTGTTACTAGTCACAGAAAAGATTTAAATTTTTTAATTCGCAGTGAAGGGATTTCCCCTGAGTTATCTTATTTTTTACTCAACCAGGCGACTTCCTATAAGGACCATCATACAACTTTGCTTTATACTGTCCACTGAGAGAGAATTTCGTTAATTCTTTACAACCATGGTTAACGATTTGGATTCTGATTTGAGTTCCATCATTTTGTTCGATGATCCTATCAAATTGACTGAGCAAACTTTAGAGCAAAATAAGATGGGGATGAGATGGCTGCAAAAATTGTTATTTTTAACTTAAATTAGATAAGTGTCAGGGTTATTGCCATCACATATTGAGTAATAACAAGGTTATATTAGGGGAGGATTACAGTGACATCAACTTTTAAATTGCGCATCTGGGTTTAACTATAAGTTGGATGTATATGCAGTGGATTAATGGGCTCTGGTTCAGAAACTGTTTTCATGTGATGATAATAAGAAACATTATGAGTGGCAACACATAAATCCACTTATTTTAAAAAAAATTTCTTCTACATTATATGCCTTAAGTACACCATGCCTTCCCATTTTTCAGATATTAAAAGATGCAGGTGAAGATGTTATTGATATTGTTATATCTGCTGATGGCTCATGGGAGTCGGTAGTTGAGCATGACGGAAACAAAGATAAGCTACAGAAAGAAAATGTGCAGCAAAATTGTAACATGGAGTCTGCATCTGCTAAACCTGCGAACACACTAGTAGATGCCATTGATTTGACAATGGGAGAAGATGACATCAGCGACTCAGCAAAGATACAAAATGGGAATTTCTCAGAGACAGAAGATACAAAACCATTTAAGGATGGTTACCATCATCTCATCCATCAGTTTCTTAAGGAGACACAACTCACCAACCAGGAACTCATAAATGCCGGCTCACCAACTCCTGCTTCCAATGGAACATCTGAATCCATTTTCCCTCCTGTTCTAGTGAATCCTATATCGAGTTTTGAAGCCTCTCAACCAAATCTATCTTGTCAGCAACCATCACAAGTGGGGCAGCTCGCAGAAAACATGCAATTACCATCACAGTTTGGAAATTTGATGGTCAGCCATGAGCCTGAGAGGCTGCAATTTCATAGAAATATAACTAGAACCCCCGTAGCCGTTCAGGCTCTTGCAGTGCCAACAACACAGCCGTCTATTACATTTAAAAGGATGCGGGTAAATGGACCGAATCCGAGTTCACCAAACCCAAATGATTCCTCATCGACCTTATATCAAACGCCAGCAACCGGTGACACAGAACGGCAGCATCTCCCAATGACCCAGGTACTATTTATATTTAAATTTTCATTTGCAATTTTAGAATTACAAACCTAAATTTTTATATTTGGTTAGTCTATATATGCAGGCACTGTTGGTCCCACCCCTTAGTTATTACTAAGCCCAGACCTTCCAAATCAGCAATTTGATCGAAATCATATATGACTATTGATTGCAGACCTTTGTCTGTAATCTAGTACATAATTTTCTTCCTGATGTCAAATGATTTGTTGTTACATTTGTATAGCATGTATATGGCCTTTGTGTTGCAGGTTACAATATAATGCTCGGCATTGATAACTCTCTAGGAACACTATCTTGCCCCTTTTTCATAGATAAAACTGTGAAAATAGTTGATGTAGCGAGAATTGAGTTAGTCACTAAGTTTCTTTGTTTACAGTTTGCCTTTTTGTAATTCTTTCTTTATATGGTATTTATGTTCACATACATTAAGTGGAGTAACAAGGATTGGCTAGACTTTAAGCTGTAGTTATCAACCGTTTTCTGTAGTTCTAATTATATTTGTTTGTTCCCCTTATTTCATGGTGATTGTGTTTTTTAGTTTAAGAAAATAAGCTAGACTTTACACAATTGTTGTAAGAAACCCACCATTGCCAATCCTAAGTCCAGATGTGAAAGGGTGAGAGTTGTGGTAGGCTTGTGACAACCAGCGTAAAAATTTGTTATATTCTATGACATGAACAACTATAAGAATATCGTTGGGGCGCTCCCTTTCATATGCTCAACCCGGCGTGATTCTCATGTTGGTTCATGTAGCCTACCCCATATGTTTGGGATAAGAGGCTCAGTTGTTGTGAGCTAGACTTTACACTGTCATGTATTAAAACTAAAATCACCTCAATCAGTAACCTGATTAAAAGCATGAAGTAGAGGAGCCTATATCAATTATTGGATAAAAACCAAAGATCGGAGATGTTAGAACTTGTCCCAACCCAAAGATACAAAACAAGAAAGGAGGGAAAAAACAACAATAGATATAGGCGGGAGAGAAAAATAAAAGAAAGCCTAACCCACCAAAAATGTTTGTGCCTGCTTTTCATGCTACCATTCAGTTTGCGCCATTAAATTTTCCATTCTACTGCTTTCAGTAAGCGTATTTCTCAATCGCGTGGATCCTCCATGTCGTTGAAGAATTCTAAACAGAAATTGGGTTTTAAACCACCCTCGAAAATTTCTACTCAATCTCTTGATGATAATGCTTTTATCAATGTTGCTACTTCTTGTGGAGTTATTATTAAGGATGGCTATATAATTTAAAGTATTTGGATAAGAACAGGAGTAAGGAAAAATCATGATTATTTAGGTCTGCTTATTTCAACAAAGCACATGGTATTTCAATGACATTATATGGAGCTATCAATGAGTGGATACAAATATTGCCTTCAAAGTCCATAATTTTGCAACATGCTCAAATTTAGCAACAGTCGATGTTTGGAATAAATTGTAGCAGTATTTTTTCTTTTGCATTGTACTTTTTTTCCTCCTAATTTTGTGCATCGAGAATTTTTATTGTTTTTGGTGTAGGGCTTATATCGTATGGTTGTTTACCAATGATATGATCTCCATCTACAAATAAAAACCATAAGATATGAATTCAATCTCTAATTGGTTATCTCAATGCACGATTGCTTTGTCTTGTAATTATTTTACTTTATTTCAATTTATTTTATTGAGTAGGACATTTTGTCCTGCATTTTACTTTAAAAAATTCCATTCTATCTACTGATGAAAATGGAAAAGGCGACATTTTTCGCTCCAGCTAAATTGTCATGTTGAGATTCTTCAATCTGAAAAAAAAATGTTGAGTTTTGGGTTCCATTCTAGGTTGCACGGGCACTCCCAACGGGTTTCCGTATCCGTGTCCGTGTCTGACATGTATCGGACATCGACACTTGCATTACACGTATTCAATGTGTGCATAAACATTTGTTTAGTATGTTAGCATATAACATGTTAGACTTGTTAATTTCTTCTTGTTTAATGTTGTCATAATAGTTTAATATCTTAGTTATCTTTTAAAGATTATATATATAGCTGTGTCCCTGAATCCTATATTTTGGGATGTTGCCATGTCGTTGGAACGCATCGTGTCATATCCGTGCCTCCGTATCCTTGTCCATGCAACCTCGGTTCCATTTATAGGCTTAAATAATTTGATCCAACCAAAAAGCGATTTCCTTTCTACAATCATTTTCCATGCAAACTCAGTAGTTAGGAAGACCCTACTATTATTCAATTTGAAATTGTGGATACTTGGTAAAAGAAAAAAAAAATCAATGTGCTGTTGTCTGACCGAGTATGACCATATTTCTCTGCTGTATACTGTGATAGAATCTTATTTAGTAAGAATCTGTAATTTCAGAACATTAGGAGCCCACCATTGCAACATGTGGTGAGCCTACCAGCACCAAACCAGCTAAGCTCAAGAGTCGCTACAATCCTACAAAGAGAATCGTCAGCAGCAGCTGGTTCTTCTCTCAGACCTTCATCTGATGCCCAAAGCATTGCTGCTCGCAACCTCTCAAACCTCAGAAGCCTAATCATGTCCGGCGCATATAAACGACCTAACACAACACCATTACCATTAGGGGCTACCAGAGAATTGGCTCGACAAGTGGCACAACAAAAGTCTCAGGGGCTGCCAGGCCCCTCCGCCACATTAGCAGCAGCAAATTTGGCTGCTGAGGTGGCAACTACTGATAAGAACTGGAGGCCAACAGGACGAATGAGGGGGAGTTTAACAGGTAATGCTTACTCAGCTGCGCTTAACCACTATGCTAAGCCGGCTGTGACACCTGGCGAGGTCCCATCGGGTGGCAGTGGTGTAGGTAATGGTCTGAGGGATAATGATTTGAGCGGTAAGCAAGGAGGTACAAGTATGTAATGATTGTGGTATTTGACTATGAATCATGAATAATGATGTTATATATAAGATAGGCGGGTTTATGCAAAGTTGAACATGAGGGGGAGATTCTTACCATACTGCTCTTGTTTTGCATCGGTGTCTTTTGTGCACTTGATATTGGTTAAGTTAAACTGGATCATTTGGTTGTACAGTGAAGTTATGATTTGAGTTTAGTCTGGTATTGTCAGGAAACATCCTTGTTTGCATATCTGAGTTGAAGCATCAAGGTATAACTCTCTGGTTATTCTATTATTATTTTTTCCTAGTTGAAGTTAACATTGTTTTACTCCCATTCAAAAAGTATTTTTTCTTATAATATGATAATTAGCTGCATCTATTATATGAATGAAGTAGTTTATATCACATACTATGGTCCCGTGTTTCATGATCAAGGGATAACAGATCCTTAAACTAGCATTTCTCTATTATATACATTATTCTTTGCTCATTATCGGCAACGAATCTGAAAGTCTTGTATTTAAATCAAGGGCATTGGTCATAAGTATAAAGGCTGCATTACATATATCTTTTACAGTCGAGCCTTATGGGCCGCATTTATTCGACACGTGCATAATTCAGTATACACATGACGGCCATTACATTCAAGCTCAGTTTACACGGTACTTCGAGATCGAATGACATTTTAGCTCCATGGGAGGAATTACTTAATAAACATGGCACTCGGGATAACTACAAGGTGACAGGGTGTCAGCCGAGGCTTGTTTAAGTCCTCTTGCAGGGATTGGGTCTGTATAAGTCACACATGAATGCTCAAACCTTAGCATGCTCCTCACTACAGCCGAGCCTTGAATGCAGGATCCGTACTGTACACCAGACCTCGTAGAGAATTCAGATGCTAAAGCCAACCGCAGATGAAACTCCACCGACGAGGGTCTCACACTTTACTCTAGTGAAGATTCCATCCAAATCCGACGCCATTGAAATGGCAAGGGTTATCTGGCGACGAGTGATTCACAATTCCAACCGAGCCTTTGATAGCATGTTCTTTTATGTGATGCTCCTAGAATAAATTAAGATACAGAGATAATAAAAATAGAATAGTGTAGAAAAGAGGCCTTAGGAGCCTAATAAAAATTGTGTTTGATCTGAGAGGGGAGCTCTGTTCGTCAAACCTTTTCATATTAATAGCTCTTTGGGAATAACCGTTGTGCCCTTGAACGGCACAGTAACTACTCATGTTCTTCAAACATGGTCATGTAGTATCAACCTATCAATTTCATGTTCAAATCCGCATTCTTGCTGAGGCCGATGTTATTGAACTAGTCTCGGTCTAGGTATAATCCTGGGTTTCAATCTTTCCGCTCATCAGATGTGCCGTCAGGCCTTGGTTCAATTATTTTCGAAGGTTAAATCACCAAAATACCCCTAACCCTCACTGATATCACGTCACCTGAATTGCCGAGGGCGTTTTTGAAGGTTAAACTATTTTTGGGTTTGTTTCCAAAAATAGGTAATAAAAAAATCCTAGGGTTCGAATTGGTAACCTATTGGCGACAATGGGCGACGCCGGTAGTATTGAAGGAGAAGAAGCAGATCTAGGCGGCGAAGATGTACGACAGCCAAGGAGAAGAGCTGATGCCTGACGACGGCATCAATCCCTCTAACTTCATGGTTCCGTGGAATCCCTCCGACGACGAGGTCTACAACGATGGCCTCCACCTCCACCTCCACGAGATGTCCGCCGACGAGTGGAACCGCTACTCTAGTCAGGTTCGAGACAGCGGCGGCTTCGAGGTTGACCATTTCCCCAATATCTTCGCTTGCGGCCTCATCACCCCCGCCGACCTCCATGACGGCGCCCATGTCCTGCAACGCTAGCTACACCCATCTCGCTATCAAAGACTACAATCACAAAAATGTGTGCTTTTTTCTCTTTTAGATTTTGCCCTAATTTTGATGATCAGTTTATGTAATTTGTTTGTGCGTTGCATTGCATTGCAGGGTAAAAGACTCAAATTGAAGGATTATGTGAGCTGGAACCAGCAGGCTGCTGGCCCGAAGATGATGAGACCCATGAGGTTAAGACATATCAAACAATGGTGGTGAGCGGAATCCCAGACGAGGAAAATCATATGTGCACATCTTTAGGCTTAAATCTGAGAGAGTCGATACTTCTCTGAAAGAAAGAGGCGGCTTTGTGGTCTTGTTGCGATGGGAATCAAGATGGATGCCTTGGTTCGAATTTTAGGTACGGTTTCCCTCTTTCCATACAATCCGATGGCTGATTAATTCGTGTCTTCCGCATGTTTTGTTGCAATTTACACAATTTGATGAAAATATTGTCCGTTACCGATAGCTTGTTAGATAATCTCAGAAACATTCTATGGCAATTTGAAATTTAATTGTTTACTTGTTAATAGGGAGGGTGTGGTTTGATAGGCTATAACCTTGCTTACCTTGTTTTTGTTTTGTTCGAATGGAGATATTTATATTTTAGTTCTAAGAAATGACACTTTGATTGCATATGGGGAGGAGAATCAGCAGTAAATGTTCTTAATTCTTACACAACCAAGACTTGCAATCTTCGTGTAAAATTTCCGTATCGGATAACCTTTCTGATTGTTTTGGCAGAGGTAAAATTTACAGATAAAAAATATTAACGGCAGATTAATAAATTTTATTGAACTGATATATTTTAAATTTTTTGTAAGAAATCTTTAACGTGATTTTTATGATGGCACCCATATGCATATGAAAATGTATATGATATGCAATTCAAGTTTGATAGCACGCCTATTTTACATTTGCAATTCAAGTTTATCAATCACATTGTGAAATTTCAACTTCAAGCCATGATATGCTAGAGAAAATTATGAGAGCCTTGCTAACATTTTGAGTGATGATATTAAGATGCATTTAGTTTTATATCGTCTATACCTTACCGGCCGTTTAATTCATGATTTTTCTATGTACAGATTATGGTGCATCTCGTTGCATTGCTCGTCTTGATGATGACGTTGTCTCTCGATGGAAGAACTTCAACCAATCAAGACAATTAAGGTATCTTTTTTTGTCTCTTCTTTAATTTTCTTGTACATATGATGCATATTTGTATTTTCTTTTTCTTTTACATTTAAAATTATTCATATCTCTAGAGCAAAGAAGGCAATATCATCGACTGTGTGCATATATACAATCAACGGGCCTTCAAAAATCCTTTGCTAAAAGATCACAAGGTGCAGGTTTCCCTCTATTTATATGCCCAATCCACATGATAACTTTCGGGGTGACTTGCACAAAACATCCATGCACTTTACCCGTTTGCATTTCTACTCCCTCGAGCGGTTCATTAGCACGCTCGTTGCTCATCGACCAAAACTCTTAAAACCCCTCAAATTCAACTTTGGAAAATTGTCAAATTTAATCTCCAGAACTCTTTTGTGTTGTATAGAGGAGAATGTGGGTACCTTTTCCTTGGTATTTGTCAATAATCAGAGGGGGTGTTTGCTCTAATAAATCACATGAAGGGATATCAAGTGCTATATGGCGTAAACTGCACTGGGGTTTTTGTGCAATTACCAATAAAGTCTAGAGTTCTATATGTCAGGTAACAATGATGTTTGCAACAAATTTTTGGTGTTTGTGCATGCATTAGACGAGTCCCTCCAATAATACGGTGGATTCTTCATCTCAAAGTATCCAACAAAATTGGCATAAAAGTGGAAGTGGCCGCAAGGAGCAATTCCTGTTGCCGGAAAGGATCACAAGCATCACTTGAGCATGAATTTAGATGTTTGAATGACTAGCCGCAATGTTGTTTCGGTAGAGGTAAAATTTACAAATAAAAAATATTAAAGACGGGTTAATAAATTTTATTGAACTAATATATTGTAAATTTTTATGTAAGAAATCTCTAACGGATTTTTATGCTAGCATGCATATGCTTATGCAAATTCATATGATAGAATGGAATTCGAAAGGGCGAGGGCAGAAATCAGCATCTGGAACACAAGTGTAGAATAGAGTGATTCGAGCGAGGACTATATACTTATTGGATTGGGTGGTCATGGAGATATGAACTATTAGGTGTCTACGGGTTGGCGAGTATGTTCTCTTCCTTACCGTTCTCTATTAATTAACTTCATTCAAAAAATAAATCTGTGATTTTTTTTGATTTTTTTGATTTTATGCTTCAGTCATTGGATTTTCTCTTTTGTTATTATTGTTCTGCATTTTTTTATTAAGTCTTCTCATGTGGGTAATTGTTGTTTGTAATTGTAATACATGCTTGAATGCCATAATTTTGGTCTGCTATATGTCTAGTTGTGATTTTCTTGTGATAGGTGTCTCCCTATTCTTGTTATTCAAAGCTTACAGTTTTTTTGGTGAGTTTCTTACATTGCAAATCTTTGTTTCTTGATTCATTTTATGTTTTTTTTATAAAAGAAATCTATACTAAATTCTTTATGAAAATAATTAGTGTAAATTTTTCAACAGTTTTGCTGCTGCCTGTATCATGTTCTTCTTTGGTAAAAATTGACTGAAACATGGTACTTCTAGTATCTCCTTATGATTAACTTCTACTATTCATATATAGATTATATTTTGTTCTTTTTCTTAATTTTTTTTCCTTTTCTTCATTAATATATTTATATATTTTGTGCATCCCTTGCTACAGGTTAATTAGTTGAAAATTGCCAAGGGTTGTGCTTGTATATGAATCTTCCAGAGTTATTGCAAACTTCCTATGCTTCTAGTCGAATCAATATAGACATTTATTCCTTTGTTTCATTTCTTGTATTAAAAAAAATTCTGACAAACATTTCTTATATGAAGAATTATATATATTCATATAGGAATCTATTAATATATTGCGGCAACAAATAAGCTGAAGAAAGTTTATATGTCCAACCATTTCATTTTGTATAATTTTTTGCCCATAAATTTATGCTATATCGGAATTTTGTAGGTTGCTCCTAACGATTAACAGGGAGATATGAGGCGCCCTAGGCTTTTTGTGGCTTGGAAAGTGAGTGTTTTTACCTGATCTCTAGTTTCCTTTCATGCACATGTACAAGCATATGCACACAGAGATGCAGCACCCACACGCACAAATGTAAATGAAGAATTAAGTTGTTATAACTTATAACTATATTTATACCTTTTAAGCTCCCTGGTGAAAAACAGATAGAACTTAATGGCAATCGGTTTCAAATATTTAAAAAGAGAACTTGTTAAACTGTTGGTGCAGGGCTCAAGAGGGTGCTATAACCTTTGTGGCGATTTCATTCAAACAAACACTAGTTGTTTACGGTGGCCGCGAATTATGCTATCTTCTTTTTACCATCAGAAGGGCAAGTGTTTCTGCTGGCAGCACAATAGATGGCATTTTAATTTGCAAGAAGAACAGTAATTTGGTTTGTGTGCTCTTTCTATTTTAATTTCTTGGTTCATATTTGTGGTATTGCTGCTATTGTGAACCTGGACAATAAATCTTATTAAATTTCAGGGTGTATTTTTTAATTGGAGGGTATATATTGAGGAAGAAGAGCTCGGATACTATCCCAAAAGAATATTGGAGCCCTTTGTACTGGCAGACGTAGCTCAATGGGGAGGGGCAGTGTACAACACTAATCTTGACGGAAGGCGCATCAACACGCAAATGGGAAGGGTCACTTCCCAGGCGAAGGTGGCTCAGATGTGCGGAAATCTGAGGAATCTACGTTTTCTCAAACAAAGGTCTGGACTGCCGGGATCCTGAAGGAATCAAGGCAACCAATCCGAGATGCTATGATGCATGGCTTTTCGAACAACAAACCCCCGAAGACGCTTACTTGGTGTATTACGGTGGGCCTGGAGGAAAAGATCCTAACTGTACTATCGGCTACAGCAGGGGCCACGTGAAGACCGTGACTGTGTGGTATTTGGGGGTTTACTGTCTTTTACAGCTTTTGTTTTAGAGGTTGCCTTGTGATGCATGGCTTCTTTTGAACTCAGCTAACTATACTTGTTTGTTGACCATTTGCTTGATGTGGGTTATTACTGTTATGTTCAAGTTGTTGCACCCTGTAAGCTGATAGAGCACTTGCCAAAACGCCAGTTAATAATTTGGGATTTTATTTAATTTCTAATTTATTAAATGGATTATTTAATTACCTGATTATTGTTGAGGTGTCTAATTTTTATTGCCTCAGATGACACGGTAGTTTCAAGGTATTAAATACTAAAATAGATATGTTGCACCAATGAGCTGTAGCTTACGGGCGCTTTTCCTTCCAGAGAGAATGCCTGGGATTCACATCCTAAGAGAGAAATGACTGACGCTATCGGGCAAATTTGTGGATTCTCTGAATGCATGTGTGTTGTGTGCTTGTATGTGATGTGTGCGGGGTGTGTTGTATATGCATAGGTTAGGGTTTATGGGTCAGTGCTACAAAAAAAAAATACAATAGATATGTTGGGTTTCATTGATTTGGGGCTTGTGTTCGTTGACTTGGGGACAACTACCGAAGCAAGTGCCGTAGTCAAGCCCGGATTAGGAGTTGGGTGTATGTTTGGAAGGGTTGCCGCCTCGTTTGCATGAAGCTCACCTGATAGCCATGCCTTTTTGGGTGGAGTTGAGCCGAGTTCGGGTCCACCTTAGCTTTTTTACTCATTAAAAAATCAGGAGCGAGTTTAATTCTTTGAAAATTGTTCGTCATTTGTGACGGTGAGATTTGTATGCTC
Source organism: Agapanthus africanus (assembly GCA_030015575.1). Classification (NCBI taxonomy): domain Eukaryota; kingdom Viridiplantae; phylum Streptophyta; class Magnoliopsida; order Asparagales; family Amaryllidaceae; genus Agapanthus; species Agapanthus africanus. Next base: position 86,255,027 of record CM057344.1, on the reverse strand, counting down.
GCCTAAGTCCCAAGACCCAATTTATGCAAAACAAACATGGAATTAAAACTCCACCAACACAATCTTTTCAAAATCCATCAAACAAACAATGGACGCATAACGCAAGGGGACAAAATGGACCTTTAAATTGATTTGCATCTTACAACCAAACATGGCCAAGGGCCTCTTTGGGAAAACGAGTACGCAAAAATTGAATGTGCTTGGTGTCAGGAGTCAAGAAGTTGTTGTCCTCTTGACTATAAAATTAATTATTCCTTTGATTGAGTAGAAAATAGAGGGGTTAATTGTTAATTGTTTGTTTGGGAATTGAGATGATTTTTTGAGTTGAAAAAATGGAGTGGTAGCAACTATGATGAGAATAAGCTATTTACCCCGCAAACACATATTAATATACTGCATTAATAATTATTAAAGTAAATTACCGCAAAATACCCTAAACTATCCAGATTTAACACTATATTACCTTAAAGTTTAATTACCATGGTAAAATATAGTAAACTTTATGTTCCGAGGACTTTTCATCCCAACAAAATAACCTCCAAATTGCCAATTAAAAAACTGCAGCTTACGTCTTATGGTAGTTTCATACACAAAAACTATGCTATTTTAAAGTACTGTTAGAAAACTAATTAGGGTTGCTGCAATACTGAAAAAACTGATATAAATGCAATAAAAAAATTGGGAAACCCTAATTTTATTGTAAATTGCTTCGACTGAGCATTGCTCATCTTAAAGATAATTGCCTCCGAAGCCAACATCTGAATGCAGTGAAACAAACAAGCAACTCAAAACTCAAGCAAACACCGATAATTAATGATTGTCCTCCTTAACACAAGGCTCTAATTTTTCAAACAAACGGCCCTTATGGACGAGTTGAGAGCTTTTGTTTAAGAGTAATACTTAACTACCCGCTTGAGTTCCTACTGCTCTCCACACCCAAGAGACAAAATGGTGGGGCCCACAACACCGACCCGACCCGACCCGACACGACACTAGCTAGTTTGGACCTCTAGTTCAAACCGCGACTGACCGGTCAATCTACTCCCACGTGACCCCCTATAGCCGGTCAATCTACCGTTGGGATATTCAAAATGCTGAGGCGGACGACCAAGCAAGTGGACCTCGTAACGGACGGATCGGATGAAGCTTACGCTCTCTATCAGCCGTTGGATCCCCGTGAACGGTAGGGTTTGAAACTGCTGTGCTGTGTACGCTCCTTTTTAAGTTCCAAACGAAACAAACAAATTATTACATTTAATCACAGAAAGCAAAAGAGAGCCATTTCAAGTTCAACAAAGATTCGGACAAATCTCAATCTCTCTTTTCTGCTTTCAATTTGAGATCTTAAGGTGATCATCGGCGATGCCCGATCGATTCCTTGCAAGCTCTTTGATTGTAACGGTAAGTTTTTTTTTTTTGAATTTATTTTAGTTTTGTAACTTTTGTTGCTAGATTTTCTGTTTATATTTGTTCAAACCTATGAAATTGATGCTTAGGATTGGGTTTGATTGATCAAATTCGATATTTTTTTGGGTTCACTAGGTAATTCACTGTTGTATGTTAGTAATTTGAAAATTTTAGGTTGATTTGTTGATGTTGAAATTTTTAGGGTTTTTTATTTTAATTTTTGTGTGAAAATCATATGAAGGTGATGTTTTAATTGTAGAATAGTGGTTTCAAATTCTCTTTTCATAGTCAAACAGCGGACGTATATATTTTGTGGAGCAATCTTTTATAGCTTTGTAGGGTTTGTAAATTTATTTACATTATTGAATTTTGGTTTGCTTGATTTTCAGTTGGTATTTGTTCAGCCCCATTTCAATTTGTGAGTTCATGCGGATTTATTTACTCAAATCTATGAAATCGCTGCTTATCTTTTGAATTAGCCCATTTACAGTGGGGCTTATTGGTCGAGTCTAGTTTGTGTTTTTTGTGAGGAATTAGGTTTCATTGCGCAACCCACTGTTTTAGGTTATTAATTTGAAATTTTGTCGGGAAATTTTACCATATTTGTCTGTAAAATCAAGCGAGCTTATTTTTTGGTGAAATTTTCATAAATGTGTCGTTTTAATGTAAAAATTGTTGAGTTCCATTTCAAATTGGGGCTAATTAGTCAATTCTGGTCTTCCTTTATCTGTCGTAATCAGATGTCTATAGGCTATTGATTTGAAAAGCTTTTGGGTGAATTTTATCTTGAAAAAAACTCAGGGCTTTTATCTTATTCTTTTTCCATGAAAATCTTATGAAGGTGTTGTTTTTAATGTAGAATGCTGATTTTCAAATTCTTTGTCCTTTTAATTTGACTATTTTTCTGACAGTCCATGGTCTTATCTTCTGTGGAGCAATCTCTTATAGCTTTCTAGGGTTGTTTATGATGCTTTCGAAGCTCTATTCCGTCGAAATCTTTAGAGTGGAGATCTGTACGAATATCTTCACTCATCAATCAATGAAAAATGACAAGTGACAAGAGGAAGATTTTAGGGAGAGGCGAAGCATTGACCTTGACAGCACCTAATGGGAGGGGCGAAGCTACTGCTGTTTCTTCTGGTCCACGAGATGAAGGCTGGGAAGAGTTTCAGAGGCAGCGACCTTTACATGGGTAACTCCTTAGGATTAAGTTCTAATTTCTTGAAGATTGGTTTGAAATTGATCATTTTTCTGGTTTACTAGTAGTCAAATTAATTATGTGTTTGAAGATGAGTGTTACGAGACATCTAATAGAGTGCTGCCTTTTCATCATAATAGGAGGATCAGTGGTCCCACACGCCGCTCGACAAAAGGACAGTGGACACCAGAAGAGGTGACATAAATTGGTTTCTTATTCTGCAGTACCACCCTGCTTCATTGCTGCAAATTTATTTTGAATTTGAGTATTTGTCTGAAATTATGTATTTTTGTGCGGAAATAATTTCATGCTATCATACCATGAGATATCTTGAGATCAACATGTAATCTCTTTGTTACATCTTGGACAGTCTTATCCAAGAAAGTTAACTTAACTTCTGCTCTGGTCCCATTTTTATGCACAGAATGTAGGATGTGAAACTGGGAGATAACTGATAAAGTCTACAATCACCATCACCAGCACCACCACCACCAGCACCAGCACCACCTGGCACTAGCACCCCACAACAACACGAAAGCCTTTATCCGAAACTTTTTGAAGTCATTTCTATATGTTTTCTTTAAACGGTTGCAGTTCCTATCAGTACTAGTGAATATTAATCATTTTCAATGTACAAGTTTGGGGAAATCTTAATAAAAACGGATGCCCAGTCCCTATCAGTACTAGTGAATATTAATCATTTTCAATATCCAATCTTTATAAAATTAGGGGAAATCTTAATAAAAACCATTAGCGTTCAATTTTTGGCATATAAAAACCATTGAACACTATAAATTACAGGCTATATTATTGAACTTTATAATTTTAAGTTGTAATTCAGTTAACCCCAACACATGCTTTTGCCTACTCTAATGGTATTATCTTAATTTATAAACATTCATGCTTTTATCTGAAAACTATGAAGTTCATAGGCGTTTGGTAAACTTTACCCTGTTAATTAATTAGTTCATAAATTAGGAAAGGCAAAACGCCTGCCTTTTCCCCAAAACTTTAACATTTTAAACTAGTTCTTATCTCTTTACCTTTAGAACCACTTTACATGTTTATTATTAGACTTATATATCTATCTTCTTTATATTTCAAACTTTGATGGCTTGCATAGAATTTCAATCTGTCATCTCTTTGAATGCCGTGTGGCCATCTATTTTGATGCTACGTGGTATTCTCTTCAAAATGCAAAGTCCAATTATGGAAGTAACCATGATCGGTTCCTTTTTTCACACAAGTAATTTACAATTGTGAATTTTCAGTAAGAAAGTTTACTTAAAGTTTCTTCTACCAATTTATGTTTTTGCATACAAGTTTATTATACAATGAAGTACAATTTGAAGAGTGCAATTAGTATCATCCTTGTTGTGCTAGAAAAGTAGCAGTATGTAAATTTGACTTCCATGGATTAGTGTTGAAGTTTTTCTTGGATCGAAATGGTGTCAGTGATGGACTGTATTTTCTTTGACACAAGTCAAATACTGTGTTAGGTAGACATCAATGTGACTACAACAGTGAATGTTTTTCCATTGTTTGGGGTTCTATCCTCTCTTGGGCCAAAATGATTCCTCTATCCACAAAATGTTTGTGGATGGACTGCATTTGTTGACACGTTTTAAGCTGGTACTCTTATTCTTGGTTTTCTTGGGCAAATTCTTGATCTCCTCTTATCACCTCCAGCTGTTACAATTGTCTTCATTATTGTGCTTCTCAAGAGCATGCAAGGGTTTACTTAATTTTTAGGAATGCCTTCCATGTACAATGTTGAGAAGACTTCAATTGGCAATGGAGTGTAAAGAAAAGTAACACATCACTGTTTCAAGACACATAGGGACTTATAAGCATTCCGGCTCCTATTTTAAAGGGAAATTGTGAATCCATGAGGGGAGGCACTATATTTAGATTTCGCAAGTTGATAAAATATGATGAGCCACTGTGGGCACTTGATATATAGTATTATGGCAATACATCTGACAGCAAAGCAATCCCTATATGCATAAATAATTCACCCATAAACCGCAGCATAGAGAACTTATCAGCTAGCTAGTTTGTTTTATTACTTGAGAGTATCAATTATGTTGATGCCTTTTACTCTCTCTCTCTCTCTCTCTCTCTCTCTCTCTCTCACTTCAGGTTCTTCAAGCATATATTTCTTATACTGTGTTTTAAACCTCTCTTTATTTCTTGATATGATTTGGTTTGCCCCTCAACGCAGGATGCTACATTGTTCAGAGCTGTTCAACGTTTTAAAGGGAAGAACTGGAAAAAGATAGGTACTTTATCCATTTATTGCTCTAGTACGCATAATTGCTATAACAAGGAAGTAGCAACAGTTTTTATTCCATAATCCTGTTGGTGTAGTTGAATCTGTATAAAGCCTTTTCTTTTCCTAATATCTTTCCTTTTAAAGAATAATTTAACTATTGTCATAGTGCACAAAAGAATTAGTGCAGGACTTTCTCTGACAGTTTTCTGATGTTAACTTTATTGGTATGTTTGTTCAGTCTATCTTTTTGTTGCCTTTTATGTGAGTTTGACTGTAATTTTGGTTGCAGATATACAGTATGCAGGTCATGCAGAAGAGCATTCATAACTAATAACTATATAATGTACATATTTTTACTTTATACCTCTCAAGTGTATATGCTCCATGCCATGGTGTGTGCATGTAGGTCTTAGCGAGGTTGTGTTTGCGCAAAAAATGACGGTTCAGGAAAAAATGGAAAACAAGTGCATATATCGGCCAGATTTTGTTTTCAATTATTTACTAATGGAAATTTCCTTTGTATCTCTTCCCAATCAACTTATTTCTTATGTTCCCCTCTTCTGATATACTTTGCTTTCTTTATAAAACTTAGCCTTGAATTTCTTTCCTGCTAATGAGGAAGTTTTTTTTGTCAACGACATTCTCCTTTGGTATTAAAAATTATGACTTATGTAATGATTGTTGTACGTTGTTGCTTGTTGGATCTTCTTTTATGCAGCTGAATGCTTTCCGGATCGAACTGATGTTCAGTGCTTGCACAGATGGCAGAAGGTTTTAAATCCTGAACTGGTGAAAGGTCCATGGTCTAAAGAGGTATTAGTGAAGATATAATTTACAAAATGCAACTCATGTTATGCATTCCTTTTGTAGTTTTTCTTTATCTTTAGGATGAATATTACAACCTCGTACGTGTTGTATGGTAAACAGGAGGATGCTATTATAATTGAAATGGTAAACAAGTATGGACCAAAGAAGTGGTCAACTATTGCACAAGCATTGCCAGGACGCATTGGAAAGCAATGTCGAGAGAGGTACCTCATTAGACATTGTTAACTTTGTAGGACATTTCACTTCCTACTCATTATAAGAACTTATGTCATAATTTTTTTTGAAACAAACCCAAGCTCTTTTGCCTCAGCATAGAATGTAAAGAAAGATCTGGAGATACCACATATGCAAGTCATTTGGGCTCCCATCTGTTTATTAATTAGGCCCAACACCTAAACTCAGAGGATCCTAACCTTAATTTCATTCCAATTCCTCCACATTTCTTTTTTCAATTCCACATTTTTTTGTGTGAAAAGTTATGTAATTTTCTTGAGGAGCTAAATATTCGAGTCTTTTTAATCTCCAACCCCAATTGAGGTGTTAATAGTAATTTCAAGGGTAAACTCTTCCATATGAGAAATTGCATTAACAATAATTATAGTAATTTTCAATTTAATTGCATACCCGGTAGTTTATTCACATAGATTTGTCTTCTTATGTTAATTTTCAGTTTCCCTTGGGGGCTTTATTCGTTTACCTTTGTATCTATACTTTTTACTAATATGTTGTTGATGGCATTCATAATTTTTGGTAATATAGAGTCATCCCATGCTAGTTGATTCATTTGTATGCCTAATACCAATGTTACAGATTTCAACTTTTTTGTATTTCTTATTAATTTTCTTTAGTTTTCTGATTTATGTGGTTTATGCAATAGCATAAGCTCACTGCATCCTATCACAATCCATGTATGTAACATTGGTTTGATGCAACATATATTTCACATATTTTCTTTCTTTTTAGTTGAACACTATGATGCAGCGATAACTGATAATGATGCACGATATTCATATGACGCAATACAAGTAGTCAGATATGACCAATGCTTAACATTCACGATACAAATGTGTCATCGATGCGCAATAAATATATTGATCTGTATGCAAGCATTTATGTATAGCATGAATTTGCAAAGTCTGCAATGGTAAAGGAACACAATAACTCGATAGTATAAAATAGTTTCTACTCTTATAGATCAGTAGTTGGATGAACAAATGGATCAACATATAAATTCACTTTTTTATACCCGGGTGTTTAACTTGTTAGTGAATACATTTCTAATGTCTTTTATACAAATTTTGGAATTGTCAAATAGAGTGTCCAACACGTTTTATCAGGTTATTGAGTTTCCAGTGTCAGATACACATCCTACATGGATACATCTTCATTACCAAGTTGATCTGCTACCCAGATTGAAAATAAGAAGTTTTGCTTTAACACATTTTGTTGATGTTTCTGCACAGATCCTTCTGTTACTTTGGACTGGATCTCTATTCATTTGTCATGATACTTCTCACGCCTTTATTTAGTTAATTCAGTAAATTATAGATAGTTGTCTCCTAGCGTTGTTTGCATCTCCATGTTTACTTGAAATTCTTGTTCCTAATTTTCTATTAATGCATATTTATGTATTTTCTACAACTCTGTTGATACGTTTGTTTTAGGTGGCACAATCATCTTAACCCTGCGATAAACAAGGAGGCATGGACGCAAGAAGAAGAGGTGACACTGATTCATGCTCATCAACTTTATGGAAACAAGTGGGCGGAGTTGATGAAATTTTTACCTGGGAGGTGAGAATCAAAGAGCAGTTCTTTTTAGTTGACACCCCTCCGTTTCATCAGTTTATGAATTTAATTCCTTGCTTTTAAAATGCTAACATTTCCATCGTTCTTGGAGATGGTCATTAGCTTGTTATATGACACCCTTAACCGCTGTCATCACTTGGATTTGTAATAACATGACGATTTAAAAATCCATATTGCATTTATTAATTTCCATTGTAAAGGCTCCTTTCAATTTTTTGAAATGAAATTTGCTTGCTCAAATATTCTTTCTTCTTACTCGACTATGTTTTCTATACTTACATTAGGCAATATGTCCTTCAAAGTGCTTGCAGTCTTTTTCTATAAATATTATGCCTTATTGTTCTTTATGAATCCACGCATGAGCATATTCAATAAATTCAACCTGAATTAATTATGCTAATATGATAGCACCACTTTATATTTTAGTTTAGGAACTTCTTTCCGTGCTTTCTCAAATTCTTGCATTTCATTTTTCATGGAGATTGCCATCAGCTTGTGGTAGTGTTGTTATCTCTATTTCATGAGAATTCTAAAACCAAAGTTTGAATATTGGAGTCAATTGTAAAGGCCTTTTCCATATTTTGCAATTGATTTTTCTTGACCAAACTTGTTTTTTTGTCACTCGGCTAAATTTTCTATTTTGTCATCAGGTATTATTATTATTTCTTTTTTTATGTGTTCTCAACATTTTTCTATGAATTATAATGTGTTATATTACTAATATTTATCTGTGCATGTGCATAGTTTCTTGTTATTTAAACCTACTTTTTGTCGCTTCACAAGGATGGTGCAGCATTTACATTTGCTTATCAAATGTCAATGCCTCTAAACGAGTATCATTTTGATGTATCATTTCATTTTAAAAAGATTCTATTGTGCCTTGTATGATTCTATTGTGCAAGCAATTTGTAGATAACTGGTGCGCATACAGCTCATTTGTGGTTTCAGTTTCCGCATTTCTGTTATTTTTTCCTTGAACTGTTGTTGAAACACGCCCTTGTGTCATCAGGACAGACAATGCAATAAAAAATCATTGGAACAGCTCAGTAAGGAAGAAATTGGACTCATACCAGATGTCAGGTTTGCTTGCACAATTCCAAGTCCAGGCTTCTTCTAATATTCCTGTCCACCTTGCTTCTTCATCTACAATTAACCAATTCCAGAGTGAAGAAAGTGGCTTAAAGGACAAAAAGGAATTTGATGAATCATCAGAATGCAGTCAGAACTCTACTTTTGCATTTTCATTCCAGCCAGATTGTGAATTTGTGGCTTTTAAGCCGGAGGAGGATTCTGTTAAAAGAGAGGAACCAGCTTCAGATGCACTTTGTCCAAATGGACGCTATGCATCTGTGGGAGGTGTTGCATGTGTCCTCAGAACACATCATTCAGGAAGTTTGATTCCTATGTCCACTTCCAACCAAAATTCATCACATGAATTGTCGAGTTCATCACATGAAATGTCATGTCACTCTCTTCAAGATATCAGCCAGAAGTCACAAGGGGTAATGGAAACATCGGAACCCGGTATAGATCATTCTAATACAAATCATGGAAGCAAATCCAATTTGTTTGAAGATGAAGTTAGAGTTAAGAACTCAAAAACATCAGAACCCATTATAGATTATTCGAATACAAGTCATGGAAGCAATTCTAAGTTGAATGAAGATGAAGCAAATGGCTCTGGGCAGCAAAATAATGTGATGTCTGAAGCCAACTGCTCTACCAGTATGATATTTGATACAGGAATGAGTACGGAGATTCCTTTCCGAATTACAATCCCATCATCCAGTCTTTTAAATCTGAACTGTTCCCCACAAGCTGTAAATTTGCATTCTCAAATGCATAGATCTGCAAGTCATATGAATAATTCTTCAGGTTCACAGACATTGTTTCCTGTCATGTCACCAAGTGCTATGGGGATCTCATATTGTCCTAGTCTTATGACTGCAGTTCCTCCATCTTTTACGTGTCCAAGCGACGGAAAGTTTCCAAATATAAATTATGATGTTGACGCCATGGATTCTACTGTAAGTATTGAAGATTCAGAGCTTATGGAATGCTTCCAGGATGGTTTTGTATATTCCAACACTTGTCCAGTATCTGCTCTCGGTGAGAGATCTAAAATTTCTCTGCCTTCGGACATCAATCAGGAAAAAGAAATTCCAAAACAAACGTCTGTGGAAACGATTGATTCAGGACCTACAGGTGCCATTGAGATTGAAAATGCAAATGCAAATGCGCGAACCGAATGTCGGAATTCTTGTGGTCTATTTTATGAACCTCCTCGCATTACCACCTCGGAGATTCCATTTGCCAGTTGTGATCTCATTTCTTATAGTGAACAGCAAGAATTTAGCCCCCTTGGGCTTCGGCAAATCCTGATGTCTTCAGCACCGTATATATGGGACTCACCCTCACATGATGACAGCCCTGACGTTATTCTGAAGAGTGCTGGTAAAAACTTCTTATGTACACCATCTATTCTGAAGAAACGCCAGCGTGAACTATTGTCACCTTTGCAGGAAAAGAGAATGGACAAAATGTATGGGAGAGATAGGAAAGTTGGGTTTACTAATATATCTTCTATAAATAAAATGTTCTCTTGCATCGTCGACACTGCAGTAGATGAAAATGATGCAGATGGAATTTTGTCATGCTCTGCTGAGGATTTACTTGTTTCCCCTTATGAACAGAAAAAAGATCCAGGGAATTCTACACAGCTAGCAGAAAACCTGGGGCCTTGTATGTCTCATCAAGAACGAGAAGTCAAGGGACTTGATGCTGGTAACCTTAAAGAAAACATCCAAGTCATTGCATCCAAAATAAAGGTATAGAATGAACTCACAGCTATTTCTAAAAGGATTTCCATGTTTTTAGTGTAGTCTGTAGATGCTAAGTCTGAGACTTTGTAGACTAACTAACCAAGAATCAGCAAGTAAAATGTCTCTGAATTCGAGCTTCTCCTAGGTTACATGTTGCTGACTGTGCCTATCTGGCACCGTCTGGTATTTCTTTGTTTTTATAGTGCAATGCTCTACAGTCTACACTTAGGCCATCAATCAAATTAACTATTACTTGTCGGAAACGAAAATATGTTTGATTCATCATAAGCCGTTATTTCTTTTTTAGGGTCTGAAGTTCTGCTAACTTAATGACTGTACGGTATGAAGTAGATCTCGTGAAGAGATTCAAGCTGTTCCATTCATTGTATGGATGCTTCTTAATTGTCGGTTCTCATTTGATAATATTAGTGATTTAGAATTTGAGGGCGTAGGCAAAATTGTTAGTTTCTTTTCCTCCTTTTTCTCTAATTTCCGTTGGTATTATCTTTGTTTAAGAAACTTTGCCAAATGAAAAGTATACCTCACAACTATTAGCATGAGTATCATCAAACCGTCTCTGTCGACATAGTGCTGGAAACTGTCTCTGTCGACATAGTGCTGGACTCTCATATACGACTTGAATGGAATGGATCGTTGATTGGACGTTCCACAAGAAAGTTCATGAATTTGGAAAAAAAACACGAACCCGCCCTAACGGATCCGCTCTCTCAACACACACACACACTATATATGTGTGTGTGTACAGGGTAGCGATAGGGTGACATGGGGAGATGTGATTCTTAAAGTGAGATGAAAAATCCGACCATCATCCATCAATCAAAATGACGATCGGCTCCATACATCTTGTTATATATGTCAACCAACATATGTGTACAAAAATTTAGATGATTTAGACACTTCTAAAGTATAGATATCACGGTCGCAAATGGATAGGTTGTTAAAGCATCGTAAGATACACACACATGATAATAGAGGAAATGTGCCATAGAAGAGAATTTCCTTCCATGGCGTCGAAAATTTACACCCTCAATGATTTTTTAACGATCAGCATCCATCACCTCCATCTTTATCATCTAAAATATGGATATACCAAATTTTATGTGATTCTACCACTTTTTCACCGTTGATTTAGTGGGTGCAAAATTGACGGTTTACCAATAATAGAACTTTTTATATTGCTAATTCAACGGGGAAAAAGTGGTAGAATCATATGAAATTTGGTGTATGCATATCTTAGATGATAAAGATAATGATGATGTGTACCGATCGTCGAATAAAATGGTGGAGGATATAAATTTTTGACGCCACTTAGAAGGGAATTTCCTCCTATGGCGTCGAAGATTTACACCCTCCATGATTTTTTTAACGATTGGCATCCATCACCTCCACATTTATTATCTAAGTTGTGGATACACTAAATTTCATGTGATTCTACAACTTTTTCACCGTTGACTAAATGGGTGCAAAATTAACGGTTTACCAACAATAGAACTTTTTACATTGCTAATTCAACAGTGAAAAGGTGGTAGAATCATATGAAATTTGGTGTATGCACATCTTAGATGATAAAGATGATGATAATGTGTGCCGATCGTCGAATAAAATGGTGGAAGATATAGATTTTTGACACCACCTAACGAAAAAGCCTCCTAGGGCCTCTTTTCTTCATTATTCTTATATATATATATAAATAAAGGTGCCATAAGAAGGAATTTTCTCCTATCATCCATGATTTTTTTTTGACGATTGACACTCATCTTTATCATGTAAGATGTGGATTTCATGTGATTCCATCACTTTTTCACCGTTAACAACGGTTTACCGACAATAGAACTTTTTACATTGCTAATTCAACGGTAAAAAAGTGGTGGATTCACATAAAATTTGGTGTATCCACATCTTACATAATGAAGAAGATGATGATGGTACCGATTGTTGAAAAAAATCATGAAGGATATAGATTTTTAACGCCGCCTAACGAAAAAGCCTCCTAGGGCCTCTTTTGTTCATTGTTCTCATATATATGAGTGGTCACAAAAACAGTATCTTTTAGTGTTCCCTAATTGCCCTTGGTGTTTTGTGATATGAGTTCCAAATTCCAAAGATAGCTTTTTTAATCATGCAAATATTCTTTTAAGAAGATTTCAAGTTCCAATTTTTTTTTATTTGGCTAAATTTCACAAGAATACTTTTTGTGGTCCAAGTAAATAGTTTAAATTTCTTTCTTTTGCTACAAATGAATTCCCCGAATTTAATAATTTGAAAATCAATAAATCAAACTTTCAATGTTATACAATTTACTAACCTCCACTGTTCTTGGAGAAACGACAAAGAGATTTCACCGAAAACTTTGGAATTGCACATAAAATTTTGCATGATGATTATAAATCAGTCACATCATGCATTTAAGAAATATACTCAAGAGATGAGTGCTGGTTGAAATTGATAAAATGAGGTGGATGAGACACCAGTTAGGAAAAATGTAACAAATACCAGAAATTGGGAAGTCTGTATAACGTTTGATGGAGTGCTTCATCCAATTCACCGTAGAACCTTGGAGATGCATGGAAAATTTTGCAGGATGATTATAAATCAGTCACATTAGGCATTTAAGAAATATGAGTGCTGGTTGAAATTGATAAAATGAGGTGGATGAGACACCAGTTAGGAAAAATGTAACAAATAACGGATATAGGATCGTTTGATTGTTTGATTTTTTATTCCAGCCTGCAGGGAAAATCAACGATCATGTTCACCATACAGAGTAGTTCTCCAAACAAATATATAGCCTTTATAAGGTTATGCAATTAACTTAAGAAATAAATGTTTACGAACATATAATTAATAAAAGAAAAGGGAGTCGACAGTGTAATGTGCTACATTTGTTAAAGGTAGAGGTAATATGACATTAAAGTGATTGTTTGAATGCTGGAAGTGACCAAGTATATACTAAAAACACTCTTCGTTTTGTATTTTTTTAATTTTAAAACTCTATGGTGGTCATGGTTACATGATTATGGAGTAAATGCAACTTAAAGCAATATATGAAGTCATTTAAAGGAGAAACGGAAAAGGCGACAAATGCTATTATCTTATTTAATCATGTAGATTCATGTAATAATTTTTTGTTGTAACTAAAATTAATGTATGATGCAAGAGTAGGTTAAAGTTAAACAGAAAACTCCCTTTTTTTTGCTGACGTACCAAAATCCAATAAATATTTTTTTTTGGTTTTTCTTTTGGTCTCCTCATCTTGTTCATAATACCACACCTTAATTTCACATTAAAAGAGTTTGAGCGACCATCACTACATTGGAAGGACACTCATACAAGGTACAAAACATGTGTTTACCTCGGCCTTTAATACTGAACAACTGTTTATTTATGCTACTTTTAATATGGTAGAAAACATGTGTTTATTTAAGCCAGCTTCTTCATACTTGAACAATTGCATACTTACACAATTTCGTTGGAGATGTTATCCATCTCTATGACATCATACTAGGTGTCTTATTCATTTTATTAGGTGGAACATTTGCTCTTGCTGCTCCTCCCCCCTCCCTCTCTCCTTAGTTGATTCTTATGATATTCTTATTTAGTGCTTTGTTTTCTACTGACCTTTTTTTGGGTATACTCCAGAAACATTATAGCTGAATTAGACAGTTTACCGTATGCTCCAGAAGCATTACAATATAACTGAAATAGACAATCTTATTATTGCTTTTCTTTTTTCTAATGAACTTTTTTCCGTATTTTGTTGCTAGATTTTTTTTTATGACAACTTGACCTTTTTGCGTTTATTGAGCAGCCTGCTGGCATACTTACCGAACACAATATCAATGACCAGCCACTCTTTTCTCCAAATCAAAATAGACGTGGAAGCCTGAATGCTTCTGATGACTCCTCAGAAAACCAGATATCCGGAAGCATTGGAAGTACAAAGCAGCATCAGGAAAATGCTCATTCTGAATCTTTATTTAACAATTCTGTTCTCTTATCTGCCGAGGCTCATGCAAATATGCAATTCTGCCATTCAGTTTCAGTATCATCAACACAATGTGCCTCATCCTCTCTTGCATCCCAGGTTTTAGCTGAGAAGTGTTCATCCATTGATGTAGAGCGTGAAAACCTAAACATGTAAGTTTATTTTATTGAGGCGATGGTTTGATGGAGTAATGTCATGCTTGCATCACTCTAATGCTTCTGAGATTCTGAAAGCATTTACTTGGATATATCTATCTAGAATAGAATACTTCCAATATGATTTAGAAATAGATCCAATCAACACTATAACAATAGATTCACTGGCAGAACCAGAAATTTTCGTTAAAGCGGGCAAGATAGCTTAAATGAAAGCCATTGGTCTCTGCAGAGGATTGATCATTAATGTTCTTTTGCCATCACCAGGCTTTTTAATCCTATTAGTAGTAAGTTTGTAAGCCTTTCATGAATATCATTTTTATTTCAAATCAAAGAATGTGGTGTGCTAGCTGAACATGAGGAAAAAAATTCAACCGGTCAATTTCTTCAACTGTCATGGACATTTAAACTATAATATTGCATCGGAAGTAATAGCCTTTCTTCAACCAGAATCAGTCCTCCAACATGATATTAGCTTTCTGTCGTTAGCTTAGCACCTACTACCGATGTTCCTCTGGATTGCTTAGGTCTTGGTCCCTACTTGTGAGAAACGGCAATGGTTAAAAATTTTATAAGTTTTTTGATAGTTTCTTGCAATTTATTGCTGATGTGGCACCTTATTTATGGTAGTTTTTCGTAGTTTTTGTAAATTTTGTGTTAGTTTCATGTAGTTTTTGAAAGTTTTGTGGTAGTTTCTTGTGTATTTAACAAGAATTTGGTAGTTTCTCGTAATTACCAAAGCATTTGGTAGTTTTTTGGAACTAAGCCTTCTTTCTCACATGTATTCATAATTTATTATTGTATGCCTTTGGAATTATACCATCTGCTATGTTGTTTTCTGTTTATTATGTTGCACTAAAATTCTACGTCGATTTCCTGTTTCTATGTTGCATCAACAAACTGGTTGATTATTGGTCGGCCCTAGTGTCGTTTTGAAAGGATATATGCTTTTACTTTGCATGGATGTCCTGTGATGTTTTCTCAATTAATGTGAATGTAATATCTGATTTAAGCATGAATTATCTCACACAACCAGATGACATCGGTTATAAATGTTCAATAAACGCATTGGTGCAAGTTTCTCTTCAATTATGAGTTCTTTTTCTTTCTCTAATTATGCTATTATTCTTATTATATTATTGCAGTTTTGCTGACACCCCTAGCGTCAAAAGAGGTATAGAATCACCTTCTGCCTGGAAATCTCCTTCACCTTGGTTCTTGAACTCTCTTCTGTCAGGACATGGAATTCCGACAGATATTTTTTATGAGGTAGTTCAATGATCTCTAATGTCTAATGACTCCCTCCTTTCCTTTTTTATAACATTTTTTAGAGAATCTTAATTGGGAAAAATAAATGCCTCAGGCTTTAAGGCTAGAGCACTGTGTTGTCTGATCAGTATATATGATCTGAAATAGTTAGATCCCCTAATATTAGTTTTGAAGTTTTCTTTCAATTGCCTAAGATCTAGGGTCATGATGCTTTTGTTTTATAGGGTAAATAACACTAAAATACCCTTAACTATAAAAAAAGTTTCACTAAAATACCTTGAAGTATTTTTATTACATTGGAATACCTTTAACTATTGTTTAAGGAGATATTTTTCACTAAAATACCCTCAAAAGTGGCACTTAAGGTATTTTACTGTAACAAATTTTTTTAAGGCGTTTTAGTGAAAATCCATGATAGTTAAGGTCATTTTAGGGTCGTGATGCTTTTATTTTATAGGAATCTTTCAACGTTTTCCATCTCATATTACTTCATTACCATATAGGGTAAATAACACTAAAATACCCTTAACTATAAAAGTTTATCACTAAAATACCTTAAAGTATTTTTATTACATTGGAATACCTTTTAACTATGGTTTTGAGGAGATATTTTCCACTAAAATACCCTCAAAAGTGGCACGTAAGGTATTTTACTGTAACAAAAAATTTAAGGTGTTTTAGTGAAAATCCATGATAGTTAAGGGTATTTTAGTGTAATTTACCCTACTATATATGATAAGTTATATCCCCACTCTCCTCCCATCTTCTAGTAGCCTAGTGGATGGTTACATTAGCGCACATTTCTGGACCACCGTTTTCTTATCTTTAAGGTTAGGAAATCCTAGAATTAAAAATTAGAAAAGAAATTTGGGCTTCAGAATTCTCAAGGGATCCAAGAGAGATAAATAGAAAGAGTTTGAAAAAAATCTCATTTTCTCTCTTAAGGTTGGATGAATTAGGATATACTATTTAGGAAACACTAATTAGAATTTTAATTCTGAAGAGAGATAGAAGTGCTAGGGAATGTGCGGCAGATTCTACCTTGGCTTTATCTGTCCCTTAGTTGAAAATAATCCCAATACAAAATCTTTAATGTCCTTAATTTATGCTTTTCCAATTCATCTTTGTTTATATCTAACTATAATATGCTCTTTCCCCTTTATCTTGACTTCAATTATGCAAGGAACTAAGGATTATCATAGTTCATTTTACTTGTATATATTGATTATTTGATATGTATCTATAGTATCAGGTCCACAGGAATAAAGAGCTTAATCTTCAGTCTTGGTTTTAAGTTTGAGAATACCGATGAAGTAAAATGTATAAGCATTTGTTTCAATTTATGTGATATCACAAACGTTATATAAATGAAATAGATGCTAAAGTGATTGCCCTTTGTTGGAAGATTTTCTAGGGTCAAAATACCGGTTTCATTTGCTATTTTTGTTTGAGTTATACGGTAGGACTTCAGGCAGGATCCACCCTTTTCCTTAGATAAATAGGGTTTGTCTACCAATGAGCACTAGCTTAGTTGGTATAGGCACTTCCCCTCTAAGGGAAAGTGTAAGAACCCCAAAAGGTCAAGTGACCACAAATTAATGCGTTCAGGGCAAATTCGGAGGTCCCCTTGGTGCGTGTGTGTGTCGTGTGCTTGTGTGCGGTGTGTGTGTTGGGTGTCTTGTGTGTGCTTAGGCTAGGGCTTACGGGCCAGTGCCAAAAAAAAGGGTTTGTCTCCTTAAAACTTTTTGTTGGTTTCATTAAGCTTTGAACTTGTGATCTCTTGTTACCCCTTTGAAATAGATGCTAAAGTGTTTCCTTAAAACTTCTTGTTACCCCATTGGCGCAAACTTAGTATATTTTCTTCTATTTTTCCAGAATACTCCATATTACTCTAGCCCAGGTCAGGGACCATATGACGCAATTCGACTACTGAGGGAGGTAAATGAACAAAGTGCTGCTGCGGTTTCTGATGCTCGTGAGTTACTAGCAAGTGGAAAGACTATTAGAGGTTGTGATGAAAGTAAAAGACATCAATCTAACAAAGCAACCGATAATCGTGTTTCTGCGCCGCCAAATAGCATGGTAATATGTAGTCATCAATCTTTAAATTCTCTTACAGTCCTCGTCATTAATTTCCTTTGTTGACAATGCCATGCATATGTCTCTCTAATCACAAATTTGAAAACCTTTTATACGCGTAGTGAAAAGAAACTTTTGTCATATTGCATAAATATGAAGAAGATAGACTATTCAATTTTTCTCTTTTAGAATCAGGTCATGGTGTATATTTGAAAAACACTATGTGCATTATATTTATTTGCAATTTACAAAGTATATGATATATGTCTAAAAAATGCTGCATTGTCATGGTATTTTACTGAGCCAAACATTGTTCATATTTCTGCATTGTTCCCATATTTTTCACCTAGATGCTTTCAAGGCTATGGAAGCCTTAACAACTAATTCTGTCATATATGATTTTTTTCCCTTTTCAGGTTGAAGGTCGTGTTCTTGATTTTGGAGGATGTGGCATGCCAGGTAAAGGAACCAGTGGAGGGTCATCAGTAAGCTCTTCATCCTATCTCTTAAAGAACTGCAGATAACTCAAGTAAATTATACCCATATTGTTCATAATTATCTATAATGAATCAGATGTAGATGACCTTGGCGCCATTATATTTATGTTCAGTAATTTGCTTCAATTTTTGCCTCATTATTTTTCCGTGCGTTCACAATTTATCGGCTATTATATTGGTTGTGTCCTGTGTAAAAGAGAGGATCTGTTGAAATTTGATACATATACAGTTTTTTCTCTTCTCTGTTTTTTTTCTAGAATGCTAAAATATCTGAACATCGAGATCGTAAACCATTCTTGTGTTTTGGAGGCAATCTGGTCTCTGTTTGGTTTCATAGGACAGCAGAATACAGGTCAAAGCTAAATTATTTTTGTTCATAATAAGATATCTTTCATTCATCCTTTTTGTTCCTATTTCAAGTTTGTATTTGGGTTAATGTAGCTGCTTATAAAACATGTTACTACTTGAATTTTGTGTTGTTACTTCAGTTTGAACTAGTATATTTTGCAAGTGATGATTCTGGTTCAAGAAGATTTGAATATTTGAAGCCACTTGATTAATTTAAAGTGATGTTCCAGAGTAAATTTTATTAAACGCCATTGAACTTTCAAGATTTTTGAAATAGCACCACCGAAGTTAAAATTGCTATAAACCCCCTTGAACCAGCGATGTTGTATGAAAATGATAGTTTCATTAACATGTAAAGATATCTTTCATTAACATGTATAATACCTTGAACCGGCGTTGGATTTAATAATCCCAGAATACCTTGAATATGGAATGAATAGCTCTAAAATGTACCGAACATGGCATTTTGATTCGACAAAAATACCCTCCAAGTGGAGTTCATGGTATTTTTAAAGCTTGGTTGGACTAGCTCAAAAACCTTGACCGTTTGATGAAGCTTTATAAAATTTTAAAGTTATTTTATGTTGGTAAGCCGTAATTGAAGTTTATCTTTTTACTGAAGTGCGAAGAAATGCTCCTTTTTCCCCCATTTTTAAAGTCAGGCTTTGTCATGTTATAAACTGCACCATCTATCATGAATAATATAAAATTTTCATAGAAACTTACTCTTATAAAAATAATGCAAGTAAAATTCGATTCATGCTATTGTAGAAAAGAAAAGAAAATACATTCCAACATATCACTCATTAAACCTAACATTTCCATTTACTACTAGTTATTAAAAAAATCATCCGTCCAGTTTCACAAAACAAGAATAATTAAAATTATCTTGATTTGTTGCATTTGTATCCATTACAAATCGGAAGGGATAATGATAAATAAGCATTTTTCAACACGAACTAAACTTAATACCTATAGCTTTTTCTTAATTAAACGGAATTACTTGTAGCTTTTTCAACAAGGCCATTACATAGATGGTGTTTCGATTTTCAACAAGACGGTAGTTTTAACCAATTTAGCGGACCATTATTTATTTAGTTGATGACATGTGATCGATAATGTGGATATGTAAGAATAATGGTAAGGTGTTTGAGACATATATGGAAATATCAAGTTTTGGAATCTTTACATGAAACCCTTCAATCAAAAACTGAAAACCCACTTCATCGTCTGAGTGGTTGTACGCATAAAGAATCTATTAGCTTACTTAAAACTAATTCAATTTTATTTATCTTATAATTGTTTGATTTCATAATTTATTTTTATCACTAAATTATGGCACCCATTTGACCTTCTTTAATTTTGTACTTTACGACTCAAACCTTCATGCGTACGGAAAGCATTTATCAGAAATAAATGTGATACGAATGAAATGAGAATTAATATAAACCAATACAATTTGATAAATGTAAAGTAATACGTTTTCTTTATAGTAAACAAAAGCTGGTTAATGGCAAATATTTATATCCAAATAGCATAAAACGTTGTAGATTCCTGCATATAACCATAAACACCTATTTTTTTCTTTTTTCTTTTTGGGCATTTTCATGACTGATACCGTTAACGAATGTTTAAAAACTTTTTTACTTACTGTTCGTTCTAAAATTAGATCTGCATGCTTTGCTTTTGGTCGAAAGGAGGGTCGAGAGACGTCCCTTCATCTTCATGCTTTGCTTTTGGTGGATCTAAAAGAATGTGGAGGCATATCCGATCGAGAAGGGCTGGCCGTCTCAAGTCTCAATAGGGGCTCGATAGAGATGGCATTGGTCGCTGGAGTCTAAATTACATTAACCACGATAAGATGGCTGAGAAATCCGAAAACTAGGAAAATTGATAATTGGTTAATCGGTTGAGAGAGTGGTTTTCTTTTTCGCAGTAGACTCCGGCTTTTATAGAACTAGGGTTTGTTAGCAAGTAGTTCAAAACCCTAGATTCTTCTCGATTTGCGCGCTTGCTTGGTGTTTAAGTGACGCAATTATTGATATCTTTCCTTATTAGCCTTTAACACGAAATATATGCAAATATTTGCAATTAAGCATAGCTTCCATCTGGCTGATACCTGTCATGTACCACGAACTCTCTATTCGGCCTGCATCTTATAGACGGAATTATTTATGGTGCAAACATGTTCCCTCCATGTGTTATTGGTTAAGATGTTGAAACCGATGGCATGTGTTATGCTTCTCTTGTCATCTTCGTCATCCGAGAGAACCACCGGGTTTTTCTGACAACGGCAAAAACTTTTCTTGCTTCCTGCTCTGTAGCTTCTACGTACTCATGCATGCATGGCGACTATCAACCCAAAGTTTATTATTCTGGCAAACACCAAGCCGAACAGCTGCCGATAGCAGCATGTAGCCCCGATCGATTTCCCTGAGCTCCAAAGCACCTTGCTTTGGCGGATTAATTAAGAGAATGGTGCCTTTTACATTTACAAACCATCTTCTTGTATATATCGGGCTCTTACACGGTACCAATTAGCCGGTAACAAAGCCATTATTACAGCTCAATCAGAAAATGATAAGGCATGTTACAGCCATCATCATGTTTTCATAACCAAGATTGGAAACTTCATAGACACCGGTCCTTGCTTTCATTTAGCCCTCTATGCTTCAGAGTACTCCCAGAAAAGGGTGAGCTGAGACTGGCCGATTTGAAACGAAACCGTCTGACCTGGGTGCTGGTCAGATTGATCAGCATCGGCTCGTATATATTCGCATCTGGCATGCATCTGGCATGTACCGAGGCATCACCCTTCCATGCCCTCTCGGATGTCCCGCTACTAATGAACACATAGCCCACGAATGCAACCGGACCCAACTTGCTAGCAGAAATTCAATTAGCCATGAGACATGTTATAAAGTCTTCTAATCAGGTGAGTCTGATGATGCTCACAAGTGGTATCTCCTCAGATTACGACACGTGGCGGATGACGCGCCCCGAAAATTAAGGAGGTGGAATAAATGAGATGCATTATGGACGTTCCTCGGGACCTCGTCTCCGAGAACGCATCCAACCTTTCGGAGACCTCTCTGAATACTTTCCACATTCACCTAGCAAACAGCCAACAGCTCGACTCCGAGCAGTCCAGCGAGCTTCCTCGGTCTCCTTGCTCGTTTCCGAGCGATCTTACAGGCCGAGCTTCCTCGGTCTCCTTGCTTGTCTCCGAGCCATCTTATAGGCCGAGTTTTCTCGGCCTCCCTGCTCGTCTCCGAGCCTCCTGACAGGCCGAGCTTTCTCGGCTTCCGCGATCAACCGAGAGCGTGGAACCCAAGCGCCCCCGCAATTGCTCCGCGTATCTCGTCAGGGCGAAATATCTGCCTCCCCACGTTTCGCGTCCCACACTAGCGCGTCTCCCCATTAATGGGTGTATCCCGCCATTAATGCGAGTATAACGTAGGGGCGTAACTGACGGCGATGATCTCGTGCCTGCTCGCTCCACGCGACTACTATATAAACCCTTCTCTCAGACGACTCAGATAACTCGAAAGTCAACCCAATAGGTCGCTACGCTACTCTTATTTCCCGGCACTAACTTGACCGTCGGATGGTCCTACGGTGGTTTTCCACCCCAAGACTTTCCTTGCAGATAGCTCGGACTCAACAACTTTCAATAATCCATTGAGATCCACACGCTCAACAACCCCCAAAACAAATTTCAGCCGCTAAAAACCGCTCGCTACCAGATTGACGGAGGACAACATCTAAAAGAGATCACAACCTCCATCAGTTGGCGCCGTCTGTGGGAACTTTCAGAAGCTTCTCCACCCATAAGTTGATCTTCCGCTCTTGACCCGATGGAAAACGACAACCGCGACGATCCAAATACGAGCCGTCACACCCCCCACAACGGAGGCAGGAGCGGCTCGTCTCTTCCTCCTAACGTTATCAACGCTTTATTCGCTAGGATCGACAGGCTCACATCGATGGTGGATGCACTTGTTCACGTTCAAGCAGCGAACCCTACCTTCCAGAACGCGGTTCCCCCTCCCGGGATAACGACGTCCGCAGAAGGACAGATGGCTATGCTCAGGCCCCCGATCTCACTCATGCTCATCTCAGCATCACCGAGCGCCGGCATGCCGACTCCGGCTACCATGGGCTTCACGCAGCGAATGATTCCATGGCCCGCTGGACGCCGGACAGCTCCACACCCCGATCCCAGGGAAGACTAGGTCGTCGCTCTAATGCCCGCCGCACGCTCTCACCCCCTGAGGAGGTGTCGATCAGTTCGCCTGCTTCCAGGCATGACCGACGCCCCCACTCCTGCTGAGGCCATGCGAATGGCGAACGTCGGGACTACTTGAGAAGGGCCTCGCCCGAGGATTTGAGAAATTTGATAGAGCGGAATCGAAGTCGCACCATCGCGCAGACCAAGAGCGGGGGCAGCCACCAGTCCGACTGTGCGTAATTCTCAGGGTACCACCACCGATTTGAAGCCCTCGAGAAGAAAATTGAAGGCATACGACGGGATGGCCATGTGTTCGGCGAAGGGGCTAGGTATTCCGGCGATTCACTAACAAAGCCCTTTACAGAAGAGATGTTGGCCGAGCACGTCTCGTCCAGGAACAAGCCGCCAAAAGTGGCCCTCTTCGACAGGAAGTCCGACCTGAAGGACCACTTGGGCTCATTTACGGCGGGCATGAGCTTCCAAGATAACTCGGACGCGGCTCAATACCGAGCTTTCCCCACCACCCTAATCCGGGCTAGCCAGGACTGGTTCCGAGGGCTTACGCCACGCTCCATCTTGACCTTCGACGAGATGGCTACCCAATTCCTCGGTCACTTCGTCGGGAACCGACGACAGAAAAGGACGGTCGACTACCTGTTCACTGTCAAGAGCGGAGACAAGGAATCCTTCAAAGGGTATGTCACCCACTTCTACAATGCCCTCCTGGAGGTTCCCGAGCACCGCAATGAAACAGTTATCACCGCGCCGAGGTCGGGTCTTAGGCACAAAGAGTGGCCCCGCTCTTTTGTATTAGCGCAACCTAAGACCATAACCGAAGTGAAAGCCTGGACCAAGCGAGAAATCCAACTCGAGTCGGAGGTGAACTCAAACCTGCCCCGAGCCGACCAGGCGGACAGAAAGAAAAAGGACAGGGAGGAGAAAAATAAAGTTGATCGTCCGAAGCCTTACTCCTCGAGGTTTCAGGAGTACACTCCTCTAAACATTTCCCAGACCGAGCTGCTGGAGGAAGCTAAGGGCGAGAGGTTCTTTAAGCTCCCGCCAGTCACCCAAAGAGCGGGCAAGCGTCTCCGCGGCTCAAACTACGCCTTCCACAGGTCGCAGGGTCACCCGACTGAGAACTGCAAACAACTCCGTGACTACATCGAGGAGTTGATCCGCTCTGGCCACCTGGCGAAATACCTGCGGGACAAGCGGCAGGCGGAGCGGGAGCAAAAGGACCAAACCCCTCTCGGGAAATTAACGATCGGGCAAATCATGGTCGTTACCTCGGATCCAGCTCGGGAAAGTGGGGGGGGGGAACAACCACATCCTCCCAGTCGAGGGTGTAAGCGATACACCACACAAGAGGTGCAGAAGGGATGAATCGATCATCTTCACTGATGAAGACCTCCATGGCATATCGCTTCCTCACAATGACTACTCCATTTTACACCCCTTTCACCTAGAATTCTAGTACAAAAACTATACAAAATTCTCAAGTCCTTAGTGTACAAGTGGAGTTAGCGAAGGGCGAAACACCGACGAACTTCCGAGGAGATTCCGGCGACGAAATGACGTTCCGATACTTCCCAATACTTCTCCTATCTCTCCCCTCTCTTTTAATCCTGTAAGTCCCCTCTCCTCTCTCTTCTTCTTCTATATAAATATTCATTTCTAAAACCCGACGGAAGCGGAGTTAATCCGACTTCCGATTCGGTTTTTCTTCAAAACTCAACTTTTCTTAATCCAGAACATACCATATTCTCACATATTGTTTATCGAACATTAATAAATCTATTAAAACAAGTTTCACCTTAAAAGATTCATTTTTTGTAACTTTTATCGTATTTTTTCATAAAAATACCACATACTTATAATTCGACATAAATCATCATAATTCCTTACTATACCTTTAGATAGTTCACGATGTAATGACCTACCTCATCACAACACACATCTCTTTTATAGCATGATAAAATTTGGGACAATAAAATACGGGAAAATACGATTTTACAAATAAATATCCTAAACTTACAAAACCGTTTTCTATAAAAAAATATGTGTTAAACATTTCCATCCAATTACGTCTCTACAACCCATTTTGGGGACCCCGTTCGGGATGGTGCGGGTTATTGCACATCCTCGGGCCTAGTAGAGCGAGATGCGGACCTCCGCAAGGAGCATTCGATCTCGATGAAATTTTTTATACATTTTTCTTTAAAAAATGAGATTTCTACAGGAAAATAAATAAATTATTTTCATTAAATATATGTATATATATTATCAAAATATCTACTTTAATTATATAAATATTTTAAGTTTTCTAAATCAAAGGAATCACTATTACATGAAAATACCATCCAAATACAACACAAGTACAATATTTCAAGTAAATACCATATACTATGAAACTAGGTTCTATTCACTAGAAATTTCACGTTTATAAAATATACATCTATGAAAACCCTAAAGACGATAATTAAGTGCTTGAGGTGTATTTTTAAATTATGCCAAAACTATTTTTACATAAGAACCCCTCAAGTTATACTAAATAACAATAAGGACCTTGGTAAACATAAGTTTAAGCGGGACCAATCTCTTGAGCCTCAGGGAGCCGGAGATATGGGTGCTTGCCTATCTAAGTTAGACAACCTAATAAACGGTGTTATCAATACGGTAATTTTCTTGGAAAAAGACACAAATCCTGCCGTCCATGTGCAGAACTTACCGATAACATCAAAACCTAATTCAGGACTTCAAATTTCTTTTCTAATTGTCTGACTCAGGCTGGGTCTAAATATAATCTGTCACGCCCCGCTTCCCAAAATACGGAATACGAGGGGTTGACAAGGCCAGCCATGCTCCTACGGTCAAGGAAACATCCTGCCGTAGTCACACTTCGGCTTCTAGCTTTACATGGTAATCAGTAAATAATGCACAGGTAATGAGAAATGCAGTACTGGAACAAAACAGTATAAAGAACTGACCTGATGGGAAACAAAAGGTATAACCCTGGATAGCTAATCAAGATGTCCGTGATGTACGTCTAGTCCTGGTCCAGGCTAAATCTCCTCCTCACACTGAGCATGCATACTCAGGCCGTCAGAGCGACACAATAGCAATATAATATATAAATTCATGTGACAATTCTAACAGTGATAATAGATATGTATAACAGTAAATCAATGACGGTATAGGTATGGACATGCAGTAATCAATGCAGCGGAACAGTAAAAGCCGTAGAATGATATGCCACGTATGTCAACACAGTAAGTATGTATATCGATGCTATCATCCCTATTAGTCTCTAAGTCTCACTTTACAGGTCACTAAACCTATCGTCGGTCCAAGTGTGAGAGTCACCCACTCGCGAGTGTCCTCCACCCAAGGGTAGAACCCAAGGGCAAGGGACCACGGACCCAACAAGTAAATCACGGTAATAATCATGTATCTTGTAAATCTCCATATATCTCCCTAAATATATAAGCCGGCATGGGACTCCCGAGATTCTTTTGAACTCACACTCAAACTACTCCACACCCCATGGTCTACATCAAACGCTAACCATAACCTCAAAAACCAATCGGTCTGTGACAAGTCTGCGCGAGAACTGGAGGCAGGACCTCCATCAAGCACGTCCCAACTAATACCTAAGATAAATGGCAGTGTCTGGTGCTTATCTGTGACACCCGTGCAAGAGCTTCCATAAATGTCCCATACCACTTATAGTCACACGTACACGCGTCCCACAGACGTCGACAATGCAATAGAATAATAAGGTTCACTGATTGTGTACAAGTACGTGTCACTTTCACTTATTCACTTATGCACGAACACTAACGTACTTGACATAATCATCACTAATACCTAACACTGGGTAATGCACATTATCACTAAGTTATCAATGCAGTGACATGTATAATAGGATGCGTAAACAGTATGTAAAGCATGATTAGGATGTCATGAATCAGTAATCTACCACTTGCAATATTTATCATACATCAAACGTGTACAGTTTAGCGAAATGATAAACAGGAAATAATTAGTATGTTCAGTTATCTATCCATCGAATTTAGTTTCATGCCAATCGAGTTCCAGGATCACTAATTATAGCCATTTCATTTTAAGCGTTCACGGCTGGAAATCCGGTTTCAGAATCGGAATTCCGTTTCGCAACGCATTTTAATCCCAGTTGGGATCAGAATTTAGCGACACTACAGTTGAATGAAATCTATAGTTTTCAGTAAGGTTTTCAATGCAACAGACGGATCTTCAATCGCATCTGTACGTCAGCAGATATACACTGTTCAATACTAGTATGTAAATTCTGATTCTGTTGGGACTGGTATACGTCCACAACTATTAAATTACAGATTAAATAACAAACGATAACGAAACAGGATGGAACCACTTGTGTTGTCTAGCTAACAGATTCACCTACAATAAACAGTGGAGTTCCGCAACCTACGAGTTAAGAAAACCAGGTGGTACCAATTACGGGACAGCACACAGTAAACAGAGTCGCTCTGGACTGCAGTCCAGAGTAGCACTCCGATCCAAATATCGTCACAGTTTAAGTACAGAAACAATTAGAAATTTACCCAGGGTTATAGTTCGTCGAGTCTTCTTCGATTTAATCCCTCGAACGCATCATTCCAGTGTGTATATAATTTATGAAGATTTTAACGGTTTTCAGGTACAAGAAAATTCCAGTTTTACGAGTAAACTTGGGGGTAGTCGTTTTAGTCGTTAACGGTCATATTTTCCAGCGAAAATTTGTACAAGGTATTCATCACTACAAGGGCCAATATAAACAATCTAGTTCCGTCAAATTAGAAAAGTATTTTCTTTGGGATCATGCATCGAACAGGTAGATAGTATAGGCTATACCGAACAGTAACATTGCAATATATACGATTTGGGTTTGTAACATAAATATATTAGCATGAAGCAAGTAGAGAACTTGCCTGGAAAAGTCTCAGGGATGCACGGCAGCGACGCGGTCTATTGTAATGGCCCGACGTGATCACGACGCGAATACGACAAAGATTGGCCTCGGCTCGAGCTTCGCTTGACGGCTCGGTACAGTGGTTGTTTGTGGTGTTGGCCGGTTGATAAGAGAGTGAGAGAGAGAGGTGGAGTTGTAGAGAGATGGGAAGATTGAGAGGGGGTAGTGATATAGAGAGAGAGTGAGAGTGAGAAGTGTAGAGAGAGAGAGAGATACAGAGAGTTAGAGATCAAGAGAGAGAGTAGAGGAAGAGAGAGAGAGAAGGTGACAGAGAGAGGGGTGAGAAAGAGAGAGAGAGTGATAGAGGGGATGATGATGATGATGAGGATGAAGGGAGCCGACCGAGGCGGTTCAGGCTCGCCGGCGTCGGGGTATGGGTGGCTGAGCTCGGGTGTGCAGGGGTTGGGGTTCTGGCGAGGTAGGCTCTGGTGAGGGGGTGCAGGTGAGGGTGAGATTGAAGGGAACAGAGACAGAGGGGGCTCGGTGGTGGTATCGCGGTGGTCGGAGTTGTAGAGGGTGTTGATGGTGGGTTCAGAGAGGTGCCGGCGGTGATGGGTGCAAGGGTGATGGTGATGAGGTGCTGTTCGAGTCGAGGTTGGTGAGGAGAGAGAGTTGTAGAGAGAGAGACGGAGTGAGAAAACAAGGCAGAGAGGGGGAGAACAGAGAGAGAGTGGGTGCAGGGTGAGAAAGAGAGAGAGAAGTCGGGTGAGGGAGATCAGAGGGAGGGAAGGAGGTGCTTGGTAGAGGGGGTTGTTGGCGACGTGGAGGAGGTCGAGAGGTTGTATGAGGTGGTGGGGGTCGTCGCCGTCGTCGAGTGGCGTTGGGTGCTCGGTGATCGGGGATGGGTGTGCAGTGGATTTCGTGATGGGTTGAGTGAGGAATGAGGGAAAGTGATGGGAGTAAGGAGGAGTGAACGTTAGGGGAGCGGGTCGCAGGGGAAACGTACGCGTCGTGGGCAAGGGCGCGGGCGGAGGAGACGGGTCGAGGGAAAATGCAAGGAAAATTTGAGGAGAAAAGAGAGAATGGGCCGGGCCTCGGTTTAAACAAAATGAATTTCTATTTTATTGTACATGGGCTCAGGAAAGATTATGGGCTGAGGAAAAAGTTTGGCTTTGAATTTAAATAAAAGAAGTGGGCTGGGGTTGCTTGGGATCTAATTGCTATTGGTTTTATTTTAATTTGTTGGACTGAGGAAATAGTGAAAAGAGAGAAGGAAAGATTTGGGTTTGGGGTTTTAGGGTTTAATGAAGTTTCTTTAAAATAATTAAATAATTAAAAATAACAAAATTTATAGTTTAAAGAGAAATACGGATTTAGGCGTATATAAAAGAACCGAGTATTACATCATACCACCCTTACAAAAATTTCGTCCTCGAAATTTAAAATAAACGATAAGTTATACCAACATAAGCGAAAGTCACCATATAGCAAACTAACATATAGCGATTTACTTAAAACGGGTGGATAAAATTTTGAAGGTATATATATATGTAAGAACCACATACAAAAGATAGGTCTAATAGGTATAAGGCAGGAATATTATAAGAACAACTACATGTATACGAGAATATAGATAACAATAACGAACAATAATAATCAAGGCGTGTTCGATAAAAGTCGAAACCCAAATATGTGCACATATAAGTATATCAAAAATAGCAAGCAGAAATAATAAGTATAAGGCTCAACCATTAATAATAGTAAACATAAGCATTATACCCGAAAATAAAAGAACGACCATAAAGTAGTGAAAGATTTGTCAGTAGGTTAAAACATTTTAGGATAATTTCTTGATCGAATAGTTTTAAAATAACTTAGAAAACCCATATAATGAAAATAAGAAACATGTAACGAAAATATATGCGATGTAAGGTTGCGCTACTGAAAATAATGGGAAAGCTAGTAGTAGAGTACTTGAAATGCGTAAAACGGGAATAGTCGATAAAACACACTCTTCGATAAATATAAAATAATGAAAACCAAATCTTCGAATAATAATGTCCCTATATATATTTAGGGTAATAGGAAAAACACAAAGAGGTATAGGGCCAGCTAGGGTAATGATTACAAGGAAATGTGGCTCATTCAGAAGGTCGGAGTGTAGCGGTTTTAGGCTGAAGATCAAGGAGATTGGGATCGGGTCAGCATAGGAAGTAAGGGTGAGCAACAAAGGACTACAAGGGAAAAAGTATAGGGAGAGCAACGGTCGATACATTTTGTGAATCAAAAATTTTCGAAGGGTCAGTCAACTTGGAAATTTTATTATCAACATCCCCTGCCAGAAGGATATCAAACGAGGCATATACGAAGGATGAAAGATGGCCTATTCCAAAGATCAGGGTGCGGTACTAGTTAATCTCAGTGAGGGTTAAAACAATATAAGGAGTAGGGTGAACAGATCTCAGTAGGAAAAATAATTGTATAGAAGAAATAATCAAGTATCAAGTGAACTAAGAAGATCGAAAGATTAGCGAACTCAACAATTTATTTTATTCCAGAAGATTTTAAACAAAGCATTCTCAAAGATGAAAGGTGGCCCTAAATTATACACAGATTTATTTGGCCAGATAAGGCAACATCTAAAAGAAATCCCGTCAGTCGTGGTTTTGGAGGTTCAGCAGGTTGCGGTAGGCTCGCACACTCAGGTAGGGACGTCCATTTCCATAACACCTCGCGGGGGTCGCCATTGGGAGTTCTTCCACCACAGGGTCTTGATCTTCTGGTCTTTCTTCCTCGGCTGGGCTTCTTCATCGAGGTCTGATTCCATGTGATTCTCTTCTTCTGGATTCTCTTCCATGAGATTTTCCTCCACTGGATTTTCTTCTATCGGGTCTTCCTCGGGATCTTCCTCTATCGGGTTCTCTTCAGGATCTCCTTCCTCTTCGTCGGATTCGTCTATCCTGTCAAACTCTGGGGCGACTGCTCCTTCGTCTTCGGAATCGCTGTTTCCGAAAATGACCTGGGGACCGTTGATCTCATCGTCAGAACTCATCAGTGTTCGGTCTAAGGAAACGCATGACTGTGCATCCTCATCTAGATGCGGCGCTGCTCCAGTGTGAGTCATGACCTGAAAAGTAAGAGTCATGATTAGGCAATGGAATACATCAAGAAAATGGATAAGGGTACGGATTATGGGAAAAATATGCGGTGGGCAGGAACCGGAGATCAGAGTTAAAATGTTGTGGTAAAGAATAGTATAAATAAGGGGAAAGCAATAGAATGTTACACATGCTATGATTCAAAGTTTTTATTGCATTCAACTAAAAGTTCGACGGATACAAGATTTCAAACGGAAAGAAATATTTATAAGAGGATGACAACATTATTACTGAAAGTAGAAAACATGAAAATTCTTCTTTGACTACTAGAATATTGCATTCTCGTCACGTGAGTTGAATCCTGCGCTGGGTCCGCCTTATCCTCGATGTTTGAACTACGCAATAATCATCACTTGGCAGAAGTGGAGAGTGTGGATGAGTCTCCTCCTTGTAGCTCTTTCCTTTTTGGGCAACTGTTGATGAGATGTTCGCTGGATCCACAAATCAGACATTTCTCTTGAGCGTGGCGACAATCCCTCTGAAGATGTCCTGGCCTCTTACAGTACCCACAACATGGGGTCTTCTGCTGCTTCTGTCGTGGGGAAACAAATTGGCGCTTCATCTTCTTCTCTTTTCCTCGTCTAACGGGGATCCTTTTATGATTGGAGACTCCTGCTGATGCTTGATTCACCTGCCTTCTCAGTCCCTCAGTTAACAAGTCATTTGTTCGCTCCTGGGCTTCCTTCAAACTTTGCAGTACACTCAGGATCTCAACGGTCTGATTCTAGGGAGTGGAGATAGAGGAAGAGTCGTTGGAAGACATGATCCTGAAACAATAATTTTGAGGATGATATAAGGCACAAGCTATAAGAATCAAGATATAATATGGATTGGACAAAGATTCAAGAGTATCAGATGTGATGAAATTCATTGCAATTGGAAAATCAACTGTATGACTCTAAGTCACTTAAACAGAGTATGGTAGTCTAACTGTGATGTAGGTCACAATTACAACCACGTATCTTTGCCAAGTCACCTGAAACCCTAGCGAATGGATAGCAGAACACTCAATGTGAATATGGATTAAGGATATCAAGTTTATAATCTAGACTGAGGGATGTCTTAGATTGTCAAGCTATACACGGAAAACTGCAATCCCAATCGAAGCAAAACCTGGCTCTGATACCAACTAAACCATGTCACGCCCCGCTTCCCAAAATACGGAATACGAGGGGTTGACAAGGCCAGCCATGCTCCTACGGTCAATGAAACATCCTGCCGTAGTCACACTTCGGCTTCTAGCTTTACATGGTAATCAGTAAATAATACGCAGGTAATGAGAAATGCAGTACTGGAACAAAACAGTATAAAGAACTGACCTGATGGGAAACAAAAGGTATAACCCTGGATAGCTAATCAAGATGTCCGTGATGTACGTCTAGTCCTGGTCCAGGCTAAATCTCCTCCTCACACTGAGCATGCATACTCAGGTCGTCAGAGCGATACAATAGCAATATAATATATAAATTCATGTGACAATTCTAACAGAGATAATAGATATATATAACAGTAAATCAATGACGGCATAGGTATGGACATGCAGTAATCAATGCAGCGGAACAGTAAAAGCCGTAGAATGATATGCCACGTATGTCAACACAGTAAGTATGTATATCGATGCTATCATCCCTATTAGTCTCTAAGTCTCACTGTACAGGTCACTAAACCTATCGTCCGTCCAAGTGTGAGAGTCAACCACTCGCGAGTGTCCTCCACCCAAGGGTAGAACCCAAGGGCAAGGGACCACGGGCCCAACATGTAAATCACGGTAATAATCATGTACCCTATAAATCTCCATATATCTCCCTAAATATATAAGCCGGCATGGGACTCCCGAGATTCTTTTGAACTCACACTCAAACTACCCCACATCCCGTGGTCTACATCAAACGCTAACCATAATCTCAAATACCAATTGGTCTGTGACAAGTCTGCGCGAGAACTGGAGGCAGGACCTCCATCAAGCACGTCCCGACTAATACCTAAGATAAATGGCAGTGTCTGGTGCCTTATCTGTGACACCCGTGCAAGAGCTTCCATAAGTGTCCCATACCACTTATAGTCACACGTACACGCGTCCCACAGACGTCGACAATGCAATAGAATAATAAGGTTCACTGATTGTATACAAGTACGTGTCACTTTCACTTATTCAGTTATGCACGAACACTAACATACTTGCCACAATCATCACTGCTACCTAACACTGGGTAATGCACATTATCACTAAGTTATCAATGCAGTGACATATGTATGATAGGATGCGTAAACAGTATGTAAAGCATGATTAAGATGTCATGAATCAGTAATCTACCACTTGCAATATTTATCATACATCAAACGTGTACAGTTTAGCGAAATGATAAATAGGTAATAATTAGTATATTCAGTTATCTATCCATCGAATTTAGTTTCATGCCAATCGGGTTCCAGGATCACTAATTATAGCCATTTCATTTTAAGCGTCCACGGCTGGAAATCCGGTTTCAGAATCGGAAGTCCGTTTCGCAACGCATTTTAATCCCAGTTGGGATCAGAATTTAGCAATGCTACAGTTGAATGAAATCTATATTTTTCATTAAGGTTTTCAACGCAACATACGGATCTTCAATTGCGTCTGTACGTCAGGAGATATACACTGTTCAATACTAGTATGTAAATCCTGATTCTGTTGGGACTGGTATACGTCCACAACTATTAAATTACAGATTAAATAACAAACGATAACGAAACAGGATGGAACCACTTGTGTTGTCTAGCTAACAGATTCACCTACAATAAACAGCAGAGTTCTGCAACCTACAAGTTAAGGAAACCAGGTGGTACCCATTACGGGACAGCACACAGTAAACAGAGTCGCTCTGGACTGCAGTCCAGAGTCGCACTCCGATCCAAATATCATCACAGTTTAAGTACAGAAACAATTAGAAATTTACCTAGAGTTATAGTTTGTCGTGTCGTCTTCGATTTAAGCCCTCGAACGCATCATTCCAGTGTGTATATAATTTATGACGATTTTAACGGTTTTCAGGTACAAGAAAATTCCAGTTTTACGAGTAAACTTGGGGGTAGTCGTTTTAGTCGTTAATGGTCATATTTTCCAGAGAAAATTTGTACAAGGTATTCATCACTACAAGGGCCAATATAAACAATCTAGTTCCGTCAAATTAGAAAAGTATTTTCTTTGGGATCATACATCGAACAGGTAGATAGTATGGGCTATACCGAACAGTAACATTGCAATATATACGATTTGGGTTTGTAACATAAATATATTAGCATGAAGCAAGTAGAGAACTTGCCTGGAAATGTCTCGGGGATGCACGGCAGCGACGCGGTCTATTGTAATGGCCCGACACGATCATGATACGAATACGACAAAGATTGGCCTCGGCTCGAGCTTCGCTTGACGGCTCGGTACAGTGGTTGTTTGTGGTGTTGGCCGGTTGATAGGAGAGAGAGAGAGAGAGAGAGGTGGAGTTATAGAGAGATGGGAAGATTGAGAGGGGGCAGTGATATAGAGAGAGAGAGAGTGAGAAGTGTAGAGAGAGAGATACAGAGAGTTAGAGATCAAGAGAGAGGGTAGAGGAAGAGAGAGAGAGAAGGTGACAGAGAGAGGGAGTGAGAAAGAGAGAGAGAGTGATAGAGGGGATGATGATGATGATGATGATGGGGATGAAGGGAGCCGACCGAGGCGGTTCAGGCTCGCCGGCGTCGGGGTATGGGTGGCTGAGCTCGGGTGTGCAGGGGTTAGGGTTCTGGCGAGGTAGGCTCTGGTGAGGGGGTGCAGGTGAGGGTGAGATTGAAGGGAACAGAGACAGAGGGGGCTCGGTGGTGGTATCGCGGTGTAACGTTTTAAAAATAATTAAATAAATAATTAAATGAATAAAATTGTTTAAGTGAATTTTATGAATTTCGGTAAAGTAAAATGTATTTTTCGTAAAATTATACCGTGATTGTTTTTCATTATAATTTCAAAAATACCTATTTTAATTATGTAATTACTAGTGAATGGTGTTTATTTAGCCACTTATAAATTTTTAGTTTAATTAAATATTTTTCCTAAATTAATTATTTTAAATATTAACATAAGCTTTATTTTTACACTAAATTAGTGTAAACTACAAATTTGAATGATTTTAATTTGTAAAAATGAACCATGGCATATTAGAATTTAGTGTGTATCATGCAAAATTTATTTGCAAATTTTTCCATTTTTCTAGAGCTTTCTTAAGTTGCTATAGTAAAGAAATAAAATAAAATAAATAAATGCATGAAAAGACATAATGAAGTGATATTTTGGTGGAGACTTCTACACAACTTTTGTCACTCTCTTCCTTCTCTCCCTCACCTCCAAAAATGGCCGGCCTCACCCCCCATGGTAGCCCCCATTTTCCTCATTTTATTTTGCTCCAAAATTCATCAAAAATCCTTTAAAAATTCAATTAAAAATCCACAAAATCCTATTTATTTCCTACCCTTTATTCCTTGCTCATTTTTATATGGAATTTGGAGATGGGAAGCATGCATTTTTGAGGCTCATTTTCTTGTTTGGATTTCATATTTTGGAGGTATAATTTTCCTTCTTTTGTTTATTTGTTATTAGATATTTCTTTTAAGCATGTTTAGATTTAATGAATTAATTCTATGTTCAATTTTTTAAATTCAAGTTAGGGTTTGTAAATTCAAGTTGTGATTTTTATTAAATAATTAGGGTTATAATAGTTAGTTTAACACTTTTAGAATTGGAAAATCTTGCATGGTTGTTGAATTGTAAATTTTTCATTTAAAATTGTTTAAATTAGGAATTTTGCTAACTAGGTTTCTATAAAACATAATTTTTGGTGAAATAAAATTTCAATTAATATTTGTAACACTAGATTGTGGTCTTAATAAGGGTATTAACTTGTTGGTGGAATGGAAACTTAAATTGATTGCTAGTTTCTATTGATAATTGATAAATTGTGATAAAAATTGCTATTTTGTAAACTAGATTTTAGAAATTCCTAAATAAATGAGATTAAAAATATAATTTATGGTTTCATTAAATCATTATCATCATGAATTGTGGTTTAATATATTAATTCATGCAAAATCACGTTTTGTGGTGGAATTGTGGTATTTTGCTTGAAAAATGTTGAAAATTGTTAAAGGTTGCAAACTAGAAATTTCAAATCAATACAAATTTGTGTAATAAAAATATAGTAATGGTTTGTATAGTCTAGTTATGCTATTTAATGAGTTTTATGACCATTGGTTTCATTTAAATGTCAAGTTTTGATGAAAAACGGTAAATTGGCATTTTCGGGTTTTACGAAATTGGACGGTTTGATGGATTTTAGGGTTTCGATGGATTTAATCATGTTTTATAATATAAGTAATGTGTTTTAAAACTACGAGTTATTTGTTGATATTATCTCGATCCATCGGAGTTTGTAAGCCGATATCGAGCGATATTTGGTGCTTTTGCGTGGACGGGACATAGGTTTTAACCTATGCTTGTTCCTTGCGTCGTTTTGACTTTTGTTTGTGATTCAGTTTACGATGTTATTTATATGTTTGCGTTTAGGTACCCCTCACGCGGACTGCGGCGATGAAGAGGAGGATGGCGACACCGTCTTCGGCAGACATGGACCAGGTGAGTAGATGCATATCTACGGGGGGAAGTCGGGTGGATGGCGTTTAGCACCCCAGCAACGTAGAATAGAAATAGTACTTATTGACATTAGAAAACCAGATGTGACCCTAGATTCTTAATGAGTAGGACCCTAGTAATGACCCTAGGCTGGACTAGACTGATTTAGGAAAACCATATCAGAGGATGAGTACCTTGGAAGAGGTTCGTAGGTTTCAGGTAGAAACACACACACGCACACACTGAAACTCGACATGGTGTATACGTGCATGTATATATACATATAGGACGAGGTATATGTATATATATATATATATACACACACACACACACACACACAACACGTATATGGGATACATTGATGTGATATGATATCCGAGATATGATGAAATAGTATAACTAGGCTTGATGCCGTGATTCTTGGCTATACAGTCGTATTAAGTGTTAGAGAATCATTAGAGAATGAGATAATGAACATGTATACTTAAATTATAATGGGTGGTGATGATATTGAGATACATGGGACTCTAAAATAGTACCCGGACTGTAACTTGTGACTGATCACGATATGATATATGTATGACTTGATTACGACATCATATAGGTGTGACCTGATGTCGATATCATAGAGGTGTGACTTGAGGACGATATGATACATATGACATGATATTTCTGAGGATAAACTAATGATGCATATTATGATGGCAATGATATATGATTGATGTATGCGATTACAGTTTAGCACCTTGATCATGAGATGTGTTGATGATGACATTATACGAATGATGAGACACCTAGGAGACACTAGACCCGTACCCCGATATTGGGAAGACGTACGATGGATTTTACCGTACGAGGCATAGATATGATGATTGATCCGCACTCTTGTTTTGAGGAAGTCGTACTATGTACGTGACGCTATTGAGGCAGGATGGCCGACTATTAGAGATATGGACTCAGGCGTTAGGTGTACTTCTATCGACCAGTTCTTAGGTTTAGTTTTTCTTAGGAGGGTTAGATGAACAATAGGTTAGGTTTGAGTCATATAGTGGTAGTGGTATTTGTATATCAAATGAGTGGATAACACACATCCGTCTTTACTTTTTCACTGTAATCATAATGTTGCATGTTCATACATATATTGCTATAATCAGTATAAACTTTACCTGTTAGGACACCGGTACTATTACCGATGATGTGCATATTCCACGCACACTCATTTGTCGGCTCACACACATCATCATCGGTAATTGCTATGTCACGTACACTTTAGATCATATTATTTTTTATTGATAGAATCAGTTAACAACTAGACCGATATAATATTGTGATTACTTTCTGATGTTAGTATAGACATGATATTTATCACTTAGACATTCATGCATTCATATTTTCATGTTATCATGCAGTATCATGGGCATATGCCGACACTTATCATATACTTACTCATGATTTTAAGATTTGGATTTCTATGAGATTTCTGGATTTTTGGGGAAAACCGCAAGAATATATAAAACTTCTCTCTCTCTCCTCTTCTCTTTTTAAAATAAGATGCGGTTTTCTCATGATGTATGTGTCGTCCACCATGAGATTTCATGTTTTCTGTTGGATTTCGAGACCCGATTCGAAGAGTGGATGAACCGTCTCGGGTACATGGTGGGCCCGGTATGGTACCCCGGGGCAAGAAGATCGAGTTGTAGACAATGAGCCTGGTAGGGGAAGGCCACCTACCGGTGATGTCTGGCGCGGCGGATATCCGGAGGATACCGACCGTTGTCGTGAGATTTGATGATATGGACCGATCCGGACTGACGGAGCCCGAGGTATTGAGACTATGAGACTTGAGATTTACATGTTTGTGTCGATGCTTGACACGGATTTCCATGGATTTTATTGTTGAGATTTCAGATTCCTATACACATTTTACTATAATAACAGTTAAAGATTTCTTATACAGATATATCTGGATTTCAGGATTGATTATTTTATATTCATGGTGCATGCATATCCATTCATATGGCATAGTATTATATGAAGCACTGACAAGAGCACGGAGTATCTGCATTTACACATAGTTTTACCTTGCTATTACTAGATGATTGGGATATAATAGTGTATTATTATGACCTAGGATAGCGTCGTGCATTCGATTTCTTTTGGTAGATGTCTTCTACTCACGAGTTGGCAACTCACCCCCGTTGTGCCAAATTTTATTACAAGTTCGATGTACAGGTTTCCCTTGGCAGTTGCTGGCACATCATTTTCATTTCGGGTGATTTGCACGGTAGGTTGGTTCATTTGTATCTGAACCGCCGTTGTATTTTTATTATTTCATTTGTATCTAGAAAGCTCCATCAACCAAACTTGTATTATTTGATAGTTTATTGGGCCAGTCTTTTATTTCGACCTTAGAGTCGCGCATGTATTATTCTGACCTGGTGGTTTTGTTTTCTTTTGAGTTTTGAGCCTCGCCCTTTGGCGTTGTATATTATTGTGCTTTTGTGGTTGTTTCCGTCTGTTGGCGTTGAGCTAGCTCCCGTTTGGGGATGCTTTTTACTGTTTATGTATATTATACTTCTTGTACCCGTTTGGGGGCCAGTTTTTATAGAGGAGACTCTGCTGAAATTTTTGAGAAAATTTGCTGATGATTTTAAACTTGTTTCCTTCATGTTTCTTTTACTTCTTCTTCTTCTTTTATGGTTTAGATTTCTGGGCTTCGGCTTACTTAGGTTACGTTGCGTCTCTAGACGTTTCGTAATCTAAGTGCCGGTCACGTTCCGTACTTTCCGGTCGTGACACGCGGTGGTCGGAGTTGTAGAGGGTGTTGATGGTCGGTTCAGAGAGGTGCCGGCGGCTATGGGTGCAAGGGTGATGGTGATGAGGTGTTGTTCGAGTCGAGGTTGGTGAGGAGAGAGAGTTGTAGAGAGAGAGAGACGGAGTGAGAAAACGAGGGGGAGAGGGGGAGAACAGAGAGAGTGGGTGCAGGGTGAGAAAGAGAGAGAGACGTCGGGTGAGGGAGATCAAAGGGAGGGAAGGAGGTGCTTGGTAGAGGGGGTTGTTGGCGACGTGGAGGAGGTCGAGGGGCTGTACGAGGTGGTGGGGGTCGTCGCCGTCGTCAAGCGGCGTTGGGTGCTCGGTGATCGGGGATGGGTGTGCAGTGGGTTTCGTGATGGGTTGAGTGAGGAATGAGGGAAAGTGATGGGAGTAAGGAGGAATGAACGTTGGGGGAGCGGGTCGCAGGAGAAACGTACGCGTCGTGGGCAAGGGCGTGGGCGGAGGAGGCGGGTCGAGGGAAAATGCAAGGAAAATTTGAGGAGAAAAGAGAGAATGGGCCGGGCCTCGGTTTAAACAAAATGAATTTCTATTTTATTGTACATGGGCTCGGGAAAGATTATGGGCTGACGAAAAAGTTTGGCTTTGAATTTAAATAAAAGAAGTGGGCTGGGGTTGCTTGGGATCTAATTGCTATTGGTTTTATTTTAATTTGTTGGGCTGAGGAAATAGTGAAAAGAGAGAAGGAAAAATTTGGGTTTGGGGTTTTAGGGTTTAATGAAGTTTCTTTAAAATAATTAAATAATTAAAAATAACAAAATTTATAGTTTAAAGAGAAATACGGATTTAGGCGTATATAAAAGAACCGGGTATTACATAATCAATCTGAATTAAATGTGATTCAAGTATTAAACAACAATTCAATATGAATCCACCTATTCAATCTATTCAATCTATCTTGACTGAACCGAATCATGGATATACTCCATTTACATGTCCATCCATTATATCCGTTCCATTATTGATATCATGGTTTCGGCAAGTCATCCATATACAATTTACAATACAAGATAATACAGTACAAATAATAAAATCAAGACATCGCGGGGTTTATAAAGGGTAGATTGGTATGGAAGGTGTTAAAAGTGACACGAGACTGTAACCATAATACACCTAACCTGAATCTCCATTGCCGTTGTACCGTGGCTGAACGGTTCCTTATGCTCCGTATACCTTAGTCTCCGGAATAGTGGGACTCCTCTCGTATACACTGACATTTTCTGTACCACACTACAAACAACAGCGTCAACAATATAATACAACTTTAAAAGTTACATTCTCTTTCTGTCTATTCTGTCTCTAGTTACCTTTGAGACTTACCGAGCAATTGTTCGCTGATGACATTCCTTTTCTTCTTTTTTTAGAATGTTGTTAGGTGGATCAGACCTTCTGGAGACATCGCCCACCAGCAAGTACTTGGATCAGCTAGCCTTCGACCCGGAGCTCTAGTTTACTTGTACATGTCATTTTCATTTCTGTTATGCCAATATTTAGGAATTTCTTTCATTCCATGTATTTACTTTTCATTGTATTGTAAAAAGAATATTAATAAATAAAGTTGCTGTTCATTTACATCTTGTCTCTTGTGTGCACTTTATTTTATATTGCTTAGATACGCTTAGCATGTTTACTTCTGAGTAAATACGTCGCGTGACCCGTCGCGTCCTCTACCCATACACTGGAAAGTGGGGTGTGACACTCGCATACAAGGGATACCCTATGCTTCGGCAGTCGGGTCAATCAACCATGCGATATTGTGTACCAGACCGAATGTAGCTTACTCGCTAAGTGTAGTGAGTAAGTATCGAAAAGATCTTGGGGAAAGACACTGGAAAGCTGTGAAGAACATTCTTAAGTACTTGAGAAGACTAAAGAGATGTTCTTGGTGTATGGTAACGGTGAACTCCAGGAGGTGTCCTTTGCCGATTCGAGCTTTCATGATGATAAGGACGACTGAAAGTCAGTCTCGAGTTTTGTCTTCACCCTCAGTAGAGGGACGACATGTTGGAAGGGTTCCAAGCTATATACCATAGCAGACTCGTTGATAGAGGCTAATTATATCGCTACCAACGATTCTGCCAAAGAGGTTTGTAGGGTGTTTTTCGTCACCCCATTGAGATGGGAATACGCGCGCGCTTGTCAGGCGAACTACAGATTCCCCCTGCCTAGGGTAGGCTGGGGCTTATTGATTGTGGGGATCCGAATCTCCGGCAGTCGCGGACTAAGCTGCCGTTAATTACCCATCGCCTTTGGGGCGAGGGAACCTCCGATTAACGGGTTAAACTGGTCATGCGAACTCAATGTGCAGTGTACGTGTGTTGTGTTTTGAAAGGGGAGGTTTGGATATATCGGGAGCCACGCAGAGTTTTTACGGGGGTCCCGCTACCCGGATAGCGGGCTGGGGGTCAAGGGGCTAGCAGCCCCCTTGCGGGTTGCGGGGCAGCGTCCCGTTAGAAATTTTTTTCTAACAGGGACAGTGTCGTGGTGTATCTGTGTGTGCACATATGTATGCATATGTGTACACACACACACACACACACATATATATATATATATATATGTATATACATATAAAAAAAAGAGGGGGAAGAAGCATCCAAAGGATGCGTGG
The DNA here is from genome assembly GCA_030015575.1 of Agapanthus africanus. Lineage (NCBI taxonomy): Eukaryota > Viridiplantae > Streptophyta > Magnoliopsida > Asparagales > Amaryllidaceae > Agapanthus > Agapanthus africanus. The sequence continues at coordinate 86,212,920 of CM057344.1, read as the reverse complement.
GGGCAGCACCTTGGGCGCTGTGCGTCTAGGTGCTGTGCGCTCAGGCGCTAGAGTGCCACGTGTCGGCACGAGGGCGACTTGTGCTCGAGCGCCTGCGCTGGAGCGCAAGCGCGCCACGTGTCGACACGGGGGCGACTTGCGCCCGAGCGCCTGCGCTTGGGCGCGCGCCACGTATCGGCACCGGGGCAACTTGCGCTCGAGCGCTTGCGCTTGAACGCAAGCACGCCACGTGTCGGCACCGGGGCGACTTGCGCTCGGGAGCTTGCGCTTGAGCGCAAGCGTGCCACGTGTCGGCACGTGGACGACTTGCGCTCGGGCGCTTGCGCTTGAGCGCAAGTGCGCCACGTGTCGACACGCGGGCGCTCTGCGCTTGAGCGCCGGCGAGAAAAAGAGGCTTTTAGCCTAAGAAACAGAAGCTATGCTTCAGAAGGGAAATATTTGTTGTTATATATATATATATATATATATATATATATATATGTTATGGAGTTAAAACTCCTAGGATGTCTTGAAGCCGATGAAGGCGGGGTTCTTCTTCTTCCTCCTGTTGTTTGGCCGGATCTTAAAGATCAAGAAGTAGGAGATTTTAAAAATCACTTCTGTTTGAGATCTGATGAGAGATCTGAGTTCCCCTTTGTGGGTTTTGTGGTGGAAAACTACTGAGTTTTTGAAAAGAAAGAGTAAAACTCTTGATTTAATTCAAAAGAAATGAGAAGGTTTAGAACCTTGGAGAAGGAGCAGGAGGCACAAAGAACCCTAGTTTTTGGATGGAATGAAAAAGTCTTGCTTTATTCATCATCATGTTGCCTTATATAGGCTTACATATTTACATATAGCCCCTTGGGCTTTACAAAAATGGCATTTTAGCCATCCCATGGCTCATGTGCCATTTCATTTTGCACATAAGCCATGGGCTTACAAAAATTTAGCTTTATGCCCATTTTGCATACATTCATGCACAAAAATTACATAAAAATTATTTGTTACATGATTTTTGTTGTCGGCATGGGGAGGCTGGCTGCGAGCTCGACTTGAGCATGGGCCCGCTTGACCTGGGCTTGGGCCCACCTACCTTGGGGTTGACCTTGACTTTGACTCGGTCAACCGGGGTGTAAATTTTTACCCCAACAAATTGCCCCCCATCAATAAATGCTCACAGCATATGTGAGTCATGTGCATGAAATTGATGGATCTTCCTTTGCATGGAGGCGACTTGCTTTGGTTCCCACTTTTTGGGATGCACTGCCCTTTTTACGACATGGACGGTCGGCGCTTAACGCGTCTCCGAGACGGAGTGTCCGTGGTAGACGTTTCCCTGGCCCGGAGCGATCTGGTTCCTGCTTTGTAGGAAGCCTGCACTGCCTTTTTTACGACATGGACGGTCGACGCTCTGATCCGGAGCGATTTGGTAGACGTATCCCCGGCACGGAGTGTCGCTGTTGGACGTTTCCCTGATGTGGAGTGTCTGTATTGGACGTTTCCCCGATACAGAGTGTCGCTGGTTGACGTGTCCCCGCGACGGAGTGTCTGTTGTCGATGTGCCCCCGGCACGGAGTGTCTGCTTGACGTTTTCCCGAGGCGGAGTATCGGCTGGTTGACGTTTCCCTGATGCGGAGTGTCTGTATTGGACGTTTCCCCGATGCAGAGTGTCGCTGGTTGACGTGTCCCTGGCACGGAGTGTCGCTGATCGACTTTTCCCCGGTGCGGAGTGTCGGGTTGACTTTTCCCCGGCACGGAGTGTCGCTGATCGACTTTTCCCCGGCGCGGAGTGTCGGGTTGACTTTTCCCCGGCACGGAGTGTCGCTGATCGACTTTTCCCCGTCGCGGAGTGTCGGGTTGACTTTTTCCCGGCACGGAGTGTCGCTGATCGACTTTTCCCCGGCGCGGAGTGTCAGTGGTTGACTTTTCCCGGCACGGAGTGTCGCTGATGGACTTTTCCCCTGCGCGGAGTGTCGGGTTGACTTTTCCCCGGCGCGGAGTGTCGGTTTGACTTTTCCCCGGCACGGAGTGTCGCTGATCGACTTTTCCCCGTCGCGGAGTGTCGGGTTGACTTTTTCCCGGCACGGAGTGTCGCTGATCGACTTTTCCCCGGCGCGGAGTGTCGGTGGTTGTCTTTTCCCCGGCACGGAGTGTCGCTGATGGACTTTTCCCCAGCGCGGAGTGTTGGGTTGACTTTTCCCCGGCGCGGAGTGTCGCTGATCGACTTTTCCCCGGCGCGGAGTGTCGGGTTGACTTTTCCCCGGCACGGAGTGTCGCTGATCGACTTTTCCCCGGCGCGGAGTGTCGGGTTGACTTTTCCCCGGCACGGAGTGTCGCTGATCGACTTTTCCCCGGCTCGGAGTGTCGTGGGTTGACTTTTCCCCGGCACGGAGTGTCGCTGATCGACTTTTCCCCGGCGCGGAGTGTCGGGTTGACTTTTTCCCGGCGCGGAGTGTCGCTGATCGACTTTTCCCCGGCGCGGAGTGTCGCGGGTTGACTTTTCCCCGGCGCGGAGTGTCGCTGATCGACTTTTCCCCGGCGCGGAGTGTCGGGTTGACTTTTCCCCGGCACGGAGTGTCGCTGATCGACTTTTCCCCGGCGTGGAGTGTCGGGTTGACCTTTCCCCGGCACGGAGTGTCGCTGATCGACTTTTCCCCGGCGCGGAGTGTCGTAGGTTGACTTTTCCCCGGCACGGAGTGTCGCTGATCGACTTTTCCCCGGCGCGGAGTGTCGGTGGTTGACTTGATTCTGAGACGAAGCATAATTTCGACAGGGAAGGCAGGTACACCGAGGCGAGGCATCATTTCGACACGGGGTGCATTCTGAGACGAAGCATAATTCCGACGCAGAGCTTGCTGGTTGACTTGATTCCGAGGCAGAGTATAATTCCGGCAGGGAAGGTAGATATCCCGATGCGAAGCATGATTTCGACACGGGGTAAATTCTGGGACAGAGCATGATTCCGCCGTAGAGGTTGTTGGTTTGATTTGATTTGGGTTGACATCAGCATCGCTACACTGGAATATGGTACCAGTAGCGAATCATCATTTGTCATGAGAGGGTTTGGGGATTTTGGTTTTGGTCGGCATCTGCATTGTTGCACTGGAATAATGCCAGGAGCAACTCATCATTTGCCCCGGAAGGATTTGGGAATTGGTTTTTGTTTGGCATCAGTATCGCTACACTGGAATATGGTACCAGGAGCGAATCATCATTTGCGCTTTCTTATCAGGAAGCGATGGCTTAGGAGACAGGTTTTAGGTCCCTATCACCTAAGACTTTTCAATTTTGTGAGCCGTAAGGGTCTCACAAAGCATTTTCTCCCTACGGGTCGTAAGGATCCCGTAAGTGTATTTTCTCCTTAGGAGTCGTGGGGACTCCCAAGTGTGTTGCTCCTTTGTGAGTCATAAGGATCTCACGCGGGAATTTTCTCCTCACAAAGTCGAGAGGACTTTGCGAGTGCATTTCATCTCTTTTTTTACGAGTTTGCGCCCTTTCGGGTTTTCGCAAACTCGCCGGTATTCCTGCTGTTTTTACTCACGGAGCCCTTTCGGGTTTTCATCCGTGCCCATTTTGCTTGTGGACATACCTTCTTTTTTTTGTTCTCTTTTTTGTTCTTTTTTTTTTTTGAATCTTCCCTGCCGGTGGACTTTGAATGTGGTCTCGCCGGTAGGACTTGGGAGAGATTGGGATCGTTTTACGCCCGTGGATTGTATACGGTTTTACAGGATGTATGATCTAGACCGTAGGGCCAGAAACATTTCAGGATTTTGTTGGCGTCTGCATCGCTGCACTGGAATATGGTACCAGGAGTGACTCATCATTCGCCGTTGGGGTATGAGATTTGGAATTTGGTTGGCGTCTGCATCGCTGCACTGGAATATGGTACTAGGAGCGACTCATCATTCGCCGTTGGTATGAGATTTAGAATTTGGTTGGCATCTGCTGTTTCCTGATTTAAAATCAGGAAAGCTTATGGAAAAGGCTTCAGAAGAGGGTCACGTGCTTACACATGACCAGCAGTCACGTGTTGGCACGTGACATCCAAAAGTACCGGCAAAGCAAGTTCAGTTTCCTAACTACATAAAAAAGAGGGGCTTCAGTAAGGGTCACGTGCTCCCACGTGACCTGGGTCACGTGTCGACACGTGACATTTAAAAGCAGCAGTGAAGACCCAACGCTTCCTGATCAAATCAAGGAAAAAGCTTCAGAAGAGGTCACGTGCTCCCACGTGACCAGGGTCACGTGTTGGCACGTGATGATCAAAACATCAGAATTGTTCTCCAGTTAAATCAAGAAAAAGAGTCCAGACAAGGGTTACGTGCTCACACGTGACCAGGGGTCACGTGGTGGCACGTGACGGTTAAGCAGCAACCAGAAGACAGAGCGCAGGAAGAAAGAGGAAGGCTCGTTCCAAGGGGGTCACGTGCCCACACGTGACCATGGGTCACGTGGTCACACGTGACCGGCTTTCAAAGCCCATTTCGTTGACAGAATTAAATTCTGAAAGAGATTCGAATCTTTCCAAAGGAAAGCGATTATCTGGAACCAATCGAATTAAAGATTTAAAGATGATTGAATATCATTTATCTATGGGAAAATCTCGGGTTTGGAAAGATTTCCCCTTTAAATCTAACCGAAATAACAAAGGAGAATCCCGGGACTTGAAATCCAATGGTGAATAAAATTCACCCAATAATCCAAAGGTCAAAAACCAATGATGGATGCAAATCAAACCTCTCAATAAAGATTCGTCAAAAACTAATTGATTCGGCGGCTTCTCCTATAAATAGGAGCCAAGGGACACAGGGAGAAAAGAGAGATAGAGATACACGCAGAGAGAAGAAAGGGAGAGAGAGCCTTGATACTTCGAGGAACTTGGATCTTCTGCAAAAGAAAACTCTAGGTAAGAAAGGGAAGGCTCCTTGAAAGAAAAGAGAATTTAATTCTCAACAGAGTTTAACTCTGATATATAAAACAGAAGAACATATTTCTTCTCTCTTTGATAGAGGATCTGCAAAGTGCACATCTCCCCTTGAAGCTGAGAATTTAATTCTCAATGGGTTGAGATCCTGCCATGCAGATCCAAAACATAGAGAGGGAATGGAAGCATGAGAATTTAATTCTCACAGAACTATAGGAATTTAATTCCTTTAAAATAAAACTAGGACTTGACCCTGTGTTATGGGAATTTAATTCCTTCAGAACAAAAAGAAACAGGGTTTAACCCTAATTAAGAACCTAGTTCTGTTAGAACAGCGGGGATTTAATTCCCTTGATCATAATTTAACAGAGAATGGAATTTAATTCCTCAAAAGCTTTTACTAGGGTTTAACCCTATTTAGTTCTTCACATATATGAGAAATTTAATTCCTACAGAAAATTCAGGGTCCAACTCTTTTCAGAATATAAATCTTCAAAAGGAAGTAGGAATTTAATTCCTCTGAAATTACTGTCAGGGTTTAACCCTACGAGGAATTTAATTCCTGGAAAAGATTAGCAGATCCTCTAAACAACATACATAGAGACAGGGTCACGTGTCACCACGTGACCCCCCCAAAGAGACCTACAGAAAGCCCCTTTGGGGCAGCACCCCACGTGACCCACGTGACCCTCGGCAGAAGCTTTAACATATAAGCACTTGAATGCCAGTCACGTGATGGCACGTGATGCTCTGAAAGATGCGATAATCTCAGCAGAATAAATAAAGGGAGGGCGCCCTCACGTGTTGCCACGTGACCCCTCTTGCCTTAGTGTTCAACACTAAATTGGAACTCTCGAATCCAGTACTGAAACACTGTTGGGCCTTAGTGTTCAACACTAATCAAAAAACTTTATTCGCAGTGTTCAACACTGATTACCTTAGTATTTAACAATAATCTGAGATCTCCATTGCCAGTGTTCAACACTGATCTGTTTTAGTGTTTATGATAATCTGAAAGCCTTGTTGCTGGTGTTTAACACCAATTATCTTTTAGTGTTAAACACTAACTTGTCAACCTCATTCCCAGTGTTCAACACTGATTGCTCTGTAGTGTTTAGCACTAGGCTTTGGCCCATTTGGCCGAATGGATTGTAACATTTTGAAAATTTAGAAATAAATAAAATTAATGGAGATTTTCTGAGTTTGCTTTTGGCAAAAAAAAAAATAAAAATAAATAAATAAATAAAAATTTCCTTCTTTGGCTTTTTTTCCAATTCTTTCTTTTACTGCCATTTCATTGTGGCTACTTGAATTTCGAAATTCATGTGGGCAGTGGGTTTTTGGTGGGCTTGGGAATTCATGGCTTAATACATTGCATGGCTTAATACATTGCATGATGGGTTTTGGTGACTCATTATGTGTGTGGCAGGTTGCATGTTATTGTGAGTAATTGGTTTGACACTTGGCTATCTTGGTGACACTAGTAATTGGGATTTTGCTTGCATGAGACAGTTGGCATGTTTGTGTGCTGCAAGCATTTCGTGGCCCCCACTCTTGGAGTGTGCTGGCAATGCTTTTGGGTAAGGATTTATTTTATATGTTGCATGGATCAATTTACACTCACCAGAACACTTAGAAAAAAAAAAACCCACAGCCACTTGAATTGAAGTGTCTACTTGATCACTTGAAATTCTACAGAGCCCATTCTTTCTTTCAAGAAAAAAAAAAAAACCCACAGAGCCAAAATTGAGTTTGAGATAGAGAGCTATCTTCATACCCAAGCTCATTTACAACAAGCTAGGACAAGGGGCTTAGCATCTTGGAGGGGGTTATTCCAACAAATTATTGTGGGTATAATTCTTAATTCAGTAGATTTTAGTTCTGTAATTTAGAAAATTTTAGACATCGGATATTGGAAAAGTTAGTATTTTAGGAAAATATAGTTATGTAGAAATCTGCTGTTGGTAAGAATAAAATCAACTTAACAAAATAGTGCTAAAATGATATAATTGGAATATAGAGCAAACCATAGGACCACGACACCAAGGGGCCGGTTTTTGGCCGGCGGCCATGAGGGAAAAATCCGGCGTCGCCGGCCAGGTAGGAAGCTAGGGTGTTTTGGTTGGTTGGGTAGGTTTCAGTGTACAATTTTGACTAAATTGGTGTTAATTAAACAATTTAGTTTCACTATAAATAGAATCTGGAAGTTAATATCGGTAAAGTTATCTAAGAAAATAAAATACGACATGGTTAATGAATATCGCGATCTGTTTCTGTAGCGATACAGGTTATAGTTAAAATCTGGTTAGTATAAATATTTGATAGGTTGCGATAATTATACTTAGTATAGCTAATACGTAAAACTAGTATTTTCATGTTTTCATCGTATCGGGGTTAGTCATTTCTTATACAAGTTAATTGCGATAATAGATTCGAATACGGAAACTTTGGAAGCAGCAAGGAAAGGAAATGGATTGGTGATCTGAGTTGATTCGTCGTATTCCGGTGAGTAGACTAAACATCTACCGGGGGATTTTGTATGGATGGCGTGATACGCCCGTAGTTAAGTTTGAATAAACATAGGCTTATTATGCTAAATTAATCATATGCATTCATATATATGTAAACTGCCATGTTAATAATTGTTAGAACACTGCACAGTTATCGACGGGTTATGCCGCACCTGCACATATTTACATGTTACACTACACCTCGTCGATATTACCATGTCACTTTTACACTTAGCAAATTTCTTGTTAAAATGACTCTTATCATATTTTACACACAATTAATATTAGTAAATTGCATCATTAATATCATGCTTATTATCTGCGTATCCCATGTTGATATAAGAGGTAAATGTATTATTGAGGATTTCTGGTTTTGAGTTTTAATTACTAGTGAAAGGATTCAATGATTTTATGAAAATTGTGACATGTCCACCATGAATGTCGTTTTTTTTTATTTGATTTTGTTCCGAACCGGGTGGGGTAGCTATACGGTTGCGGAATTTATTACGTATATCCGAGCTGGGTGGGGTAGCTATACAGCCGGATCATGGTGGACCCGGTCGGGGCCGAGGGGCAGGGGCCGCAGTATAGGCGGTGAGCCTAGCGAGGATACTCGATACCGGAGTCAGTGGTAAACACGGCGGATATCCGGGGGATACCGACCGGTGTTATGGATTGACAGGATCGTTCGGGGAACGATGCCTGATGAAATACCGAAGATTTGTGTCGATGATGGACACGGGAAGAAAATGAATCATATTTGGAAAACAATTGATGAGATTTCAGTTTTGGATTTATATATGGAACATTTCAGATTTATGCTTCTACATGTTAGTACGCATCATGTTCATCATTGTTGATATAAATTATAAATCGGCATATTTACTTTATTCGCCGTTATATGTTTGTCGTATTCACTGAGTTGGCAACTCATCCCCGTTGTGCCACAGTTCCTTGCAGGGATAGAGTGGACGGGTAGCTGCGAGGCAGAGTCACTTTTGCAGTTGTATTCCACCTTTTGATTGGTAGGTTACATGTGTAGTAACTTTCCTTTTTTGGATTTTGTATTTTGTATCTAGAAAGTCTCCATCAAACCTGTATTTTGACTTAGAAGTGAGATATGGTATATATATGTACAGTTGAGATCTGTTGGTTAGTTTCATTATTTTTGTCTTTATGAGATTCAGTGATGTTCTATATGTTTATATTCATGTCCATTGTTAATATTGTTGATTCCAACTCGGAATGCAACTAAACTTAATCTTTGTTATTTGTTTAATGAATTAACTTCACAAATTGAGATTTTTACTTAAAAACTAAATTTTCATAAATAATTCCGAAATAAGGTATATTGATCTTGGTTTTTGGCTTACTTGGACTTGTGCATATCTTTAGATATGATACAATCTAAGTGCCTGTCACATCCAAACTTGGGTCGTGACATGGATAGAGGCAAAGCCTCTCCTTCAAGAGACCAACAGGAAGTCAATATTCCAGACCTGATTGGACTTAGCCCAAGCTGGCCATAAGTCCTCAATTCGTGATCAACTGGGCTAATGGGCTCATAACATAATTAATTGGTCTTGATCCCAAATTGGGCCAAGGACTATTTGATCCACTCCGGTTCTAGGGTGCATCTTTTCACTCCTTTGATATTTGGCATTGTAATCCCTCAATGTCTTCAAAGAGGTGACGGGTCCTGACGACCACACATTGATATGGACTGCGGGGTCCTTAAACCCGTGTCTAATGCAAAATTCCTGGTTACGTGGAATGCGGATAACGTCACTCTTTGACCGCACGGAAAACGTCCAGAGCGGAGCCTGGTCCTCGCCAAGCACGGCAGTGAACCCGTGTGAAGCATCCAGAGCACATACCGGACTGTGGGGTCCTTAAACCCATGGACTACGACGTCCTTAACCTCGACCGAGATGTCTTAAAACTAGCAATGGACCGCAATGTCTTAAAACTACCAATGGACCGCAACGTCCTTAAACTACCCATGGACCGCAGCGTCCTTAAACTACCCATGGACCGCAATGTCCTTAAACTACCAATGGACCGCAACGTCCTTAAACTACCCATGGACCGCAATGTCCTGAAACTACCAATGGACCGCAACGTCCTTAAACTAGAACAATAGAACCCCCGCATGCTCTTTTGTCGGATCTAAACGGTCCCGTTTAAGTTGATCTTAGCCTCAAAGATGGCTAACGTATCCTTAAACCTTCAAACAGAGTAGACTATAAATCCCCCCAATTAACTCTGGCTCGAGGGTACATCTCTGAACTCCTCTGACATCCGTCGTTGTAATCCTTCAACGTCGTCAGAGAGGTGACGGGTCCCGATAGCCATACATACGATGGACCACTATGTCCCTAAACTGGAACAATAGAGCCCAAACGCTCCTTTGTCGGATCTAAACGATCCCGTTAAGTAGATCTTAGTCTCAAAGCTAGACTAACGTATTCTTAACAAACGTTTGAGTTGATCTTAGCCTCAAGTATGGCTGACGTATCCTCAAACCAAACCCCCAAACCCAAATCTAAGATAATACGGATTTGGACTAGTCCACGCCCTACGGGCAACGACATAACTCAGTCTCCGTAAACAATTCACGGGCAACAAAGCACAAAACAAACACCCACGACACGAAGTGACCATCTGGAGAAGGAGAAAGTTGTTACCGCAATGCGGTAGTGTAATTAACTGCAGGGGCTTGCGCCTGCAGGGAAGAGCGTCCCCACAATCAAAAACCCCTCAAACGAGGGGGAATCTGACGAAGTCTGCTACATCGGACGCATCCGTCTAAACCTTCGATACATGGTGCCATAAATCAACTTGGCATCTTCGGAGAGGTGGAAGGATAGCACCAATTAGCATCTGTCCCAAGTCTCAGTGCCAGGACATCGCAGTCCTGCGCGCCGCCATTCGGAGGGGAACAGATTCTGGCACGCCCGGTGGGACCTTTTCCTCTTTCCACTCCACACTTTATGTGTCGTGACTCGCGAACCAATCGCGGTTCGCTATTGGTTGCCCTTGGGTTTCAAGATACTAAGAATTAGCGTCTCGCTTATTGCAGAAAGCAAAGGATCAATGGCTTCTACTTCTGCGAAATTCTCCAACTGCTCAGACTGCAATTGCGACCAACGCTCTGCCTCGCCAGGAGGTATAGCCTACGGACCCCAAGCTGCTTCGCTATTCACAATGCCCGTGGAACAGGTCACTCGCGCCACCACAGGATTGTTCTTTGGGACCATGCTCCCGCCGACAAGCTTCACCGCTCCAGTGCTGACAACGGAAGCTCTCAAGAAGTCGGTCTTTGATCGTCTTACCCCTGCCGCTGCTCCTCTCAACGAGTCGCCCAATGTCAACGCCTCGGTCTTCTCTAGATTGGACCAGAAATCCTGCGAACTCATCATGGGGCCTACAATCTCAGAGAAGGCTGCTTCTAAGAAAGTGGCCGCTCCTGCCCCCGAAGTCGTCAAGGCAGCTTCTCCGGCCAAAAGGTCGGTCTTTACAAGATTGACGGCTTCAGCTCCCGCTCCCGCTGCCCAAAGGACATCGGTCTTTGACAGGCTAATACCAACAGCGACCCCCACCTAGACAGGGGGCAAGACGAAACCATTCTTACCGCTGACCCTACGCCGGCCGCTCGACACGCTCGACGTCGCCACTGGCGCCGAGTAAGGAAGGCTGGGGGCAACTCCCCCTCCGGGTTGACTCCATCAGCCCCGGTGGCAGAAGTTAATGCTGCTGTTCCAACTGGGAACAGCTTCAAAATGCTAAATAAGGTGCGAAGGAATTCTCCTACTGCAGTGCTGAAGAGGTCTCCTCCCCCATTAAAAAGGTTGTGGAAATAAAACCAGAGCAGCCCCGATCTCCTCAACGGCTGTCTTCCAAAATCTATAAGGTTTGGCGGCAGGCCCGAGACTCGATCATCGATCCAAACTTCTCCCGCCAGCACAAGAAGCTGAAAATCCAACCGGAAGCTGGTCACCGGGCTAAACCCCAAAAGGCTGTTGATCAACTGGCTCATAAAAGGAGGAGGCCAGAGAAGACCCCCCAGCATGCAACGACGGCTAAAAGCACTGAGCCCAGACGCCCTAAGTCTGGGGGCATGGTGGTGCACACTGTTTACATGGCCTCTGGAAAGGAGGAAAGCCGCACTTCTACGGGCCACCGACCGCTAACCCGATCCGTGACGAAAGCCCAGGAGCAGCAACAAAAGCTTCAGGAAATGATGAATGCTATGGCCGCACTTACCGGGCCAAAAGAAAACCCAGAAACGTCCTCAGACGCGTGCCAGGAGGAAGAAACCGACGCTGAATTCCTTCGCCGGATACTGGAGAAAAAGGACAGAGAGGCTGCTGAACAAGCGGCCAACATACAACGTATGGGCCTTCTCTTCCAAGATATGATAGGAATGATGATCCAGCAGGACTTACCCGCCGAGGATCCCCCAATCGTTCTTGAAGACGACCGAGGAGAAACGTCAAATCCACCACCAGCCCTCTCAACGGCCAAGGAGGAGGCAATCTCTAAGGCGGACTTGGTACATAGCCCAGCAAATCCGGGTTCATCACGCGACTGAGGCAGCTGGTCAAGTCGTGAAAACGGGGCGGCCGTATCCAAGCTGGTACGACCAAATCAAATACCCGCAAGGCTATACGATACCAAAATTCCACGTGTACAAGGGGACCGGCAACCCCCATCAACATGTCGTCCAGTTCCGGGCCCTCTGCGGTAACACCGGCGGTGATGATAAACTGTTGCTCTGCCAGTTCTTGGGCAGCCTATCAGAAACCGCGTTCGAATGGTATTCGGAACTCCCGAAAGATTCTATCAAAACGTTCGCTGAAATGGAGTTGTTATTCACTCAGCGATTCGCAAGTGCCAGCGAACGCACTCCAATAACTGCACTGATTAACGCCAGGGTAAAACCAGGCGAAACCTGGGTCCAGTATGCTATACGCTGGCGGAACCTGTGGTCGAGATGTGAACAACGCATTGAGGAGGCACCCGCAGTGGGCATGTTCGTAGGAACCCTAGACCCCCACGCAACTATCTCCCAGTTTATGATGTTCTTTAAGCCAACCATATTCCAGGCTTTAATCGACAAGTTGGCTCAGATGGACTAGATGGGTCATAGACCACCTCCCCCGAAGTCGGAACCTCGGAATGACAAGGGTAAAGGAAGGGCAACCTTTGTTGCGAATGCCCAACAGCAACCTAACGCCCCGAAACCGGCAGATCAACTGGAGGAAAGACGTCGGTATTATAATGAGAAGATGAAGCGTCCCTACTCGTTCCCACGAGACAAGACGAAACGGTTATTCGAGCTGGCAATACGCAGCAGACTTATAAGCCTACCAAATCCAAGGCGACCGCCGCAACCCACCGAGGTGAATAACCCTAACTATTGCCCTTACCATCAAACGGTAAGCCATCCGATTGAAAATTGCTTCGTCTTCAAAGGATGGATTGAAGATCAATACCTCCAGGGGAAGTTTGTACTGTCCGAAAAGTGGAAGGTGAACCCACCACAACCGCATACTCCTAAGAAAGCAGATACACCGGGGGCAACCTGCTCCTTTATTGAAGAAGCTCCATGGAAGGTCGTGCTATCGACTAAAACCAAAAGAATGCTGAGGGACCTTCATGCGTGCCCTGCGATCGAATGGAAGGACCCTCTTGAACCTCAAATTATCGAAGGGATGCTGAAGCCCCGCCCAACTACAAAGACTCGCGATAAGAGCCCAAATACTCACGCCCAACCGTTAAAATCTTCGAAGAAAAAGAAGAAATCCAAGAAGTCCGTGAAGCTTGGAAACGAGCACACGAACTTGCAGAAGCAAATCGACGCGCTGGAAGAATACAATCAAAAGGCGCGAACTCCTGTCACACTGCAAGAGTTCCTCAACCACATCTTTCAAGAGGAAGATGATGGAGAGAGCTCGTCGGATGAATCCGAAGGATATGTGGCGAGTTGTAACGTAATCTCCCACTCGTTTACCGATGATGGGAAAACTCCCGGCATTAAGAAGCTGGAGGCAGAGCCTGTACCAGAGCGTGCATGGCCAACAGACGAAATGATCGACGCTTTTCTAGACGAGATTCGCCTAAAAAGTAAAGCGGATCAGGAGCGTAAGATGGCCGCTTCAGAAGGAGCCAAACGCAGGCGACTGAACGAAAGAGTTGAACTACCCCTGCCAGAGCGAAAAGCATCCAAAGTAGACAAGAAGATATTCAAGACGAGGAAAAGGTTTGCCAAAGCCATGTCAAGGGGGATGAAGCTACCACCCTCGGAAGGAAACACACATGATGGGGTGGCGAGGCACCCTGATTATTGCGCATATCATCGGAAAATCTCACACCCCACGGAGGAGTGCGACGCCTTTAAGATATGGTGGCAAGGATATGTTGCTCATCGGCAACATTTTAAGCGCATGAAACGCAAGATCCGTCGGGAGCGAAGAAGTACCATCGATGGGCACAACAGAACTACTGGCAACTGTTACATGGTTAACGCCAGGGGGTCACAAGTTCTCACCTTTGGGAGCGACTCTGATGAAGAAATGGCTCTGGGCCCTCTCTTTAAAGAATCTGTTTTAGGGAAAGAGGAGAAATCGGAGGCCTGCGAGAACATTCAGCTGCGCAATCGCACACTCCCAGAAAAGAATCTCGGGCCCGCGAGTAGAAAAGATAAGGGAAAGGAAAAGGTCACTGAAGATATCACTTTAGATGACCAAGTCATGAGAGAGCTGGCTGCCAAAGACCCTCCTAGGAAGGGTAAGGTGGACTATAACATCCTCGCGCACCTAAGGAAGCTACCTTCTCAGCTTAGCATTCTCGATGCCCTCCTATTATCAAAAGAAGCGCGAGACTCACTAATTAAGGCGTTACAAGAACCTGAGCAATTCCAAGCCTTCCTCGCCACTAAAAAGATGAAGGATGAACTGGAGGAAGTGCATACGGCCGACATCACTTTCGGTGATGAAGACCTCCTTCTCGGGACGTGCGACCACAACCGTCCCCTATATGTCTCCGGATACTGCCATGATATCAAGATAGGCAAGATCCTGGTGGATAATGGATCCTCCGTCAATCTCATTAATGTTCGGGTGTTGAAGGAAATCTGCATGAGTGTGCAACACCTCGCTCGTGACAAAATTACTATCTCCGGTTTCGATTCACAATCGTCGCGGACTCTCGGATCTGTGATACTAAGATTACGCTTTGGACTTCTCGTCACAGACATCAAATTCCATGTCATTGACGCCAAGACCTGTTACAACGCCTTGCTCGGTCGTCCTTGGTTACACGAATACAACATCATCCCTTCTACACAACATCAGTGTATGAAGTACTTTAAGGATGGTTTCGAGTACACCGTAACAGGTGAGTTAAACCCATTTTCCATGAACGAAGTCCGCAAATACGAAGATGCGAAGTACTTTTTGCCAGGTTTCGAGGATACAGAAAGGTGTCGCAATCCGGAGAACAAAGCCGCCGCCACCATCCCTGTTTTCGGGAGCGATACCGAAGAAGAAGAAGAGATGGTTTATGCAGGGCCATCTCAACGCAACAACCTGGGGACGCCCGCCCCCATGTTAGTCTTCGGAAGTGATTCAGAAGATGAAGTTAATGCTGTATTCTCCAATCGGCTGTCAATACAAGCACCCCCTGGCGATGATCATAGTTTGCAAATCACCATGGTACCGCGAGAACACTACAAGGATCTCGACACGCTTCAAGCTTATAATGTGCAGGACCTGCAAACATTTTACGTCCCTCCCAGGCAAAGGGGTGAGAAGGTGATCCTATTCTACCGATCCTCAGAGTCGAAAATAGAGAAAGAGATCTGGCATGGCGCGGATACTACACTTGACAGGCTCCAACCCATCCGTCTGCCCAGATACTATACAAATGGATTAAAGAAGCTACTGAAACGCCAAGGAGTACCCTTAAAACAGACTGTTCGGCAGGCTCGGTTCTACAACAGGATTTGGGATGTCCCCGGGACTCAACGTAAATTGCCCAACGGAAAAATGGAAATACTCGGGCTTGGATACGCAAGAGCCGGAAAACGGGAACGGGCTCACAGCAGCTACGCTATATATACCTTTGATGAAGAGGAGGACGCCCTGTCAGGAGATGCCAACCCCCCATCAAAACTAGACCCCGCGATTAAAATGCCAAGTCCGTCGTTTGAAGAACGAATGGGCAAGCCTATCAGGAAAGTGGGTCAGAAAGCTCGGGAAGACCACAACCGCGAGATGGCCATCTACGAGAAGGCCAGGACGCAACGTCTATTTCAACATGCTGCAAAGGACAAAGAAGCTTATCCTCGTCAATCCGTTGTACGAAAGGCCCGACGCAGAGACGGAAATAAATCAAGAAGCGGAAAGAGGAGCCGACAACAACGACGCAGGATTAGAGGGTTACGTGGTCGGGTGTTGCACGGCTCGGATTTGTCCCTCATGAAGAAGATGAGTCGAGCATACTCCTTCCCCCGAGATAAGACGGAGAAGTTACTCAAGCTCGCTATAAAACATCAAATGATCGCGCTTCCAGAGACCAGACATCCTGAGCAAGCTAACAAGGCTTCTCATCTGAGTTATTGCTCTTATCACCGAGCCATAGGACATCCTACCGAAGACTGCTTCACCTTCAAGAACTGGGTCGAGGACCAGTACCAACGGGGCAGATTCGCTTTATCCGACGGCTGGAAGGTAACGCCGCCACAAAAGCATGAGCCCAAGGCCGCAAGAGCAGAACCGGGTCCACCTCAGTCCGGGGAGTGGGTTCGCACCTGTTATACGATTACGATATTAGGAGAAGAGCCTGAGAACGTAGATGACCTTCCCCGGTGCTTTGAGAACAGCGATGATGAGGTGATCTCAGAATTTCCGCCCGCTCCGAAAGAATTAGAAGATGGTATACATACTACTGCAGATAACCTCAAGAAGATTGAGTTGGGATCGGCAGACGACCCGCGGCCGACATTTGTCAGCGAGCTGTTATCCGAAGAAAGGGTGGCTGCGTTAAAGAACGTGCTTCTACGGCATAAAGACTGCTTCGTGTGGAACTACTCTGAGATGCCAGGATTAGATCCGGAGATTGCTGTGCATAAATTAGCAATATCCCCAGATATCAAGCCAGTAAAGCAGGCGCCAAGGAGGATGCGACTCGAGCTTGAGATGAGCATCAACGCCGAGGTCAAGAAGCTGATCGATTCTGGATTTATCCAAGAAGTCCAATATCCCGACTGGATCGCCAATATCGTCCCGGTAATGAAGAAGAATGGGACGGTACGCATATGCATGGATTTCAGGGATCTCAATAAAGCCTGTCCAAAGGATGATTTCCCAGTACCAGTAACCGAGCTAATGATAGATAACACGTCCACTCACGAGGTTTTCTCCTTTATGGATGGTTCGTCAGGATACAATCAGATAAATATGCATCCCGAAGACCAGAAGCACATCGCTTTCCGCACCCCTTTGGGTATATTCTGCTACAGGGTTATGCCCTTTGGTCTAAAGAACGCTGGCGCTACCTATCAAAGGGCCATGACAAAGATCTTTGATGACCTCATACACGACGTCGTCGAGTGCTATATCGATGACCTTGTAGTAAAGAGCATGTCATACGAAGATCATTTAAAGCATCTGGAGACTGTATTTCGACGCCTTCGGCAATATAATTTGAAAATGAATCCCCTCAAATGCGCGTTTGGAGTCTCCTCGGGCAAATTCCTGGGATTCATCGTTCGACACCGAGGTATTGAAATAGATCCGTCAAAGATCAAGGCGATCATGGAATGCCACCCCCAAGGACTCTCAAACAGCTGTGGTCTCTCCAGGGGAAGCTCGCGTATATCCGACGGTTTATCGCCAACCTGTCAGGCAAGTGCCGTCCTTACAGTCACCTGATGAAAAAGGGAACCCCGTTCGTCTGGAACCAAAAATGTCAAGGTGCACTAGACGAAATCAAGCAGTACCTGCAGAACCCGCCGGTGTTAGCTGCGTCGGTCAAGGGAAAACCCCTCATTCTTTATACAACCGCCCTCGAAGGTTCCTTAGGCGCATTATGGGCACAAGAGGACGATCAGGGGAAAGAGAGAGCACTCTGCTACTTAAGTCGAGTTCTACTGGGGGCAGAAAGCAACTACTCTCCCATTGAAAAACATTGCTTGGCGTTAATCTTCGCGATAACAAAGCTCAGGCACTATGCGTTGGCACATGAAGTCCGCCTCATTTCAAAAGTGGATCCCCTTAAGTACTTGATGTCGAAAGCCATATTGACGGGACGACTCGCTAAGTGGGCCCTGCTCTTGATGGAGTTCTCGATAACGTATCAACATCTTAAGGCAGTGAAAGGCCAGGCCATTGCCGATTTCCTCGCTGAGCACCCAATACCTGCCGATTCTCCTCTGAACTGTGATTTGCCGGACGAGCATGCATTTGATGCGATTGGCGGTGGAAGCACCCGATGGGAACTCTATTTCGATGGAGCGTCCTCCGTAAAGAAACAGAAACAAGGTATCCCAATGACCAAATCGGGGATAGGCCTCGTCTTTGCAACTCCACAAGGAGGGATAATGCGCTTCGCCTTCTCCTTAACAGAGCTGAGGACAAACAATGAAGCTGAATACGAAGCTCTGATAGCAGGCCTCGAAATCGCCATCGACATGGGAATTGAAGACCTCCTTATATACGGGGATTCTCAGCTGGTCATTAGTCAAGTAAATGGTGACTACCAAACGTGCAAGCCGGAGTTGGTAAAGTACGGCGAAAAGGTGCAACAACTATTGACCCAAATTCCCTCCTATACTTTGGAGAACATACCGCGCGCGGAAACAGCAAAGCAGACGCGTTGGCAAAACTTGCTAAAGAACTGGCTGACGAGAACCTCGATGACGTCAGAATCGTGGTACAAAGCCGTCGAGTGCTCGCCCCGGCGGAAATACCTTCAGAATCACCCGAAGAGAAGGGAGTGACTGAGCAGACGACCCTACAAATAAAAGACCATGAGAAGGCCGAAGACTGGAGGGAAGTCTTCATAGACTACTTTAAGTCCTACCGAATGCCCAAAGAAGCGTCCTCAAGACATCAGCTCACGAAACGAGCTCTATCTTTCGCTTTCGTCAACGATATTCTATACAAGAGATCGTTTGATTCTCTATGGCTGAGATGCTTAGGACCTGACGAAGCAGAAAGAGTCATTCAGGAAGTTCATGACGGACTTTGCGGTTCTCACCAAGCAGGCCCAAAGATGAAGTTAAAAATTAAACGGATGGGTTACTACTGGCCCATGATGATCCAGGACTGCCTCGAGTATGCGAAGCAATGCCACTCGTGCCAGATTCATGGAGACTTTATCCACTAACATCCGAATCCACTACATCCAACGGTGGCTAGTTGGCCATTCGAAATGTGGGGGACCGACATGGTCGGCCCCATTGAGCCAGCATCATCCCGGGGACACCGTTTTATCCTGGCGACAACTGATTACTTCTCCAAATGGGCAGAAGCAGTACCACTGAGGTAAGTGAAGACGGAGAATATCCTCCATTTCTTCAAGACGCACGTCATCTATCGGTTCGGAACTCCACGGCGGATTATCTCCGATAATGGGTCGGCCTACCGAAGCCATAAGATTAGCCGCTTCGCACAGCAGCACAATATAGACTGGAGATATTCTTCGGTTTACAATCCACGAGCTAACGGTCTGGCCGAGGCCTTCAATAAGACCTTGACAAAGATCATAAAAAAGACCGTTTCCAGGAATAAGAGAGACTGGCACGAAAGGCTGCAAGAAGCCCTCTGGGCTTATCGAACTACATTCAAGACGGCCACGAACACAACGCCGTACGCGTTGGTATTTGGGACGGAAGCAGTGCTCCCCCTCGAGATAGAGTTACCCTCTCTACGAGTAGCAGTCCACCACGAGCTGACGAACGAAGAAAATGCTCACCTTCGGCTTGAGGAGCTTGATGCTCTCGACGAAACCCGGCTCATAGCGCAACAACATCTAGAGGCCTACAAAGCAAAGATGACGCGCTCGTACGAAAGATTGACCAGGCCGAGGACATTCCGCCAAGGCGAACTCGTACTAGTGGTCAAAAGACCCATGCTCCCCAATCGTGCCAAGCGAGGAAAATTTGAGCCAAACTATGAAGGCCCATACATCATAGACAAGGTCTACCAGGGTGGAGCCTACCTACTCATGGACATGCACGGTGAAAGGCCTTTCAGGCCAATAAACGGCCGCTTCTTAAAGAAATACTATGCTTGATAAGCCACAGCCTGGGACAATGATAGATGACGACGACTATGTCCGCTCACTATCTTCCTAGGCTCAGACTTTACAAGCAGCAGCCGGCCTTCCCATAGCGATGGACCGAAACGTCCTTAAACTAACGACGGACCGAAACGTCCTTAAACTATCGATGGACCGAAACGTCCTTAAACTAACGGCGGACCGAAACGTCCTTAAACTAACGGCAGACCGAAACATCCTTAAACTATCGACGGACCGAAACGTCCTTAAACTAACGACGGACCGAAACGTCCTTAAACTAACGGCGGACCGAAACGTCCTTAAACTAACGGCGGACCGAAACGTCCTTATACTAACGGCAGACCGAAACATCCTTAAACTATCGACGGACCGAAACGTCCTTAAACTAACGACGGACCGAAACGTCCTTAAACTAACGACGGACCGAAACGTCCCTAAACTACTACCGCAGCATCCTTAGGCTAACAAAAAAAGGGAGAAAAAGAAAAATAAAAAAAAAGAAGAAGAAAAAACGGTATGTCCATAAGCAAAATGGGCACGGATGAAAACCCGAAAGGGCTCCGTGAGTAAAAACAGCAGGGCTGCCGGCAAGTGTTCGTGAAAACCCGAAAGGGCGCGACCTTGCTAAAAAACAAAAAGTGAAAAAGAATAAAAAAAACGGTACGTCCATAAGCAAAATGGGCACGGATGAAAACCCGAAAGGGCTCCGTGAGTAAAAACAGCAGGACTACCGGCGAGTGTTTGTGAAAACCCGAAAGGGTGCAACCTCGTTAAAAGACACTTGTAGGGTCCTCTCGACCTTGTAAGGAGAAACCACCTGCGTGAGATCCTTACGACTCACAAAGGAGCAACACACTTAGGGATCCTCATGATTCCTAAGGAGAAAATACACTTACGAGATCCTCACGACTCGTAAGGAGAATTCTCTTATGGGACCCTCACGGCTCATGAGATTTGAAAGTCTTAAGTTACAGAAACCTAAACCTGTTCTTAAGCAAATCCTCCACAACCTTCGATATTGCCCTACAAGAGGCTCAATACTGACCCTTGTATACAATCCACTCGCGCAAAAAAACATTTCCCCAGCAAAGTCACACCCGTGACTAGGGGCATGTCCGTATGATGAGCAACCCTTGTAGGTCCTCTCGACCCATAAGGAGAAAACCCTCTTGTAGGATCCCTACGACTTACAGAGGAACATACACTTAGGAATCCTCACGATCCCTAAGGAGAAAATACACATGCAAGATCCTCACGACTTGTAGGGAGAAATACCCTTGTGAGACCCTTACGGCTCATGAAGTCAAAAGCCTTGGTCGACAGGACCCTTAACCCTATTTTCTAAGCCACCTTTGTTCAATATCGACAAAGGCAAATGATGATTCGCTCCTGGCAGCATCCCAGTTGCAGCGGTGCTGATGCCGAAATCGGTGTCTAAAATCCAAGCTTGCGGCGAAAAAGCTAACAAGCCACACATGCCTACGAAATAGCCGAAATGATGGGGCAACTTGCAATAAAAAAACAGCAAGTAAAAGTGTATGCATGAAAAATAGCCGAAATGATGGGGCAACTCGCAATAAAAAACAGCGAGTGAAAATAAAAAAAATATAGCCGAAATGATTGGGCACCGCGAAAAATAGCCGAAATGATGGGGCAATCGCGACCTTCGCGATATAAAAGCTGAAACGATAGAGCATCGCGGAAAAAGAAATAAAATAAAAAGAAAATGTATGCCTTACAGGTGATGTTCCATCACACCCTGTATACAATCTAATGGCATAAACAAAAAGGGAACATACCTCCCTCCCCCAGGTTTCACCAAAGAAAGAAGCTAAATCTCGACGGGCCACAGGCGACCTAGAGATCATCCCAACACTCGTCTCGTAACAACGGACACAACTTCAAGCTAAGCGGAACAGCGGCAACTCCCAGTTCCATGGCTCGGTGGTATACATATCGCCAACAGTCAAACCTCCATCCCGTGAAATGCGGATACAATCAGCAAAATTCCTGGTTACGTGGAACGCGGATAATTTCACTCTTTGACCCCGTGGAAAACGTCCAGAGCGGAGCCTAGTCCTCGCCGAGCACGGCAGTGAACCCGTGTGAAGCATCTAGTGCAAAATTCCTGGTCACGTGGAACGCGGATAATGTCACTCTTTGACCCCGTGGAAAACGTCCGGAGCGGAGCCTAGTCCTCGCCGAGCACGGCAGTGAACCCGTGTGAAGCATCTAGTGCAAAATTCCTGGTCACGTGGAACGCGGATAATGTCACTCTTTGACCCCGTGGAAAACGTCCAGAGCGGAGCCTAGTCCTCGCCGAGCACGGCAGTGAACCCGTGTGAAGCATCTAGTGCAAAATTCCTGGTCACGTGGAACGCGGATAATGTCACTCTTTGACCCCGTGGAAAACGTCCAGAGCGGAGCCTAGTCCTCGCCAAGCACGGCAGTGAACCCATGTGAAGCATCTAGTGCAAAATTCCTGGTCACGTGGAACGCGGATAATGTCACTCTTTGACCCCGTGGAAAACGTCCAGAGCGGAGCCTAGTCCTCGCCGAGCATGGCAGTGAACCCGTGTGAAGCATCTAGTGCAAAATTCCTGGTCACGTGGAACGCGGATAATGTCACTCTTTGACCCCGTGGAAAACGTCCAGAGCGGATCCTGGTCCTCGCAGAGCACGGCAGTGAACCCATGTGAAGCATCCAGAGCGGAGCCTAGTCCTCGCCGAGCACGGCAGTGAACCCGTGTGAAGCATCTAGTGCAAAATTCCTGGTTACGTGGAACGCGGATAACGTCACTCTTTGACCCCGCGAAAAATGCCCAGAGCGGAGCCTGGTCCTCGCCAAGCACGGCAGTGAACCCGTGTGAAGCATCCAGAGCAAATACCGGACTGTGGAGTCCTTAAAATCCACGGACTATGACGTCCTTAACCTCGACCGTGATGTCTTAAAACTAACGATCAACCACCCCGATTCCTTACAGATTTGGCCTTGGTTTAAGGGTACATCTCTTCACTCCTTTGATACCTGGCGTTGTAATTCCTCAACGTCTTCAAAGAGGTGACGGGTCCCTGTAACCACACATCGGACTGTGGAGTCCCTAAATCCACAGACTATGAGGTCCTTAACCTTGACTGTGATGTCTTAAAACTAACATCGGACTGTGGAGTCCCTAAATCTACGGACTATGAGGTCCTTAACCTTGACCGCGACGTCTTCAAACTACAATACCTGGAGAAACCCCTAATTCCGTAGAACACGGACAAGGGTGACCGCATCCAACACTTATAAGTCCTCACGACCTGTAAGGAAGAAAAACTCTCTTGTGAGATCCTTACGACTCTCAAGGGAAAACCCTTTTAAGAATCCTCACGATTCTTAAGAAGAACTCACACCTATGGGATCCTCTCGACCTGTAGGGAGAAAAACTCTTTATGAGACCCTCGTGGCTCATAAGATGCAAAAGCCTTAGGAAGCAGATCTTAACCCTGAGTCCTGAACCATTGCTGTCCTGCAAGGAGATCAAGATAGAATATCTGCAGAATACATTCAATGAAAAGGAGACACATCATTGAGAAGAAAAATGTATCTTTTATTCATAAACCAAAATGGGTACAAAGTACAATTCATGAAAGAAACAAAAAGAAAATACTCTCATCCATGAGTATGTAAAAAAAAAGGGAAAAGATACAAATGTTTCAAGCCGGCGGGCGATTCAGCAGCTTGGTCAGCTCATCCTGCTTTTGTTGGACCACGGCTTCATGACGTAAGATCTCCAAAAGACGAGCCTCCGCCTGAGCTTGTTGGGCCTGATATGAAGCAAGTCGGGCTTCAAGCTCCTTCTCAGTGGCCTTATGAGCCTCGACCCTCTCACGAGTGAACGTGGCAGCTTTATCGAGAGCCACCGCCTCTTTGATGGACTCCTGAAGCACCCGCCAGAGTTCATACGCTTTGTTGGCTTTGGCTGTGAGATTGGCTTGAAGCTCGCCCAGCGCCTTGGAGGCTAGCTCCCTCTCCGAGAACTTGCGACCGAGCCTCTTCTCACATGACGTCATGTTTGCCGCGCACTGTGCTATCAGCCCCCGTAACTCCGCCTTTGCAGCCACGGCCTCCGAGGAAAGGTGGGAACATTCGAGGACGTGCAGGCAAGCCTCCACCCGCCGGCAGAACTCCACCCAGACTCGCACCACCTCTTCGCTGTGGTAGGTGGCAAGAAAAGGAAGAGAACCGTTAGCTTCGGCAGTGAATGCTTCAACCATGGTCGCGCTGCCAGCACGAAGCTCCTCGATCAGAGACAACAAGGAGACGAGGCTTAATTGGGCCAAGCGTTCTGAAGCCCGCAAGGCATAAGGGCCGGGCGACATCACGATGGGCGACTCCAACGCCGTGGAGACTGGCAGAGCTGTTCAAATTTGGAAGACGTCAGCAAAACTCCTAAACGCAGAGCGAACGGGACTACAATAAAATGTCACTCACCGACAGTCATGCAAGTAGGAGCTGAAGGTTCCCCTGGCCCTTCAACGACCTCGACCTCATCGTCGGCTTCCAAAACTATAAGAGACATTAACGTCATTTCGCAAAATAGTAACAATGCTATGGTAAAAAAATGGGGGAGGCAAATGACACTAACCTTGCCCAGAGGAAAGAACAATACGCTGAGGGGAGATCGCCTGCGGAGCTGCCATCTCCAATAAATGCTGAAATGACTGTCGAGGCGACAGATCCGCAATCGTGGCCGCCAAACCGCGCAATTCTGGGAAAGATCAAAGAGTTCAGACTATGAAGGGGTTGCTAAATTAAAACGCAGAGGGATACCTTCAACACTCCTCCCGTTCTGAGCCGGGGGGATAGCAGCTTCAACGGTCTCCGCCGTGACTTCAGGCTCCAACAAAGGGAGAGTAGTCCCGACTACCTCGCTTCCAGCCTTTGGGCCGCCCTCGGTAAGAGTCATTGGGGCGACGGCCTCCAAAGGAGCCTCCCCCAAAGGGGGCAAGCACTCCCGGATCAAGAACCGCCGCTGGAAGTTCTACCATGAGAGGAGCAGCCTCGTCAGCCCCCTCCACATCCAGCAAGGCTTCATTGAGAATTTCGGCGGGCTTTAGCTTTAATGGGCCAGTAGGGAGCTCCCCCAGCGTCGAAGATTCTGCATGACTCAAATAAAAATAATGATACATATGCACGGGCACAAACAATCTGAAGAACTACGAAAAGAACCACAACGTACCGATGCGCAAAGAAGCCCTCAATATGGCTTCTTCAAGCCACTGCTCCTTCTCAAGGAGGTGGGCTCGCCGGGGTTCGAGAGTGGACTCATGGCCGCCGGTCCATAAAGAAAGTGCGTCAGCTGCATCTTCTGAAGCGGCCTGCTTCAAAGCCCTTTCCCCCCATTCCTCCAAAGGGCCTATAAATCGCCGCCGAATCCACGAAGGGTCTTCATAAAAAATCACAGCGGGATAAGACTTCTTCGGAACCTTGGCGTTATGAGACGCGTCTTTTGAACGCCGTATAGCCTCAGCCAATTGTGCGGCCTCCTCATCAGCCGAACTCGGGAAGAGAAGTCCAGCGTCTGACTCTTGCAAGGCCAATGGTTCGTCTGCAAGGATAGGCTCAGACTCCGCCACAGAATCAAGCAGGGTGGTAGCCGCTTTCCTCCGCCGTTTAGACCCAGAGCCGGTCGCTGAGGATGACCGCTTCCTCCCTCGCGAAGCCTTAGGGCGACGCTGGCCCACATCGCCCTCAGCGCCCTCATCCCTGTTACTCTCGCTTGGTGCCACAACCGAGGACGACATCGCCATTGTCGACGCCACGGAGGGCGGTGCCGCCACCGGCAGAGGTGCTACCACCGGGGCTCGTTTACCCCTCGATCGAGAACCCAAGGGCATACCAGCTATTGGAGTAAGGTCTACCCCGGACTCCCCCGGAATGAGCGCGGTGCCAATCTCCCTCAAAGGAAAGCGGACTGGAACCCTCGGTCGTAGCTCAGCTCCCGAAACCTGAGGAGGGGCGTCGTGACCAAGAAGCACCCTTCTTTCTTCAAGAATAATTGGGCTGATCCGATGAAGATACCAGCCCGTAAATGCACCTACACATCGGGGCATGTACTCGGCTTCAGGGACCATGAAATAAGAGCCGGTGTTCAGCCTCATGAAATGATGAGCGGCATCGCGAACAGCATCGAGCGAAGGGATCGGGGCAACTATAAAAGCCTCGAAAGGAACGCCCTGGTCATATCCAAGCTGTCGGGCAAATCGATGCGGATTGTACCGCATGAAAAGAGCCGCACTGTCCTGGCGAAACACCAAGTAGCCCGGTCTAATTGTATACAAATGCGCGGCCTCCCGGGGCTTCAAAGAAGGTGCGTTGTCTTTCGACTGGTCCCAGAGTTGTTGAACGGGACCCGAAGGAGTAGACAAGACCCGATCATTAAAAACCAACCCGCCAGCGGTGGCATGAGGAGAAATCAGCACCCGAATAGCCCCGAACTGAGTCGGGTCGGCGGCAGAAGCATCCACTAATCGCATAAGTCGTGGAAAGGGGTAGGCATCGTAAAATGAGGGCCTCTGATGCATGGCGAAAGCCCCCAATACGTGCATTTCGATCCAGGACGTGAAATAATGAAGCGAAAAGTTTACCACATCCACGCCAGGCGTAGAGGTATTCGCTGCGGTGCCCAATCCATTATAGAGGTGCGCCAAGGCCGGGATGCCGATGGCCAACCGCGTCCCCTCAGCAATACGATGAGCCGGGTAGATGACCGAGGCTCTCATGAAGCGGCGATACATGGGGATAACGAACCAACTAAGCCAAACACTGACAAACCCCACGAAGAATGTTTCCTCATCCATACCGGGTGCTGCAACGGACTCAAAAGACATCGGCGACACGATGGGAATATAATATTGTGGCAGGTCCGATTCAGCGGTCGGTAGCTTCTTCGGACCAAACCCAAAGGGGTCTTTGATGTTAGCAAACTTCGGAGCAGTCTTCGATATGACATCCTCATGAAGGAAGCAGGAAATGAAGCTTTTAAAAGTAACACCCTGCTCCTCAGATTCAGTGAACAATCAATCAAAAATACCCAGCGTCTTGATCAAGCTGGGGCGCTTGTGGCGAACGGCGTTCTCAACAGACAAGCCGTCAGCCGGTGCAGACTCGGGCTCAAAGACATACTCGTCAGGAGGCAACAACTCCTCATACAGTGCCCCCCTGATCGGCAATCCCGAGATTTCATAAAATTCTGCAAGAGAGATCGAGACCTCACGATCTCCTAGGATGAAGGTGTTGGTAGGAAGATTCCATTGGTTTAAAAACGCCTTAACCCACCAGGCATGCGGGGACTTATAATGGAAGAGTGACGCGTATATGGCCTGATAAAGCCCGACTTTCTGCAACCGCGCCCGATGGGCAGAAAGGATGTAACGAGCCCAGAGAAGGTAGCCCGTAGGATGCCTAGGAGTGAGCCCTATCTTATAAATTTGCCCCCACGGGTGGGCCTCATCCTGGCAGATACGCCGTCCCAAGATGTCTATGGCCGGGATCGGATGATTCGGTATGCCGGTCGTCGAAGGCTCCAACCTCCCCGTTGGAGTCCAGTTGGGCATTTCCACAGCAAAAACTGTCCTCGGAGGATCCATCGGTAAAAATGGGAAAGTGGGTTCCGCCGGCACCGCGCAAAGAAAACTCCGGCGACCCTGAATAATCTGACTGTACCAAGATCTCCATTGAAGAAGGTTGGTGCAGTTCTGGTCATGGGCCCGAATCATCGCCATCGCTTCCTCATCAGATGGTGACTGAGGAAAAGCAGCCTCCGAGCGAGAAAAGGGAAAGCGTGGAACAGAAGCCATCGCACCTGAAATCCAATAAAGGAAGACCGTTAGCAATATATATTCGTGCATGAACATGAAGACTAGTTGAAGAAGGCAACAACAGAGTTTCCTGGGACCATTGGCTACAAAACACATGGGCCCCACAGAATCCGGATGACGGCTCATTAATAATGAGACCAAATAGTTACAATAAAACAAAGGGAATATCCTCATTTAATAAAGAATGATGACCGTGCACATCCCCCCAACAGGATCTGTCTTGGGCTCTACAATGAATCCAACAAGATCAGAGGAATTAAATTCCCACAGAAGACATCATTACAAAACCACCATTTCATTAATTACAGAAGAACAACCTCGGGCTAAGAGACCCCAGGAAGCCTCTGTGTGAAGAAATCGAGTTCTTCATTGGAATTAAATTCCTTATTAGGAAAAGGGAATTAAATTCCTAGAAACATTTTTGGATAGGAATTAAATTCCATGGAGTTGAAACGCCATCATCATCTCCCCAAAGATCATCCAAACCCTAAGAGATCTACAGTTTGAAAGGTTAAGCGGTTTCATGTTCTTATGGAAAAACAGGAAGAAAAAAGGGTAAAAACCCTTGTTTTGGATTTAAGATCCAGAGGAATGTGAAGGTCCATCGTTTGTCCAAGAACGTTACCTGAGAAAAAGAATTCTTTTCGAACAGAGTTAAACTCTGAAAATTGTTTCAAGACAGAGAACTAAGCTCTGGAAGCGAGAATTAAATTCTCAAGGAAAAAGTTCTCAGAAGAAGAAGATGAGCAAAGTGAAGGCTCCTATGAAGAGACAGTGGTATTTATAGAAGGCGATGGAAACGCTTCATCTCCCCAAATCCCTAAAGGAATCCAACGGTCACAAAAGGTGACAGCGTTGCACTCACGTGCTGACACGTGAGAACAACGCTGTGGGGGCATTTGTTTCCTAATTTAAAATCAGGAAAGCTTATGGAAAAGGCTTCAGAAGAGGGTCACGTGCTTACACATGACCAGCAGTCACGTGTTGGCACGTGACATCCAAAAGTACCGGCAAAGCAAGTTTAGTTTCCCAACTACATCAAAAAGAGGGGCTTCAGTAAAGGTCACGTGCTCCCACGTGACCTGGGTCACGTGTCGACACGTGACATTTAAAAGTAGCAGCGAAGACCCAACGCTTCCTGATCAAATCAAGGAAAAAGCTTCAGAAGAGGTCACGTGCTCCCACGTGACCAGGGTCACGTGTTGGCACGTGATGATCAAAACATCAGAATTGTTCTCCAGTTAAATCAAGAAAAAGAGTCCAGACAAGGGTCACGTGCTCACACGTGACCAGGGGTCACGTGGTGGCACGTGACGGTTAAGCAGCAACCAGAAGACAGAGCGCAGGAAGAAAGAGGAAGGCTCGTTCCAAGGGGGTCACGTGCCCACACGTGACCATGGGTCACGTGGTCACACGTGACCTGCTTTCAAAGCCCATTTCGTTGACAGAATTAAATTCTGAAAGAGATTCGAATCTTTCCAAAGGAAAGCGATTATCTGGAACCAATCGAATTAAAGATTTAAAGATGATTGAATATCATTTATCTATGGGAAAATCTCGGGTTTGGAAAGATTTCCCCTTTAAATCTAACCGAAATAACAAAGGAGAATCCCGGGACTTGAAATCCAATGGTGAATAAAATTCACCCAATAATCCAAAGGTCAAAAACGAATGATGGATGCAAATCAAACCTCTCAATAAAGATTCGTCAAAAACTAATTGATTCGGCGGCTTCTCCTATAAATAGGAGCCAAGGGACACAGGGAGAAAAGAGAGATAGAGATACACGCAGAGAGAAGAAAGGGAGAGAGAGCCTTGATACTTCGAGGAACTTGGATCTTCTGCAAAAGAAAACTCTAGGTAAGAAAGGGAAGGCTCCTTGAAAGAAAAGAGAATTTAATTATCAACAGAGTTTAACTCTGATATATAAAACAGAAGAATATATTTCTTCTCTCTTTGATAGAGGATCTGCAAAATGCACATCTCCCCTTGAAGCTGAGAATTTAATTCTCAATGGGTTGAGATCCTGCCATGCAGATCCAAAACATAGAGAGGGAATGGAAGCATGAGAATTTAATTCTCACAGAACTATAGGAATTTAATTCCTTTAAAATAAAACTAGGGCTTGACCCTGTGTTATGAGAATTTAATTCCTTCAGAACAAAAAGAAACAGGGTTTAACCCTAATTAAGAACCTAGTTCTGTTGGAACAGCGGGGATTTAATTCCCTTGATCATAATTTAACAGAGAATGGGAATTTAATTCCTCAAAAGTTTTTACTAGGGTTTAACCCTATTTAGTTCTTCACATATATGAGGAATTTAATTCCTACAGAAAATTCAGGGTCCAACTCTATTCAGAATATAAATCTTCAAAAGGAAGTAGGAATTTAATTCCTCTGAAATTACTGTCAGGGTTTAACCCTACGAGGAATTTAATTCCTGGAAAAGATTAGCAGATCCTCTAAACAACATACATAGAGACAGGGTCACGTGTCACCACGTGACCCCCCCAAAGAGACCTACAGAAAGCCCCTTTGGGGCAGCACCCCACGTGACCCACGTGACCCTCGGCAGAAGCTTTAACATATAAGCACTTGAATGCCAGTCACGTGATGGCACGTGATGCTCTGAAAGATGCGATAATTTCAGCAGAATAAATAAAGGGAGGGCGCCCTCACGTGTTGCCACGTGACCCCTCTTGCCTTAGTGTTCAACACTAAATTGGAACTCTCGAATCCAGTACTGAAACACTATTGGGCCTTAGTGTTCAACACTAATCAAAAAACTTTATTCGCAGTGTTCAACACTGATTACCTTAGTATTTAACACTAATCTAAGATCTCCATTGCCAGTGTTCAACACTGATCTGTTTTAGTGTTTATGATAATCTGAAAGCCTTGTTGCTGGTGTTTAACACCAATTATCTTTTAGTGTTAAACACTAACTTGTCAACCTCATTCCCAGTGTTCAACACTGATTGCTCTGTAGTGTTTAGCACTAGGCTTTGGCCCATTTGGCCGAATGGATAGAGGCAAAGCCTCTCCTTCAAGAGACCAACAGGAAGTCAATATTCCAGACCTGATTGGACTTAGCCCAAGCTGGCCATAAGTCCTCAATTCGTGATCAACTGGGCTAATGGGCTCATAACATAATTAATTGGTCTTGATCCCAAATTGGGCCAAGGACTATTTGATCCACTCCGGTTCTAGGGTGCATCTCTTCACTCCTTTGATATTTGGCATTGTAATCCCTCAATATCTTCAAAGAGGTGACGGGTCCTGACGACCACACATTGATATGGACTGCGGGGTCCTTAAACCCGTGTCTAATGCAAAATTCCTGGTTACGTGGAATGCGGATAACGTCACTTTTTGACCCTGCGGAAAACGTCCAGAGCGGAGCCTGGTCCTCGCCAAGCACGGCAGTGAACCCATGTGAAGCATCCAGAGCACATACCGGACTGTGGGGTCCTTAAACCCATGGACTACGACGTCCTTAACCTCGACCGAGATGTCTTAAACTACCAATGGACCGCAACGTCCTTAAACTACCAATGGACCGCAACGTCCTTAAACTACCAATGGACCGCAACGTCCTTAAACTACCCATGGACCCCAATATCCTTAAACTAGAACAATAGAGCCCCCGCATGCTCTTTTATCGGATCTAAACGGTCCCGTTTAAGTTGATCTTAGCCTCAAAGATGGCTAACGTATCCTTAAACCTTCAAACAGAGTGGACTATAAATCCCCCCAATTAACTTTGGCTCGAGGGTACATCTCTGAACTCCTCTGACATCCGTCGTTGTAATCCTTCAACGTCGTCAGAGAGGTGACGGGTCCCGATAGCCATACATACGATGGACCACTATGTCCCTAAAATGGAACAATAGAGCCCAAATGCTCCTTTGTCGGATCTAAATGATCCCGTTAAGTAGATCTTAGTCTCAAAGCTAGACTAACGTATTCTTAACAAACGTTTGAGTTGATCTTAGCCTCAAGTATGGCTGACGTATCCTCAAACCAAACCCCCAAACCCAAATCTAAGATAATACGGATTTGGACTAGTCCACGCCCTACGGGCGACGACATAACTCAGTCTCCGTAAACAATTCACGGGCAACAAACCACAAAACAAACACCCACGACACGAAGTGACCATCTGGAGAAGGAGAAAGTTGTTACCGCAATGCGGTAGCGTAATTAACTGCAGGGGCTTGCGCCTGCAGGGAAGAGCGTCCCCACAATCAAAAACCCCTCAAACGAGGGGGAATCTGACGAAGTCTGCTACATCGGACGCATCCGTCTAAACCTTCGATACATGATGCCATAAATCAACTTGGCATCTTCGGAGAGGTGGACGGATAGCACCAATTAGCATCTGCCCCGAGTCTCAGTGCCAGGACATCGCAGTCCTGCGCGCCGCCATTCGGAGGGGAACATCTGCATCACTGCACTGGAATGTAGTACCAGCAGTGACTCATCATTCGCCGTTGGGGTATGGGAGTTGGAATTTGGTTGGCGTTTGCATCGCTGCACTGGAATGTAGTACCAGCAGCGACTCATCATTCGCCGTTGGGGTATGGGAGTTGGAATTTGGTTGGCGTCTGCATCGCCGTACTGGAATGTAGTACCAGCAGCGACTCATCATTCGCCACTTGGGGATTGGGGAGCGATGGCTTAGGAGATAGGTTTAGATCCCTATCACCTAAGGCTTTTCAATTTTATGGGCCGTGAGAGTCCCATAAAAGCATTTTCTCCCTGCGAGTCGTAAGGATCTCGCGGGTGTATGTTCTCCTTAGGAGTCGTGAGGGCTCCTAAGTGTGCTTTTCCTTTGTGAGTCGTAAGGATCCCACAAAGGTTTGTTCTCCTCATGTATCGTGAGGACACATGAGTGGATTTCCCTCGTTTCCAGTTTAATGACTTAGAGGTCAACTGTTTCCAGTTTAACGACTTAGAGGTCATCTGTTTCCAGTTTAAAGACGTAGAGGTCACCTGCTTCCAGTTTAACGACTTAGAGGTCGACTGTTTCCAGTTTAACGACTTAGAGGTCATCTGTTTCCAGTTTAAAGACTTAGAGGTCTACTGTTTCCAGTTTAACGACTTGGTGGTCATCTGTTTCCAGTTTATCGACGTAGAGGTCATATGTTTCCAGTTTAACGACTTGGTGGTCATCTGTTTCCAGTTTAACGACTTGGTAGTCATCTATTTCCAGTTTAACGACGTAGAGGTCATCTGTTTCCAGTTTAACGACATAGTGGTCTGCTATTTCCAGTTTAAAGACTTAGAGGTCTGCTGTTTCCAGTTTAACGACATAGAGGTCATCTGTTTCCAGTTTAACGACGTGGTAGTCATCTGTTTCCAGTTTTAAAGACGTGGAAGTCTATTGGATTGATTTGGAATTTTGGGATAGGGGCCGGCATCAGCGTTGTTAACACTGAAGCACATGTGCCAGGACACATGAGTGGGTCTTCCCAATGAAGCATAATTCCAAAGGCGGAGACCAGCCGCATAACTGGTGATTGTGGTAGGGCATGTGTATGACGAGAATTATTTAAGCCCGTGGATTGTATACGGCAGTCAATTTGGGGACTGACCGTAGGGCGGGGAGAGTTTTGAAAAATTGGATTTTGGCTGGCGTCTGCATCGCTACACTGGAATATGGTACCAGGAGCGACTCATCATTCGCCGTTGTTTTTTTTGTTTCTTTTTGTTTTGTTTCTGTTTTTTTTTTTTGTTTTACCGCGATTGCTCTATCATTTCAGCTTTTCTTATCGCAAAGATCACGATTGCCCTATCATTTCGGCTATTTATTCGCGGTTGCCCCATCATTTCGGCTTTATTCTCATCTTTATTTTTACTCGCTGATTTTTATTGCGAGTTGCCCCATCATTTCGGCTTTTATTTTTCTTTTATTTACACATTTTTTGTTTACACATGTATATATATTTTTTTTTACATTCCCAGTTTAACGACTTAGAGGTCGACTATTCCCAGTTTAATGACGTGGTGGTCGATTATTCCCAGTTTAATGACGTGGTGGTCGATTGTTTTCAGAGAAAGGCAGATGTCTGAGAGAATCCGTTTCACGAAGAACTTCAGTCTCCGTTTGTATGAAATCGGCGGTCGCGTCTTGACTGTTTACTAACACGCCTTTGGACAGTTCTATCTCTCCTGCCTTATATTGCTTTTCGACCCAATCTTTGAAGACGAAGCAGTCCTCAATGGTATGGCCTATCACTCTGTGATAGGGGCAGTATTTGGGGTCGTTGGTCCTATTCGCTTCCTGTGGTCTTTTTGACTCTGGCAGTTGTAGACCGTTCTTCAGGGCGTCTTTGAATATTTTACGGATTTTGTCCCTTCTGAAGGAATAGACCTTATCCAGCTTTTCTTTTAGTGGAGATTCTCCTCCCTCTCCGAACACTGGTTTCCGAGGCTGGTTGGCGCTAGGCCCGCTCATCCCTTGCTTATTTCGGTTAGCCGAAGTGTTGAAAGATTCAGAATCATCGGAGTTTCCGCCTTTGCGATTATCGTCCTTTCGGTTTCTCCCGGACCTATTGTTATTTTGGGAATCCGAGAAGGACTCCTGTTTTGAGTGCTCCAGCATCTGAACTTTCCTGGTCAGCTCTTGGAATGTTTTGAGACCCGCGGTGCATAGAAATGGGGCCATCCAATTGTTGAGATTTCCGACGAGGAGACTGACAGATTGGTCCTGCTCTATCGGCGGTTCGCATTTGACGGAGAGATTGCGCCATCGGGTTATAAAATCCGTGCTGCTTTCGTTGTTCTTGGGCTTGGTCCTTACGAGCTCGGCAATAGTGATCTTATCGCTGACGCTCATGAATCTTTGTCGAAACAAAGACTCCATTTGGACGAAAGTAGTAACGGAGCCATCCGGTAGGCTCGCGTACCAGTCGAAAGCAACATCGGTCAGGCTATTAACAAACTGGCGGAGGAGAAGCGCATCATTGCCCCCAGTATTCCCGCATGAGGCTTTGAAGTGGGCGATGTGCTGATTCGCGTTTCCCGTCCCATCGAATCTTCCGAATTTGGGGATAACATAGCCGCTAGGGAATTCCACCAGATCATACTGAGCAGGATATGGTCTCCCACTACTGCTGATATCTTTTTGCGCTTCGGATTCGGCCACCAATGTTTTGACTTTGCTGGCAACCAAATCCATGATTTGATCTTGAGTAAGCGGGCTACTGTCATCGGTAGCCAAGACATTTCCCAAGATAGGATGCGACTGATTTTCATGTAGTTCGCCCACTTTTGGATTTGAGGGAATAGGCGTCGGCCGCTTTGGGACACCACTTCCCGGTTCACGAGCAGAGCCCTCCGCTTGATTGGGCGGCTGAGAGGCAAGTCGGGCCGTGAGCTGCATCACGACATTCGTCAAGTCATCGATTTTGGAGTAGAGTTTGGCCATCTCCTTGTCTTTGTTTCTGAGCTGCTTTCGGAGCTCTTGAAGCAGCTCTTGCTCCGCGGTCCTGGGGCGGAAAGCCGGCTCTTCTTCGCTTTCCGAGCCCGACTCCTCATGGACCGAAGGGTCTTTCTGCCTATCATCCTCATCGAGAGGGTCTTCATCACCCAGCAGAGGTGGCTGTTCTTGGGAAGCGGCCACCACATTGAAACCAGATTGGATTTGAGATGTAGTGGCTCCGTTCTTACTCTTGCTGCGCGTGCCCACCATGTAGACAGTGTGGACCTCATATCCAGTCGTCTCTTTCTCATTGGCGGGGAGCTTAGAGAAAGCACCCGGTCGAGCAGTTGTTGAGGGTACCGTTGGAGCTTGCTCGAAACGCCTTGCAGCTTTGTTGGTGTCGATGGCCTTGCCCCCAGCTGGGGCCATAGAGAGTCGTTCGGGAACGGACTTGCACTTGGGCTGAGGTGCCCTCGCGACCACCACATTTGGCCTTTTGCCTTTCGAGACCGGTTTGTCCTCCACCGGGGCTTGAGGAGCTGGGATGGCGCCAACTGGCATGAACATGATAGAGCCGAATGGTAGCAGCGGCTCCTCCTATTGTCGCCCGAGACTGGCCGGAAGGACCGTCCTAGAGTCTATCCTCATCGTGTAGGAAACGGGAGCTGTGTTCATCATCGAAGACATCGTCGGAAGGTGATTGCTTGAAAATCTGCATGAAAAAGCATTATTTTAGTATAAATATAGGTATGTATATTGATTGGGTTCGCATGAACGTCTAACCCGAAATATGGGAGGAGAGATTGGTCCCATCGGGCGTGCCAGAATCTGTAGGGTGTTTTTCGTCACCCCATTGAGATGGGAATACGCGCGCGCTTCTCAGGCGTACTACAGATTCCCCCTGCCTAGGGTAGGCCGGGGTTTATTGATTGTGGGGATCCGAATCTCCGGCAGCCGCGGACTAAGCTGCTGTTAATTACCCCTCGCCTTTGGGGCGAGGGAACCTCCGATTAACGGATTAAACTGGTCATGCAAACTCAATGTGCAGTGTACGTGTGTTGTGTTTTGAAAGGGGAGGTTTGGATATATCGGAAGCCACGCAGAGTTTTTACGGGGGTCCCGCTACCCGGATAGCGGGCTGGGGGTCAAGGGGGCTAGCAGCCCCCTTGCGGGGTGCGGGGCAGCGCCCCGTTAGAAATTGTTTTCTAACAAGGACAGTGTCGTGGTGTATCTGTGTATGCACATATGTATGCATATGTGTATGTATATATATATATATATATATATATGTATATACATATAAAAAAAAGAGGGGGAAGAAGCATCCAAAGGATGCGTGGGGGCAGCACCTTGGGCGCTGTGCGCCTAGGTGCTGTGCCCTCAGGCGCTAGAGTGCCACGTGTCGGCACGTGAGCGCTCTGCGCTTGAGCGCTGGGCGCCACGTGTCGGCACGGGGGTGACTTGCGCTCGAGCGCCTGTGCTTGAGCGCAAGCGCGCCACGTGTCGGCACGGGCACGGGGGCGACTTGCGCCCGAGCGCTTGCGCTTGGGCGCGCACCACGTATCGGCACCGGGGCAACTTGCGCTCGAGCGCTTGCGCTTGAACGCAAGCGCGCCACGTGTCGGCACCGGGGCGACTTGCGCTCGGGAGCTTGCGCTTGAGCGCAAGCGTGCCACGTGTCGGCACGTGGACGACTTGCGCTCGGGCGCTTGCGTTTGAGCGCAAGTGCGCCACGTGTCGACACGCGGGCGCTCTGCGCTTGAGCGCCGGCGAGAAAAAGAGGCTTTTAGCCTAAGAAACAGAAGCTATGCTTCAGAAGGGAAATATTTGTTGTTATATATATATATATATATATATATATATATATATGGAGTTAAAACTCCTAGGATGTCTTGAAGCCGATGAAGGCGGGGTTCTTCCTCTTCCTCCTGTTGTTTGGCCGGATCTTAAAGATCAAGAAGTAGGAGATTTTAAAAATCACTCCTTTTTGAGATCTGATGGGAGATCTGAGTTCCCCTTTGTGGGTTTTGTGGTGGAAAACTACTTAGTTTTTGAAAAGAAAGAGTAAAACTCTTGATTTAATTCAAAAGAAATGAGAAGGTTTAGAACCTTGGAGAAGGAGCAGGAGGCACAAAGAACCCTAGTTTTTGGGGGGAATGAAAAAGTCTTGCTTTATTCATCATCATGTTGCCTTGTATAGGCTTACACATTTACATATAGCCCCTTGGGCTTTACAAAAATGGCATTTTAGTCATCCCATGGCTGATGTGCCATTTCATTTTGCACATAAGCCATGGGCTTACAAAAATTTGGCTTTATGCCCATTTTGCATACATTCATGCACAAAAATTACATAAAAATTATTTGTTACATGATTTTTGTTGTCGGCATGGGGAGCCTGGCCGCGAGCTCGACTTGGGCATGGGCCCGCTTGACCTGGGCTTGGGCCCACCTAGCTTGGGGTTGACCTTGACTTTGACTCGGTCAACCGGGGTGTAAATTTTTACCCAACAAGGTTGTCTGGATGAATAAGTTCATAGGATGAACTTGGTTCCTACCATTGAGTATCCAATACCTGTGTATTGTGATGACAATGGAGTTGTGGATTTGTCCTAGGATCCCCGGTCCCGTCAGCGATCCAGACATATTCTTAGACAGTATCACCTAATCAGGGAGATAGTTGATCTCTGGGAGATCGAGGTCAGGAGAGTTGACACAGAGGATAACACAGCGGATCCACTCACCGAGGCCATCCCCAGATGCTATTCGAGAGACTTTTGGGACGTTGGGTATGAGATACTACAATAACTGGCCTTAGTGTAAGTGGGAGATTGTTAGGAATATGTATGACCTAGAGGCCATTATTGTTGATATAGTGGATGCTTGGATATATATATAGAGGACTTTCTTGCTCGACATGATAGTATGCTATCAGGTTGCCTTTATCTTAACATGTAGACTGGTATTTATACTGTCTGTCTCTTACATGTTGATAAAGCCCTTACGATATGTACTTGACTACCAGGATTATGATGAAATCATACTAGTGGGGACAGGATGGTCCAAAAGTACATCCTTTAATCAGTTCCTAGTCGAGGGAATATCGAGATTAGGGCATCGATATTCCAGAGTAGACTAGTATGTACGTTTCTTGTCCCTTAAAGGCCAATGGTTGATCCCACAACTATTGATGTGTGACATCAAAGATTGTACACAGGTGCTCATTGGAGAATGGGTACACCGAACGGACTCGCCGAGAACTCTTAGTTGGTATTATACCTATCGTCAGATAGCAGTTCTTTGGTGACACTAGTGCAGGTTAGTCTGTAGACCCGAGATCATCATAGAGTCTTGTGTGGCTCCCTCTGTGCTTTGATTTTCTCCCTACCATGCTCAAGAGGAGTTGTGCAAACATGTGGATTTTGGGTACAGTCCCGAGTCATATGGAGGCAATGAGCGATAGGAGGGGTTTCGTCTCTCCCGGTATTGGGGGTTGTTGTTGCGCTATGCTCGATTGGCTATAACTGGAAGTCCCTAGACAGAGATGCTGCTGAGATTTAATGATAAGAGTTATCAGTAGTTTCTCGAACCGTTATAGGCCAGATATCGGCATGACTTATCACATTACTGGGGTCTGACGTTTAGACATGATATACGACATATCAGACGAAGAGACCGGACTGTACAGTAGTGTTACTGATAGGCTTCATGGAGAGTATGGACATGATTGCTTGTTGATCTTCATATCACTCAATACCCGGGTAGCCGTTACGTCCAGCTAGTACCGCTGACGGCTTGTAGGTGACTGATGTGATCATCATTTACTTTTGGCGTATTGATGGGTCTTTAGAGTTCCACACAGAAGTTTCCTGGTTCAAGCGAAACGAAGTAGGACAAATATGTGATATGTGTGTGGGCCTGATTAAATATGTGTATGCGATACCGTATTGTAATCTGGCAGTTATCTGTTATCAGTTAGGTTATATGTGATATAACCAGATTATCGAATCAAGTGTTGATTTGATAATGTGATATACAGATAAATGATATTAGTCGGTCATATGCGATATAACAGGATTATTAAATCAAGTGTTGATTTAATAATGTGATATATATTATATTTGATATAATTATATCTTAACTAATATCATTAGTTCACTAAATATTTTCTTATATATATATATATATATATATATATATATATATATATGAGAATAATGGAGGAAAGAGGCCATAGGAGGGAATTCCCTCCTATGGCGTCGAAAAAATACCCCCTCAATTTTTTCCGACGATCGGCACCCATCATCTTCATCGTCATCATCTAAGATGTGGGTACACCAAATTTCATGTGATTCTACAACTTTTTCACCGTTGATTTAGTGGGTTCAAAATTAACGGTTTACCGACAATAGAACTTTATACATTGCTAAATCAACGGTGAAAAAGTTGTAGAATCACATGAAATTTGGTGTACCCACATCTTAGATGATGATGATGAAGATGGTGGGTGCCGATCGTCGAAAAAAACTAAGAAGGTGGTATTTTTTCGACGCCATAGGAGGGAATTCCCTCCTATGGCCTGTTTCCTCCATTATTCTCTCTCTCTATATATGTGTGTGTGTGTGTGTGTGTGTGTGTGTGTAGCATGGCATGGATTCTATTTTGTGAAAATAGAAATGAGGTGGAAATTGGGAGTATGGATGAAGGCATGGGCTTTATTGTTTGTTTATTCATCTTGACTCACTATTCAAGCATGGTTGCAATTTTATATTGCAAATAATTCCATGCTTGAATGAGTGAGGTTCTAGGGTTGCCATTCATTCTCTCATTCATTCAACACTTGAGCTCATTCTTGATTTGCTCCCATTGTTACTCTCTTGCTCTCATCTTCTTCCTCTTCTTAATGCCATCATGGTTCAAGCTTCCACCCTTACATGTGATGTGAATCATGAAGCTTGAACACATATTAGTGAGTCTCAAAACCCCTACTTCACCATCATACACTTAACTAGCGATCAAGTGTAGCGTGTTTCCTACACTAAAAGAGTTTAGTGTAGAGATAGCTTGGGTTGGAGGGACTTCGCGTGGATCATCTTCAGCACGAAGGTCATCGGAGGAAGCTCGTCTAAACCCTCAAGTGGAGCCTAGTAGAGTCACGGGACTACTACACGGAGCACGTGAAGTGAAGGACTCAATCTATGAGGATATAGCCATCTTCACTTCTTATAATTTAGTAGATATCAAACCTAAAACCCTAATCATCTAGTTAACGATCTACGTTAGTGTTAGTTAGCACCCCGAAAAAAAATTAAAATGCATGCTTGATGCTTGTAAAACCCAGTGGCGGCGGTAACGTACACTTTCACTGACTACCCGATTGAATGCTCATTGGAAATTTTAGTATATGGTCGCACCCTTGATGTCGTCGATGAAGTGCACTTAGGCGGAACACCGTGGCTGCGAGCACCCAAGCGGATGTTTTTGGTTACGGGGTTCTCCTACAGTAACTTGGTCGGGGCTATGGGGCGTGGCTACCTAGTAAAGTTATTCGGTGAGTATTCGCGTACGATACATGATTGCGACGGAGTTTCGATCCGAATCGAAACTTCATGGCAATCGATCAAAAGATACTACAATGCTAGATTTACAAAATAATAACTAGTTTTCACAAAACCAATTATTTTGGATTCTAAAAATTGTATCACCTATCATCATAATCTATACGACGCTGAACATTTCGATCGATTTAATAAACATCCACAAATCACAGAGACCTCAACAACTTAAGTCTCGTTAAAAACATCCAGAAAGTGCCAAATATGATACTGGAGCAGCACAAGAAATACGAGGCCATAATGCCACAAAAGTGCGGCGGAACCGCGGCCAAACTTGGGTTTGGGCCGCGGTTCTGCGGTGCTTTGGTGGAATTGGCCACTCAAATTTCTTGAGGCTCCATATAATACCCTGCATGATTTTCTGTATATTTTTAATCTCGAAAATTTCAACTTTTGAAAATCGACAGAAATTTGAATAATTTTGCGGTTTCGAAAACCGATCGAACACTTTAACGTCGTAAAGACTTACCATAATATTCTAGCTTGGCTCTGATAGCATGAAAGTGTTTACTAGCATCTCGATAGGGTTAAAACGAGCATCACACATGCAATTTTCAAAATTTCATGGTGCTAATGAACACTAATCTAGAATCTAACCAGAAGATTAGGGTTTTAAACATGATATAACAAACTTTAAGCTAAGAGATGGTGACTACAACGTTTGTAGACCGTGTCCTTCTCTTCTAATGCTCCGTGTAGTAGTCCACCGACTCCACTATGCTCCTCTTGAAGTTGGAACGAGCCTCCTGCATGATCTTCGTGCCGAAGATGATCCACCCGAGCTTCTTAATCTAAGCTATCTCTTCACTAAACTCTTTGGTGAAGGAAACACACTAGTTCAAATTGCCAATTTAAACTAGGATGGTGAAATAGGGGTTTTGTTTGCTCACTAGATTTTATCCAAATCCCATGGTTCACATCACATGTGAGGGGTTGGGGCTTGGAGCATGAAGAAGAGAGCTAGGAGCTCAAGTGGAAAAATGAACCATCAAAAATTGGCAAGTGTTAAATGGCTAATATATTTCCTTTTCACTTATTGAAGCATGCTTGATTTTTCAATAAAAAATCACACCCATGCTGCATACATATAAAAAATAATAAAAGCCATGCCACATCATACCCTCCACATCTCCTCATTTTCCACCTCATTATTTTCTATTTTCTAAAAATAGAAAATCCATGCCATGCTTAATATATATATATATATATATATATATATATAATTATTAAATCAACACTTGATTTAATAATCCGGTTATATTACATATAACCGATTAATATCATTTATCTGTATATCACATTATCAAATCAACACTTGATTTGATAATCCGGTTATATCACATATAACCTAACCGATAACAAATAACCGCCAGATTAGAATACG
The DNA here is from genome assembly GCA_030015575.1 of Agapanthus africanus. Classification (NCBI taxonomy): domain Eukaryota; kingdom Viridiplantae; phylum Streptophyta; class Magnoliopsida; order Asparagales; family Amaryllidaceae; genus Agapanthus; species Agapanthus africanus. The sequence continues at coordinate 86,170,906 of CM057344.1, read as the reverse complement.
GTATCACATACTCGTATTTAATCTGGCCCCCGCACATATCAGCATATGTGCCCTACTTTGTTTCGCTTGAACCAGAAAACTTCTATGTGGGACTCTAAAGACTCGTCAATACGCTATCAGTAGGCGATGATCACATCAGTCATCCACAAGCCGTCAGCGGTACTGGCTAGACGTAACGGCTATCCAGCTATTGAGCGTATAGAAGATCAACAAGCAAGCTTGTCCAAACTCCCATGAAGCCTATAGGTAACACTTACCGTATAGTCCGGTCTCTTCGTCTGATATGTCGCATATCGAGACTGAAGGTGGAATCGTCAAACCCCAATAACTTGATAAGTCATGCCGATGTAAGGCCTATAACGGTACGAGAAACTACTGATAACATTACCAGTAAATCTCATCAACAACCTTGGACAGGGACTTCCTGTTATAACCAATCGAGCATAGCGCAACATCAACTCCCTATACCGGGAGAGATGAAACTCCTCCTATCGTTCACTGCCTCCATATGACTATGGACTGTACCCAAAATCCACATGTTTGCACAACTCCTTTGAGCCGTGGTAGGGAGGAAATCAAAGCACAGTGGGAACCACACAAGACTCTATGACGATCTCGGATTTATAGACTAACCTGTACCAGTGTCACCAGAGAACTGCTATCTGACGATGGGTATACTACCATCTAGGAGTTCTCGGCGAGTCCTGTTCAGTTTACCCATTCTCTAATGAGCACCCGTGTATAATCTTTGATGTCAAACACCAATGGATATGTGATCAACCATCGCCCCATACAGGATCATGAAACGTACACACTAGTCTACTCTAAAATATCGATGCCCTGTTTCGATATTCCCTCGACTGGGAACAATTGAAGGATGTACTTATGGACTACCCAGGTCTCAGTAGTATGATCCGCATCATAGTACTGATAGTCAAGCCAACATCCTAAAGGTTTTATCAACATGTATAGAGACAGTATAATAATACCAGTGAACATGTTAAGATAAAGGCAACCCGATAGCATACTATTATGTCGAGCAAGAAAATCTTCTATATATATGTGTCACGCCCCGCTTCCCAAAATACGGAAAACAAGGGATGACTAGGCCAGCCATGCTCCTACGGTCAAGGAATAATCCCGCCATAGTCACACTTCGGCTTCTAGCATTACATGGTAATCAGTAAGCAAAGCACAGCAGTAAAGGAATTACATCACTAAATTATTACATTAAGAACCATTGTTCACAAATTACAAATAAACATGAAGAGTTACTGACCAAGTTCAATTACACGATCTCTTCTATGGAAAGCAGAAAAGAAAGAAAAGTACTCAAGACTAGATCTCCGTCAGCTCGAAAGGTAAATCCGTCTCCTGCGCCGGTTCTTCCACGGGATCTGAGCATGCATACTCAGGTTATCAGAGTGACGTAATAGCAATTTATATAATAATGATGTGAAATAGGTAAATACGGTAATAACAGTGAAAGTACAATGCGTGTAATCACTATGTCGCTATATGATGCAAGGTATGATCTGTGTCCCTATCGGTCTCTAAGTCATGTTTGAAATCGTATAGTGGAAAGGAGGATCATATTTAACAGGAGTCTCGTACATATCCGAGACAACGGCCCATATGCCCGGGACATAACTCTATCGGCCGGATCGCTAGATCCTACCTAATATATATATCACTGCTAGAATGACCATCCTCTAAAATACGGTCCCGCTAAATACGATTCTCTTTCCACTTCGATTTTCCCCTTTTCCCCAGGTTTACACTATTTATGATTTTGATTTAGTCGTGTACAAGTATACCAATGGCACGATTTTATCACTGTTCACTGTATCAATCACTGTCACGAATCATTCACTTTCCATTGGTGTACTCGACACTCCTAAACCAATATCATTCACGCACGATAATGCAATGTCCACTGAACACTAACACGCACTAACACTATGTATATGGCAAATGGTGTAAGATATGTGTATGTATGCCATTAACAAGCCATGTATATTATGAACCAATATGCACGTCATCAACTTACAAAAATTGCATAAATTCATATGTTCGGAATTCAACGAAATGATACAAATACAATAATAAGCACACTCTGCCATAAGTTCATCAAAATTAGTTTCAGTTCGATCGGGTTTCCGGTATTCAAGTTACAGCCGTTTCATTTTAAGTGCTCGCGACAGGAAATTCAGTTTCTGAACTGAACGTCCGTTTCGCGACACGAATTTAACCCAGTAGGGATCAGAATTTAGTGACGCTACAGTTAAATAAAACCTAGGGTTTTCAATAGGGCTTTCAACGCAATAGACGGATTCTCAATCGCGACTGTACGTCGAATGTTATGCACTGTTCAACACTAGTATGTCAATTCTGATTCTGTTTTGGACTGTTATACGTCCTGTTCTTTTAAATTACAGATTAAATAGCAAACGACGATAAAACGGAATGAAACCACTTTTGTTATTTAGATAACAGATTCACCTTTAATGTATTGTAGAGTTCCGCAATATACGAGTTCAGAAAATAAGGTGGCACGCATTACGGAACAGTAAACAGTAACCAGAGTCGCTCTGGACTGCAGTCCAGAGCCGCACTCCGATCCAAATATCGTCACAATTTCAGTATAGAAACCATTAGAAACTTGCATAAGGTTATAGTTCGTCGAGTCGGATTCGATTTGAGCCCTCGAACGCATCGTTTCAATATGTACATAATTTATGGTGATTTTAACAATTTTCAGATACGGAAAATTTCCAGTTTTACGGGTATATTTGGGGGTATTCGTTTGTCATTAACAGTCGTATTTCCCAGTGAAATTTATACAAAGTATTCATTATCACACGGGCCAGCATAGGAAATCCAATTCCGTCAAATTAGATGAATATTTTCATTGGGATCATGCATCGAACAAGTATGTCATATAATTTATCGGAAATTGTAAATTTGTAATTTATACGATTTGAGTTTGTAACACGAATAGATTAGCAAGTAGAAAGTAAAATACTTACCTTGGCTCGCGATACGGGTTTGACGTCGGAGCTGCCCGGAGACGTCTTGTTCTTGCTGGAAGCAGAGGGGGTGCTCAGTGGTTCTCTGCGAGTGCGCTGGGGTCGACGACGGTCGGCGGCGGCGCTCCGGCGATGAGCAACAGTGGGGGTGCGTGGATGTGGTGTGGGTTTTGAGAGAGAAAGAGAAAGAGAGAGGGATCGGGTGTGGATTTCAGGTTGTAGTGATGGCGAAGATGATGTTGAGGATGAAGGGGTGTCGACTGAAGCGGTTCAGGCTCGCCGGCGTCGAGGGTAGGTGGTGGCCGAGATGGGTCGAGTGAGGTTGGGCTCGGTGATTGAGGGGGGTGGGGTTGCGTAGGGAGCTCTGTTGGTGGAGAGAAGAGTGCGAGGGAGTCGACGAATGAGGGGTTGAAGTCGTCGTCGTCGACGGCAGCAGTGGCGAGTGATGAAGACAGTGGGCTGCGGGAGTGGGTTTTCGAGAGAGAGGTGAGGAGTTTTGAGAGACTGTGAGGGAGAGAGAGAGGCGGTCTAGAGGGATGAGGATGGGGTGAAGTGCGCGCGCGAACGTGGTCGGGGAGTGTGGAGACGTGGGGCGGGGACGCGGCGACGTGGGGGGAAGTGTAGTAAAGGAGCAGGAAAAACGGTTTCGTTGGGAAGGAGAAAGGTTTTAAGAAGCGGGTCGGGTTTGTGGGGGAAGTGGGTTTGGGGGGACGGGCTGGGCCGGGAAGAGGGATTTTATTAGGTTTAAAGTTTATTAATCTTTTGTTGTTTGGGCTGAGTTTTGGGGTGCTGGGCTTTGGGGAAATTATAGGTTAATTAAATTTTTATTTATGTTGGGTTGAGGAAGAAAACTTAGGGATTTAATATATATGTTTTGTTGTTTTTCCCTTGGGCTGGGGGTGAGGGAAAATGTGTATATGTAATAGTTTGGGTTCTGATTATTTTTGTTATGGTTTTGGATAAAATAAGTATTGGAACTTACGCACTAATCTTCACACAAGGTAATAATACGGGAAAAATGGGGATACCGTTTGGGAACTCGGGAACTGCAGGAAAAATTTTATTGAAGGAAACGGGGATTTACATCATAACCCCCCTACAGAAAATTTCGTCCTCGAAATTTAACAAGGATACAATGAAAACGAAGTACTATACAAAGAGATGTGGAAAACTTGCACGGATATCTTCCTCCCGCTCTCAGGTAGATTCTCCTGGGGAACGACCGTCCCAAGACACTCGGACTAACGGAATGACCTTGTTCTTCAGCACTTTCTCTCTGCGGTCGAGGATGGTAGTGGGCTACTCCTCGTATGATAGATCGGTACCCAACACTAGCTCCGAATAGTCCAGAACATGGCTCACATCCCGAACATAACGCCGCAACTGTGACACGTGGAAAGTATTGTGCACACCGGCTTGCGATGGAGGCAAGGCAAGTTGGTAGGCCATCTCTCCTACTCGCTCTAGCACCTTAAAAGGTCCGATGAAACGGGGACTGAGCTTTCCCCGACCTCCGAACCTGATAACTCCACGGGTAGGGGAAATCTTCAAGAACACGTGATCTCCGACTTCGAATTCTAGTGCCCTCCTGCTGGTATCTGCCTAACTCTTCTGTCGATTATGAACCGTCTTAATACGCTGCCTGATCATTTGGACCTTGTCGACTGTCTGAACAATGAGCTCGGGACCCAATAATCTTCGCTCTCCCACATCATCCCAACACACTGGAGATCGACACTTCCGCCCGTAAAGTGCTTCGAAAGGGACCATCTGAATGCTAGCCTGATAACTGTTGTTATAAGAAAATTCGACTAGATGCAGATGGTCCTCCCAGGAACCCTGAAAGTCCAACATACAAGCTCTCAACATATCCTCGAGCGTCTGAATTGTACGCTCGGATTGTCCATCCGTCTGCGGGTGATAAGCTGTGCTGAATTTGAGGCGGGTACCCAAGCTCTCCTGTAAGCTCCTCCAAAAGTGCGACACGAATTTGGTGTCCCGATCTGATACAATGCTGACTGGAACACCGTGAAGTCGCACTATCTCCTGCATATATCTCTCTGCCGGTGACTCTGTCGACTGTCCCACTCGGAATGGTATGAAGTGTGCAACTTTCGTGAGGCGATCGACGATAACCCAAATGGCGTTATTGCCCCTAGGGCTCCGTGGTAAGGCCGTCACGAAATCCATGGTAATGTGCTCCCACTTCCATTCTGGTATCGGCAGTGGTTGTAACAATCCCGCTGTCCTCTGATGCTCCTCCTTCACCTACTGGCATACCAGGCACCTGGATACGAACCTCGCAATTTCCCGCTTCATTCCGTTCCACCAAAAGTGCTGCTTTAGGTCCCGATACATCTTTGTACCTCCCGGATGCACAGAATAAGCTGAACTATGTGCTTCAGCTAGTACTTCTTCTCGGATATCTCCCTTGGGTACGCAGAGTCTGCTACCGAATCTCAGAGAGCCATCTTCATGTATGATCAAGTCCGTTCTCAGCCCGGCTTCTACTTGCGCTCTGAACTTTTGCAATCGGGGATCATCTGCTTGTGCAGCTTTGATGCGATCCACCAGGGAAGACTGCACCTGTAGTTGCCAAAGTTGACTGAGTGCACCCGGTGTAACGACTTCAAGCTCGAGTCTCTGAAAGTCCTCAATAATGCTCCTCTGACCGGTCAACATCATGACCGCTGGCTTGCGACTGAGCGCATCTGGTACAACATTCACCTTCCTCGGGAGATACTGAAGGTCCAAGTCATAATCTGCCATCAGCTCTAGCCATCGGTGCTGCCTCATGTTTAGTTCCTTCTGAGTGAAGACGTACTTCAGACTTTTATGATCCGTGTACACCTCCACTTTCTCGCCCAATAGATAGTGTCTCCAAATATTTAATGCAAAGACTACTGCAGCTAACTCCAAGTTATGCGTAGGATAGTTCTTCTCGTGATTTCTCAGTTGTCGAGAGGCGTAAGCAACCACTCGGCCGTGCTACATCAGAACACAGCCTAATCCCTTGCCTGAGGCATCACTGTGTATCACCAAACCACCGGAATCATCTGGTACTGTAAGAATAGGCGCCGTGGTTAACTTCTGCTTTAGCGTGTCAAATGCCTGAGTGCACCCCTCTGTCCACGCAAACGGTACATCCTTCCATGTCAGCCTCGTCAATGGTTCAGCGATTCTGGAGAAGTCTTGGACGAATCTCCGATAATAACCCGCCAATCCCAGAAAACTCCTGATCTCGGCCACTGACTTCAGCGTTGGCCAATCTCTGACAGATTCTATCTTTGCCGGGTCCACTGAGATGCCTTCGCCCGAAACAATGTGTCCTAAGAACTGAACCTTGTCGAGCCAGAATTCACACTTGCTTAGTTTCGCATACAGCTTCTCTTCCCGAAGAATTTTTAGAACCGTGCGCAAATGCTCAACATGCTCCTCCCGGGTCTTCGAGTAGACAAGTATGTCGTCGATAAACACAACGACAAACGTGTCCAAGTAGTTTGCAAACACCCTGTTCATCAAGTCCATGAATACCGCTGGGGCATTGGTAACACCGAACGGCATCACAAGGAACTCGTAATGTCCGTATCGGGTCCTGAAAGCCGTCTTGCATACATCCCCGGCTGCTCCTCTGATTTGATGATATCCAGAACGGAGGTCCAACTTCGAGAATACCTTGGCCCCACTTAACTGATCGAATAAGTCGTCGATGCGCGGGATTGGGTTCCTGTTCTTTATAGTGACTTTGTTCAACTCCCGATAATCTATACACATTCGCAGCGATCCATCCTTCTTCTTTACTAACAGAACTGGTGCACCCCACGGTGAAGCGCTCGGCCGAATAAATCCCTTCTCCAATAGCTCTTCAATTTGCTTCTTCAACTCCGCCAACTCAACTGGTGCCATTCTGTATGGGGCCTTGGATACTGGGGCTACCTGGAGTCAAATCGATCGAGAACTCCAAGATGCGAGGAGGTGGTAGACCTGGTAGATCTTCAGGAAATACGTCCAGAAAGTCCCGAACAATTTCTGGGGCTGGGCTCTCATCAATCTCCATAGCTGTCAGCTCCTTGAGCTTGGCTCTGTACTTGGCTGGCTCCAAAGATTCGCTTCCGCCCTCGAAAATAAATTCCGGGTGATTGGGAATGCGGAAGATCACATTCCTTGCACGGCATTCGATAACTGCATGGAAGGTACTCATCCAATCCATCCCGAGAATTGTGTCGTAACTGCCTGTCCCAATCAGAAGGAAATTCGCATAGAATTCCCTGCCACACACTACAACCGGACATGATCTACATTCTCGACTAGATATTATGATGCCATTACCCGTATGTATCTCCCAGCCTTTGGTTAGTGGTTCATGTGGTATAGAGTGTGTATCAGCGAAATGCTCAGACAAGAAACAGTGCGATGCTCTAGAATCAAATAGTACTCTAGCTGGCAAGGAATGTACGAGTAGAGTACCTGTAACAACGTCTCCTGATGCCTCTGCCTGCTCGGCGGTCAAGGTGAAAGCCCGTCCCTGACCGCGTCCTGTAAAGGGTTGCCTCTGCTCATGTGGCCTCTGCTGCGACGGTCCAGAACTTCCCTGTATCTCTGCTCGCTCAGGGCAACCGCTAATCCTGTGCTGACTGGATCCGCAAATCAAGCACTGTCCCTTGGCACGGCGACAGTCCTTCTGGGTATGCTCATCTCTATTGCAGTAGCCACAAACTACATTCCGTCTCTGGGGGCGATGCTGTGGCACGAACGGACGCTTCATTTGTGCCGTTCCAGGCCTGTGAACCGGTATAGCTCCTCGAGAAGGTGCAGGGGTACGTGCTGGAACGACTGGGGGCTTCCTGAACTTGTTGATCAATTGCTCCTGAACTCTCGCCGCGTTGAGTACCTGTGCGAAAGTTTGCAACTCCAGTGATGCAATCAACTGCTGCAACTCGAAATCAAGCCCCTGCAAGAAGCATCTGGCCCTGGTGGCCTCTGAGGCGACCATGTATGGAACAAAACGGCTCAGACGGTTGAACTCTGCCGCATAGACGTCCACTGGACATCCATTCTGCTTCAATAGAATAAATTTTTCCTCCATTTCTGCCTTGGCGGTGGAAGGGAAATAATGATCTATGAAGCACTCTTTGAATTTGCCCCATTCAATCGGCCTGTCCAGCCTGCTTTCTTCCACTGACCACCATGTATGGGCTTCATCTTCCAATTGGATCTTTATCACGTCCACCCTATCTTCATCTGGAACCCTGGCGGCTGTCAGTAAGTTCTCCATGTTCACTAACCATTGCTCGGCCTCGAGGGGTTCAGCTAGCCCTATGAACACAGCTGGATGCAACCTCCGGAAGTCTGATACGGTACTAGCCCTAGCAGGGTAAGCTGGTGGAGTAGTGCCCTCGGGGGCGGTAATGAGTGCGGAGGGTCCTCCTGCAGCGGTAATCGCCCTGAGTACCTCAGCGAGTAAGTCTGTCTTCCACTCCTGAGCTTCCATGAGAGAGGTCAGTGCACTAAGTATTCTTTCCGTGCGGTCCTGAGTACTGGAGTCCGAGGAGGGGTCGTTCGGGGATGTCATATCGCTGGAAGATTCGAAAGGATAAGATCAGATTCAAGGATGAAAATCAGGAATAGTGAAACGAAAATAATGTAATACCGTATAGTTAATGTTATCCCTTGTTACTAAACCTGTCTCTGATACCAACAAAACCATGTCACGCCCCGCTTCCCAAAATACGGAAAACGAGGGATGACTAGGCCAGCCATGCTCCTACGGTCAAGGAATAATCCCGCCGTAGTCACACTTCGGCTTCTAGTATTACATGGTAATCAGTAAGCAAAGCACAGCAGTAAAGGAATTACATCACTAAATTATTACATTAAGATCCATTGTTCACAAATTACAAATAAACATGAAGAATTACTAACCAAGTTCAATTACACAATCTCTTCTATGGAAAGCAGAAAAGAAAGAAAAGCACTCCAGACTAGATCTCCGTCAGCTTGAAAGGTAAATCCGTCTCCTGCGCTGGTTCTTCCATGGGATCTGAGCATGCATACTCAGGTCGTCAGAGCGACGTAATAGCAATTTATATAATAATGATGTGAAACAGGTAAATACGGTAATAACAGCGAAAGTACAATGCGTGTAATCACTATGTCGCTATATGATGCAAGGTATGATCTGTGTCCCTATCGGTCTCTAAGTCATGTTTGAAATCATATAGTGGAAAGGAGGATCATGTTTAACAGGAGTCTCATACATACCCGAGACAACGGCCCGCATGCCCGGGACATAACCCTGTCAGCCGGATCGCTAGATCCTACCTAATATATATATCACTGCTCGAATGATCATCCTCTAAAACACGGTCCCGCTAAATACGATTCTCTTTCCACTTCGATTTCCCCCTTTTCCCCAGGTTTACACTATTTATGATTTTGATTTAGTCGTGTACAAGTATACCAATGACACGGTTTTATCACTGTTCACTGTATCAATCACTGTCACGAATCATTCACTTTCCATTGGTGTACTCGACACTCCTAAACCAATATCATTCACGCACGATAATGCAATGTCCACTGAATACTAACACGCACTAACACTATGTATATGGCAAATGGGGTAAGATATGTGTATGTATGCCATTAACAAGCCATGTATATTATGAACCAATATGCACGTCATCAACTTACAAAAATTGCATAAATTCATATGTTCGGAATTCAACCAAATGATACAAATACGATAATAAGCACACTCTGTCAGCAGTTCATCAAAACTAGTTTCAGTTCGATCGGGTTTCCGGTATTCAAGTTACAGCCGTTTCATTTTAAGTGCTCGCGACAGGAAATTCAGTTTCTGAACTGAACGTCCATTTCGCGACACGAATTTCACCCAGTAGGGATCAGAATTTAATGACGCTACAGTTGAATAAAACCTAGGGTTTTCAACGCAACAGACGGATTCTCAATCGCGACTGTACGTCGAAAGTTATGCACTGTTCAACACTAGTATGTCAATTCTGATTCTGTTTTGGACTGTTATACGTCCTGTTCTTTTAAATTACAGATTAAATAGTAAACGACGATAAAACGGAATGAAAACACTTGTGTTATTTAGCTAACAGATTCACCTTTAATGGACTGTAGAGTTCCGCAACATATGAGTTCAGAAAACAAGGTGGCACGCATTACGGAACAGTAAACAGTAGCCAGAGTCGCTCTGGACTGCAGTCCAGCGCAGCACTCCGATCCAAATATCGTCACAATTTCAGTACAAAAACCATTAGAAACTTGCATAGGGTTATAGTTCGTCGAGTCGGCTTCGATTTGAGCACTCGAACGCATCGTTTCAATATGTACATAATTTATGGTGATTTTAACAATTTTCAGATACGGGAAATTTCCAGTTTTACGGGTATATTTGGTGGTATTTGTTTTAGTCATTAACAGTCGTATTTTCCAGTGAAATTTATACAAAGTATTCATTATCACATGGGCCAGCATAGGAAATCCAATTCCGTCAAATTAGATGAATATTTTCATTGGGATCATGCATCGAACAGGTATGTCATATAATTTATCGGAAATCGTAAATTTGTAATTTATACGATTTGAGTTTGTAACACGAATAGATTAGCATGTAGCAAGTAAAATACTTGCCTGGAATCGTTTCGGGGATGCATGGCGGCGGCAACGTCACGAACGCGCGACGAACGGCGTGAATTGGTTTGCACGACCTTGGCTCGCGATACGGGTTTGACGTCGGAGCTGCCCGGAGACGTCTTGTGCTTGCTGGAAGCGGAGAGGGTGCTCAGTGGTTCTCTGCGAGTGCGCTGGGGTCGACGACGGTCGGCGGCGGCGTTCCGGCGATGAGCAACAGTGGGGGTGCGTAGATGTGGTGTGGGTTTTGAGAGAGAGAGAGAGAGAGGGATCGGGTGTGGATTTCAGGTTGTAGTGATGGCGAAGATGATGATGAGGATGAAGGGGGTGTCGACTGAGGCGGTTCAGGCTCGCCGGCGTCGAGGGTAGGTGGTGGCCGAGATGGGTCGAGTGAGGTTGGGCTCGGTGGTTGAGGGGAGTGGGGTTGCGTAGGGAGCTCTGTTGGTGGAGAGAAGAGTGCGAGGGAGTCGACGAATGAGGGGTTGAAGTCATCGTCGTCGACGGCGGGAGTGGCGAGTGATGAAGACAGTGGGCTGCGGGAGTGGGTTTTCGAGAGAGAGATGAGGAGTTTTGAGAGACCGTGAGGGGGAGAGAGAGGCGGTCTAGAGGGATGAGGATGGGGTGAAGTGCGCGCGCGAACGTGGTCGGGGAGTGTGGAGACGTGGGGCGGGGACGCGGCGACGTGGGGGGGGGGGGGAGGGGAAGTGTAGTAAAGGAGCGGGAAAAACGGTTTCGTTGGGAAGGAGAAAGGTTTTAAGAAACGGGTCGGGTTTGTGGGGTTAGTGGGTTTGGGGGAAACGGGCTGGGCCGGGAAGAGGGATTTTATTAGGTTTAAAGTTTATTAATCTTTTGTTGTTTGGGCTGAGTTTTGGGGTGCTGGGCTTTGGGGAAATTATAGGTTAATTAAATTTTTATTTATGTTGGGTTGAGGAAGAAAACTTAGGGATTAATATATATGTTTTGTTGTTTTTCCCTTGGGCTGGGGATGAGGGAAAATGTGTATATGTAATAGTTTGGGTTCTGATTATTTTTGATATGGTTTTGGATAAAATAAGTATTGGAACTTACGCACTAATCTTCACACAAGGTAATAATACGGGAAAAATGGGGATACCGTTTGGGAACTCGGGAACTGCAGGAAAAATTTTATTGAAGGAAACGGGGATTTACAATATGTCCAAGTATCCACTATATCATACAATAATGGTCTCTAAGACATACATATCACTAAGAGGGGAGGGGGGTTTGAGAGGGGATCATTAGCTTTCATCTTACTAATTGCTTTGAGGCCAAGAGATCTCAAATACATTTTTGTGACAAAACCTTGAAAGAATTGAGAAACATGTTTTCCCTCTGGCTTAATGAAAAAAATTCTTCATGTATTAATTGTGGCAAACTATTACCATTCTTCAAGTATTTTTAAACATACTGAAGGTCCAAAAGCTCAAGAGCATGAGAATATATATGAATATATGAATATATTTAGTAATAGTACGTTGACGAACAAGAGAGTTCTAAAGCTCTAACATTTGTAATAGAGTTATAACTACCTTTTAATTGCATCCGTTGACAGTTATGACTAAATAAACTAGCATTTTACATTTGCGATGAACATGTGTATACTAAGATGTGTATGAAATATAAATACAAAATACATATGTATAATTATTTTTTGAAATATATGAAATCTAATTTCCAGAAAAAATAAGCGTTTTTGTATTTTTATGCAACGATAACAAATATCTAAATTAACACCAATTTGGTTTTTCAAAATTATTGTATTGCATATAGTAAAATTGAAAAGAAATGAATATCTTCATAAAAGTTTTATTATGACTTACATAAATACATAACTTTAGTTAAATATAGGGTATTTATATACTTTTAAAAATTAATATGATTCATTAATACGCTATCTAGAAATATTTGTTAGGTGGTCAACCTGTTTAAACTACTTGTTACAAATTATTAGGGTTCTTTTTTAAAAATAATTGAACCACTTTGACCAACTATTATTGCATTTGAATGTAAAAGGATAAAAAGGTAAATGCATGAGTTTAGATGTATGAGTTGGCATGCTTTGGGCAAGAGATTAACAGGGGATTTTTCTCATCTTTTGAATTATCTTATTGAAAATGGAGAAACTTTTTGGATACCCCTATCTTTTCTAGGTATAATAGTAAATATTTGGGATTCTTCTTTGAAGAGGAGTCACATTTGTTTTATTGCAACTTTTATCTATGTTAATTACCCATTAAACTTTTTCTTTCACTAACACTACCAAGTGTTGCAAAACTAAGTGTGTTTTGAAATTACCATGATTGCAACTTTCATCTAAGTTGATGCATGCAGTAAACTATTTTCTCTCGTTGAGACTACCAAGTGTAGCAAAGTGAAGGATATTTGAGATTTTCTCAACGCATATCATCTTTGTGCCATTAAAGTATTTTTTCTTTAATAAGGACTGTCAAGTTTTGCAAAATGAAGTATATGTTGAGAATTTTGAAATCCCAATTAGAAAACCATTTGGGTTAACATAACGATTGATAAGAAGAGCGAAAAAATTATGAAGTTAAATTTCATTATAAAGAATAAAGAGAAATATAATATGATTTATATTTACAATACATATTTATATCATCAACATTTTCAAAGAAAAAACAATATGAAGTTAAATTTCATTATAAAGAATAAAGAGAAATATAATATGATTTGTATTTACAATACATATTTATATTATCAACATTTTCAAAGAAAAAACAAGTTGAAGAAAAACTATAGCAAAGCATAATTTTCTCACTGATTCACAACAATAATCTTGGATGATCTATGGATATACTGCTCAAAATATCACTCTATGAGACAGTGCACAAGCATTTGAAAGTTTAAAGGTTTTATATTAGCCCTCAAATGTTTAGTATCTTTTAAAAAGCCCCCAAAATATTAGTATCACTACTGCAAATAAGGGTTGTCCCTACGGATTTAGCCGTAGGAGCAAACCACTGCCCCTACGGATATATCCATAGGGGCAAGAAAATACCCTGTAGGTACAAACGCCGTAGGTGCAAGTCGAAGCCTTAAACTTGCCCTTACGGAGTTATGTGTAGGTCCAGTTGTCCCTACGGATTAGACCGTAGGGACAAAAAATTTATTTAATTTATGATTTTATAAAATAAATTAGGTGTCCCTACGGACATATCCGTATGGCCAAGTAGTTGCCCCATGGATAAGTGCGTAGGTATAAACCCGTAGGGACAAAATATCAGGTATCCTGATATTTTGTCCCTACGGATACCTGTGTAGGGGCATTTGTTTGCCCCTACGGATATATCCGTAGGGGCAAGCTTAACCCCTAGTACTGAGATCATAGGGGCAAAATATCAGGTATCCTAATATTTTGCCCCTATGGATAAATCTGTAGGTACATAGTTGGGCCCTACGGATTAATCCATAGGGGCAATTTAGGCCCTACGGTTAAATCCGTAAGTACATATTATCAGGGGTTTTTTAAAAAAAGGGATGCCTATTTTTTTCTCGCCCTGTGCACAATAATATATACATCATATATAAAATTAATCATCACGCAGAACGTATATCGCAGTATTCATAATCACATCACGCATAATATACAAAAAAAACCAACAAGCAGAATATGATATCAATATAAACACGCAAACACCACCAATATCAATATCGTCCAAAATGTAGTACAATATGTATCATATAAATAAATACATGTTTAAAATATAAGAATTAAAAAGCTACCCTAGCTCGGTCCAGCTCCACCTCTGATAAACGCCAGAATCTGGCGCGCCTGCTTCTCGGTCAATAAATCATGCAATGCGGAGCGTGCGGGAGTCTGAGCGGGCTGTGGAGCCGGCGATGTGGTCTGCGCAGCCGCCGTCGAGGTAGTGGCTTGCGGAGCCATGGCTGCGGGAGTCTGAGCGGGCGGTGGAGCTATAGGAGCTGTCTGCGGAACCGCAGCCGATGTAGTGGCTTGCGGAGCCGCAGCCGAAGGAGATGCATGTGGAGGCTCGGCCGATGTACCCTGTCGCATCTGGACCTACGTGTGTAATAAGCGAGTAAGAACTGTGTATTATTCGAATTCGTATTATTATCAAGTTATTTCGAAACCTCAATCTATGTATACTTAGGGACTTAGGCCTCGTTTGGATATCTAGTTTGGAAAACCGTAGTTTATTTTAATTAGATATGTATGTATGATTAATCAAAGCTAAGTCTACAACCAAATAAGCTCAGGCTACGTACTAATATTGGGTATGTTGCTATCTATAATATGACATAATATTTTACTATTAAGTAGTATACATACCAGCATCTCCTTCAACTCCTGAACGGTGGCCTTCAAGCTCTCCAGTTCCTGCTGGAAACGTTGCTCACTGGAGATGGAGGAAGTAACCGCCGGGGTGGAGTCCAACTTCATATGGACCCTGCTAGGGCCCAGTCCCCGGCCTCTTTCCCAACCTCCGTGGTGCCCTCCGTGTGCGGCGTCCAAGACTGAGGTCAGCAGCATCGGATCGCTCTGTCGCAGTTTTCTTTATCTTAGATGGATTTTCAGTAAAACTATAAAACTAAGAAAATCTAGATCATCAAAATGTTGTATGTACATAAAGACGATAATTAAATACTTGAGTTATATTTTGAAAACTATACAAGAGTATTTTTACATAAAACCCCCTCAAGTTTTATAAATTACCCTTAGGACCCTAGCAATTATAAGATTTAGATTCACATTTCTTATTGTCTGACTCGGGTTTGAGTCTGATTAATCTGACTTGAATATGATTCAAGTCAATCTATAATTTACAATATTCCAATTCAAAATGAACACATGAATCCATGAATACAATTTATCAATTTATACAACTTGACCGAACCGAACCATGGATATATATTCCTTTTACATGATTCACAGTATTCCATTTACATGACTCTACGGTTATAACCGTTTCCTGATATCATGGTTTCGGTCAGTCAGTCAAGCACTCATACAATCAATACAATTTTACAAGATAACAATACAAACAAGATATCGCGGGGTTTAAGGGGTAGACTGATACGGAATATGTTAAAGGTGGCACGAGGTGGTCACTTAAGACGTAATTACATCCATGCCGTTGTTCCGTGGTATTATCGACGGAGCCTTGTACTACAGGTTACCAAGGTCCCCGGTGTAAGTGGGACTCCCCTCGTATACACTGGCATCTTCTGTACCAGGCTACAAACAACGGCGTTAATACAACATTACAATATTATAATACAACATTAAAATCTACTCTCTCTCTCTTACTCTCTGTCTATTTCTCCCTTATCTTTGGGACTTACCGAGCGACCTGTTCGCTGACGACATTCTATTTCTTTCTTCTTTGAATGTCGTCAGGTGGTTTGGACCCGGCGGAGATCGAGCCATCTCAAGAAGACTTGGAGCAGTTTGCCGAAGACCCTGCACTTTAGTTTCATTGTACACTTTTCCTTTCTGTATTTTTTTCCTCTTCCTCTATCCCTATCCCATAGGTACAGCGTTTGAATCAATTTTCATTTCCTGTTATGCCACTGTTTAGGCATCTTTTTATTTCAGTTGTATTTCCTTTCATGCATTGTACAAAGAATGTTAATAAATAAAAGTTGCTGTTCTTTTTATCTCTTGTCTCTTGTGTATTTATTTTATATTTCTTAGATACGCTTAGTGTATGTACTTCTGAGTATATACGTAGCGGACCTCGTCGCGTCCCCTTCGCCGTACACTGGGAAGCGGGGCGTGACAGGATCGCTCTGTCCGGTAAAATCGATCCCCGATGCCTCGGCCTGCTCAACCACCCGTTCCTACACCCATATTAACCAGTAAAATATAAGTATATCATTTAAATTTGAACCTTTCAAAACTAAAATTTCAAATGGGGGTTGAATAAATATTAACACTTACGCAATACTCCTGGGTAGCGACGTCGGGGTATCGAAGCTCGCCCGTGGCGGGATCTGTCGAGGTGCCGTGGATGGCAAGATATGCGGACAGCACGCTCGGTGTACCACCTTGCGCCAGGGTCTGAGCTCTCTGCAATATTAGAAAATAACTCTTAATATTAGATATATTAGAAAATAACTCTTAATATTGCATTATATCACAAAAGCCGGTCTATTGTAATTTACCGATAACTCCATGGCTCGAGTAATATTCCTCAAGCCACCTGTATAAGTGGGGCGACCCCTCTTCGCCGACTTCCTATTCTCTATATTTTGAGCGGCTTGTTTCTGCACAACACATTCACATTTAGTTTTCTAATTAAGAAACAAAAAAAAATTAAATTATATACTAAACAATGAATTACATTTAAAATACATACCTGTTTGCGTTGAGAGTCGAAATATTCGCACAATAGAGGTCATGTCTCTACGTCGACTCTCGCAAAGGCCGGAGTTGATAGGAGGGCCGCTCTCTCTGCCCGGGGGTCGCCATCCACAGGGAGTAGCAGTCGGCCTTTAGCTCATTCCTGTTGTATCGGACCTTGGTCTGCATGTTCTTCATCAGGCCATTGTAGAGAGCATGAAGGTCGAGCACCCTCCCAGGGTGATCAGGGTCGGGTACATGCTGAAAATCGTAATCCAACTGAAAATACAAAAAAAAAACATTGTTATTAGATTGCAAGTGTTAATAATAAATATATTGGATAAATCAAATGAAAATATATATTAATAACCGAGCCTGATCAAAGAAGAGGGCGAATGAGCGCCGGTGCTGGTCACCCCACTCAACGTGAAGTGGATAGTTCTTCACGAGCCGGCTCTCATCCCCCATATACCGGCCGAACCTCTCGGCATGATCGCCGGTATAGCGATAATCAGGGGTAAAAAAGAGAGGGAATGCTGCCTCTCCCCTAGCTCTATCAGGCCTCAGCCTGTGGGACTGATTCGGGCCTCGAGTCCCCCTCTGGGGATGGGGAAGCCCTGCGTCTGCAAGAAATATCAAGACAATCAATATTATGACAAAGTTGTATTAAGAAATCAAGGTTAAACGAAAATTGAAGTGTGATATATACCTCCGGTGACTGAACCACGAGCCTGGGCCCGGGCAGCAGTACGAGCGGGACGATAGTTCCTCCGGTGAGGAACAGCCGGTGTCCCGGAGGCGGACGCATCCCCTCCAACTAGAAAATAAATATTGACGCTAAATTTCCATGAAGTTCATATTTATTCTATAGAGAATATATAAAATGAATAAATATTTTATATTTATTCATACTAACCTACAGACGATGCGGAGGGTACGGAAGTGGCAGGAGTGGCCCCTGCGTCAGATGTGGACGCACCACCTATAATTAGACAATTAAAAATAGATTATATAAGTAATTGCAAAAAGAATATGTAGATCAATAATATAACATTCTAAATCAATATGCATGCACTATAGGATATATAAACATACCCGCAGGTGCGGTGGTGTCACCACCTACAGCTAGACAATAAAAAAAATTACTATCTAAGTAAGAGCAAAAGGAACGTGTGTATATTTATGATATAGCATTCTAAATCAATATACATGCACTATATGATATATAAACATACCTGGAGGTGCGGGAGTGGCCTCTGTCTCTGATGTGGACGCATCACCAACAACTAGACAATCAAACATTGACAATATAAGTAATTTTGACATGAACAGACATGGATATCTATAATATTACATTCAAAATGGATATGCGTGCAATATACCTGGAGGTGTGACAAAGTCCACACGGAAGGAGGCATCCGAAGGGGTCTCCGATCTGGGTGCAAGACCGGCCCTCTGAAGCCCCCTACGAAGCTCTCCGGACGGTAGAACCGCTCTGCCTCTGCCGGTGCCACGGCTGGAGCTCATGTCGCCCCTCGCTGCTCCCATCATCGTCATCAAATCTAGATAAACGGTTCGTGGACGCATTAGACAATCATTACAAGTATTGACTATATATGTATAGATCGTAAAATGTGAAGTAATAATATAACATTACTGATAACCTTTTTCGTTTCGTGGGCGCATTAAACATATCTACTTGGATTTCATCATCAATATCATTTCTAACCCACGTAACTTCATGATCGGCAGAAAATAACCCGTCTTTCGAAACAGACGGTCGGAGCACTCTAAGCCTTCTCTCTTCTTCATCATCTTCGCTGTTCTCGAATTATGGGACATCGTAGACATCCCTGCATTTCCAACGGCATACGACACTCCATCCCGGATGTTTCAAACACTGTGAGTAATATACTTGGAACGCTTGGTTCGGAAAGATAAACGGATCTTCCTGACCGTAAAATCGAAGTGTGTTCACACTGGTCAGTCTGTATTCATCTTTCCAAGTCCCAAGATTGCTTCTCCACTTATCTGTATCGGTTCGCGTATCGTACCAAGTACACTGGAATATATAAAAGGGTTCTGATCGTCCAGGATAGTGGATGTCGAGTATACAATTTAAGTACCCATAATAAATCACACCGTCCGATACTACCGTCGCAATCCCACTATTCTGAGTGGTTCTAGATGTTTCTATGTCCTTGATTTTGAATTTGTATCTAAGGACACCGAATCCTTTATAATATGCAACCTCCATACTATGAAATTGAGTTAAATATCTTGAATCACTCTCAAATGATGCAGACAAGTTCGGATCGTGGATCTAACAAAACAAATTTTACGACAAATACATAACGATATAAGTTTAGATTAAAACTGATAGCAATAATATGTTATTCGAATAACTTACATGATCTGTGACCCAATCACAAAAATTATCCTGATAATATTTTTCCAATCGTTCTTCGTTCCAATCAGGATGCCCCTCACGTACCTCGTTAAAATGAATTCTGTTTTCGACAAATAAGGGTGACATTAATATTATATCATTTCATACACACACAAACACAAATATAACAATTAATCCAAAAAACTTACTCTCTAATTTGTTCAAGACATGCGCAATTAAGCAAGATAAACCGGTATATCTTGTTGATAAACATAGTGTCTACCCTTCTATAATCGGCTTTACCATATGGCCCGTCTTGAATTCTTTGAGGCCGGTTAAGTTTCGTCTCAATGTTCTCGTCCAGATAGTGGGAACAAAATGTGGTTGCTTCATCAAGAAGATAATCTTGCATGATAGAACCCTCTGGTCGATTTTTATTGCGTATATACTTTTTAAGAGTGTAGAGGTACCTAAAGAAAATATGTTGAATAAATAAATACGGGCATACAGGACAACAATAATTTTAAAAATTGCGCGAAACGAAAAATTCCACGTACCTCTCGACGGGATACATCCATCGATATTGTACCGGTCTGGCTAACTTAGCCTCAGTTGCAAGATGAACCGTCAAGTGTATTATGATATCGAAGAATGACGGTGGGAAAATACGCTCAAACTTGCAAAGTATCAACGCAATAGAATTTTCTAGTTTATCCAGCGTCATAACCTTCAGTGTTTTAGCACACAACTCTCTGAAAAAACAACATAGGTCGTTGATTACTATACCAACCGATTCGGGGAGAGAAGTCCTGAGGGCAATGGAAGAAGGTGCTCTACGATAACATGGTGATCATGACTTTTCAGCCCATCGATCTTGCCTTTCACAATTTTTATTTTCTTGCTGAATGATCCTGAGAAACCTGTGGGAACTTTTAAATCATGCAACACCTGCAGGAATCTTTTCTTCTCCGGTTGTGACATATGATAAGCGGCATTGGAAAGTACAAACTTGCCTGGTTTACCCGCTACTGGTCTAGGGTGCAATTCACTTCTTATTCCCCACTCCTGTAGATCTATCCGAGCATTCAGGTTGTCTTTCGATTTCCCGTCTTTATAAAGAAGCAAGTTGAGTATGTGCTCTGATACTCCCTTCTCTATATGCATGACATCCAGACAATGACGCACTAAATTTGTTGACCAGTAAGGAAGCTCGAAGAAAATGCTTAACTTGTTCCAAAATGGTGATTTGACCTGTTTTGTCGGATCCATCTCGAAGGTCACATTATTGTAACCATCCCATTGAGCAGTCACGTCCTCTCCAGACAATGGGGCTGAAGGTCCAAGAAGCTCCTGATGACCATCAAAGTGAACAGTGTCTAACCTGTAGGGTTGGTCTAGAGGCAGGAAACGTCGATGGCCGCAATAACAAACCTTCCTGCTAAAATTCAAGAATTTCGATGTTGTGTTTTGATGGCAATAAGGATATGCTTTGTGACCATGTACGGACCAACCTGATAGCATTCCATACGCAGGAAAGTCATTAATTGTCCACATTAAAGCCGCACGCAGTATGAATGTTGTATTTGTGTTTGCATCGTATGTCTCTACACCATCAAAAGATTTTAACTCCTCGATCAGAGGTCGGCGATAGACGTCGATATTGTTTCCCGGTGAGTTTGGTCCGTCGATAAGAAGAGGCATCATAAAGTATGATTGGTCCATAGCCAACCAAGACGACAGATTATAAATTATCATTACAACGGGCCATGTGCTGTGACTTCCAGACATATAGTTGAATGGGCAAAAGTCATCACTAGCCAGTCCGAGCCGGACATTGCGAGGATCGCTACTGAATATTGCGTGCCTCCTGTCGAAATCCTTCCATGCCGGTGAATCTCTTGGATGGCTCATTTTTCCATCTTCACTTCTAGGAGCACGGAGATGCCAAATCATTGCCTCGGCTGTTTTCTTGCACCTGAATAGCCTCTGTAGCCTCTGTGTTATGGGAAAGTATCGTACTATCTTGACAGGTATATCAGGCTTCTTATCAGAATCTTTCGGCTTATACCTGGCCTCTCTGCATGTTGGACACTCTTTCAAATCTGAATTTTCTTTCCGATACAACACGCAATTTTTAGGACATACTTGAATCTTCTCGCACTTTAGACCCAATTCAGACATTATCTTCTGGGCTCCGTACCAGCTGTCGGGCACGTTATTTCCCGGGGGCATAGAATCTTTCAAGAATGAAAGAAGCATTGTGAATGACTTGTTGCTCCATCCATTTAGGCACTTAATCTGGAAAAGTTGGACGAACCATGAGAGGGTGGAATACTTTGCATTCTCATAAATTGGTTTTCTAGCATCATTCATGAAATTTTCATATTTATCCGCACGCGGTCCTTGACCGGAAGGAATGTCATCTTCGGTATGAATAGATTCACCTAGGGCAGCCTCTACCATATCCTCCATTTCTTCAGATGGAAATAAATTACCGTCTTCTTCTTCTGCCGTATTACCGTCTTCTCCTTCTTCTCCTGCCGCATTATCGTGTTCTCCTTCTTCTTCTACCGTATTACTGCATTCTTCTCCTTCCCCGTGATATTTCCAAGTTGTATGAAGTCTAGTAAACCCATATTTTACGATATGAAGCTCTGCCAATTCTACCTTCTGCCAGTACTTATTGCCACATCTATCGCACGAGCAGAGAATCTTCTCTATCACGATCTTATTATGTGCACGTGCAAATGCAATAAAAGCAGCAACTCCTGCGACAAACTTAGGTTGCATACGTTGTTGCCAATCCACATACATCCAGTCCTTAACTCTGACGTACTCATGGGTCATGTTAGACTGTATAATATATAAATTGTAGGGTATGGTGACTATATTGAGAAATCTAAGAACGAGATAGTTACTGACAAAGGAGAAAATCCGTGTATATGCTTTGTGTGTGCGTTTGTCGTTGAAAAGAATAAATTATCGAACGTATGTTAACCGATAGACGGGGACTAAGTGGCGCTTTTAGTTTCATATATGAGTATCGATGAGAATATGAAAGTTTCATATTATCATCGAGTATCATATATTGGTTTTAACTTGAACATCTTGAATCACTCTCTAATGATGCGTTTGTTGTGTATTCTTGTTGTGTGTGTGTGTTTCGGCTGTCGGGGGTAAGGCTTCTATCCCATTAAGAATGTATAGAGCGAACACTCATTCGCTTGTACTTTCAACCGTTTCGAATAAATTTCGGCAGCACCTCCCCGCTGTTCTCCGAGTACACTGTAACAGAATAGATAATCATTTCAAAGCTGTAAAACAATATTGAAATGAACATCCAATCTATCTTTGTACGTGGAAAACCAGCGGAAAGGTACCGACGAAATATCTCGAAACGGATGAAAATACAAGTGAATGAAGGTGTTTGCTTTATACATTCCTAACTTGTCCACACGGGACAAATCTATCGGTTATTGTCACGCCCCACTTTCCAGAGTACGCTAAGATGGGCACATGACATAACCAACCATGCTACCTGTGTGTAGGAAGTATTCATCCACAGTCACATTACGGCTGTAGAGATATCAAGAACAAAAATAAAACTATCTACCTGTCCATAAGCCAAAATAAAATGAGTCAAGAATAATAATAATGCGGAAGCAACAGATCCAATACAAGAATAACTGGAATGTATGTCCCATAGTGCGGGCTCACATCAGGAATAAAATGCAGAAAAGTAAAATAACTAACTACTACTAAATCCTCACTGCTCAGCCTGCTGGCTGAAGTATTCCTCCTCGGACTGCAGCAAAGGTACGGAATCTGGGCCATGCAAAACCCAGACGTCAGCGCGTCATGTCATCAAGCAATAAAATATAAACAGGGTAACAAGCAATGCAAATATAATCATGAATGGTGAAGCAGGTGTAACCGCAATATAAATCAGGGCAGTGCAGGGTAGTGTGCAGTGAGTAACTTAAACTGGTCTATTGGGTTAACTACTCTCAAGTCTTTGAAATCAATTTGAACAATCATCGATGTAACTCTATAGTATCCCGTGCATACCCGGGACCACGGTCAAGATTCTCGGGCTGAATCCGAGACGTGCCGCTAGGCAGTAAAAGGTAGCATGTACAGACGAGTGATGTCAGCATCATCACTCCGGGGCTGGCCTAGCCCGTAAGACTGATCAGAACATGTATCGAACTGTCGAGTTACAAGTTAGGTTTCATCATTGATTTCCCCATACCCCTAAGTTATAAGTGTTCAAGTCACGTATTTAAGTAATCAAGGACTAATGCCAACACAGGAGCAGCTAAGTGCAGGTTTGTCTGGATAGACAACAGGAACGGTCCGTAAGGACTACATGTCAGGTTCGTTGGCATTAGACACAAGATTAGGTAACAAGTCAAGCCATGGTACATCAGGTCAAGTCAAGTAGTGTACGGTACCATGTCGGGTCAAGTAATATGTGAGTAGCAAGTCATGTCAGGGTGTAAAAGATATCATGTGGGTGCCATAATCAACTAACATAATCATGGTTATAAATAAACAAGCATGGGTATCAACAGCACAATAAATTGGCATTTGTAATAGGTTAAGCAATATGTGCAGATTAAACTATTTAGCTGTACGGTTATCAGTTTATGTTTTAAGAGATGGTTTCAACATTATATGAATACAGTATGACAAATATGGATGTTAACATCAGGTTAATAAGCACTAAGTAATCTAGGGATGCAATGACATGTATAATATGTTCAATGGATGCAATTTTAACTAAAACCGGTTAAAAATGCGCACGGATGTCCGATAGAGTAAAACTAGAGAAAAGGGTATCATGGACTATATACAATAGTTATTATGTGATTGAAATGTAACTGTGGTTACTAGGTATAGTCAACTAAATGCAACAGTTGGGTTTCATGTTTTGAATCTAAAATATGCAAACGGAACATCATATTGTTAACTTGGAACTCATGGATTTAGATTCTATCTATGGATTTGATAAGAAAATAGATAAATTAATATAGGAATAGTATGAATAGCATCTAGCAAGTTTCACTTGCCTCGACGGGTCGCGATACGGAAAACGGAACGTTACGCGACGGCGGGGAAAAGTCGCGACGCGCGCACGGTACACGGAATGAGTCCAAACGACGAACAGTGGAATCACACGGGTCAGGGGTCCTCGCTGGGTCATCGGGATCGTCGACGTCGTGGCCAACTCCGGCGATCTTGTCAAAACAGTGAATACAAGAAACAAGATCTAAATGAAAAAGAAAAAGAAGGCAAGAAGAAGGAGAGTAGAGGAGGAAGGTGTGTACGATGGCTTACTGGGTTGCAGAGGGGAGTGCTAGCAGTGGCGTTGAGATCGCCGGCGATGAGGGATGCCGGCGAAGGGTTTCTGAAGATCTAGGGTTTGGTTAGGGTTTGGGCTCGGGTAGAAGTTGCTGGGGTTTTGTGTGCAGGATTCTTGTTTGCTGGAGGGAGAACAGAGGAGAGGGAGGAGGTTGCAATGGCGATGGTGGGTGGTCGGCGGCGATGGTCGGCAGTGTTTGGTTCTTGATTTCCTCTCGGGTGTGCGTGCATGGGAGAGCGGCTCGGCTCGGGGAGAAGAAGAGAAGGAGCCTAAGATGGAGAGGAGAAGGAGAGGAGACGGTGGTGTGGAGTAGGAATAGGGTTAGGGTTTGAGGAGGTGACGAGAGGTTGGATGGGTTTCACTTCCTTTCTCGTGCATGGGTTTTAAAGAAGAACAGAAGAAGAAGGAGGAGGGAACGCAGAAGGGAGGTGACGAGAACTTGAAGGCGGTGACGGGAATCGAGGAGCGCACAGTATTTGCGAGCGGAGAGAGAAAGCGCGATAGGAGAGAGAAAGAAGAGAGAGAGAGAGAGAAAAAAAAGAAAGGGAAAGGAGAGAGATAGAAAGGGGTCAGTGGGCCCGGCACGAGGGAATGAGGGGTTGTGATTGGCTCGCGGGGTTTTAAAGAATATAAGGAAAACAGAGAAAATATTTTGGGAGGAAAAGAAACGTGTGGGGCCCGGTATTTAACTAGGAAGAATTGTAATTGGTTGAAGAAAAGGTTGGGAAAAAAATATAAAATATTTTAAATGTTTAAAGAAGATCTCTCAGTTGAAAAAAAGATTTCGAAGCTAAATATTTTCTCAAGTTGATAAAATTAGGTTAGGTATAATTTTAAAATATTAAATTATTAAAATTTGGCGGGATACAAATAATTCAGAATTGCGCCCGGGTCGGGTTCAAAAATTTGAATTTGATATACGAAAATTATAGGCAGGTTCCAAAATTTAAAATGAAGGATATTGCAGCAGAAAGGCATACCCTCAAGAACGGACGCACGTACGTGCGCGTAGTCGTCCAAACACGTCCGTTTCACTGAACGGGACGAGAACACGATGTAAGGACGCTGCCACAGGGTTAGGCGTATCAAGCAGGCCAAGTCATATATTTTTAAATTATTTTAAGTGACTTGAAATGGTTATGTGCAAGAATATGAAATGTTAATGCAATCTATAATTAGGAAACAACGAGCTCAAGTAGACGGGTCGAATATAAAGTAAATTGCCACTTTGCAACCAAACATGATAAATGAACTAAATACCACAAACAACCCATACGGTTACTGGAATTGGTATAACTGGACTCGGTTGTTACATTATACCCAACTACAACAAGAATTTGGTCCTCGAAATTCCAAAACAAGAAAGGATAAACAAACAGTCAAGCTATAAGAAAGGATGGGGAAACTTCTGCCGGATTTCATCTTCTCATTCCCAAGTGGACTCTCCATGTGAGCGACTACCCTAAGAAACAAGTACAAGAGGGATAATCTTGTTCTTAAGAACCTTTTCCCTTCGATCCACAATAGCAACCGGTCGCTCCTCAAAAGTCAAGTCTTCTCGTACAGTCAGCTCCGAATGATCCAACACATGTGTTTCATCTCGAACATACTTACAGAGTTGTGATATGTGAACCACATCATGAACATTCGCCAAGGATTGCGGTAATGCCAATCGATACGCTGCCTCACCAACACGCTCCAAGATCTCAAAGGGTCCGACGAATCGAGGACTGAGCTTTCCTCGACTTCCAAAACGAATCACCCCTCTAGTCGGTGATATCTTCAAGAATACCAAATCACCCACGGCGAACTCTAGAGGTCTTCTCGACGTATCTGCCCAACTTTTCTGTCTGTCTTGTGCTGCTTTCATATGATTCCTGATAGTGTTGACTTTCTCAACTGTCTGCACAACCAAATCTGGTCCCAACAATCTTCGTTCACCAATATCGTCCCAACAAACAGGTGAACGACACTTGCGACCATACAAAGTTTCGAATGGAGCCATCTAAATAATTGCCTGGAAACTGTTGTTGTAAGAAAACTCCACTAAATGTAGATGATCTTACCATGAACCCTTGAAGTCCAACATGCAAGCTCTCAACATATCTTCAAGAGTTTGGATCGTTCTCTCCGACTGGCCATCTGTTTGAGGATGATAAGCCGTGCTAAACTTCAATCGAGTCCCCAAACTTTCCTGTAGGCTCCTCCAAAAGTGTGATAAGAACCGCGTGTCACGGTCGGACACGATGCTCGCCGGTACTCAATGCAATCTTACAATCTCCTGCATGTACCGTTCTGCCAAAACTTCTGTTGATTGACCAACCCGAAAAAGAATGAAATGAGATGCCTTGGTCAAACAATCAACAATCACCCATACTGCATTGTTACCTTTTGGACTCCGTGGTAGAACTGTCACGAAATCCATGGTTATATGTTCCCACTTCCACTAAGGAATCGGAAGTGGTTGCAATAAACCAGCAACCCTTTAATGTTCAGCCTTAACTTGCTGACACACCAAGCATTTGGCCACAAAGCGAGCAATCTCCCATTTCATGCCTTCCCACCAGAAATGCTGTCGTAAGTCTCGGTACATCTTCGTGCCTCCTGGATGTACGGAATAAGCTGAACTGTGTGCCTCCTTCATAAGCTCTTCACGAATATCTCCCTTTGGCACACACAAACGGCTACCATATCTCAATGAACCATCTTCATGGATCAGTAAATCAGTTCGAAGTCCAGCTTCAACCTGTTCTCGGAACTTTTGCAATCTAGGGTCCTGTGATTGCGCTGCTTTAATATTCTCGATCAACGACGAATGTACCTGCAGCTGCATCAACTGTCCGGAAGAATGCGGTAGCACAACCTCCAAATCAAACCTCCGAAAGTCTTCAACGAGTTCCTTCTGCGTAGTCAACATCTGAATAGCTGGTAACCGACTGAGCGCACCCGGCACAACATTAACCTTCCCCGGATGGTACTTAAGATCAAGATCGTAGTCAGCCATCAGCTCTAACCATCTACGTTGCCTCATAATAAGCTCCTTCTGCGTGAACACATACTTCAAGTTTTTATGATCCGTGAAAACCTCGACCCTTTCGCCCAAAAGGTAGTGTCTCCAAATCTTCAAAGTGAAGATCACAGCCGCAAGCTCCAAGTCGTGAGTTTGGTAATTCTTCTCATGGGTCTTCAACTGTCTCGATGCGTACGCTATCACCTTCCCATGCTGCATCAAAACGCATCCCAATCCTTTCCCAGATGCGTCGCTGTGAATCACCAATCCTCCGGAATTGTCTGGCACGGTCAGAATTGGAGCGGTTATCAATTTCTACTTCAACGCCTCAAAAGCTGACGCACAATTATTCGTCCACACAAATGGTATCTCCTTGCGCGTAAGCTTGGTCAACGGCTCTGCCAGACGAGCAAAGTTTTCCACAAATTTTCTGTAATACCCGGCAAGTCCAAGAAAGCTTCTTATCTCCGCAACATTCTTTGGAATCGGCCAATCACGAACTGCTACAATCTTTTCAGGATCGACGGCGATTCCATCGCTAGACACAACATGCCCCAAAAACTTTACTTCCTCCAGCCAAAACTCGCACTTGCTCATCTTCGCATATAATTTCTCTTGTCTCAACGTCTGCAGTGCGATCTTTAAATGTTCTGCATGCTCCTCAAAACTCTTCGAGTAAACCAGAATATCGTCAATGAACACTACAATAAACTGGTCCAAGAATGGCGAAAAGATTCGGTTCATCAAGTCCATGAATATCGCCAGTGCATTCGTTACTCCGAAGGGCATCACTAAGTACTCGTAATGTCCATACCGAGTTCGGAACGCTGTCTTGCAAATGTCCTCTGCTTTCACTCGGACCTGATGATATCCGGATCGCAAATCCAGCTTCGAGAATACCCTCGCGCCACTAAGCTGCTCAAATAGTTCGCCAATGCGAGGGATTGGGTATTTATTCTTAATAGTCACCCAGTTTAATTCTCGATAGTCGATGCACATCCTTCTTGTACCATCTTTCTTCTTAACTAGAAGAAATGGAGCCCCCCAAGGCGAGTTACTGTTTCGAATCCAACCTTTCTCAAGCAATTCAGTAACCTGCTTCTTGATTTCTTCCAACTCCACTGGTGCCATTGGATAATACGCTTTAGAAACTGGCGCTGCACCAGGAATAAGATCAATCGCGAACTCCACGTCTCGCTTCGGCGGTAATCCTGATATATCTTCAAACACGTCTATAAAATTGCGAACAACAGCTGGCTCTTCACTTTTATCAACCTCCATCGACGAAAGAACATTAGTCGTCGACCTAGCCCTAAACTCGACTGGCCCGACAGAACTGCTTCCTCCAGCAAAGATAAACTCGGGGTGCCCGGGAATCTGGAAAATTACTTTCTTTACCCTACAATCAATGTGAGCATGGAAAGTGCCGAGAAAATCGATTCCCAAGACGACTTCATAGCTGCCCGTATCAATCACCAAGAAATCTGCAAAAAGCTCCCGTCCGCAAACAACAACTGCACACTCTTTACACTCTCTACTAGATATGATTTTCCCATTCCCAGTGTGTATATCCCAGAAACTAGACAGGATCGTGCAGGTAATCGAGTGTGTAGCTATAAACTTGGACGACATAAAACAATGGGATGCACCAGAATTAAATAACGCTAATGCGGGAAAACCATGAACGAGTAGAATACCTGAAACAACTTCTCCTGAAGCCTTAGCTTCCTCAGCTGTCAAGGTAAAAGCTCGAGCTTGATTGGTCCCTGAGTCAGCTGCTTTTGTCCCGGAAACGGTTTCTGCGATGGCTTTTGAATATCATCCCTCGTACGAAACTTCGACGGACAAGCGCTGACAGTGTGATCTGCCGCTCCACAAACCAAACAGATTCCTTGCCTCCTTCGACAATCTTTTTGCACGTGTCCAGGTAAATGGCAGTAGTCACAAATTACGCTCTTTCTTCGATCAACGACAACAGGCTTCTTCATCGGTGTTACGCCACGACGGTTCACTGGAATACCCCTGTGTCCATGTGCTCGGTTCGGTGCAAAAGTTGGCTTCCGTACTGTAATTGCTGTCTGCTGTGAACTCCCAGTCTTCCCAGATAAGCTCTGCTGTTCTCGGGCTGCCGTAAGTACCTGTGAGAAAGTGGTCAAACCCAGGGAGACAATCTGCCTCTGAATATCCACATCCAAGCTGCGCATGAATCTCCTTGCCCTATCTGCATCGTTGCAACTAAAGGTCTAGCGAACCTACTGAGCCGCGTCCATTCCACTGCATGTACATCTACAGGTGCACCGTTCTGCTTTAAACTAATGAACTTCTCTTCCATTTCCTCCCGTGCAGTCCGCGGGAAGAACTTCTCCAGGAAACTCTTCGAAAAATCCGCCCACTTGATCGGCTTGGGCAAGCGGGTCTCCTCCACAAGCCACCATTCACGGGCATAATCCACTAACTGAATGCATACCACATCCACCCTCTTATCATCTGGGATCTGCGCCACAATGAGTAGGTTCTCCGTGTCACCTAGCCATTGCTCTGCTGGCAACGGCTCCTCCAGGCCAGTAAAGACAGACGGACCCAGTCTCATGAAATCTGCTACGGTCCCCACTCGATCTACTGGTCTGGCCCCAACATTGTTCACGGACTGCTGAAACCTTCCTGAAACGATTCAGCTTGCTGCTGGATCAGCTCGGTCTGCCGCTTCTGGTTCTCTAACATCCTACGTATTACTCCAAGCATGGCGGCTTCGTCAACACGCCTTTGGTACGTCTTCAGATTTTTGTCTGCCATATTCCTGAAATCAAAACACCCAAGGATTAGCATGATAACGATTCGAAATGTAGATCAAGGCTAGAACTCCGAGTTACTTAAATAGAGTACCGCATTGTAACCATGCCGCGGTATCATAACTACAATTACATAACTCCACCCAAGTCGCCTAAGTTCTAGAGATAAACAAAGGATCAGGTTTTGAGTCAATATGCAAAGGAAGTTTGCACACCGTAAACGTATAATCAGGTGGAGGTTAAGATTCAAGAATGGTAACACGGCAAGGTGGCAGGACATGTTTCCTAATCACGAGTATTCTGATTCGTGTATTGGGTACAATACCCAACTACAAAAGAATCAACCCGATTATCCTATGGCTCTGATACTAAAAGAACTATGTCATGCCCCGCTTCCCAGAGTACGCTAAGATGGGCACGTGATATAGCCAACCATGCTACCTGTGGGTAGGAAGTATCCATCCACAGTCACATTACGGCTGTAGAGATATCAAGAACAAAAATAAAACTATCTACCATGTCCATAAGCCAAAATAAAATGAGTCAAGAATAATAATAATGCGGAAGCAACAGATCCAATACAAGAATAACTGGAATGTATGTCCCATAGTGCGGGGCTCACATCAGGAATAAAATGCAGAAAAGTAAAAGAACTAACTACTACTGAATCCTCACTGCTCAGCCTGCTGGCTGAAGTACTCCTGCCCGGACTGCAGCAAAGGTACCGAATCTGGGCCATGCAAAACCCAGACGTCAGTGCGTCATGTCATCAAGCAATAAAATATAAACAGGTTAACAAGCAATGCAAATATAATCATGAATGGTAAACCAGGTGTAACCGCAATATAAATCAGGGCACTGCAGGGTAGTGTGCAGTGAGTAACTTAAACTGGTCTATTGGGTTAACTACTCTCAAGTCTTTGAAATCAATTTGATCAATCATCGATGTAACTCAATAGTATCCCGTGCATGCCCGGGACCACGGTCAAGATTCTCGGGCTGAATCCGAGACGTGCCGCTAGGCAGTAAAAGGTAGCATATACAGATGAGTGATGTCAGTATCATCACTCCGGGGCTGGCCTAGCCCGTAAGACTGATCAGAACAGGTATCGAACTGTCGAGTTACAAGTCAGGTTTCATCATTGATTTCCCCATACCCCCAAGTTATAAGTGTTCAAGTCAGGTATTTAAGTAATCAAGAACTAATGCCAACACAGGAGCAGGTAGGTACAGGTTTGTCTGGATAGACAACAGGAACGGTCCGTAAGGACTACATGTCAGGTTCGTTGGCATTAGATACAAGATTAGGTAACAGGTCAAGCCATGGTATATCAGGTCAAGTCAAGTAGTGTACGGTACCATGTCGGGTCAAGTAATATGTGAGTAGCAAGTCATGTCAGGGCGTAAAAGATATCATGTGGGTGCTCATAATCAACTAACATAATCATGGTTATAAATAAACAAACATGGGTATCAACAGCACAATAAATTGGCACTTATAATAGGTTAAGCAATATGTGCATATTAAACTACTTAGCTATACGGTTATCAGTTTATGTTTTAAGAGATGGTTTCAACATTATATGAATATAGTATGACAAATATGGATGTTAACATCAGGTTAATAAGCACTAAGTAATCTAGGGATGCAATGACATGTATAATATGTTCAATGGATGCAATTTTAACTAAAACCGGTTAAAGATGCGCACGGATGTCCGATAGAGTAAAACTAGAGAAAAGGGTATCATGGACTATATATAATAGTTATTATGTGATTGAAATGTAACTCTGGTTACTAGGTATAGTCAACTAAATGCAACAGTTGGGTTTCATGTTTTGAATCTAAAATATGCAAATGGAACATCATATTGTTAACTTGGAACTCATGGATTTAGATTCTATCTATGGATTTGATAAGAAAATAGGTAAATTAATATAGGAATAGTATGAATAGCATGTAGCAAGTTTCACTTACCTCGACGGGTCGCGATACGGAAAACGGAACGTTACGCGTCGGCGGGGAAAAGTCGCGACGCGCGCACGGTACACGGAATGAGTCCAAACGACGAACAGTGGAATCACACGGGTCAGGGGTCCTCGCTGGGTCATCGGGATCGTCAACGTCGTGGCCAACTCCGGCGACCTTATCAAAACAGCGAATACAAGAAACAAGATCTAAATGAAAATGAAAAAGAAGGCAAGAAGAAGGAGAGTAGAGGAGGAAGGTGTGTACGATGGCTTACTGGGTTGCAGAGGGGAGTGCTAGCAGTGGCGGCGAGATCGCCGGCGATGAGGGACGCCGGCGAAGGGTTTCTGAAGATCTAGGGTTTGGTTAGGGTTTGGGCTCGGGTAGAAGTTGCTGGGGTTTTGTGTGCAGGATTCTTGTTTGCTGGAGGGAGAACAGAGGAGAGGGAGGAGGTTGCAATGGCGATGGTGGGTGGTCGGCGGCGATGGTCGGCAGTGTTGGGTTCTTGATTCCCTCTCGGGTGTGCGTGCAGGGGAGAGCGGCTCGGCTCGGGGAGAAGAAGAGAAGGAGACTAAGATGGAGAGGAGAAGGAGAGGAGACAGTGGTGTGGAGTAGGAATAAGGTTAGGGTTTGAGGAGGTGACGAGAGGTTGGATGGGTTTCACTTCCTTTCTCGTGCATGGGTTTTAAAGAAGAACAGAAGAAGAAGGAGGAGGGAACGCAGAAGGGAGGTGACGAGAACTTGAAGGCGGTGGCGGGAATCGAGGAGCGCACAGTATTTGCGAGCGGAGAGAGAAAGCGTGATAGGAGAGAGAAAGAAGAGAGAGAGAGAGAAAAAAAGAAAGGGAAAAGAGAGAGATAGAGAGGGGTCAGTGGGCCCGGCACGAGGGAATGAGGGGTTGTGATTGGCTTGCGGGGTTTTAAAGAATATAAGGAAAATAGAGAAAAGATTTTGTGAGGAAAGGAAACGTGTGGGGCCCGGTATTTAACAAGGAAGAATTGTGATTGGCTGAAGAAAAGGTTGGGAAAAAAATAAAAAAGATTTTAAATGTTTAAAGAAGATCTCTCTGTTGAAAAAAAGATTTCAAAGCTAAATATTTTCTCAAGCTGATAAAATTAGGTTAGGTATAATTTTAAAATATTAAATTATTAAAATTTGGCGGGATACAAATAATTCAGAAATGCGCCCGGATCAGGTCCAAAAATTTGGATTTGAAATACGAAAATTATAGGCAGGTTCCAAAATTTAAAATGAAGGATATTGCAACAGAAAGGCATACCCCCAAGAACGGACGCTCGTACGTGCGCGTAGTCGTCCAAACACGTCTGTTTCACTGAACGGGACGAGAACACGATGTAAGGACGCTATTACAGGATTAGGGGTATCAAGCAGGCCAAGTCATGTATTTTTAAATTATTTTAAGTGACTTGAAATGGTTATATGCAAGAATATGAAATGTTAATGCAATCTATAATTAGGAAACAACGAGCTCAAGTAAACGGGTCGAATATAAAGTAAATTGCCACTTTGCAACCAAACATGATAAATGAACTAAATACCACAAACAACCCATACGGTAACTGGAATTGGTATAACTGGACTCGGTTGTTACAGTTATCATACGATTGAATCTTCTCGTCACATAGACTATACGACGGTTGTTAGTATCGAGCTATACCGTCCGATATTTAACAACTTTCGTATAGTTCTATGTCACGACCAATATCGAACGTATGTTAACCGATAGACGGGGACTAAGTGGCGCTTTTAGTTTCATATATGAGTATCGATGAGAATATGAAAGTTTCATATTATCATCGAGTATCATATATTGGTTTTAACTTGAATATCTTGAATCACTCTCTAATGATGCATTTGTTGTGTATTCTTGTTGTGTGTGTGTGTGTTTCGGCTGTCGGGGGTAAGGCTTCTATCCCATTAAGAATGTATAGAGCGAACACCCATTCGCTTGTGCTTTCAACCGTTTCGAGTAAATTTCGGTAGCACCTCCCCGCTGTTCTCCGAGTACATTGTAATAGAATAAATAATCATTTCAAAGCTGTGAAACAACGTTGAAATGAACATCTAATCTATCTTTGTACATAGAGAACCAGCAGAAAGGTACCAACGAAATATCTCGAAACGGATGAAAACACAGGTGAATGAAGGTGTTTGCTTTATACATTCCTAACTTTTCCACACGGGACAAATCTATCGGTTATCATACGATTGAATCTTCTCGTCACATAGACTATACGACGGTTGTTAGTATCGAGCTATACCGTCCGATATTTAACAACCTTCGTATAGTTCTATGTCACGACGAATATCGAACGTATGTTAACCGATAGACGGGGACTAAGTGGCGCTTTTAGTTTCATATATGAGTATCGATGAGAATATGAAAGTTTCATATTATCATCGAGTATCATATATTGGTTTTAACTTGAACATCTTGAATCACTCTCTAATGATGCGTTTGTTGTGTATTCTTGTTGTGTGTGTGTGTGTGTTTCGGCTGTCGGGGGTAAGGCTTCTATCCCATTAAGAATGTATAGAGCGAACACCCATTCGCTTGTGTTTTCAACCGTTTCGAGTAAATTTCGGCAGCACCTCCCCGCTGTTCTCCGAGTACACTGTAATAGAATAGATAATTATTTCAAAGCTGTGAAACAACGTTGAAATGAATATCTAATCTATCTTTGTACACGGAGAACCAGCGGAAAGATACCGACGAAATATCTCGAAACGGATGGAAACACAAGTGAATGAAGGTGTTTGCTTTATACATTCCTAACTTGTCCACACGGGACAAATCTATCGGTTATCATAAGATTGAATCTTCTCGTCGCATAGACTATACGACGGTTGTTAGTATTGAGCTATACCGTCCGATATTTAACAACTTTCGTATAGTTCTATATCACGACGAATATCGAACGTATGTTAACCGATAGACGGGGACTAAATGGCGCTTTTAGTTTCATATATGAGTATCGATGAGAATATGAAAGTTTCATATTATTATCGAGTATCATATATTGGTTTTAACTTGAACATCTTGAATCACTCTCTAATGATGCGTTTGTTGTGTATTTTTGTTGTATGTGTAACATGATTTTAAACTTATGAAATAATACTTGCTTAGTTACTTGCAAATTGCAACTTGAGAATAAGATATATGAAGAATTGAGCATTAAAGAACTAAGATGTATCAGACTTGAGATTGAGATGCATACCTTCAACATAGAAAAGAAATCAATAAACAAGATGAATATAATATAAATTCAAGTTGAAAGAATATATATCCTCCTTTCAAATGCAATTAAGTCTCGATGATGCTGAAGATGTTACCAGAAAAACAAAGATTATAATGCACTGCTCATGGGTCCACATATAGATGCATATAGGATTTTAATATAGTAGGACTCCATCCAAAAGACTCAAGCCTTATGGAGGTTTATCCCATTTTATATCTTATATTCATATGAATCCCATAATTTTACTAATGTGGGACTAAATGTTAACCACATTATCAACACTCCACCATACAAAGAGGAGTTTACGTGCGATGGCTCAAAGCTCATGTGCAACGTGGAACAAACAATAAACACCCGAGATCCGATACCATATAAAACTCGGTTTTGGCTCACAACATATGAGCCCACATATGGATGCACATAAGCTTTTAATATAGTGGGACTCCATCCAAAATACTCTAGCCTTATGGAGGTTTATCCAATATGGGACTAAATGTTAATCACATTCTCGATACAAGTTACAGCTAGTAATAAATTTGGTGCAAATGGATCCTAACAAATCATGCCTTCTCTGATGCTCATCCTTGAGCTGGTACTATAAGATAGGATTATATTTTAACTAAGTTATTCTATCTCATGTAAGATCATGAATGAAGTTAGATAAGATAGAGTTGTTGTAACTTCTTTATATAGGGTGGTGCCTTTGTAATTGTATCAAAAGGTGTAATCTATGTCATTTTAAGAATTAAGAAATAGAGAAATAATATTGCCTCTTTTTATGGTATGAGAGCAGTGAATTATATACTCACTGATTCTATGGATTTCTCTGGTCCCTCATCCACTCCATTTCCCTCCACCAATATCTCATTAGCCCTAACCCTAACCCTAGCCCCAGCCCCAGCCGAACCCTAACCCTAATCCCAACCTCAGCCCCAGCCCCAGCCCCAACCCCAACCCCAACCGCAACCCTAGCCGAACCCAACCCCAACCGCAACCCTAGCCGAACCCCAACCGCAACCGCAACCGCAACCCCTAAAATAATCAAAAATTTCTTTAATTGAAAATTTAATTACTTACCTGTTCGGTGGAGAAGACAATCGACAATCGGCGACGAGGAAGAACGGCGACAAGATCGGGAACGAGATCGGTGACGAAAGAGAGAGAACGGCGACGAGATCGGCGAGATCGGCGACGAGATTTGGGGATTTGGTAGTTTCGCGCGCTCGAGCTCGAGAGGAGATAATCAGCGTAGGAAAATTATGTGCCTTTTTTATTAAATCCATATTTAGATGCCCCTACGGATTAGTCCGTAGGTCCTTGGTTTGCGGCTCCGTAGGGGCAAACAACAAATTACGATTTAATATTTTTAAATTAAACGTCTGGGACCGTAAGGGCAACCTTCTGGCCCTACGGATTAATCCGTAGGGCCAAAATAAATCTGCCTCTATGGATGTCATTATCCGTAGGGGCAACCCCCTATTTTAGTAGTGAGTAAATGGAATGGCAGTCCACGATCTTGAGGGCTTTGGGTTTGGAGGGACGAAGGCTAAATAGGTCTTTTCACTTTCGTTGTTTCGGTGTTAGAAATCAAGGTGCCAAACCCAACCGTTGGCTACTTGTCTGCTCAACAAATTTTCTTTGGGTATTTATATGCTAAGATCGACAACCTTTTGGTAGTTTCATTCCGTTTGGCTATTTTATTTTCGGTTTTAAAACAAAATTTAGTATCTCTAAATAAACATCCCCATTGTTAAAATAGCCAATCAATTCTTTTAATTAATCTATTTTAGCCTCTAAATTAGTTTACTGGCCATTAGATATTAAGAAAAACTCATAAACATGAAATTTTATCATATTGCCCACTCGTTTATTAAACACTAAATAGAAGAAGAAACGGTAATAGCATGAAGCATCAAAAGAAAAAGGAGGAGGAGAAGAGAAGGGAGGAGGACAAAATAAAGGAGAAGACAAAGAAGAAAGAATACGAAGAGTACAAGTAGGAGATCGTGCAGGAGAAAACGAAAAAGAAAGAAAAGGAGCGGGAGATGAGCGAGGACGAACAAGAAAGAATGGATTAAAAGGCATTAAAGGAAAATAATTATTTTACTTAATCACATCAATAAGCTAATCATAATTTTAATGACAAATATCCAATTGAGGGGCGAATTTAGTTTAATGGCAAAGAATTGAGGGCATTTTTAACCATCCAATGGAAATTTCATGAACTTGTCAAATTTGTGGAACTAAATCATAATTACAATTTAAACTTTTGTGTAGTTTAGAAGTATTGTTAAAAAATTACATAAATTTTCAATTAATTTATGAATGCAAAGTTTTGAACTGCAAATGTTAAAAGAAAGTGAGTTTGAGAATCATGATAGTTGGTAGATTTTTTTTAATTTTATTTTATGGGAAATGAAGATGAAGACCTGGATAAAGAAACAAGAAGGAGGGTTAGGGCCAAAAAAGATCAAGATAAAGGAGATAGAAAGTTAGGGCAAAACAATATCAACACCAGGAAGAAAGGGGCAAATATGTCCAAGAAAAAATATGAGATGCACGTCCGGAATATTCCCTCTGCCTCATCAAAGTGTCAACCCTCAACTCTGAGTATTTATCTATCTGAAAAAATTTGGGTATTATATATGCTAAGGTCGTTTAGACAATAAAAATTGTCAAAAAGCATTTATTTTTAGGATGTGGTTTAGTTGACTTTAATGCTTTTCTGTCAAAGATGGATATCATTCACTTTTTATTTGTAAGGAATATACAAAATTAAGGATGGATTTTCAAATGGAAATGAATAATATTAGCCGTTGATGACTTGATTTGTTATAGATGATAAACGGTGGATATTCATTTTTTGCATAAAATGGTAAAAGACAACTTTTCATGAGAACCGCATCCCATCTTTTTTTTATCCAGGTGTCATCGCTTGACTCAAGTTATGGCATAACTCAAGCAAATCAGCTTCACAGGCTGTCCAAAACTTCTGAATTTTGCTTTTTTCTTTTGTATTTCTCTTTCCTTCTTCTATATTCTTCTCTCCTCTACTCTCACTCTTCTCTCTCAGATCCAAAACCTATTCTCAACCCAAATCCCCAAAATGCCCCTCATCGGAAGAACCATTTCCAAATTCCTAATCTTGACCTTCATCTTCCTCCTATTCCAATCTCAATTCCCTTCTGCAGTCTCAACCGATGATTTGGACGACCTCGATGAGCTGTTGGCCATCGATGAGGAGGAAGAGAGCAACTTGGGGAAAACCCAGAAGCCATCTGAGTCTGCGGTGTTGAAAAAGGCACAAAGGGCTGTGCTTGAGCTCAGCAATGAGAATGCCAAGAAAGTGATTGACCAAAACGAGCTGGTGATGGTCCTGGGCTACACTCCCTGGTGCCCAAGAAGCGCAGAGCTGATGCCGAGATTCGCGGAGGCTGCCATGGCTTTGAAAGAGATGGGGAGCAAGATCTTGATGGCCAAAATCGATGCGGAGAGGCACGGGAAGGCCGCGGGGTCGTTGGGTATTAAAGGGTATCCCACGATTCTTCTGTTTGTTAATGGGAGTGCATTGGCTTATACCGGTGGATTCACTGGGTAAGATTTTTATCTTTGGGGTTTTAGTTTTTGTTTATTGGGATGAGGATTTTTTTAATTTTATTTTTATGATTGATGTCTTTTGACTTGCTCATGTTGTGTTTGTTGTTATTGCTCTTAGAAATAGTACTGTTAGAAATATTAGGTTGTAGTGTAATTGTCTAACTAGATTCTTTAAATGATTAAAAATGTCATGTAATCTTAATAGTTACAACTCTTATATGTCACTGTCTCTGCACCAAAACTCCGAGTTATGATGAGGCATGATGAATATAGTTTTGTATCCTAACACGGTCGTTGCACGTCCTTTTTTGGGGCGAAACCTGAGCCGCTTTGAATACTTGCCTGGTGGGATTTGAACCTAGTTCGTTTTGATTCCATCTCAATTTCCGAAGTTATGATGAGGACCGAGGAATCTAATTTTATATTCTAACAACAATTGCAAAATAAATGATAAACCAGTTGGAATTTAATGATTAACTGGCTGTTGGGTTTTTCCGCTAGGCATGTTGGAAGACGAGCAAGAATAAAAACACACAATACCAATATATAACGTGGTTCAACCAACGGTCTACATCCACGGGG
Organism: Agapanthus africanus; assembly: GCA_030015575.1. Classification (NCBI taxonomy): domain Eukaryota; kingdom Viridiplantae; phylum Streptophyta; class Magnoliopsida; order Asparagales; family Amaryllidaceae; genus Agapanthus; species Agapanthus africanus. The sequence goes on along the minus strand of CM057344.1, from coordinate 86,130,908 downwards.
CAAACATAAGAATCTCTCCATTAATGATAAAAAATACCGGTACATTTTTATTCTCTCTCATCTCGCTTCACATCTCAACGCTCATATAAATACAAAGAGTACTCTTGGTAAATCTCTCTATCTTCACATGTGGATGACCCTCCTTCGTCTCTTTATATAAACACAAAAACTATTGTTCTGATACTCCACCTTCACCTGTGGATGACTATCCTTCGCCTTTACCTTTTGCTCTTCTTTTTTTTTTCATGTTTGACCACTTTTCTCAGATGAGACCCTTCTCTATTTATAGCATAAAATAATAGAATTTCTGCTCCAATTAGGATCTAATCAAATCTTCAAAACAAATTTTCAAATATCTTCTCACAAATCTTCAAATAAATTTTCAAACAAATCTTTCCATAACACACCAAAATCATCAACAGACGTCTGAAGCACAAGTGCTCAGACGTCTGACCATGCTCTAGATTTCTGAAAACTTCTTCTCCAGACCTCTAAAGCTCTATGGCTCAGACGTCCGACGTCTCTCTGCTGTAGAATACAGGTCAATTTTCATAACAATCTCCATCTTGATCTATATTCAACGAGTCGTCTTCTATCTTCTCTCTTCAACGCCTTACAGCCGTTTCTTCTTTTCTTCAAAGCTCTACCTTGACTTGAACTTCTTCCATGCCATTTTCTGTTTACTGCCGCATCAAACTTAACCTTCTCCCTTAGATCTTTAAACCAACACCTTTGAAATTACAATCTAAGAAGACGGGGAGCGTACATGAGCATCGTCACCCACCGTAAACTTAGACCGTAGAATCGAAGATCCTTCGGTTCCTTTTGCTCTAATACCAATTGTTGGGGTTTTTCCGTTAAGCATGTAAGGAAGACGGGTAAGAATAAAAACACGCAACACCAATATTTAACGTGGTTCGACCAACGACCTACATCCACGGTACAAACACGAGAATCTCTTCATTAATGATCAAGAATACAGGTACATTTTATATTCTCTCTGATCTCTTTTCGCATCTCAACGCTCATACAAATACGAAGACCACTCTCGGTAAACCCTCCACCTTCATCTGTGGATGACTATCCTTCGCCTTTGCTTTTGTCTCTTCATAAAAACACAAAAACTACTCCTCTGGTGTTCCACCTTTATCCGTGGATGTCTATCTTCCGCCTTTGCCTTCGTCTTCTCTTCATCTTTTTCTTCTTCATGTTTGGCTACTTTTCTCTGATGAGACCCTTCTCTATTTATAGAACAAAATAATAGAATTTCTGTTCCAATTAGGATCTCATCAAATCTTCAAATCTCTCTTCACAAATCTTCAAATAAATCTTCAAACAAATCTTTCCACAACACGCCAAAATCGTCGACAGACATCTGAAGCACAAGTGATCAAATGTCTGACCATGCTCTGGATTTTGGAAAACTTTTTCTTTAGACGTTTGAAGCTCTATGGCTCGGACGTCTAACGTCTCTTTGCTGTTGAATACATGTCAGTTTTCATAACAATGACCATTTTCAATCTAATTGTTCATATCTTAATTTACATAGTTCTTACAATTTTTTTACCAGGTTTCTCGATTAATATTTAAATCAATATATTGGGCAAGCAGGATGAATGCATATATTCCTTATTAGTTATTTCGAGCTATTAGAATTAATAACAAAATACTACCCTTTGTCTTATAATAATGACAAACTACTTCAAGCCAGCAAACATTCTTGTTCAATGGAAGTTTCAATAATTTGCGACAATTGTTGCAAGTACTGTTACGATCCGGATACCCTGCACAGATTTGATTTAAAATCAGTGCAGGGATCCAGGATCCAACAGTCAACATAATGCCATGCAAGGAGGCACTGGGTACTTATTTGGTGATGATAGGATGTAAGGTAGGGATCAATTAGAGCATCATTGTACTGATATTCGTCAATTAATGGGATCTGGCTAATCTTTTGTTCCCTATGGAAGAGGACAAGAAGATGAATGATTGAAGGAGTAATCGTTGTACCACCAAATTGTTATATAAGATACATATCTTTACTTTGTATGTGATGGATAGATGGTGAATACAAGAGTAGGGTGAGAGGAATTGGCAGTTACTACAAGTGGTCTTTTATAAAAAGAAGAACCTGTCGATAAATATGTATATAAGTCATGGAATTCCTTAATAAGTTCAAATTAAAATAGTTCATCTATGGTGCTATACTATAAAACAACATAAAAAGAACTGAATTTGAAAAATCAAGCATTGTCATATGTTTTATCTTAGTTACCGTTCCAAAAGACATGTGATCTCCATTCCAATGTTGCATGCCCCATGGCATAATATGTAAAAAATCTTTCCTGTTTCTTTTTGTTTCCTTTATCATCTAACTGAATTGTAATTTTTAAAAATAATTGATGCTGCAAAATCAGTTTTCGGCACGAATCAGATTTTTTCTGCGTGTCCTCGTAATATTTAAAACAATGTTTTCTATATCTTTTCGTCTACTTCATGTCACCATGTTGTAAGTTTTTATTATTATGGATGTTATAAAATCTTGGGATGAGTCAAAGATATTTTTTTCTTAATTTTTGTTTTAAAAAAAATATATAGACAACAATATTTCTTTGCACTGGCAACTTATTGTGTTTTCTGTTGCAACTTTGAATGAGTTGCTTATGTTACTTGCACTGCTGTTCATGATTTACAATTAGATTCTGTTACGTTGAAGTATCTTAACGGTGGATTTGTTTCTTGTGGAGCATCATAATGTTAAACTTATTAGCTGTTACTTTTCTTAATCAGGGAAGAAATTTTGCGAACACTTTGAATGGGTTGCTTATGTTATTTGCACTGCTGTTCATATTGGATATACAATTAGATTCTGTTACGTTGGAGCATCTTAATGGTGGATTTGTTTATTGTGGACCATCATAATGTTAAACTTATTAGTTGTTACCTTTTTCTTAATTAGGGAAGAAATTGTAACCTGGGCAAGAAAGAAAACTGGTGACCCTGTTGTGAGATTGTCTTCTACTGCTGGTGCAGAAGAGTTTGTTAAAAATCATCAGATATATGTTGTTGGTCTCTTTGAGAAGTATGAGGTACGCGACTCATCTTGAGATAGTAGCAGAACTTGTTTGTAGAATATTGGAGCTAGTCATATGATGGATCAGTTATACGTTTTAAGTGTCAGATTAATTACGGTCTACATTGGACATCAAATATAGATCAATGTAAAGAGTAATTGCAGCTGCAGTAGATGATAACAAGTCATTCGCTGAAATAACGACATCAAAGAAGGAAAGCCAGTTGCCTGCCTCTGTTAGGCATGCTTGCTGCCACAGATCCGCCTTTTGACTAACAAAAGCTCATTTTAAGTCACAGAAGAAATCTTTTATTCACCAACAAAAGAACTCGTGACGGAACATTATTAATGACTGCATTGAATCAATAAACCAAGTCAAACTATGTATATTAAGCATTAAATATGAACTGACAAAGTTTTCACATGTCAACAAATATGACTGCAAAACTTTTTTTCACATGCTGAACTTTTATTTTACAGGGACCTGAACATGAAGAATTTGTTAAGGCAGCAACTTCTGAAAATGAAATCCAATTTGTTGAAGTTTCGGAATTGAGTTTAGCTAGCATTCTTTTTCCTAATATAGGAGCTGAAAAACATTTTGTGGGCCTGGTCAAAAGTGAACCTGAGAGATTTGAAAGATTTGGTAAGCTGTTAAATCTCTATATTCGTCATCCTTATTTTATTGATTCTTGTGGGAATTTCATTTAAAGGTTGGTACCAGGTTCTTCAGCATCTCATTTTTCTAACAAATATCATTTTTTGGTTTATCTTACTGATAATTTTTTAGCTAATAGCATATATGAAACTATGTATAGAAAGTTCTTAGCATATAAATTATGTTGGCTTGTTTAAATTAGGGATATATAAGAGGATGGTACTGGAATATCTGCATAAATATTTCCTGAAAAATTCAGCACTATGATGGATTGAAATATCTTTCAATCACTAGATCTGCATTATGCGTCGAGTCAATCTCCTTAAAATCACATGATTTATTACCAACTATATCATTAGTTGTATGTACCAAGCCTCAGCTTGCCTTTGAACTACTATGTGTTCTACACTTCAATATCATTAATTACTCTTGTTGCACTGGTAGTCCTGGTTTTTTGTGTTTCTTTACCTAAGACGATTATATCAAACACTTTTGTGAGAAATATATTGGATTTGTATAATTTTATTTATTTATTTTTTCCCTTTTTCCCTTTTTCCCTTTCAGAGGATAGCTTTGAAGAAGAGAATATCTTGCAATTTGTAGAATATAGCAAGTTCCCTCTAGTCTCTACCTTAACGGAGCTTAATTCTGCCAGAGTATACTCAAGCCCTATGAAAATTCAGGTTCCTTTTGCTTATCCCTATCTTGCCTTTTATTTTTTTTCTTTTGCATTCTTGTTCTTCCTTGTAGTCTAACTCCTGTTTGGGTTTGACATAGCATAACAGTTATAGGCACTCCTTCGCACCTATCAGTCACATCTCAAATGTGCTCCTAGGCTCATTATATTTTGTAAATTTGACTGCTTTTCCAACATTTGACAACAGGTTCTATTCAATTCCCACGCTCCTAAAAACTTATTTAAACACATTTATATAGTTTTTCATGCACTATTTCGAATTTAAGACTATTTTTTGTGAAGATTACTTTCATGGTAATACATTCAATAAATCTAGGATATATTTGGGTATATAAGATGCATAGATTTACTTAGATAATCATTTTGTCTTCTTATGTTCCTTTTAGAGGGAGACCCGGGATCGAACCGGGGATCTCCCATTTAGTGATTCGAAGAGGGGCACGCAGGGCCGGTGGGCTTCCTTGCGGTAAAAAAAGAGGTTTTAACTGATTAATAAACTTGTTATTAAGAAAAAACTAATGACTGAAGTAAACAAGTGAAACTCTTACAAACGAGTAAACTTCTGACAATGATCTGTGACAATTTCAGTGTGAACTGAGGTGCTGGATCCGGCAACACCTATATCTAGTATCGGCTGCTGTCTAGTAAATTGATTTATCGGGTCATGTTGATTTTAATTAGTTTTATTGGGATTTATTGGGCTTTAAATTAATTAGCATTAACTCAAAGCGCAAAGCAAATTGTTTATAAGACAATCCTTCTCCCTAAACTAATTGCACGAACTGGATGCATCATCATTCTTTGCTTCACCTCATTAAAAGACTAATATAAATGTCCAGCTTGAGTCAAGTTCAAGATGCCATGTATGTAACCAAACAAAAAAAATGAAGCCCGAGATCTTGAAGACTTGGCCGATAATATTAGATACACGAGGAGTAAAATCAATAGAGAAATTGATTTGAACTAGCAAATCATGATTATTATTATCCATGATTAAGCAACTTGAGCTTAAATTTGTGATGAGGTTTACCCCATGCCTGTTTCACATAGCTGTCTCTATTCTCCCCTTCTTTAGGGGAACAAGATCAAGATTGAACCCAAGACAATGATTTATATTTCTCTACCACATATCTTTCTTTCACCATGAACATCCTAATTAAATTCAATTTCTGAAGTACTTGCATTGTCAGCATTTCAGCTGCTTGATATAATAAATCTTATAGGTTATGTAATGAGCCATGCTTATCAACCTTAGTGTTCTACTTTCAATTACAGTACTATAGAAGGACAACCACAATTAGCTTGTTAATAATTATGTCAAACCAACCAACTCATTAATTCCTGTTAGGTTTCTGCTTGATTATTGTCTACTCCCGATTAAGATGGTATTCTCATCAATTTAATGCAGTTATATGGCTGGCTGAATCTGGAATTTTTTGCTAATTTATTCCATTATATTCTCCGTCTGATGTCTGACTTGGAAGCAGTCAAATGAATTGATGTGTGTGAATTTGTGCATATATATCACTCCCTTAATTCATTCATGTTGTTGTTCATCTCTCTAGGTAGTCTTCAATGGAAATTCCTCTTAATTTCCTAACAATCTTCTTCTTGCTCGCCACATGCTCTTCGACAAAATTCAACTATGTAACCGACCTCTCGGCACTACTTGCCTTCAAAGCCTTCGTTTCTCACCCATACGGGTTTCTCTTGACTAACTGGATTGCCAACATGACCTATCCCGTCTGGAATTGGACTGGCGTCTCCTGCAGCCACAGACAGCAGCGGGTCTGGGCCCTATGCCTCCTCGATCTCTCCCTCCAAGGCCCCATATCTCCTCACCTCGGCAACCTCTCTTTTCTCTTTTACCTTGACCTCTTGCGAAACTTGCTTTGCGGTCCCATCCCAGAAACCCTCGGCCGCCTCCCTCGACTCTCTGTCCTCATGATCTAAGAAAACCAACTCTTTGGATCGATACCATCCACGATATTTAACTTGATTAATGGAAACTTCCTCTCGAGGAGTCTCCCCACAAATCAAGGCCTCATGCTTCCTTGGTTTAGGGTTATCTCTCTCGAATAACCAATTAAGCAGGCCCATGCCATTGAACTTTGCTCAATGCCAGAATCTTGAAGGGCTTTCATTTTCGGGCAATTATTTTACTGGAAACGTATCCGTTGATCTCATGAGCTTGCCGTTAAGAAGAGTATTAGCTCTTGGAGGGAATTGTCTTACCTGCGATATCCCAGTCTCTATTGGAAACCTTACAACTCTATATGAACTTGATCTCGGCCATAACAACTTGACCGGGGGTGTTCCAAAGGAGTCAGGGAATCTAGCGAATGTTCAATGGCTAAACCTGAGTTTGAACGCTCTCACTGGTCAAATACCGGCTTCTCTCTCTAATGCTTCCATGCTTTAGGTTTTTGATTTTTCGGCCAACAAACTCATTGGGTCAGTGCCTGTTATAAATGGGATCATGCAAGACCTTTAAATCTTTGGTCTGAAAAAGAATCAGCCCCGGGAGGGCTCGACTTGTTACAACACTTACCAATTACTGGTATTGGAAGTACCTAGTTCTATCGTGGAATGAGTTTAATGTTGTTTTCCATAATCAATTGGAAATTTGTCAGCACATCTTTCGATAATTAATGCACATACAAACAATTTCGAAGGGGGGTTCCTATAACACTGGGTAATCTCAGCAGCCTGCAGAATTTAAACTTCGTAAACAATGAGCTCAATAGAGCAATACCAACCACCCTCACAAGGCTTGAAGGGCTTCAGGAACAACATATAGGCAACAATAAATTATCTGGTCCCATTCCGATGGTACGGCTGAAAACAATGTAATCCCTGGAGCAATACCCATTTCGGTAGGGAATGTTAGTAGCCTGCTGGTGTTTCGACTTACTACAAACTCATTGTCACTAGGCATCCTTAAAAGTTTATGGAACCTCAAAGGTCCCATCACATAATTCTTTAAATAGTTTGTAATCTTTGGAGGTAGGACACTTGAAGGCCATGACTCGAATGAATCTGTCGATGAATTGGTCCACAGATAACATACCCAGTTCTTTAAGGGAACTCCAAATGTTAACTTTATTAGATATGTCTTATAACAGTTTTAATGGAAGCATTCCACAATCATTCGTTGATTTAATCTACATGCAAAATTTAAACCTCTCACACAATTCTCTCTCAGGTGGGATACTAAAGTCATTAGCCAATCTTCGTCACCTCGCTAGCATTAACCTTTCTTTCAACTGCTTGGGCGGACTTATTCCGCAAGGCGGTGTACTCTCAAATCTTTTCATCTCTGATTGGAAATGCGGCATTATGTGGGCCCCCAAATTAGGCCTTTGCCAAAGAATATTAGTACTCATATTGCTAGGACTGAAGGGCATAATTTGCTCAAATATATCCTTCCTCTATTACTGTTTTCTTCTATCAGGAATTTTATCAGAATAGGAAAAGGCCCAGGTCCTCGGCTCTCGACCACAATCTATAATAATATACCATTAATTAATCATAGATTACTTTCGTACCAAGAGCTTGTTTGTGCTACCAATAGCTTCAGCGAGCCTAACTTATTAGGGCATGGAGCCTTTGGATCCGTGTTTAAAGAAAAGTTAGACGACGACACACTTGCTGCAATAAAATTTTTGAATTTGGAAAGCGAAGAGGCTTCCATAAGTTTTGGTGTCGAGTGTGATGCTCCTTGTATGATTCGACATAGATACCTTATTAAAATCATCAACACTTGTTCTAACTTGGATTTCCGAACGCTAGTCCAATTTATGCCCAATGGATCCCTGGAAATGGTTGTAGCCTCACAATTATTGCTTGAATTTAATTCAGAGTATAAATATTATGTTGGATGTAGCATATGCACTCGGATACCTCCACCATAACCATCAAGTCGTGGTGCATTGCGATATGAAGCCGAGCAATGTTTTACTTGACGAAGAAATGACAGCCCACGTGAGTGATTTTGGCATTGCAAAGCTTTTGTTGGATAATAGCAGCAGGTCTATAGTTTCTGCAAAAGTGCACCAGAAACAAATGGGTATATGGTACCTTGAGTACGCATCTTCAGGACAAAATTCGACTAAAGGAGATGTGTATGGCTTTGGGATTGTGTTGCTCAAAACATTTACAAGAAAAAACCTGTGGATGCTATGTTTGATTGGGAATCGAGCTTGAGATGGTGGATATCTGAGTCGCATCCTGATAATGTACTGGATGTTGTGGACAAAAATCTTTTAATAGCCAGAGATGAGTCTGGTAAGGAGAGAGCAATGGAAGAAACCCAGCTGGCTATGACGCATCAAATGCCTAATATCTGCTATTGAATTGGGTATGCTATGTACGAAGGAAGCAGCCAATGAAAGGCCTGTCATAGAAGATGTGTGGTATCACTACGAAAGATAAAAACGGATTACTTATCAAAGTTGCCCAATGCAACTGCGCAGCAACTTACATCAAACTAGTTTGGTTGATTATTTTTCTATATTTTTTTGGGATTGGGATTTCTTTCTTTTATTTCAAATGCAGCTGTTATTTTTTCTTTTCTTTTGGGTTATATATAAATAGGGTATTTCTTCTCTCTTCCCTTGTGTTGAGTTGCATGCTTCTTGGGTATTAGGTTGCATTTGTTACAATAAGTAATATTATCATTATCCTCATGATTGGTCGTGCACTATCTTATTGCTCTCCAAATTACTTGTTCTTTGGCTTATCAAAACTACACTAGAATGTGGCTGCAATTAATGGTTTATTTGCCTTCTACAAGGTATAGATTTTCCTTCCTTTGATCCTTGGAGGATGCACTGGTCCTTGCAGCTATCAGTTTTTCGTCTTCAATTCTCAAGAAATTTTAAAGCAATATTTTAACCTTCTGATCATAGTATTAATGTTGTAAAACACGTATTCGTTATGTACTCGGTTGGCCGGTACATAATGCATAAACAGACACTGCATAATCAGATTATGCGGGTTTGTGCATAAACAAAAAATTTAGATAGAAAAGCACTGAAAATAGGAAATATGTCGACTGAAAGAGAAATGAAAAGTTTGAGCGTGAATTAAGTGGATATTTTGTGGGTATCATGCTTTGGATATCGTGTAGATTATGCACATCATATACGAGTCTAATTAAATGCCAGATATTTTGCATAGAACCAATTATATGGTTATTCGCTCCCATTTAATCATATTTGATGTGGTTGCTAGCTAGAAACATTTAATACCCATTTGTAAATAATTGATTAGGCAATTAATACCATTTTCCTCTCTTCCATACGCCCATCTAATCATATCCAATGCGGTTGCTAGCTAAAAAACGATCACTAATTGGCCTTTTTAAACCTTGTTTTACAACAGTGCCTAGTTAATTAGTATATTCAAGGTAAACATTCCATTTGATGGATAAAATTTCTGTTGAGTATTACAGATCCTCTTTGAGTTCTTAACTCTTGTGGTTAATTTAGTCTACACTCAAACGTATGCAACATCCATGGTCTGATACACATTTGTATATACTTAGGAAATATAATACTAAGTCTGTTTTCCTCTCTTCCAGGTTTTTGTTTTTGCAGAGGTTGATGATTTTAAGCATCACCAATTTCTAATCCAAGGCGTTGCAAGAAAATTCAAGTCAAAGGTGCCAGTTCATAGGCTTGCTTACTGAAAAAAAAACCTATAGGAAATTTTGGTATGCTGACTGACTTCGAAATGTACTCTTACTGTTCTGCAATTGGTGCAGATAATGTTTGTATATGTGGATTCTTCTGAAGATAACCTCGCGAAACCTTTTCTCACTCTATTTGGGCTTGAACCAGAGAAGATTGTTGTGAGTCCCTATTTACCTGGTTGTTTTATCTTTAAATATCGCATTTCTGTTCTATTTTTGACTTTCATTAAAACCATCTCACAACTGTTGCTCTTTTAGTTGTTGCTGTTTTTTTTATATTTAAAAAATCATTTATGGTGAGGCAATGATTAATCCAGGGCATGCCTTCTTTTCTTTTATGTTGGGTAAATTATTGCAGGTGACTGCATTTGATAACAGGATTGGTTCCAAATATCTGTTGGAGTCAGATATAACGCCAAGCAATTTAGAAGTAAGTCTTACTAAAGCTATTACTAAACTCTATAATATGGTCAATTAGGTAAATAAAGTTTTAGTTTCTAAATGTTTACAGGAATTTTGCACCGGTTTGCTACAAGGTACTCTCTCACCGTACTTCAAGTCAGAAGATATTCCAAAATCAGATGCGGTATGTATTAATTTATTTATACTATTCATTGCCGCTACAAGTAAAAACATTAATCTTTCTCTTATATATATCGAAAAAATTGGTGTGAAAATATTTAATCAATTAATTACCCATTTTGTTTATTCAATAAGTTGAGGTCATATGCTCATATGAACTAGATTATATTTTTTCTCTGATGACAAATGCAGGGTGGATTGGTTGAAAAGGTCGTTGGTAGGACCTTCGATGCATCTGTATTGAATAATATAGATAATGTTTTTCTAGAGGTATGTGTTCTTAGATTGGTTGGCATTACTTGATGATTAATTATTTTTCTGAGGAATTAGGAATATTTACTTCTAATGCAAGGTATACACACCATGGTGCATGGACTGTGAGGCCACCAGCAAGCAGGTACAGAAACTGGCCAAACATTTCAAAGACAAGAAGAGTCTAAAATTCGCTAGGATAGACGCGTCTCTAAATGAACATCCAAAGTTGCAGGTACGCCGAAGATTTGTTAAATAAAATTTAAATACACTAATTTTGTTGCTTCTTTTACTCTGTGAAACTTGTGGAGTCACCAAGCTTAATTTGGTTGAACCCGAAAAATACACTCATCCACAAGATTTAGATTTTAGAGCTGTTTAGCAACAGGAATCTAGTTCTCTATACACCAGGATCTGAAAAATCTATAAACGATAATTCCTTGAAATTTACATGGGAAGTCAATCATACACATCTGGTTCTAATCAAGATGAGAATGCTTGTAAATTATAGAAATCAATATCAAGTTCTAACTTGCTTGTTTTTCTGGTTTTTGGCAGATAAATAATTTTCCCACACTGTTATTTTATCCTGCTGGAGATAAATCAAAACCGGTATGTGCACCCAAAACGCTGTATCTGTTTTTGTTAAAAATATATACCTACACAGTCCTTATTATTTGATATCAAAATTTGCCGTGCAGATCACATTCTCCAAGAAATCAAATTTAAAGGAGTTGGCAGCCTTCATTAAAGAAAATATGGAATTTGATGCTGACAAAGAAGTCTCGAGTAAAGAACAAATCAAGGATGAACTATAGGAAAGATCATCATCAGCATATATAAAGGTTCGAGGTGACAACTTGAACAATAGTTGGGTCGCTTGTGTTTCGGACAATTCTTGGGTATTTTGTAATGGCGTTACATGCCTTTGTACAAGCAAAGGGGGGAAAAACATATATATAGGTGGATAATGAAGTTTCAACATCCCTTGAAAGGATACAAATTTCTCAGAAAAGAGTTTATATTTAACATGAAAATTTAGTGTGTAAAGTGGTAACATACCCCGCTGTCAGACTCAATTGATTGTGTATCTGAATATTTTAATGTGAATGCTTGGGCTGATGGAGACTTTGAACAAATGCAGGTGGCTGAAATGGAATTCTGATGGATAACAGATATTAAAAACTTAACAAGGTTATTTTAAAAAAATATCTTACACAGGGATAATTGCAGTCCCCCACTTGTTATAACTGTCGCATCCTGTATGTCGTGAACTTCATTCTACAGGCAAGCAGCAATGCGTATTGCCTAATATGATTGTGTTTAAAGTAATCAAAGAAACATAATCTCAGCGGCAGAAAGGGAATTTCATTTAGCTGCACACTCTTAATTTGATGGCCTACGCCATAAATGTTGATTTTCATGGTCTAAAACGCAAACAATTTTTTTTGTGCTCATATGAACTTGAACAAATCAAAATCATTTTGCTACCTAATAAGATTCTGAGTTATTTCAGCACCGGATTAACCTCTACAGTCAACACCTCCATTAATCAACAGATTATTTTTTTAAAATTTAGTAAATAAAACGAATTCTAAATCCTTCGAGAATATTGCTAAAAAAGGCTAATGACTTCAAACTACCACCATCGATTTACCTTCTTGGCTGAAAATCACTAAATACCAGGCCTTTCAGCATGCATTTCAGATAAATACCATATTTTTTATTTTCTCATTGAATTCTTCTTGTTTTCTTTTCTTTACCGTCCCTTCCAAGACCTAAATGTTTGCGTTTCTATAAAAACTTCTTGTTACTTTACAGTTTACAAACAGCCTGTGGTTTCTACCTTTTGAGCATAAATGAAAGGTGAAAAAATTTCAAGAGTCAAAAAGAGAATGGGGGTTTAAACATAATACAACATTACACTGGAAAAAAGCTATCAGTCTTCTCACAAGGGGCATAAACAAGAATGAAACCTAATGAAAAATTGGTTTCTGCTTCTGTTGGTAATGTCAATGCCACCGTGATCATGGTTTCCAATTTGGACATCCATCTAGTTCTGTAAGAACAATGTGGTGTTCAACTTGTATTATCGATTAATTTGCTTTTGATGTTAAGCTTTCTTCTGCCTTTGAAGTGCTGGAACTTTCATCGAGTACCGTGCTACCTATTCTCGAGGGAGGCCAGTACCGAAATATGGATCTCCCAAGAATGTTCTTTGAAGGAAGAGGACCCCTGGAAAAGCAGCCATCTTTGGTTTAGTTACTTTCTTCATTAAATTGTAAAAATAACGTAGCTTAAAGGGTAAATGGTCAAAAAGCCCCGGTCCGCTCGGGAGTTGTCTAAAAACCTCTAATATTTTCGAAATTGTTGGGAAGGGTCTACTGTTCAAAATCTTTATGAAAAACCGCTGGGCAGCATTTCATTTAGGCCTTTATTACATCCATCTGCTTAGATATAAACTTTTAAGACATTACAGGCAACTGCTTCGATATTACAAGCAACTAGTATAAAGGGGGTTTTAATTGGGCCCAGGGGTTTTTTAAGAAGAGCAAAAGGCCCAAGGGTTTTTACATAAGTTTGAAGCGGGCCGGGTTTTTTACACAATTTACCCTAGATTAAATCAAAGCCCTATGAACTTTCAACTTTCAATGCTTTTCAGATAAAATCATGGAACGGTATAGTTTACAGGCACGACCATTAAGAAGGCATGCATGTGGGGTTTCACTTGAAACTTAACCCTAGATTATAAAATTCAATTATCTATAATTAATTAAATTCAATGGGTTTACCTCGAAAGCATAGTGAAAATCCATGGGTTTTAGTAAAATTTACCAACATGCTAGTTCCATATTTCTATTACACCAATGCTTACCAGACGTGGGAGTCGTAACTATTGTTGCGATTATCACCCATCACAAACACGTAATTTTTTGGTATATTCTGCAAGCGAAAGGCAAAAAGTTGAATAATATCACGATAGAATATACTCATTTTATAAAAATTATGAACTCTGCCTATGTTCGGATAGGAGAAAGCAAAGAGAATATAAGAGGAAAAGAAAGAATATGAGTTGACAATTCATAAGTTGAATAATCTCTGCATTTTCTTTCCCTCCAGTTTCCCAGCATTCATAGTAATCAAACTCACCTACATACTAGAGCCAATAGAAGTAGAAATTTTCGCTTATTTTCACTATTCCACTCTCCACATCTTTTTACCTACTTTCATTTTTCCAATTTGTTCGAGACGGGACAGATGAGGATGTAAAATGGACACAGAGCCTTATATAAGGTTTACGTCCTTGCTATAACCTATATGAGTTCAATTATCTCTATGGATGGTACAGGTGTGAAGAAACTCTTAATGCACTTAATACCTCATTAGAAATGTGTTTTCATTATTCCAATTATGTAGTCGTCGCATATTATTACACATGCAACAATAGGAGCTGTTACTATCCAGTCAAAACTGACCCCTTCAGGATCTGCTATAGTTTAATGAAGGGGGGAAAAAGCAGCAGCAGCATAAAAGCAAGTAATGAAAAGAGGCATAATGATGTTCAATACTTACAATTGGGCTCATGTCATAAGATGGTGGCTCCAGAATAAATTGTTCATTCCTGGCATTGCCATTTACTATCAACTTTCCATTATGAACCTGCAATATAACATGCAATGAAAGATGAGGAAGACACATCAGTTTAAAGGATTAAGTATTCTACAAGCCAAAAATGTGCAGGCAAAGAACGAGCAAATAACAATTAGGAGCCACTAGTGATTCATGCATGCGCTTTATGTGTGCCTTCATCATTACACTTATTTTTATTCTTTTAAAATACTGAATTATACATTAAAAAAGGGTTTTCTGATTTTGCCCACCATATTTATTGATATTTTCAAACAGCACACCAGATACTTGTTATTTATAAAAAGGACACATATCGATTAAGTTTCTGTTAGTAGCGTATGGAAAGACGAAAATACCTCTTCAATGGTATTTACCTCAGGTCCCTCCTTCGAGACTTCATCTTCTTCCAATCCCTTCTCCTATGGTTCCTCATCAAGTCCCCTGCCACGTCAGCGTCATTGTTGACATCGGATGTGAGGAGGGTGATGGCCGAGGGATTGGAGATGGACGGGGGCAAGACCTTTCTGATCGAGGGGAGGCGCCGGAACGTGCTCTTCTGCCGATCGTGGGCCCCACTTGCAGGCGATGTCAGGTGAGGGCTTAATTTTTGTGATTTGGCTTGTTAGGGGTTTTTTTTAGGGGAAACAGAAAGGTTTTTGATTGAATATGTGTGTGGTTGTAAAGACACGAGGAATTGGATTCTGAAGCTGGTGATTTTTCTTCGAGGGGGAAACCAAAGAATTCTAGAGCTATATTAGAATCGGGAACAAAGAAAAAGCGAGGGGGAAGAGAGAGAGGGGGGGTTGAGGCGAGAGATAGAGGAGAGAGAGAAGCAACAAGAAGAGAGAGAAGGAAGCAAATGAATATGAGCGGAGGAGAAAGAGGAAGACCCAACCCATTAAAACATACCTTAGGGGCATTTTCGTCTTTTCTAGCTCCTAATGGCTAATATTGACGGATGCTTAACAAGAAGTGGATGGAAAGTTAACGGATATGTCCAATTTAGATACCGGTGAAGAAGTTTGTGTTGTTTTTAAAAATACAAAGAATTTGATGTGGTTTTTTGAAAATATGAAAGAAGCTGGAGGGCAAAATAAAAAAACACCCTAAAAAAATTAAAACTTGGAAAATATTTGAGAACTGTTCTAAATATTGTAAATATTAAATATCTCGAATGAGTCCTCAATAGTTACAAATAACTATCAAAGTAAAAACTAACTTATTAAACAATAACACAATTTACAACAAAAAATTTACAATCCTTAACATATTTCAAGTATCGACACACCAATATTATCTATAGTACTCTACTAAGAGAAAATGATATCAAAGTTTTGGTAGTCTTGATAGTCTCTTTTGTTATATACACTCTTTTAATTTAATTTTGTGTCTCTTAATACTAATAAAAGTCAATTTAAATAGAAGAATGAATCTAATATAAAAATAGAGTGGTAATAGCATGTACATTTTAGTGCTTTCATTTAGTTCATACTTATTAATTATTATAAACAAATCCAAGTTGTGGACATATACTAATTCTGCATTAATTTTATGGTTCCTAATCTTCATAATTAAAGGCAGTTATCAAAACAATCTGAGAAAACCATGATCTTTTGGAATCAAAAGAGGCAATTAATGCATGCTAGCAATAAACTAATTGCTATAAATTTTCTCAACAAAAAAAAATTGCTATAATTACGAAGATATATCAAATCTAAATCTATTTATTTCCATGAAAGAAAATTCAAGATGGAATATTATATTTATTATTGCCTACTTAGATTTCCGTATATAACTGGCCTCTACCTAATTAACCTTCAATCAAGGATGAAATTGATTAAACACCCTTTTTTTAATACATATTTTGTGATATTCAAACTTCTAAAGTATCTATAGTTACTCTCCTAAGCAAAAATAAGTAGCCAAACTTTGGTAATCCCTTTTATAATGTCACAACTTTTTTGAAAATCCACTCTCTCATTTATTTATACTATATTTAATTCTTAGTGTAAATATAATTATTAATTGGAATGCGAATATCATAAGGTATGGTTAGGATTTCATAAATATATCATAAACAAATAAAACTAAGAAAGAACTTAAGTAAGAAGTAACTTACCTAGGAAGGAGGTTGAAGGACAGTAATCAATGTTTTTTTATAACAGAGTTGATTGGTTTATTTTTGTAATGGAATTTGACCAAGATTTGAAAAATACAATAGGAAAGAGATATGATAAATTAAAAATAAAATTTACGGAGAAATTTAACTTTACATCGATTGTTTCTTTTTTGTCTTATTTGGTGTGAATATAACTAGTAATAAATGAAACAAGTTTCAGGAAGTAACTAATAACAGTAGTAACTGAAACAAGTTTAAGAAAGCAACAATTGCCAGCTAAACAAGCACTAGTAATTAAAGTAAATAACTTTACAAAAAGCATCTTCTTTGAATTATGTGACCAATAAACGAGTTATGCAGTTTTATTTGTTGCATAATGAAAATCCAATAAGGATTACTATGTGGATTATGCGAATCTATGCACCTGCATACTGAGTTATGGGACAATTATGCAGCTTGTCCATAATGTACCGACATGGCTCATGTGCAACATTGCAAATAGGCTGCATTTGATCATGTGGCAGCATAATCCATGGTTTACAACACTGGAGATACTACTTCTAATAAATGATAATTCCAAACAACAATTCAAACATATAATCAGGTGAAATCATATCTTGTCAGTCTCACAGAATTCACATTTCACATGTGATGAGCGGTCTTCATCAAATTAAACTAAATGGACTGCTTCAGCCACTAGCTATAGTAATACACCTAGTTAAACTAGACTTCACAGAAGCCATTAAGAACTGGGAATTAAGCTGAAGAAAGGTAGCTATACACTATGGATAAAAAAATTATAACCAAAAATTACAAGTCACACTGAATCGATAAATGGCTATTGGAGACTAGGGGAGAACACAAATGGCCATATATCAAATTACATGTGTACCTTGCATCGAAAGAGCTGTGAGCTATTCACTGCAAGTTCAAAGGGTGCATTACATAAGAAACTCACTCATATGACTGAGCCCTTTCGATTCCAGAAGTGCCAAAATTTGATTGTAATAGCTTCCAGAAAAATCTATGAGATTCTCAGACCCACAGGAAGTAGTCATGAATCATCCATTAGTTCACCATCCCAAATAGATTTCCAGATACAGGTGACATACAACCAAACAGAGAATTATGTGATTTGCATTGTATGGAGAAAGAAAGAAGACGTGTTTCACACCTAAGACACAAGTACGCAAACTGCTAAGAGCTCTTTATTCCAATCTCCAGCTTCTTACCTAAATTGTTATGTCATATATTATCAACAAACCCCAAAGTCACAATACTAACTGTTTTATTTAGAGGGACTGACACTGACCTGTCCTGAACCTGATATTATTGAGCTCCTTGGACCAAGACAAGCAACATTCTTTTTTGGGCCAAACTAAAAACTAGTATATATACTATCACATGTATGATAGAAAGACACCTGTTATTTTCATAAAAGCACATCTCATACTTCAAGCAAGCAACTTTTCCAAATTTTGATGAGATAAGCAAAGAGAAACCACAATTCCTTACTTTGAATTACAGCATCATATTTTTCTATTTGAAATTATAAACGAAAAGTTAAGATGAGAGGATTACAAAAAATAACAACATTGACAATGCATGTGCAGAATTGCATTTACAGCATGCAATGATCATAGCAAACTCACCTCCACAATGTCACCTTCCTTGGCAACAACTCTTTTGATAAAAACATCCTCATCAGTATATCCCACTTCCTAAACAGAAGATTTAGCAGTTAGCTACTATCAGAATATGAAATAAATTATTTACTATTTTTTACTAGTGATTTTACTGGACCATTAAAGGTATAGGCTTGCCTGGAGCACTGGTGGGCTTTTGAAGATAACTATATCATCCACATCAGGTTTTCTGAAGTAATAGGAAACCTAAGGAAACAAAAATGAAATGTGAGTTAGAAATGAACTTTCATGTGTTCAATAATGAAGTTATAATAACAAACCATCACTAGCCTAGCAACTTGCAAACTTAGCTCTCATTAAAGACGGACAAAATTTGGGATTAGGCACTTTTTCCAATACTAATTAGGGATTTAGACGCCTTTTAAAACTATTTAGAGAATTAGCAAAATCAGGGCATATCAATGCTACATAGGCGCCACATGGAAATGGCGGTTGTGATTTTTTCGAAGTTCTATGCCGCACTTTGCAAATGCGGAATAAGTTTTGGTCTCAGCCAAGTATAAAATCTTGGCTCTCCAAAACCTATTCCGCACTTGTAAAGTGCGGAATAGGTTTTGGCCTTACCCAGAGAGCCAAGCATGAAGACTTGGCTTTCTGGGTTGGGCCAGGTCTTATTCCGCACTTTGCAAGTGCGGAATAGGTTTTGGCCTTAGCCAGAGAGCCAAGCATGAAAACTTGGCTCTCTGGATGAGGCCAGGTATTATTCCGCACTTTGCAAGTGCGGAATAAGACGTGCCCCCCAGCAAGCCAACCTAAAGAGCCAAATATTGAGCGAAGTCTTATTCCGCACTTTGTAAGTGCGGAATAAGATTTTCCCCAACCGCCAGTCCCATATGGTGCATGTGTGGCATTGATGTGACCCGATTGTGCTAATTCTATAAATAGTTTTAAAATGAGTCTAAATCCCTAATTAGTTTGGAAAAAGTGTCTAATCCCAAATTTTGTCCCATTAAAGACATGTTTACAAGTTTTAATTGAGATGAATTTGGGAATTACTATTATAGATTAGGATCCAGACAAACTTCATAAAAAGTTTGGGTAGCATTAAGTAGGATTTTACTAATTTAAAGTTCAAAGCCTACTTAGGAGTCCAGAAATTTCAGAATTATTACTAATGTTTTTCCAAGGGGTTTCTTATCATCATTTGTTCATTTCCTCTATTAATTTTTTAATTTCCTTTTCACTCTTAACTTTTTTGCACCCTTAACTTTTTTGCACCCTGTGTGTATACACCAAGCAGCATTAATTTGGACACGGATACAACACACAATACGAGTCAGATCCTCCAATTCACAATTTTCCAAAAGGTGGGGCACGCTAAACACGATACTAGGTAAACACGAGGCGTGTTTATATAATCAGCAGTCTTTTATCATTATGACAAACAATTATAACTGAGTAATGGTTCCTCATTATTAAAGTAATAATCATACAAATGAGAACTGCAAGCTAATACTTCAATCATTTCTCTCCCATCACCTAGCAACTAAAATAAACCAAAAAACAAAAGCTTTCATGCTCAAGAAATTTCATGTTGAATGCAAGGGAACCTTATAATTATTCAAAGCCACAAAAGATGCAAACTTTACAATCAAGACCTCACCTTTTCCGCGACAAGCCTATCTCCAACGTCAAACGTGGGATACATCGAAAGCGAAGGAATGAACCTCGGCTCAGCGACGAACGTCCTGAACGCCAAAGAGATAGCAAACGCCACCAACACGGTCTTGGCGTCGTCGGCGCTAACACTGATCCATTCAGGGAGAATCCCCTTCTTCTTCTCGCTGTCTTCGTCTTCTCCTCCTCCGCCTCCTTCGCCATTGCCATTGTTGTCGCCTCCGCTCCTGGAACTCAACGCCGGCGCCGACTTGATCGCCTCCTCGTCTTGGGACTTGACCCTCGCCCTAAATCGGGGGAGCCGAGGGCGAAAGAGTTGGAATTTGGGGAAATTGGAGGGTTTGGAGAAGGAGAGGAAGATGGGAGAGGAAGGACCGGGGATGAGGTTAGGGTTAGGGTTCGGGTTAGGGTTTTGGGAAGGGGCAGAGAAGAAGCGCAGGGAAGAAGAAGACGACATTGAAGCTGATCTCTCTGCGCAGTACAAAATGGATAAGCCTTCCTTTGAGTTGGGAAAAACAAAGCTCTTAGCTCAGAGGCAAATGTTCGGAACATTTGGGGTTTAAAATGAGTAAATTTTACAGTAAATAAGGAATTGGAGGATAAAATGATTTAGATATTTATAAATTAAAAAAAGAAGAAGTAAATTTCACTTCAAGGATCAGATACTTGGCTTATCTAGTAACTTATCCCTAATTTGTAGAGTTCGATGGTTTTATCTAAAAAGCAATGAATATTTAAGTGTTTTAATAAAGGGGTTTTCACTTATAAATCCCCAAAACTTAGCTAATTACTAAACCCTTCCAAAACTTATTATCCGAAAACTTTGTAGTTGCTCTTACAACTCACCCTAGCCCTTTTCCTTCGGCCAACCAACAGAGAAAGTGTGACGTTTCATAAATAAATAAATAAATAAATAATTCAATAAATAAAATCCTTTAGGTGAATTTTCTGATAATCGGTAATATAAACCGTATTTTCCGTAAAACTCAACTACAATTATTTTCCATTATACATTTAAATACGCCTATTTTAACTATGCAATTGCTAGTAATTGATATTATTTAGTGACTTATAAATTATTATTTTACTTAAATATTTTTCTTTAATTAATTATTTCAAATATTAATATAAGCTTTTAATTATACATTTAATTAGTGTAAATTACAAATGAGAATGGGTTAATTATACAAATGTGAACCATGACAACCTAAAATTTAGTTGTAACATATTCTTTCTTTTGGTTTTGTCTCTAGAGTTCTAGAGAAATCAAGAATGGATTAGAAAATAAAACAAAATAAATTAATTACGGTAAAAAGTTAATATATGAATGTTGGGGGGATCTTTTTGAAAAAGGAACTTTCCACACACCCCTCACACACCCACTTCTTTCCTTGGCCGAAAATGTCCTGATGCCCTCCCAACAATTTCCACTCATTCCCACTTCATGATTTCAAAAAAGAATGAAGAGAAATTAATAAATTAATGAAGAATAAAAGATGGAGCTTATATGGACATTTCTAGATACATCCACCCATCTCTCTCTCTCTCTCTTTCCTCTCAAAGTGGTGGCCGAGCCTCCCTAAGCAGCAACAGCAACAGCAATGGCCCCTTTCTTCATCCCATTTTTCCACTTTAAAATTCTCAAAATCCAACAAAAATCCATCAAAAATCCAATTAATTTCCCACAAATTCATAGCTATTTCTCCATTTAACTTCCTTTGCCAAATATTGCTAGGATCATGGAGCAAAGTTAGCATTTTGAAGATCAAGTTGCATGATTGATCTCCTGATTTTGAGGTATAATTTTAAACCAATTATTACTTGATGTTTAATTACTTCAACTTAGTAAATTTTGATATTTAATTATGGTTCTAATTGCTAAATCGAAATTTCAAGAGAGGGTTTAAAATAAAGTTAGGGTTTTTATAACTTACTCATGGTTGTTATATGTAGTTTAACACCTTAAGAAATGAAAAATCTAAACTAGTTGCTAGTTTGAAAATTGTTGCTTTAAAATTTCCTAAATTAAATAATGTTGCAAACTAGGTTTTTTAGAATTAATATATTTTGGTGAGATAAAGTTCTAGTGAATATTTGTGTGGCCTAATTATGATGTTAAGTGAGCATTGTAACCATTAGAGATGATAAAACATCAAGACTTGAACTAAAATGGGAAATAGATGCTTACTAGGTTTTTTTTGGAAATGCACCGATTTGAATTAAATTGAAACTTTAGTGACCTACAACCTATTTCCAATATTAATTAATGGGTTATGAATGTGCAATTGGTACGTTTGCGTTTTAGACTTGGTAGTTATCTCGTTTTGCGACCCCAGAAATAGTCTGTGGCGTTGTCGCGGGCGGGTTCTGTGCACCGAGTTTGTGCACATCGAGTTGGTGCGCGTAACTGAATTATGTCGTTTGTTCCGCGACTATTTTTATATTTATCCTTTTTATTGCTTGTGTGCGATCCTAGGGCCGGGTGCAGAGACGTCAGACGCGGCGCGCAAAAGACTGGACGGAGATCGGATCAGCTTAGCCGTGACGTCCCAGTGAGTAGATGTATACATCTATGGGGGGGATCGTCTGGATGGCACGAGGCGCCCGGCGGTTTAGTATTATTTAAAATATTTACTTTATATGCGAAGTTCCTAGTTAGCCATATCATTGCATCGCATCGTTATATGTATAATAGATATACATGTGATATCACCTCTTAGGACACTTGCACCATTACCATTGGCTCATGTAGCATGCGCACTATTTATGCGAACACACACGCCTTTGGTAATTGCCATGCCACGAGCACGTTAGAACCTGCTTAGTTCAGTATCAAATACTTGCATCATACATGATACATTGAATTGCAAAGCATGCATATACCTCACTTCATTATCATGCTTATATAGATTTCTCCTCATAAACTACATTGCATAATATTGATATCATAGCATCTATCATTTACAACATGTCAGATATTATGATTTCTTGAGAATTTCGGTATTGATGAGATTTCTGGATTTTGGGGAAAACCGCAAGAATTTTCCAAACTCATTATGTTTTAAAAAGGCAAATTGCGGTTTTCTCGTGATGTATGTGTCGTCCACCATGAGTTTTCATGTTTTCTGTTGGATTTCGAGACCCGATTCGAGGAGTGGATGAACCGTCTCGGGTACATGGTGGGCCCGGTATGGTACCCCGGGGCAAGAAGTTCGAGTTGTAGACGATAAGCCTGGCGGGGGAAGACTACCTACCGGTGATATCTGGCGCGGCGGATATCCGGAGGATACCGATCGTTGTCGTGAGATTTGATGATAGGGGCCGATCCGGACTGACGGAGCCCGAGATATTGAGACATTGAGACCTTGAGGCATATATGTTTTGTGTCGATACTTGACACAGATTTCTATGGATTTCTTGGATGATTCTTCAGTCATTTCACAGAAATTTTTCTAAGAAAAATAAAGATTTCTCATACCAAACATACTTAGATCTCATGCTAATTATGCATTTACGTCGCATACATGTTAGTGCATTGCATCATATTAGTATATGCGTAGGTTATGACGCATTTGCGTGCATGCTTACGATAGCCTTATTAGATGTTACTTGCTACTCACGAGCTGGCAACTCACCCCCCATTGTGCCACAGTATCTTGCAGGTCTGACTCGTCAGTGCAGTAGCGGCGGGTGTATCTTCTATTTCGTTTCTTTGCTTCGTCTTGCAGCTTGCTCACAGGTGGGTTTTGGAGGATTTGCTTTTGCTCCCACTGTGTATTTTTTTATTTTGTATCTAGTATACTCCATCTACCCTTTTATATTGGACTAGACGATGAGATTTGTGAGACTTGTAATTGTGGTTTGGTGTCGATGCTCACTTGAGCCGACGCATGTTTTTTTTTGTTTTTTTTTATTTTTTCGTGCTTTTACAGGCTCATTTTGGTATCGATGATATATATATTGTATGTGGTTGTGATCCGCCTTTGGCGAAGAGCTAGCTCCTGCTTGGGGATGCCTTATTCATGATATATTTGTATTTCTCTTGTTTGTACCCATTTCGGGGCCAGTATTTACAAAAGAGACTCTGCCGAAATTTTCGGAAAAATTTGTAGTTTTATTAAAATATTTAAGGCGACTTGTTTAGGGTTAAAATCGTTTTCTTTTATCAAGTTTTCCTTCACTCTACTTAAAATTTTGGTTTAGATTTCTGGACTTTGGCTTACTTAGATTACGTTACGCCTTTAGACGTTTCGTAATTTAAGTATCAGTCACGTTCCGTACCATCGGGTCGTGACAAAGTTGGTATCAGAGCGTAGGGTTTTACCTTTCTGAGTGTAGGATGACCGTTGGTAGATGGAGTAGGTGGCTTAAGCAGAGTGGAGTAGCGTGGATATGTTCCGCGGCATACTTACGATACGGTACTCCGCCTAAGTGACCTTAGGATATACATTTGCTTATATTTCTTTCCTTGATTCCGGAAACCCTTTGATTCGATTGCAATGTTCCTATTGATCATGTTCCTCGTTCCAGCCACTATGTCGCCGGAGACTACGAAGGCCAGAGGGCTGCCGCTGGAGATGATGTTAGAGTAGGCTCGTTTGAGACTAGGACCGATCAGGGCGGTACGCCTACCCCTCAGGGACAGAGTGGTCCTCCTTTTCCAGGACGGATGGCTAGGCTGGAGTCGAGTATTTAGGACGTATGATCGATGGTTGTATTGTTAGTGGTAGTTAGCCAAGCTCCGAGAGCCGATGATGTCCCTCCTATTTTAAAGACTGTGTTTGTACCTGCTGCACAGGCAGCTGTTTCTGTTGTTACCAAGATTATTTCTGTAACCTTATAAGAGTTTGAGGCTGAGACCTCCAGTTTATTTTTACCAGCATGGATGCAGCGGAGGACACGTAGACAATCCTCGACAGGATGGCCGAAATTGTCGTTCACAGAGATGTTCTGACAAGAGATAGGTTGAGTTTGCAAGTTTTCGTCTAGGGGTCTTGCTCAGACATGGTGCGGATCCATTGAGAGAGTCCGAGCTACAGATCTACTTCTTATGACTTGGGAAGAGTTCACAACTGTATTTCTTGCTCGTTTCCTTCCGAAGAGCGTTCGAAATTCTCAAGCTCGTAATTTCGAGCCTGTGTGTAAGACTTCAGGGATAGCAGTGTCCGAGTATTACATTCAGATTTCTTGGTGGTTCGAGGTGCTCCTTACCTGGAGGACACTGAAGAGAAATGGATAAAGAGGTTCGGGTGGAGATTGGACATACAGGTATTGCTTGCTATTGGAACCCAGCATTTTGACGCTTATGCAGCCGCGATGGATACAACCTTACTGATAGAGGAGCGCATTTCTGAGACTTTGGTCATTTCGGGACCAAAACGAATTTGTACCAGTATGCCAGCTCAGAGGTGGTTAGATAGACGCCATCGTGGGAGGCTAAAATTTTTGGTCGCTCGATAAGTTGTTCGTTCGTGATTCGTTCGCATCGGAGAGAAGGATTTTTTCGTCGATTTGACTCTTCCGGATATGTTGGACTTCGAAGTTTTCTTGGCATGGATTGGTTATCCACGTGTTGTGCATCCGGGGACTGCCGTAAGGAGGCAGTCAATTTTAGTTTTTCGGTAAGCCAGTTCTTGTTTTTGGGGAGACCGTAGCGTCGCCTTTCGCGGTTTGAGTTCTTTTTGGCGCTAGTCAGCTTTTGAGATAAAAGGATATTAGGAATTCTTGGCACAGGTTTGCAATGTTGGATCCGCAGAGATCCCATTAGACCAGGTCCCGTTGGTGAGGGAATTTTAAGATGCTTTTCCTGACAAGTTGCTTGGTTTGTCGCCAGAGTGCGATATTGAGTTTTGTTTTGACTTGATTTCCGACACGGAGCCTTTTTCTATACCGCCATATTGGATGGACCCGGCGGAGTTTAAGGAACTGAAGGATCAGTTGCAAGATTTATTGGATAAGGGCTTGTTCGTCCGAGTGCGTCACCTTGGAGAGCTCCATCCTGTTCGTTAGAAGGGAAGACGGCAGTTGTGTCGATACATGGGTTATGGTCAGTTGAATTGGGTTATTGTGCGGGACATTTCTCGAAGATTGACTTGCGGTCACGCTACTACCAGTTGTGGGTTCGAGAGGGTGGTATTCCAAAGATTACTACGGGCGTTATGAGTTTTGGTGATGTCGTTCGAACTCACCAATGCCCCAGCAGTGTTTATGAATTGGGTGAACCGAAGATCCAGGCTGATCTTGACCCGTTTATCATCATGTTCATGGAGGACATCTTAGTGTACTTTTGGAGCCTGGGCAGTAATTGGGGAACTCGTTGCAAACTTTGAGGGAGCGCGGCTATTTGCTAAATTATCCAAGTGTGTTTTCTGGATGGATGGTGTTCACTTTTGGGTCACGTAGTTGCAAGAAATGGTATAAGTATGGAACCGAAGAAGATCGAGGTCGTTCAGCACTGGCCCAGACCTGTATTAGTGACGGAGGTTCGCAGCATTTTGGATTTTTGGCGGATACTATTGATATTTCGTACAGGATTTTTCATATATAGCTGCAATGTTGACCGGGTGACCTGGAAGGGCGTTTCTTTTCGTTGGAATAAGGCATGCAAGCAGAGCTTTTAGCAGTTAATGATTCGTTTGACTACGGAGCTAATATTATCTTGCCTTCAGGATCAGGCGGTGTTATTGATTTTGACGATGCTTCTCGGCACTTGAAGAAGCGTGAGTAGAACTATTTCATACATGATTTAGAGATAGCCGCAGTGATTTTTATACTTAAGATTTGGAAACGAGTCGTGCCAGGTATTCACGAACCATAAGAGTTTAAGGTACCTTCTCATCAGAAGCGAGATTTGAATTTTGAGATAGCACAGTTGAATGGAGCTAGTGAAAGATTATGACAGCGAGATTCTTTATTGTCTGCACAAGGCGAATGTGGTGGCAGATGTTTTGAGTTGGGGCCCCAGATGTAGCTTTTGTTGGTTGAGCACGGTTCAGAGACAGTCGACGGCAGATTAGCAGATTCTTCGTGACAGCCGGCCCTGTTTGAGAGTTTTGGCTTCAAAAATTAGTTTCCAGTGTTCCGGGATCTGGGTTTTAGTGTTTCCGGTGTTACTTGTTTGTGCTAAGTTTCCAGGTGGTGCGATCTTACAATATAAGCAAGTCGGAGTATTTCATATTTGTAGTTTCGACATTGTTTCGGGTGTTCGCATGTTGGCTAGGCGAGTTAAAAAGTTCGAACGGATGTCAAAAACCCGTTTTTTTCAAGTTTAAGGTGTTCGGAAAAACATGCAAGTAATTCTATGGACCCTCTAGAAGAATAAAACCCTAACTCGACATAATGACCATGAGAACGCTTTTGAACCTTAGGGTTTGCGGCAGGTTCGCGGTGCCATTAGTGAGGCTTGGGTTTGCCCTTCTACAGTTGGTCCGCAGGTATTGTGGCATGTACCGGATATCATTAAACTGTACTCAAGAGTTGAGCTCTTGGGGGAATTGTGGGACTTTAATAAATCGATCAAAAAGTTTAACGTCGTCCGGATATCATGTGAAGGGATGAAGAGAGATGTCACAGACCTGGTTTCAGGATGTGAACTTGTCAGCAAGTCGAGGCCGAGAATCAGGGGTCAGCAGGAGAATTACAACCTTTGCCCATTCTGGAGTGGAAATGGGAGAAAATTTCTATAGATTTTATCGTTGGTCTATCTAGAATCAGTTGAGAGTATGACACTAATTGAGTAATCGTAGACCAATTAACGAAGCAGCTCACTTTCAGCCAGTTAAGACCATTTTTCGGATTCGTTCAGTATGCTCAGATATATATTGATAAGATTGTGTGACTTCATGGCGTTCCAACGTGTTTTGTGTCCGACAGAGGCACCCAGTTCACCAGCCGACTATTGTAGAAACTTCAGGAGACTTTGGACACCAATTGAGTATCAATGCAGTTTTCTATCCGCAGACCGACGATCAATCAGAGAGGACCCTATAGATTCTTGAGGATATGCTCTAGGCTTGCGTTCAGGTTTTCGGTGGCAGTTGAGATTGCCACTTGCCCTTGACAGAGTTTTCTTACAATAACAGATTCCAGGAGACGATTCAGATACCCCCTTTGAAGCATTTTATGGGAAGAGATGTCAACCGCCTGTTTCGTCCAATCAGAGCAAAACTCTGTTGAAAGTCAAAATTCAAAATTTTGAAGCAACGCTTCAAATCTCGGGCGCAACGCGCCACATGTCAGGCGCTGATACGTCAGCACAGCGCCCAAGAAGGCACGCCCAATCAGAGCAAAGCTCTATTAAAGGAAGCAATGCTTCAGTTGCGCAGGCGCTGCGCTGCGCGACACGTGTCAGCGCAGATGCGCTAGCGCAGTTGCGCGACACGTGTCAACGCAGATGCGCTAGCGCAGTTGCGCAGGCGCTGCGCGACACGTGTCTGCGCAGATGCGCTAGCGCAGTTGCGCTGCGCTGCGCGACACGTGTCTGCGCAGATGCGCTAGCGCAGTTGCGCTGCGCTGTGCGCTGCGCGACACGTGTCACGCGCTGGGGCATCTGCGCCAAA
Source organism: Agapanthus africanus (assembly GCA_030015575.1). Lineage (NCBI taxonomy): Eukaryota > Viridiplantae > Streptophyta > Magnoliopsida > Asparagales > Amaryllidaceae > Agapanthus > Agapanthus africanus. Next base: position 86,102,321 of record CM057344.1, on the reverse strand, counting down.
CAGAATTAAATTCTAAGAAATCTTTTCTGTTCTTGTTAAAACAAGAAGATTTTCTTCTGCAAAACAGAAGCTCTTGGATCAAAGATCCAACGGTGGAGAAAATTCCCCAAATCACTCAGAGAAAAATCTCTTTAACAAATTTAACTAATTTATGGGCACTATAAAAAGGACCTTATGCCTCAATTCAAAGGCATCAATATTTTCTGAGAGAAAAAAAAGGAGAACTCTGAAGAATTCCTCAAGAGCAAAAAAGGTAAAAACCTTCAGAAAAAGAAAAAATTCTCTTAAAAATAGATCATTGATCTAAAAACAAGATCAATGATCTTCAATAAGAAAGAAAACTAACTAATAATAGTGCTTTGCACTTGCTTATGAACCATTGGTTCCTTGAAAACAAGAACAACTTGTTTTTTCTTTGATTTAAAATCGATCAAAAGATAAAACAGTGCTCTGCACTTGCAAAAACTGCGCTGTTGTGCTCTTGAGAGAGCGCCACATGTCAGCTACAGAATAATTTGCGCTATGCGCTCTTAAAATAGAGCTTCGCTCTCTGGAATTGGCGCAACTCACCAGAGCGCGCCACGTGTCAACAGCGCAACAGCGTAGCGCACTAACGCAGCGCACTGCGCTGTTGCGCTTGCACTCACCCGAGCATGACACGTGTCCTCACCACAAGCGCTTACGCTCAGTGATTGGCGCAAAGTGCCTGACAAATGCAATGCATTTCTGAAGGGCCAGGCCCAATTAAAAGACCAAACATGCCTAATTAAATTGATGCTCAGCATCATTTATAAGTGGGTAAAGCCCAAACAAAATAATAAAAATGCTATGCATTTTAAAAGGGGCAGAGCCCAAACAAAGTAGATGCTCTGCATCATTTATAAATGGGCAGAGCCCAATACAAATTGATGCTTTGCATCCTTTCTGGGCAGAGCCCAAATAAAAATAAAAAAGAAATGCAACGCAAAAGCAAATAAAATGTTGAACATTTTCAACTGGACTTAGCCCAATTTTGGCCGTAAGTCCTTAAATTAAATTGACTGAGCAAGATTGCTCTCTTAAATCAATTTACCTCCGGTTCGAGGGTACATCTCCGAACTCCTCTGACACTCATCGTTGTAATCCTTCAGCGACGTCAGAGGGGTGACGGGTCCCGACGACCACACATCAATATGGACTGCGGGGTCCTTAAACTCGTGGACCGGAACGTCCTTAAACTAATATTGGACCGAAACGTCCTTAAACTAATATCGGACCGAGATGTCCTTAAACTAATAATGGACCACCACGTCCCTAAACTGGCAATGGACCACCACGTCCCTAAACTAGAACAATAGAGCCTCCAAATGCTCTTTTGCCGGATCTAAACGATCCCGTTTAAGTTGATCTTAGCCCCCAAACACGGCTAACGTATCCTTAAACATCCAAATGGATTATAAAACTCCAAATCGACTTTGGTTCAAGGGTACATCTCCGAACTCCTCTGACACTTATCGTTGTAATCCTTCAACGACGTCAGAGAGGTGACGAGTCCCGACGGCCATATATTAAATTGATTATCACGTTAAGTTGATCTTAGTCTTAAACAGGACTATCGTATCCTTAACGAACGTTCAAGTTGATCTTAGCCGCAACGCGACTAATGCATCCTTAAACTAAAAACACCAAACCCAAATCTAAGTAAATATGGATTTGGACTAATCCACGTCCTACGGGCGACTACATTATTCAGTCTCCGTATACAATCCACGGGCAACCACAAACAAAACAAACACACACGACACGAAGTGAAATTCTGGAGAAGGAGAAAGTTGTTACCGCGATGCAGTAGCGTAATTAATTGCAGGGGCTTGCGCCTGCAGGGAAGAGCGTCCCCAAAATCAAAAACCCCTCAAGCGAGGGGGAATCTGACGAAATCTGCTACATCGGCCGCATCCGTCTAAACCTCCGATACACGGTGCCATAAATCAACTTGGCATCTTCGGAGAGGTGGACGGATAAAACCAAATAGCATCTGCCCCGAATCTCAGCGTCAGGACACCGCAGTCTTGTGCGCCGCCTTTTCGGAGGGGAACAGATTCTGGTACGCCCGATGGGACCTCTTCCTCTTTCCACTCCACACTTCGTGTGTCGTCTTCGCGAACCAATCGCGGTTTGTTAATGGTTGCCTTCGGATTTCAAGTTACTAAGATTTGGTCTTTTGCCTGGCGCAGAACTCAAGATTCAATGGCCTCTAACTGCACCAACTGCTCGAAGTGCCACTGTAACGGACGCTCCACCTCACCGGGAGGTGTAGCATATGGGCCCCAAGCGGCTTCCTTCCTCACTCTGCCGGTAGATCAGGTGACCCAAGCCACCACTGGTCTGTTCTTTGGGATTATGATCCCACCTACAAGCTTCCCTACGCCAATACCTGCATCGGAAGTGAACAAGAAGTCGGTCTTCGACCGGCTCACTGCTACGACGACCCCTGTCAACGGGTCGCCCACTACCAAACCGACAGCCTCTGTTTTCACCAGGCTAAATCAGAACTCTAAATTGGCTGTCCCGAGGAAGACAACTGTTTCTCCAGAAGTCGTCAAGGCGGCTTCCCCTGTCAAAGAGTCAGTCTTTTCAAGACTGACGATTCCTGCTCCTGCCCCTGCTCAAGGATCCGTCTTCAGCAGGTTGAATATCACCCCTCAAAAGACAACCTCAGTCTTTAAGAGGTTAACACCGGTGGCGCCTCATTCAGACATGGGGCAAAAAGAAACTATCTCAATCTCTGAGCCAATCCCAACGGCTCGCTGTGCTCGACGTCGCCATTGGCAACGAGTGAGGAAGGCATGGGGCAACTCCCCCTCAGGGCTAACTCCACCTGCTCCAATGGTGGAAGTCAACGCTGCTGTTCCAACTGGGAACAGCTTTGAACTGCTGAGGAGGGTGCGTAAGAACTCTCCAACCGCTACCTTGAAAAGATCTCCTCCACCTGCGGAGAGAGTTACGGAAACGAAGCAAGAACAGCCCCCTCAACGGCTGTCCTCAAGAATTTATAAAGTTTGGCGGAGGGTTCAAGACTCCGTGATTGACCCAAGTCACTCTCGTCACCAGAAAAAGGCGAAGGTGGAAAAAGACAAGGACCGTCCCATTAAACAGCGGGGGACAGCAGCTGCTAGGATGCCCACTTCAACGGTTCCTTCAACCTCAACGGCCCACAAAAGAAGGAGGCCAAAGAAAACTCCCACGTCAGCAGCAAAAGTTAAAAATGGCGAACCCAAACGCCTTAAGTCAGGGGGCGTAACAGTTCATACGGTTTACATGGCATCGGGAAAAGAAGATAGCCGCATATCAACAGGTCATAGATCGCACACGAGGTCAGTGACCAAGGCTCAGGAGCAGCAGCAGAAGCTCCAAGAAATGATGAACGCTATGGCCGCACTTACATGGCCAAAAGAAACCCCTGAAACAGCCTCGGACGAGCGTCAAGAACAAGAAACGGACGCTGAATTCCTTCGTCGCGTACTAGAAAAGAAAGATAAAGAAGCTGCGGAGCAGGCATCCAACATAAAGAAAAAGGCCCTCCTGTTCCAGGATATGGTGGGTATGATGATTCAACAAGATCCACCTGCTGAAGATCCCCCGATCATTCTTAAAGACGATAGGGGAGAGACGTCGAATCCTCCACCAGCTCTGTCCACAGCTAAAGAGGATACAATCTCCAAAACTGATTTGGATGAATATATCGCCCAGCAAATACGGGTTCATCATGCGACCGAAGCGGCCGGTCAGGTCGTAAAAACGGGGCGGCCATATCAAAGTTGGTACGATCAAATCAAGTACCCGCCAGGTTATACGATTCCCAAGTTCCATGTCTACAAGGGGACGGGCAATCCTCATCAGCATGTTGCCCAGTTCAGGGCACTCTGCGGCAACACCGGCGGTGACGACAAGCTGTTGCTTCGCCAGTTTGTTGGAAGCTTATCGGATACGGCGTTCGAATGGTACTCTGAGCTCCCGAACGACTCTATTAAAACCTTCGCGGAGATGGAGCTGTTGTTTACTCAGCGTTTTGCAAGCGCCAGTGAACGTACCCCGATGACAGCACTGATTAACGCCAGGGTAAAACCCGGCGAGACGTAGGTTCAGTACGCTATACGATGGCGGAACTTATGGTCGAAGTGTGAGCAGCGCATTGAAGAAGCTCCCGCGGTGGGTATGTTTGTGGGAACCCTCGATCCACAAGCAACCATCTCGCAGTTTATGATGTTTTTCAAGCCGACTACCTTCCAGGCCTTGATTGACAAACTAGCGCAAATGGATCAAATGGGCCATAAACCCCCTCTTCCAAGGCCAGATTCTCGAAATGACAAAGGGAAGGGAAAAGTGATCGTCGTTGCTAATGCTCAACAACAACCGAGCGACTCGAAGCCGGTTGCTCGTCAAAATAATATGCGACCGTACGTGCCCCTTGAGGATAGGATGGGACGTCCTTATTCCTTTCCCCGCGATAAAACGGGAAGGTTATTCGAGCTGGCGTTGCGCAACAGACTCATAAATCTGCCGGATCCAAAGCGTCCGTTGCAACCAAGTGACGTCAACGAACCCAACTACTGTCCTTATCATCGAGTACTAGGCCATCCAATCGAAGATTGCTACGTTTTCAAGAATTGGCTTGAAAACCAGTACCGACAGGGCAAGTTCGCGTTATCTGACAAATGGAAGGTGAATCCCCCGCAGCCCCACACCTCTAAGGGGACAAATACGCCGGAGGCAACATGCTCCGTCATTGAAGAAGCTCCTTGGGAGGTTGTATTATCAACCCAGACAAAGAGGATGCTAAACGATCTTCAGACATGTCCAGCAATCAAGTGGAAGAACCCGTTGGAACCATAGGTCATTGAAAAGATGTTGAAGCCACGTCCAACTCTAAAGACCGATGGTGGCGGTTCAAGCACTTGCAGCCAGCCGTCAAAATCTTCGAAAAAGAAGAAGAAGAAATCTAAGAAGCCCGTGAAGCCTGGCGGCAAACGCACAGACTTACAAAAGCAAATTGACGCGCTGGATGAATACAACCAAAAAGCACGGACTCCCATTATGCTCCAAGAGTCCTCAATCACGTCTTTCAAGAAGAAGATGAGGGAGAAAGTTCATCGGATGAATCCGAGGAATATGTGGCGAGCTGTCATATGATTTCCTATTCGATCACGAACGATGAGGAGACTCCTTGCACCGAAAAGCTGGGGGCGGATCCTGAACCAAAAGTTCTGGGGCCATCAGATGAAGTAATTGACGCACTCCTTAATGAAGCTCGGTTGAAAAGTAAAGCTGATCGGGAGCGCGAGGCAGCTATATTTGAAAGGGCCAAGCGCCAGCGACTTGATAAAGGAGCTAAGACGATCCCGTTGGAGCTGAACACCTCCGCTACCGACAAAAGCCAATTCAAGATGAGGAAAAAGTTTGCTAAGGCCATATCAATGGGTATGAAGCTACCATCCTCTGAAGGAAGCATCACCAATGAAATAGAAATGCACCCGTCCTATTGCTTATATCATCAGAAGGTTTCGCACCCCACCCAAGATTGCAAAGCTTTCGATAGATGGTGGCAAGGATACATTGCTCATCGACAACACTTCAAGCGAGAGAAACGCAAAACTTGTCGGGAGCAAAGAAATACGACCGAAGGGCTTAAAAGAACTGCTGGCGATTGTTGCATGGTTAACACCGGTGGATCACAAGTGCCTACATTCGGGAGTGATTCTGATGAAGAGCTAGAACTTGCCCCTCTCTTTAAAGAGTCCGCTTCGAGAAAAGAAGAAGAACCGAAGGTTTGCGAAAATATCCGGCTACGTAATCGCACGCTGCCCGAAAAGAACCTCGGACCATCGAATAAAAAAGATAAAGGGAAAGAAAAGGCCACTGAAGATATCGTCTTAGATGACCAAGTGGTGGAAGAGCTAGCTGCCAAAGACCCACCAAAGAAGAATAAGGTGGATTACAACGTCTTAGCACATCTGAGGAAGTTGCCCTCACAGCTCAGCATTCTTGAGGCCCTTTTGCTATCAATAGAGGCGAGAGATTCGTTGATTAAGGCGCTCCAAGATCCAGAACAATTCCAAGCATGCCTGGCCGAGGAAAAGATGAAGGATGAATTGGAGGAAGTGCACACGGCCAATATTACTTTTGGCGATGAAGACCTTCTACTTGGGACGTGTGAACACAATCGCCCTCTCTATGTCTCGGGATACTGCCATGATATAAAGATAGGCAAAATCCTGATCGATAACGGGTCGTCTGTTAACCTACTCAACGTGCGGGTGTTGAAGGAAATCTGCATGAGCGTCCAGCACCTTGCTCGGGACAAGATCACCATCTCCGGGTTCGACTCCCAATCGTCAAAGACTCTTGGATCTGTGATACTGACGCTACGCTTCGGGCTACTCGTCACGGACATTAAGTTCCACGTCATAGACGCCAAGACATGCTACAACGTTTTGCTCGGCCGACCATGGTTACACGAGTACAACATCATCCCTTCTACACAACATCAGTGTATGAAGTATTTTAAAGATGGTTTCGAGTATACTGTGACGGGAGAACTGAACCCTTTCTCCGTGAACGAGGTCCGCAAATATGAAGACGCCAAATACTTCTTACCGGATTTTGAAGACACAGAGAAGTGTCACAAGCCGGAGAACAAAACTAACGCCACCATCCCGGTCTTCGGCAGTGATACTGAAGAGGAAGAGGAGATAGTTTATTCGGGTCCGCCCCAAAACAACAAGCCAGGACCGCCCACTCCTATGTTGGTCTTTGGTAGCGACTCGGAAGATGAAGTCCACGCTGTATTCTCTGCTCGACCTTCAATACGAACGTCCGCTGACAAAGAGCAAAGTCTGCAAGGCGCCATGGTGCCGCTTAAACACCATAAAGAACTGGATGCACTTAATATTTACAACGTAGAAGAGCTACAAACATTCTACATCCCTCCCAGGTGAGAAAGCGAGAAAGCAATTCTGTTCTACCGCTCTGAAGAAACCGAGGTGAAAAAGAAATCTGGCATGGCGCGGATCCTACGCTCGACAGGCTTCAGCCTATCCGTCTTCCCAGATATTATACAGAGGGTTTGAAGAGGCTGCTGAAACGCCAGGGGATATCCTTCAAACAGACCGTTAGAAAGGCCAAATTCTATGACAGGGTCTAGAACGTTCCCGGGACTCAACGCAAACTGCCTAACGGGAGAATGGAAACAAAAGGGCTTGGATACATCAGGTCAAAGAAACGAGAGTTACTACCCGGCTGTTACGTCGTGTATGACCTCGATGAAGAAGTGGATGCTCAATGGGAGGACGCTAATCCTAAACCAGTGAAAGTTCCAGATGCAAAGGAGCCCAGTCCGTCGTTCGAGAAACAAATGGACAGATTTATAAAGAAAGCTGGTCAAAAAGTCCGAGATGATCACAACCGCGAGACGACCATTTATGAGAAAGCCAAGATGCAACGCCTTCTCCAACAGGCCGTAAAAGATGAAAATGCCGCTCCTTGTCAACCTGTTATAAAGAAGGCTCGGCGCAAAAGCAGAAATAAGTTGAAAGCCCAAAAAGGTGCTCAACAACAACAAAGCAGGGCTAAGAAGCCACGCAAACGGGAGTTGAGTGTTATTGATCTATCCCTCATGAAGAAAATGGTTCGAGCGTACTCGTTTCCTCGGGACAAGACGAAGAAGATACTTGATCTTGCTCTAAAGCATCAATTGCTTACATTGCCGGAATCCAAGCACCCCGAGCAAGCAAGCGAGGTCTCTGGCCCAAACTATTGCTCTTACCATCGAGTAATAGGGCACCCGCTCGAAAACTGCTTCACCTTTAAGAATTGGGTCGAAGATCAGTACCAGCTCAGCAAGTTCGCTCTGTCTAACAACTGGAAGGTAACGCCGCCACAGAAGCACGAACCCAAGGCCACGAGAGAAGAACGGGTTCCACATTGGAATTGGAAGCGAATTCGCACCTGTCACATGATTACAATATTAAAAGAAGAGCCCGAGGACATAGATGAGCTCCCTTGGTGCTTCGAAAACAGCAACGACGAAATAATCTCAGAATTCCCACCAGCGCCAAAAGAGCTGGAAGATGGAGTCCATACCACTGCAGATAACCTCAAGAAGATTGAGTTGGGGGCGGCAAACGATCCACGACCGACATTCATCAGCGAGTTACTATCTGAAGAAAGGGTAGCTGCGTTAAAGGATGTGCTTCTGCAGTATAGAGATTGCTTCGCGTGGAACTATTCCGAAATGCCGGGATTGGATCCAGAAATCGCTGTGCATAGATTGGCGATATCCCCAGACATCAAACCAGTCAAACAGGCGCCGAGGAGAATGCGGCTCGAGCTTAAGATGAGCATCAATGCTGAGGTCAAGAAGCTGATCGACTCTGGCTTCATTCAGGAAGTTCAATACCCTGAATGGATCGCCAACATCGTCCCGGTGATGAAGAAAAATGGGACTGTGCGCATATGCGTGGATTTTCGGGATCTCAATAAAGTTTGCCCGAAGGATGATTTCCCAGTGCCAGTCACCGAACTAATGATAGACACGTTTACGCATGAGATTTTCTCCTTCATGGACGGCTCATCGGGTATAACCAGATAAAGATGCATCCCGAAGACCAGAAGCACACCGCCTTCAGGACTCCTTTGGGTATATTCTGCTACAAGGTGATGCCCTTCGGTTTAAAGAATGCCGGTGCCACTTATCAAAGGGCCATGACGAAGATCTTTGATGACCTTATACATGAAATCGTCGAATGCTATATCGACGACCTCGTTGTTAAAAGCAAATCATATGAGGGACATCTCGAGCATTTGAAGACCGTATTTCAACGCCTCCGGCAATACAACTTGAAGATGAACTCGCTCAAGTGTGCATTCGGAGTTTCCTCGGGCAGATTCCTGGGATTCATCGTCCGGCACCGGGGTATTGAGATAGATCCGTCAAAAATCAAAGCGATCATGGAAATGCCTCCGCCGAGAACTCTCAAACAGTTGCGATCTCTCCAAGGAAAGCTGGCATATATTCGGCGATTTATAGCCAACCTCTCTGGCAAGAGCCGCCCTTACAGTCACCTGATGAAGAAAGTGTTAGTTATATGTATTCTCTAGAGGCCATTACTATATATAGGATGTATATTGTAGTGGATGCTGGGACATATATAGGGAGGACTTTCTTGCTCGACATGATAGTATGCTATCTGGTTGATCTTTAGCTTAACGTGTATACTGATTGTCTCTCTGTTACATGTTGGTAAAACCCTTAGGATGTGTACTTGACTACCTGGACTATGATGCAGATCATACTAGTGGGGACATAGTAGTCCATAAGCACATCCTTCAAGGTCCCTAGTCGTGGGTATATCGAGACAGGGCATCGATATACCAGAGTAGACTAGCGTATACCTTCTCGACCCATACAGATGGGCGATGGATGATCCCATATCCATTGGTGTTTGACATCAGAGATGATATATGGGTGCTCAGTGGAGACTGGGTACACTGGACGGACTCGCCGAGACCTCCCAGATGGTATTATTCCTTACGTCAGATGGCAGTTCTCTGGTGACACTGGTACAGAGTAGTCTGTTGACCCGAGATCGTCATAGAGTCTTGTGTGGTTCCCACTGTGCTTTGATTTCCACCTTACCACGTCTAGGAGGGCGTGCAAAACGGTGGTTTTTGGGTACAGTCCCGAGTCACATGGAGGCAATGAGCGATAGGAGGGGATTCGTCTCTCCCGGTATAGGGAGTTGATGTTGCGCTGTGTTCGATTGGCTATGACCGGAAATCCCTGGCCAGGGTTGCTGAGATTTACTGGTAAATGTTACCAGTAGTTTCTCGAATTGTTATAGACCTCATATCGACACGACTTATCGAGCTATTGGGGTCTGACGTTTACCACCCCTAGGCGAGATATACGGCATATCAGACGACGAGACCGGACTGTACGGTAAGTGTTACTGGTTGGATTCACAGGAGTGTGAGCGGGCTTGCTCGTCGATCTTCTGATCGCTCAATACCCGGGTGGCCGTTACGTTTAGCAGACCGCTTGCGGCTTGTGGGTGTTTGATATGATCATCACCTGCTGCCGGCGTATTGACGAGTCTTTAAAGTCCTACACAGAGGTTTCCTGGCTCAAGCGAAACGAAATAGGAGCGCATATGAGATATGTGCGGGACCGAGAATAATGCGTGTATGTGTTACCGTATTCCATTCTCGCGATCAATGTATCGAATGGTTGTATGCGATATAACCTAGTTATCGAATCATGGATTGATTCGATAAGTCGATACATTGGATTCTAGTCGGTTATATGCGATATGACCGGATCGTTAAATCAAGTGTTGATTTAATGATTTAATGCATAATTATATATTTGATATATTACTTTGCATTAACTAGTATCGGTTCACTTTTAAATTGGATTTTCTCACTTGTTTGCGCACATTGTATATATGATATATTTTTTGTGCACAAGATTGTATCATGTTTGATGATACATGCCAGTTTGGGTTTGTGTAAAGAATTAAACCATGGTTACTTAAGTGGTTAGGGTTTCATTTCCTTTTCTCATTTATTTATCTATTTATTCTTTTTGGAAAAATATTAAGCATAATGCAAAATGGTGGCTTTCTTTGGATGCATGTTGAAGCTTCATGAAGCTTTGACCAAGTGACCATTTTGTCTCCATGCTTAACCCTAACCATTCCCACTAACCATGATTTATTCTCTACACTTGACCATGGTTATTATTATGATAAGTATTCATTTACTTTTTATTTTTGGGATTAACTTATCATAATATTGATCTTCTTCTTCTTCTTCTTCACTTGAAGAAAACTTTGCTTCATCAATGGCAAAGTGAGAAAAAGAGTGAGAAATCCAATTCTAAAGTGAACCCACTTCCTATTTCTTCATCCTCTACCTCTTGCCAAGTAGTAGAGTGTGTTTTCTTCACAAGTTTCATGACTTGGTGAAGTGGGAGCTTGATCTTGTGATGCCTCGACGTAGATCATCTTCGGCATGAAGCCGACGACCTTGCCCGCTCATTTCTCCGATGAAGCCGACGCTAGAGCCCGGGTTTCCATTTGGACAGCAAGGAGACTTCATTGCGGAGCTATGGAGGTGGAGGACCGGATCTACAAAGGTTGTATTTCCGTTTACCATTTAGTTAAGTTGTTAACTAGTTTCTTTTTCGCCTATATATCTAGCCAACGATCCGTATTAGGGTTTCTCGGCACCCATAAAGTTTGAAATTGGCATGGTTGATGCCTTGTGAGACCTCTTGAGAGTGCCTAGGAATCTTACAGTGGTATCAGAGACTAGCTAGAGCCTTAGGCGAAGTCTAGACGGAGTTTGAAATCCGAACGAATCGAAACCCTAATCCATAAAGTGCTCTCAGGACTTTTTCTAAAAACTGGGTTTTTTCCAGATTAAAAATTCTTAAAAAATTCAGCAGGGAATTCTAAGAATTACGATGCAAAATTTTTTTTCATGATACCTCTAATGCGCGGCGGAACCGCGGCAGAAGCCTGCCTTCTGCGGCGGTTCCGCGGCCTCTTGACTTGATTGGCCTGCAATCTTTGCACAGTAATTCATGCTTTCTGGTGCTGGTTTTCCTGGGAATTTTTAATATTTATTCAAGAGTTGAATTTTCTGGGGTTGTTTTGGGGATTCGATGATTCGATCAGATTATCAGACTTTGTCTTTGTGGCTTTCCGGATAATTAGAATATGTTAAAAGGTTCGACCGGATATAAATACCCAATTTTTCCCCTGTCGGGAAATTTCCAAGTGTTGGATTTTTCCGTAGTTTAACGACGTTCTAAGTAGTGCAAGTAACGCGATGGACCCTCTAGAAGACAACAAACCTTAACTCGATTATGTGACCGTCTTGAACTGCCCTTTGAACCTTCGGGTTTGGGGCAGTACGGCGTGCCACATGTGAGGCGTTGGCTTGACCTTTCTACGACTGGACCGTTGGTACTGAGGCACGAACTGAATGTTTTTAGATTTATTTCATGTGATGAGCTGTATAGGGAAAACTTGGGTGTTCGATTGTTCGATCGGAAAGTTTAATATTTTCTATTTATCCGGAATGTGATACAATAATTGGAATTCACAATATGGTTATGAGATAACTGAATGAATGTTATAAACATAGCACTTTAGTCTCACTTGATCGGTTGCCACGGAATTTTGATGTGATCAAAAGTCCGTCGCAATCACGTAGGGTACGCGGATACTCGCCGGGTAAACTTAATAGACAGCCTCACTCCATAGCCCCGACCAAGTGACTGTAGGAGAACCCCGTCGCCGAAAGCATCCGTTCGGGTGCTCGCGGAAGCGGTGTTCCGCCTTAGTGCACTTCGTCGACGGCATCGGGGGTGCGGCCGCCTACTAAAGTTTGCGACGAGCATTCGATCAGGATTTCGGGAATCTTGTTGAATTGCCCGACTTGATATTGAAAAGTGTTTTCAATAATGAGACTAAAATGCGGGGTTTATAATTGTTAGGCATGCGATGTCTAAGTATTTCATTTGATTAGGCATGTGATGTCTAATAAGGTTGCGGATTCCAACTGTTGTAGTTTTACACTTTCTTTTCTGTGATCGTAAGTATAATATGTGATATCCCCGGTTTCGTTGCTATATGTCAACGACAATTGGGATGCGCATATTTACTTACGTTGATGACATGTGATGTTATGTGTTGCTGGATATGTTATATTGGATCGTCGTGTTTGAATAGCCGGGGTTTTTTTATGTGAGATGAGTGTTTTTCATTTTCATTCATGTAAAAACTTGTATGTAATATTCTTTTATTGGGGCACTTCCAGGTTGCGGAAGTTGTCACCGTTTGTATATTATTTACTTTTCCGTACTAGGATAGACCCAAGGAGGAGGGCACAAGTAACCGGGTTCTGGAGTCCAGTGGGAGACCAACTCGAGGAGTCGAGTCCGGGTCTCCTAACTCTAGAATTGGTAGGGTTGCTTGCCGCTCTCGTAGGGGTCTAGGGGTGTGGGTTTGGCTATTCATCACGACCGTGGAATCCGTGTTTTATACTGGCTCGTATTGAAAACACGGACGTCCTAGTATATCCAATATTTCATATATTTCTTCTGCTGCGATATCTGTGATATGATCATGTGATGTTCTGTGATAGATACAGTATATAGTATATATGATATATTATATAGACGTTACTTATGTTTTACACCCGCCCTAGCCCTGCCCTGCTCTGTCGTTAGTTACCTAACCTAACGGTGCACGAGGGGACATCGAGGCGAATGCGGATGGAATAAGTATACGTCGTATTTATCTGTGATGTTTAGGTACTTAAATGATGGGACTTCATTAATGTGATTAATGAAAATAAAAGAAACCTAAAGATGTTGTAGAATTGAATTTCAAAAATAAAAGAGGTAGCTACAGTTCTTGCTTTGCATAGCGGTATATGAGATATATCCTGCACCTTATTCGATGAGGAAAGGACCGAGATCCCTTCATCGGGAGTGACTCCTTTAGCAATAACTGGCAGATGCTACACACTCGGTTTGTCTTTTGATTGCTTTTAAGAGTTTTTGCTTTGCACAATAATATATATGATATATCCCGCACCTCATTCGACGAGGAAAGGACCGACGATCCCTTCACCGGGAGTGACTCCTTTAGCAAAACTGGAAAAGCCTCAAAAGCACTCCATTTAAAAATCATTTGATTCTACAACGATATCAAGTTCATTACGCAATAGGTTTTCAGAAAAACCTGTCGTAGCCCTCCGTCATTTCAGATAAGTACTAGTTAGTATTCGTGCTACATTTGTTGACTATGTTAAGGCGTAGTGTGCGGTAGCTAATTAGTGCTTATCTGCATAAGCATATGATGTGATTGGATTAGGGTAGTCGTGCGACTTTGTTGACTATGTTAAGGGTCGTGCGGGTGGGTTTAATTCAATCGGGAAATGACGGGTTGAACTTGACTAGCACTTATGATTTGTTGACTATGTTAAGGTCATATAGCTGCTAGGGGCAAAATATTATCGGGAATTTCAAGTGTTGAAATTTGCAATGAGATTGCATACCTTCTATGAGATAGTTGGATCCCGATACCCACTGCGAGTAATTGTTACTCCTGGGAGAGTTTTACACATTACAATTAGCCGATCAAGTAGGTGTCTAGAAAGGTGTCAACGAGGTTACGCCTCTGGGAAAATGAGGTTTACATTAATTAGGTTCGTGCGAAAGCACGGGGGACCTCCCTCAAAGTACCGACACTGGCCTGGCTGAAAGATTGGCGAACTTGTAGTGTGTAATTAATCCCGGCTAGTCTTTCCTTTTAGGGTTTGAAGGAAGATTTGATAAAAAGCAGTGGGAGCCATCCTGATTAGATAAAATAATAACCAATCTATTCTTGCAAGAGCGCACGTTGAGTGTTTTCTTTTCTCTCTCTCCAGGTAGCGACCATATCACGCCTTAATCAAGATAATAATACGGATTATTGACCGAACCCGCTTGTTATACTGAGCTGGGGAACGTTGGTCCCGCTCCAACTTATAATTGTTATAAGACAGAGCAGGAAATTGGGGATTACCAGAATTCCCGTGCCGCCCAAACGAAGAGAGTGCATGCTGATGCATCATCTTCGGGTGTGTTCGTTACAGAGAACTGTTTCTCAGTATCCTTTACGTCCTGAGTATGTGATACCAGATCAGGATTCCAGATATGTAATCTGTTACATAGGGCTACAGAAAGGTAGAGGACTGAGAACGGGTGATAAGTTTCATGAGGCAGAAAACGGGGCAAGTGTTGCAGCCAAGTCTGTTGGTCACTGTCACCCTGTATTACCAATACATTGATTCTGAATGAATGTTATTAGATACCGAACCTGATATACAAAATCATATCAGTCTCTTTATCAGTAAAGAAATGATAAAATTTTGTATTGTTGGATAATGTTTTGAACATTTCCTATATCAAAAGTTGATCGGTTCAGGCACGTTATCTAAAAGCATTGATGTTCTAAATCAAACTACAGTTCTTAGTATACAGAGCACACACAAGAGGAAGAGTTCAGAAATGAACGGATCCTTCTTGAGGCATTGTAGACTAGGTCATATCAATGCGACCCGACTGGCTGAAGTTACATTTAGATGCATATTTAAATTAGTTTGAATTTACATCTTATGAAACTTGCGAGTCATGTCACAAAGATATAATGACACCAGCTCTGTTTATTGGAAACAGAGAAAGAGTTAGTGAACTCTTGGGACTGATACATGATGATGTATGTAAGGTCTCCTGTCTACACATGCCAAGACCGGTTCTTTATACTTCATTACGTTCTCTGATAATCTCTCAAGATTCAGACATATGTTCCTGTTGAAACACAAGTCTGAACCTTTTGAGATATTCACAGAATATAAGTTAGAAGTAGAGAACCAATAAGGGTACAAGTATTATGTCCTATGATGAGATCAATGAGGAGAATACTTGAGCACGAAATTCTTGGACTTTTCTAAAGGAGAATGAGATTCTCTCTTAGCATTACTCCTCCGCATACACCATAGCACGATGGTATATCGGGGTGGAGCAATCAAACCCTATATGATATGGTGTGCTCTATGATGAGTACTACTGAGTTTCCTATTTCCTTTTGGGAGTTATGCACTTGAGAAGCTGCATACTAATTGAATTGGTTTCCAAATCAAATCAGTTGCCTACCATTTCATATGTGATATGGAAAGGGAAGAGCCCATGTCTTAAGCTAGTTAAGATTTGGGGTTGACCGGCCTATGTCTGAAAGCAAAATCCGGACAAGCTCGAGGCAAAGTCTGTAATGTAGAACTGGAAAGGTTCCAGCTATACAAACTGCAGCTGATGATTTGATAGAACCAAAGGATTCAGTAGATTCCAACGAACCTCAGCCTCTCCGCCGATCTAGTAGGGTTCCTCACCCACCTGAGAGATACTTCGGTTTCTCTATGACAGTGGGAGCGAGGATTGCATCATAAGATGATGACCCAACTAGTTTCGAGCTGGCCATCAGGAGTGGGACTCTGTAAGAATGGCTGGATGCTTATCGATCTGAGATGGAATCCTTATACACCAACAAAGTATGAACTTTAGTTGCTATAACTGAAGGGTTAAATCCCCATCAGGAGCAAGTATATCTTGAGAAGATTACTTGGTGTACTTGGAAAAGTTGAGACTTTCAAAGCTAGACTTGTTAAAGGTTTTCGTCATCAACCAGGCGTGGATAATGATGAAACCTTTTCAAGTAGCTATGCTTAAGTCCATCCAGATCCTACTTGCCACGGCTACATACCATGACTACAATATCTGGCGGTTGGGTGTCATGATTGCTTTTCTAAATGATGTTTTAGAAGAGTGCGTCTATAAGTACACAGCCAGAGGGCCTCGTAGATAGTGGGAGCAGCGGAAACGTGTGCAAGATGCTTTATACGATAAAGCAGGCATCGCGGAGTTGGAACATCTGTTTTGATGAGATAGTCAAAGAGTTTGGCATCATCAAAATGGTAGATGAACCTTGTATAAACAAAAAGGTAGTAGGGAGTATGGTGACGATCCTCGTAGAGTACGTGGATGACATACTCTTGATAGGGAAGGAGTTTCCTATGCTACGTTTGGTCAATCTCCGCTTATCACAATGATTCTCCATATAGGATCATAATGATACCTACTAAATCCTGGATTTTGGATCTATGAGATAGATCTAAATGGATGTTAGGATACTCACTAGTTGTAGTGAGATGGTATCAATCGATCCTGGGGAGAATCACTGGAATGGTTCCAGGGTGATAAAGATGACTGAATGTCAGTCACAGGCATTGTCTTTACCCTCAGTAAAGGGACGGTATGTTGGAAGAGTTCCAAGCTAGATACCGTGGCATACTAGACGATAAAGGCTGGATACATCGCTACCTGAGATGCTACCAAAGAGGCAGTCTGGATGTATAATAGTTCATGAGATGAACTTCGTTCCTACCATTGTGAGACAATGGAGTTGTGGCTTATGCCAAGGAACGCCCGTCCCATCAGTGATCCAGACATATTCTAAGGCAGTATCACCTGATCATGGAGATGGTTGATCTCCAAGGAGATCGAGGTTTGGAGAGTAGACTCAGAGGACAACACAGCGGATCCACTCACAAAGGCCTGTTCCCAGAGAGAGATTTTTATGGGATGGTTGAGTATGAGATACTACAACCACTGCTATCAGATGGCCCTAGTGCAAGTGGGAGATTGTTAGTTATATGTATGCCCTAGAGGCCATTACTATACATATGATGTATATTGTAGTGGATGCTGGGACATATATAGGGAGGACTTTCTTGTTCGACATGATAGTATCTATCTGGTTGATCTTTACCTTAACGTGTATACTGATTGTCTCTCTGTTACATGTTGGTAAAGCCCTTAGGATGTGTACTTGAGTACTTGGACTATGATGCAGATCATACTAGTGGGGACTATTTCCTGATTTAAAATCAGAAAAGCTTATGGAAAAAGCTTCAGAAGAGGGTCACGTGCTTACACGTGACCAGCAGTCACGTGTTGGCTCGTGACACCTAAAAGCATCAGCAAAGCAAACTCAGCTTCCCGATTACATCAAAGATAAGGGCTTCAGAAAGCTCCCACGTGACCTGGGTCACGTGCTCCCACGTGACCTGGGTCACGTGTTGGCACGTGACAATCAAAAAGCGGCTTCAAAACCCAACAGCTCCCTGAGCAAATTAAGAAAAAGGCTTCAGAAGAGGTCACGTGCTCCCACGTGACCAGGGTCACGTGTTGGCACGTGACACTCAAAACATCAGACTCATTCTCCGGTTAAATCGAGAAGAAGGCTCCATGCCAGGGTCACGTGTTCACACGTCATCAGTTGTCACGTGGTGGCACGTGATAGTTAAGCAGCAACCAGAAGACAGAGCATAAAAAGAAGGAAGAAGGCTCGTTCCAAGGGGGTCACGTGCCCACACGTGACCATGGGTCACGTGGTCACACGTGACCGGCTTTCAAAGCCCATTTTGTTAACAGAATTAAATTCTGAAAGAGATTCAAATCTTTCCAAAGGAAAGCGATTATCTGGAACCAACCGAATTAAAGATTTAAAGATGATTGAATATCATCTATCTATTGAAAAATCCTGAACTTGGAAAGATTTCCCCTTTAAATCTAACAGAAATAACAAAGGAGAATCCCTGGATTTGAAATCCAATGGTGAATAAAATTCACCTAATAATCCAAAGGTCCAAAACGAATGATGGATGCAAATCAAATCTCTCAATGAAGATTCGTCAAAAAACTAATTGACTCGGCTGCTTCTCCTATAAATAGGAGCCAAGAGACACGCAAAAACATATATACAGGGGGCAAGACGAAACCATTCTCACAGCTGACCCATCGCCATCTGCTCGACACGCTCGACGTCGCCATTGGCCCCGAGTAAGGAAGGCTGGGGGCAACTCCCCCTCCGGGTTAACTCCATCAGCCCCGATGGCAGAAGTTAATGCTGCTGTTCCAACTGGGAACAGCTTCGAAATGCTAAATAAGGTGCGAAGGAATTCTCCCACTGCAGTGCTAAAGAGGTCTCCTCCCCCATTAAAAAAGGTTGTGGAAATAAAATCAGAACAGCCCCGATCCCCTCAACGGCTGTCTTCCAAAATCTATAAGGTTTGGCGACAGGCCCGAGACTCGATCATCGATCCAAACTTCTCCCGCCAGCACAAGAAGCTGAAAATCCAACCAGAAGCTGGTCACCAGGCTAAACCCCGAAAGGCTGTTTGGACGCCCACCTCAACGGCCCCCTCAACCTCCATGGCTCATAAAAGGAGGAAGCCAGAGAAGATCCCCCAGCCTGCGACGACAGCTAATAGCACTAAGCCCAGACGCCCTAAGTCTGGGGGTATGATGGTCCACACCGTATACATGGCGTCAGGAAAAGAAGACAGCCGCGCGTCCACGGGTCATAGACCGCTTACACGGTCGGTGACCAAAGCTCAGGAGCAGCAGCAAAAGATCCAAGAAATGATGAATGCTATGGCCGCACTTACCGGGCCAAAAGAAAGCCCAGAAACGTCCTCAGACGCACGCCAGGAGGAAGAAACCGACGCTGAATTCCTTCGCCGGATACTGGAGAAAAAGGACAAAGAGGCTGCCGAACAAGCAACCAACATACAGCGTATGGGTCTTCTCTTCCAAGATATGATAGGAATGATGATCCAGCAGGACCTACCTGCCGAGGATCCCTCAATCGTTCTTGAAGACGACCGAGGAGAAACGTCAAATCCACCGCCAGCCTCCTCAACGGCCAAGGAAGAGACGATCTCTAAAGCCGACTTGGTTGACTATATAGCCCAGCAAATCCGGGTTCATCATGTGACTGAGGCAGCTGGTCAAGTCGTAAAGACGGGCCGGCCGTATCCAAGCTGGTACGACCAAATCAAATACCCGCCAGGCTATACGATACCGAAATTCCACGTGTATAAGGGGACCGGCAATCCCCATCAACATGTTGCCCAGTTCCGGGCCCTCTGCGGTAACACCGGAGGTGATGATAAACTGTTGCTTCGCCAGTTCGTGGGCAGCTTATCAGAAACAGCGTTCGAATGGTATTCGGAACTCCCGAACGATTCTATCAAGACGTTCGCTGAAATGGAGTTGTTATTCACTCAGCGATTCGCAAGTGCCAGCGAACGCACTCCAATAACAGCACTGATTAACGCCAGGATAAAACCAGGTGAAACCTGGGTCCAGTATGCTATACGCTGGCGGAATTTGTGGTCGAGATGCGAACAACGCATTGAGGAGGCACCCGCAGTGGGCATGTTCGTGGGAACCCTAGACCCCCATGCAACTATCTCCCAGTTTATGATGTTCTTTAAGCCAACCACATTCCAGGCTTTAATCGACAAGTTGGCTCAGATGGACCAGATGGGTCATAGACCACCTCCCCCGAAGTCGGAACCTCAGAATGACAAGGGTAAAGGAAGGGCAACCTTTGTCGCAAATGCCCAACAGCAACCTAACGCCCCGAAACCGGCAGATCAACTGGAAGAAAGACGTCGGTATTATAATGAAAAGATGAAACGTCCTTACTCGTTCCCACGAGACAAGACGAAACGGTTATTCGAGCTGGCAATACGCAACAGACTTATAAACCTACCAAATCCAAGGCGACCGCCGCGACCCACGGAGGTGAATAACCCTAATTATTACCCTTACCATCAAACGGTAAGTCATCCGATCGAAGATTGCTTCGTCTTCAAAGGATGGATTGAAGATCAGTACCTCCAGGGGAAGTTTATACTGTCCGAAAAGTGGAAGGTGAACCCGCCACAGCCACATACTCCTAAGAAAGCGGATACACCGGGGGCAACCTATTCCTTTATTGAAGAAGCTCCGTGGGAGGTCGTACTATCAACTAAAACCAAAAGAATGCTGAGAGACCTTCATGCGTGCCCTGCGATTGAATGGAAGGACCCTCTTGAACCTCAAATTATCGAAGGAATGTTGAAGCCTCGCCCAACTACGAAGACTCACGATAAGGGCCCAAATACTCACGCCCAACCGTCAAAATCTTCGAAGAAAAAGAAGAAGAAATCCAAGAAGTCCGTGAATCTTGGAAACGAGCACACGAACTTGTAGAAGCAAATCGACGCGCTGGAAGAATACAATCAAAAGGCGCGAACTCCTGTCACACTGCAAGAGTTCCTCAACCACATCTTTCAAGAGGAAGATGATGGAGAGAGCTCGTCGGATGAATCTTGAAGGATATGTGGCGAGTTGTAACGTAATCTCCCACTCGTTTACCGATGATGGGAAAACTCCTGGCACTAAGAAGCTGGAGGCAGAGCCTGAACCAGAGCGTGCATGGCCAACAGACGAAATGATCGACTCTTTTCTAGACGAGATTCGCCTAAAAAGTAAAGCGGATCAGGAGCGTGAGATGGCCGCTTCAGAAGGTGCCAAACGCAGGCGACTGAACGAAAGAGTTGAACTACCCCTGCCAGAGCGAAAGGAATCCGAAGTAGACAAGAAGATATTCAAGTCGAGAAAAAGGTTTGCCAAAGCCATGTCAATGGGAATGAAGCTACCACCATCGGAAGGAAACACACACGATGGGGTGGAGAGGCACCCTGATTATTGCGCATATCATTTGAAAATCTCACACCCCATGGAGGAGTGCGACGCCTTTAAGATATGGTGGCAAGGATATGTTGCTCATCGGCAACATTTTAAGCGCATGAAACGCAAGATCCGTCGGGAGCGAAGAAGTACTGTCGATGGGCACAACAGAACTATTGGCAACTGTTACATGGTTAACGCCAGGGGGTCACAAGTTCTCACCTTTAGGAGCGACTCTGATGAAGAAATGCCTCTGGGTCCTCTCTTTAAAGAATCTGTTTTAGGGAAAGAGGAGAAATCGGAGGCCTGCGAGAACATTCAGCTGCGCAATCGCACACTCCCAGAAAAGAATCTCGGGCCCGCGAGTAGGAAAGATAAGGGAAAGGAAAAGGTCACTGAAGATATCACTTTAGATGACCAAGTCATGAGAGAGCTGGCTGCCAAAGACCCTCCTAGAAAGGGTAAGGTGGACTATAACATCCTAGCGCACCTAAGGAAGCTACCTTCTCAGCTTAGCATTCTCGATGCCCTCCTATTATCAAAAGAGGCGCGAGACTCACTAATTAAGACGTTACAAGAACCTGAGCAATTTCAAGCCTTCCTCGCCACTGAAAGGATGAAGGATGAACTAGAGGAAGTGCATACGGCCGACATCACTTTCGGTGATGAAGACCTCCTTCTCGGGATGTGCGACCACAACCGTCCCCTATATGTCTCTGGATACTGCCATGATATCAGGATAGGCAAGATCCTGGTGGATAATGGATCCTCCGTCAATCTCCTTAATGTTCGGGTGTTGAAGGAAATCTGCATGAGTGTGCAGCACCTCGCTCGTGACAAAATCACTATCTCCGGTTTCGATTCACAATCGTCACGGACTCTCGGATCTGTAATACTAACATTACGCTTCGGACTTCTCGTCACAGACGTCAAATTCCATGTCATTGACGCCAAGACCTGCTACAATGCCTTACTCGGCCGCCCTTGGCTACACGAGTACAACATCATCCCTTCTACGCAACATCAGTGTATGAAGTACTTTAAGGATGGTTTCGAGTATACCGTAACAGGTGAGCTAAACCCATTCTCCGTGAACGAAGTCCGCAAATACGAAGATGCGAAGTACTTTTTGCCAGATTTCGAGGATACAGAAAGGTGTCGCAACCCGGAAAACAAAACCGCCGCCACCATCCCTGTTTTCGGGAGCGATACCGAAGAAGAGGAAGAGATAGTTTATGCAGGGCCATCTCAACGCAACAACCTGGGGACGCCCGCCCCCATGTTGGTCTTCGGAAGTGATTCAGAAGATGAAGTTAATGCCGTGTTCTCCAATCGGCTGTCAATACAAACACCCCCTGGCGATGACCATAGTTTGCAAATCACCATGGTACCGCGAGAACACTACAAGGATCTCGACACACTTCAAGCTCACAATGTGCAGGACCTGCGAACATTTTACGTCCCTCCCAGGCAAAGGGGTGAGAAGGTTATCCTATTCTACCGATCCTCAGAGTCGAAAGTAGAGAAAAAGATCTGGCATGGCGCGGATGCTACACTCGACAGGCTCCAACCCATCCGTCTGCCCAGATACTATACAAATGGATTAAAGAGGCTATTGAAGCGCCAAGGAGTACCCTTAAAACAGACTGTTCGACAAGCTGGGTTCTACAACAGGATCTGGGATGTCCCTGGGACTCAACGCAAATTGCCCAACGGGAAAATGGAAACACTTGGGCTTGGATACGCGAGAACCGGAAAACGGGGACGGGCCCACAGCAGCTACGCTATATATACTTTTGATGAAGAAGAGGACGCCCTGTCAGGAGATGCCAACCCCTCATCAAAACTAGATCCCGCGATTGAAATGCCGAGTCCGTCGTTTGAACAACGAATGGACAACCCTATCAGGAAAGTGGGTCAGAAAGCTCGGGAAGACCACAACCGCGAGACGGCCATCTACGAGAAAGCCAAGACGCAACGCCTTCTCCAACAGGCTGTAAAGGATGAAAATGCTTCTCCTTGTCAACCTGATATAAAAAAGGCTCAACGCAAAAGCAGAAATAAGTCGAAAGGCCAAAAAGGCGCTCAACAGCAGCAAAGCAGGGCTAAGAAGCCACGCAAACGGGAATCGAGGGTTATTGACCTATCCCTCATGAAGAAAATGGGTCGAGTATACTCGTTTCCTCGGGAAAAGACGAAGAAGATACTCGATCTTGCCCTAAAGCACCAAATGCTTACATTGCCGGAGTCTAAACACCCCGAACAAGCGGGCGAAGCCTCACTCCCAGACTATTGCTCTTACCATCGAGTGATAGGTCATTCTCTCGAAGATTGCTTCGCCTTCAAGAATTGGGTCGAGTATCAGTATCAGCTTGGCAGATTCGCCTTATCCGACGGCTGGAGGGTAACGCCGCCACAAAAGCACGAACCCAAAGCCGCAAAAGCAAAACCAGATCCACCTCAGTCCTGGAAGCGGATTCGCACCTGTTACACGATTACGATATTAAAAGAAGAGCCCGAGAATATGGATGACCTTCCCTGGTGCTTTGAGAACAGCGATGATGAGGTGGTCTCAGAATTTCCGCCAGCTCCGAAAGAACTGGAAGATGGCATACATACTACTGCAGATAACCTCAAGAAGATTGAGTTGGGATCGGCAGATGACCCGCGACCGACATTTGTCAGCGAGCTGCTATCTGAAGAAAGGGTGGCTGCTTTAAAGAACGTGCTTCTATGATATAAAGACTGCTTCGCGTGGAACTACTCCGAGATGCCAGGATTAGATCCGGAGATTGCTGTGCATAAGTTAGCAATATCCCCGGATATCAAGCCAGTCAAGCAGGCACCAAGAAGGATGCGACTCGAGCTTGAAATGAGCATCAACGCCGAAGTCAAGAAGCTGATCGATTCTGGATTTATCCAAGAAGTCCAATATCCCGACTGGATCGCCAATATCGTCCCGGTAATGAAGAAAAATGGGACGGTACGCATATGCGTGGATTTCAGGGATCTTAATAAAGCTTGCCCGAAGGACGATTTCCCAGTACCGGTAACCGAGCTAATGATAGATAACACGTCCACTCATGAGGTTTTCTCCTTTATGGACGGTTCATCAGGATACAATCAGATAAAGATGCATCCCGAAGACCAGAAGCACACCGCTTTCCGGACCCCTTTGGGTATATTCTGCTACAGGGTTATGCCCTTTGGTCTAAAGAACGCCGGTGCTACCTATCAAAGGGCCATGACAAAGATCTTCGACGATCTCATACATGACATCGTCGAGTGCTATATCGATGACCTTGTAGTGAAGAGCATGTCGTACGAAGAGCATTTAAAACATCTGGAGACTGTCTTTCAATGCCTTCGTCAATATAATTTGAAGATGAATCCCCTCAAATGCGCGTTTGGAGTCTCCTCGGGTAAATTCCTGGGATTCATCATCCGACATCGAGGTATCGAAATAGATCCATCTAAGATCAGGGCGATCACGGAAATGCCTCCGCTAAGAACCCTCAAACAGTTGCGGTCTCTCCAAGGGAAGCTCGCATACATCCGGCGGTTTATCGCTAATCTTTCAGGCAAATGCCGTCCTTACAGTCACCTGATGAAGAAGGGAACCCCATTCGTCTGGGAAATGCCAAAGCGCGCTGGACGAGATCAAGCAATACCTGCAGAACCCGCCGGTGTTGGCTGCCCCGGTTAAAGAAAAACCTCTCATTCTTTATACAACCGCCCTCGAAGGTTCTTTAGGCGCATTGTGGGCACAAGAGGACGACCAAGGGAAAGAAAGAGCACTCTAATACTTAAGTCGAGTTCTGCTGGGGGCAGAAAGCAACTACTCTCCCATTGAAAAACATTGCTTGGCGTTAATCTTCGCGATAACAAAGCCCAGGCACTATGCGTTGGCACATGAAGTCCGTCTCATCTCGAAAGTGGACCCTCTTAAATATCTGATGTCAAAGGCTATATTGACGGGTCGACTCGCTAAATGGGCTCTACTCCTGATGGAGTTCTCAATAACGTATCGACCTCTTAAGGCAGTGAAAGGCCAGGCCATTGCCGACTTCCTCACTGAGCATCCAGTACCTGCTGGTTCTCCTCTGAACTGCGAGTTGCCAGACGAGCATGCATTTGATGCGATTGGCGGCGGTAGTACCCGATGGGAACTCTATTTCGATGGAGCATCCTCCGTAAAGAAACAGAAACAGGGTATCCCAATGATCAAATCGGGGATAGGCCTCATCTTCGCAACTCCACAAGGAGGGATAATGCGCTTCGCCTTCTCCTTAACAGAGCCGAGGACAAACAATGAAGCTGAATACGAAGCTCTGATAGCAGGCCTCGAGATCGCCATCGACATGGGAATCGAAAATCTCCTTATATACGGGGATTCCCAATTGGTCGTTAGTCAAGTAAATGGTGACTACCAAACGTGCAAACCAGAATTGGTGAAGTACGGCGAAAAGGTGCAACAACTATTGACCCAAATTCCCTCCTATACTTTGGAGAACATACCGCGTGCGGAAAACAGCAAAGCAGACGCGTTGGCCAAACTTGCTAAAGAACTGGCTGACGAGAACCTTGATGACGTCAGAATCGTGGTACAAAGCCGTTGAGTGCTCGCCCCGGCAGAAATACCTCCGGAATTATATAAAGAAGGGTGCGACTGAGCAGGCGACCCTACAAATAAAAGACCGCGAGAAGGCTGAGGACTGGAGGGAAGTCTTCATAGACTACTTTAAGTCCCACCGAATGCCCGAAGAAGCGTCTTCAAGACATCAGCTCATCAAACGAGCTCTATTTTTTTCTTTTGTTAATGACACTCTATACAAAAGATCGTTTGATTCTCTATGGCTGAGATGCCTAGGACCTGACGAAGTAGGAAGAGTCGTTCAGGAAGTTCACGACGGACTCTGCGGTTCTCACCAAGCAGGCCCAAAGATGAAGTTAAAAATTAAACGGATGGGTTACTATTGGCCCACGATGACCCAGGACTGCCTCGAGTATGCGAAGCAATGCCACTCATGCCAGATTCATGGAGACTTTATCCACAACATCCGAACCCACTACACCCAACGGTGGCCAGCTGGCCATTCGAAATGTGGGGGACTGACGTAGTTGGCCCTATCGAGCCAGCATCGTCCCGGGGACATCGTTTCATCCTGGCGACAACTGATTACTTCTCCAAATGGGCAGAAGCAGTACCGCTGAGGGAAGTGAGGACACAGAATATCCTCCACTTCTTCAAGACGCACGTCATCTATCGGTTTGGAACCCCACGGCGGATTATATCCGATAACGGGCCAGCCTACAGAAGCCATAAGATTAGCCGCTTCGCGCAGCAGCACAATATAGACTGGAGATATTCTTCAGTTTACAACCCACGGGCTAACGGTCTGGCCGAGGCCTTCAATAAGACCTTGACGAAGATCATAAAAAAGACCGTTTCCCGGAATAAGAGAGACTGGCACGAGAGGCTGCAAGAGGCCCTTTGGGCCTATCGAACTACATTCAAGACGGCCACGAACACAACGCCGTACGCGTTGGTATTTGGGACGGAAGCAGTGCTCCCCCTCGAGATAGAGTTACCCTCTCTACAAGTGGCAGTCCACTGCGAGCTGACGGACGAAGAAAACGCTCACCTTCGGATTGAGGAGCTTGATGCCCTCGATGAAACCCGGCTCATAGCGCAACAACACCTAGAAGCCTACAAAGCAAAGATGACGCGCTCGTTTGAAAGATTGACCAGGCCGAGGACATTCCGCCAAGGCGAACTCGTACTAGTAGTCAAAAGACCTATGATCCCCAATTGTGCCAAGCGGGGAAAATTTGAGCCAAGCTATGAAGGCCCGTACATCATAGACAAGGTCTACCCGGGTGGAGCCTATCTACTCATGGACATGCACGGTGAAAGGCCTTTCAGGCCAATAAACGGCCGCTTCTTAAAGAAGTACTATGCTTAATGAGCCACAGCCTGGGTCAATGATAGATGACGACGACTATGTCCACTCGCTATCTTCCTAAGCTCAGACTTTACAAGCAGTAGCCGGCCCTCCCCTGAACAACGGACCGAAATGTCCTTAAATTAACGACGGACCAAAATGTCCTTAAACTAATAGCGGACCGAAATGTCCTTAAACTAACAGCGGACCGAAATGTCCTTAAACTAACGACGGACCGAAACGTCCCTAAACTACTACCGCAGCATCCTTAGGCTGACGAAGTAAAAAAAAAAGGAGAAAAAGAGAAATAAAAAAAAATGATGAAAAAACGATATGTCCATAAGCAAAAAGGGCACAGATGAAAACCCAAAAGGGCTCCGTGAGTAAAAACAGCAGGACTACCGGCGAGTGTTTGTGAAAACCCAAAAGGGCGCAACCTCGTTAAAAGACACTTATAGGGTCCTCTCGACCTTGTAAGGGGAAACCACCTGCGTGAGATCCTTACGACTCACAAAGGAGCAACACACTTAGGGATCCTCACGATTCCTAAGGAGAAAATACACTTACGAGATCCTCACGACTCGCAAGGAGAACTCTCTTATGGGACCCTCACGGCTCGTAAGATTTGAAAGTCTTAAGTTACAGAAACCTAAACCTGTGCTTAAGCAATCCCCCACAACCTTCGACAATGCCCTACAAGTAGTCCAATATTGACCCTTGTATACAATCCACGGGCGCGAATAAACATTTCCCTAACTAAGTCCCATCCGAGACTAGGGATATGTTTGCATGGTAAACAACCCTTGTAAATCCTCTCGACTTACAAGGAGAAAACCCTCCCGTAGGATCCTTACGACTTACAGAGGAACAATGCACTTAGGAACCCTCATGATTCCTAGGGAGAAAATACACCTATAAGATCCTCACGACTTGTAGGGAGAAATACTTTTGTGAGACCCTTACGGCTCATGAAGTCAAAAGCCTTAGTCGACAGGACCTTAACCCTGTTTGCTAAGCCACCTTTGTTCAACATCGACAGAGGCAAATGATGATTCGCTCCTGGCAATATTCCAGTTGCAGCGATGCTGATGCCTAAACCGGTATCAAATCCCAAGTTCTCTCATGGCAATTGATGATTCGCTCCTGGCAATATTCCAGTCGCAGCGATGCTGATGCTAAGATTGGTATCAGATCCCAAGTTCCACACTCGCGATATATAAAAAAAAACAGCAAGCCATACGTGCATACGAAATAGCCGAAATGATGGGGTAACTTGCAATAAAAATCAGCAAGTAAAAAAAAAATGTATGCATGAAAAATAGCCGAAATGATTGGACAACTCGCAATAAAAAGCAGCGAGTAAAAATAAAGTAAATAGCCGTAATGATTGGGCACCGCGAAAAATAGCCGAAATGATTGGGCAATCGCGATTTTCGCGATATAAAATGCTGAAATGATAGAGCATCGCGGAAAGAATAAAAAAATGATGAAAGAATGAAACTTTTTGCCCTACAGGTGATGTTACATCAACCCCTGTATACAATCCAGGGGCACGAACAAAAAAGAAAGAAAGAAAGGAAACATACCTCCCCCCAGGTTTCATCATAAGAAGAAGCAAAATCTCGACGGGCCACAAGCGACTTAGAGATCATCCCAGCACTCGTTTCGTAACGACGGACACAACTTCAAGCTAAACGAAACAGTGGCAACTCCCAGTTCCATGGCTCGGCGGTATACATATCGCCAACAGTCAAACCTCCATCCCGTGAAATGCGGATACAATCGACAAAATTCCTGGTTACGTGGAACGCGGATAACGTCACTCTTTGACCCCGTGGAAAACGTCCAGAGCAGATCCTGGTCCTCGCAGAGCACGGCAGTGAACCCGTGTGAAGCATCCAGAGCGGAGCCTAGTCCTCGCCGAGCGCGGCAGTGAACCCGTGTGAAGCATCTAGTGCAAAATTCCTGGTTACGTAGAATGCGGATAATGTCACTCTTTGACCCCGTGTGAAGCATCCAGAGCGGAGCCTAGTCCTCGCCGAGCACGGCAGTGAACCCGTGTGAAGCATTTAGTGCAAAATTCCTGGTTATGTGGAACGCGGATAATGTCACTCTTTGACCCTGTGTGAAGCATCCAGAGTGGAGCCTAGTCCTTGCCGAGCACGGCAGTGAACCCATGTGAAGCATCTAGTGCAAAATTCCTGGTTACATGGAACGCGGATAATGTCACTCTTTGACCCCGTGTGAAGCATCTAGAGCGGAGCCTAGTCCTCGCCGAGCACGGCAGTGAACCCGTATGAAGCATCTAGTGCAAAATTCCTGGTTACGTGGAACGCGGATAACGTCACTCTTTGACCCCGTGGAAAACGTCCAGAGTGGATCCTGGTCCTCGCAGAGCACGGCAGTGAACCCGTGTGAAGCACCCAGAGCGGAGCCTAGTCCTCGCCGAACACGGCAGTGAACCCGTGTGAAGCATCTAGTGCAAAATTCCTGGTTACGTGGAACGCGGATAACGTCACTCTTTGACCCCGCGGAAAACGCCCAGAGCGGAGCCTGGTCCTCGCTGAGCACGGCAGTGAACCCGTGTGAAGCATCCAGAGCAAATACCGGACTGTGGAGTCCTTAAAATCCACGGACTATGACGTCCTTAACCTCGACCGCAATGTCTTAAAACTAACGATCAACCACCCCGATTCCCTACGGATTCTCCCTTGGTTAAAGGGTACATCTCTTCACTCCTTTGATACTCGGCGTTGTAATTCCTCAACGTCTTCAAAGAGGTGACGGGTCCCTGCGACCAAACATCGGACTGTGGAGTCCCTAAATCCACGGACTATGAGGTCCTTAACCTTGACCGTGATGTCTTAAAACTAACATCGGACTGTGGAGTCCTTAAATCCACGGACTATGAGGTCCTTAACCTTGATCGTGATGTCTTTAAACTACGATACCTTGAGCGACCCCTGACCCCGTGAAACACGGATAAGGGCGACCACATCCAACACTTGCAGGTTCTCACGACCTGCGAGGAAGAAAAACTCTCTTGTAAGATCCTTACGACTTTCAAGGGAAAACCCACTTAAGAACATTCACGATTCTTAAGAAGGACTTACACCTATGGGATCCTCTCGACCCACGGGGAAAAAAAACTCTTTATGAGACCCTCGTGGCTCAGAAAGTGCAAAAGTCTTAGGAAGCAGATCTTAACCCTGAGTCCTAAGCTATCGCTGCCCTGCGAGGAGATCAAGATAAATTGTCCGCAAACGCATTCAATGAAATGGGACACACCATTGAGAAGAGAAATGTATCTTTTATTCATAAACCAAAATAGATACAAAGTACAACTTACGAAAGAAACGAAAAAAGGAGATACTCTCATTCATGAGTATGTACAAAAAGGGGAGAAAAGATACAAGTCCTCAAGCAGGCGGGCGATACAGTAATTTTACCAGCTCATCGTTCTGTTGCTGAGCCACGGCTTCATGACGCAAGATCTCCAGAAGACGAGCCTCCGCCTGAGCTTGCTGAGCTTGATACGAAGCAAGCCGAACTTCGAACTCTTTCTCGGTGGCTTTATGAGCCTCGACCCTCTCACGAGTGAACGTGGCAGCTTTATCGAGGGCCACCACCTCTTTTATGGACTCGTGGAGCACTCGCCAGAGTTCGTATGCTTTGTTGGCCTTGGCTGTGAGGCTGGCCTGAAGCTCGCTCAGCGCCTTAGAAGCCAATTCCCTCTCCGAGAACTTACGGCCAAGCCTCTTCTCGCATGACGTCATGTTAGCCGCACATCGTGCTATCAGACCCCGCAACTCCGCTTTTGCAGCCACGGCTTCTGAGGAAAGGAGAGAACATTCAAGAGCGTGCAAACAAGCCTCCACCTTCCTATAGAACTCCACCCAGACCCGCACCACCTCCTCGCTATGATAGGTGTCGAGAAAAGGAAGAGAGCCGTTAGCTTCAGCGGAAAACGCTTCGGCCGTGGTCGCGCTACCAGCACGGAGCTCCTCGACGAAAGATGACAGGGAGACAAGGCTCAATCGGGCCAAGCGTTCTGAAGCCCGCAAAGCATAAGGACCGGGCGGCATCACGATGCGCGATTCCAAAGCCATGGAGACTGGCAGAGCTGCTCAAATTTGGGAAATGTTAGTAAAGCTTTTAAATGCAGAACAAACGGGACTATAATAAAATGTCACCCACCGACAGTCATGCAAGCAGGAGCTGAAGGTTCCTCTGGCCCTTCAACGACCTCGACCTCATCGTCAGCTTCCAAAACTATAAGAGACATCAACGTCATTTCGCAAGATAGTAACAATGCTATAGTAAAAGAAAAAATGGCGAATGACACTAACCTTGCCCAGAGGAAAGGACAATACGCTGAGGGGAGATCGCCTGCGGAGCTGCCATCTCCAATAAACGCTGAAATGACTGTCGAGGCGACAGATCCGCGATCGTGGCCGCCAAACCACGCAATTCTGGGAAAGATAAAAGAGTTCAGACTATGAAGGGGTTGCTAAATTAAAACACAGAGGGTTACCTTCAACGCTCCTCCCATTCTGAGCTGGGGGGATGCAGCTTCAACGGTCTCCGCCGTAACGTCAGGATTCAACAAAGGAAGAGTAGTCCCGACTACCTCTCTTCCGGCCTCTGGGCCGCCCTCAGTAAGAGTCGTTCGGGCGGTGACCTCCAAAGGAGCCTCCCCCAAAGAGGCAAACGCTCCCTGATCAAGAACTGCCGCTGGAGGCTCTACCATGAGAGGAGCAGCCTCATTAGCCCCCTCCACATCAAGCAAGGCTTCATTGAGAATTTCGGTGGGCTTCAGCTTTAATAGGCCCGAAGGGAGCTCCCCCAGCGTCGAAGATTCTGCACGATTCAAATAAGAATAATGATACATATGCACGGGCACAAACAATCTGAAGAACTACGAAAAGAACCACAACGTACCGATACGCAAAGAAGCCCTCAATATGGCTTTTTCAAGCCGCTGCACCTTCTTAAGGAGGTGGGCTCGCCGGGGTTCGAGAGTGGACTCATGGCCGCCGGTCCATAAAGAAAGTGCGTCAGCTGCATCTTCCGAAGTGGCCTGCTTCAAAGCCCTCTCCCCCCATTCCTCCAAAGGACCGATAAATCGCCGCCGAATCCACGAAGGGTCTTCGTAAAAGATTACAGCGGGATAGGACTTCTTCGGAACCCTAGCATTATGAGACACATCTTTGGAACGTCGTATGGCCTCGGCCAACTGTGCGGCCTCCTCATCGGCCGAACTCGAGAAAGGAAGTCCAGCGTCTGACTCTTGCGGGGCTAACGGCTCGTCTTCAAGAGTGGGCTCAGACTCCGCCAAAGAATCGAGCGAATTGGTGGCCACCTTCCTTCAACGCTTAGACCCAGAGCCGGTCGCCAGGATGACCGTTTCCTCCCCCGCGAAGCCTTAGGGCGACGCTGACCCACATCGCCTACGACGCCCTCATCTCTATTACCCTCGCCTGGTGCCACGACCGAGGATGACACTGTCATTGTCAATGCCACGGGGGGCGGTGCTTCCACAGGCGGTGGTGCTACTACCGGGGCCCTTCCACCTCACGAGCGGGAACCCAGGGGCATACCGGCCG
Source organism: Agapanthus africanus (assembly GCA_030015575.1). Lineage (NCBI taxonomy): Eukaryota > Viridiplantae > Streptophyta > Magnoliopsida > Asparagales > Amaryllidaceae > Agapanthus > Agapanthus africanus. Next base: position 86,069,598 of record CM057344.1, on the reverse strand, counting down.
TTGGAGTAAGGTTCACCTCCGATTCTCCTGGGATGAGCGCAGTGCCGGTATCCCTTAGAGGGAAGCGGACCGGAGCCCTCGGTCGCATCTTAGCTCCTGGAACCAGAGGCGGGGCATCGTGGCCAAGAAGCACCCTCCTTTCCTCGAGAATGATTGGGCTGACCCGATGAAGATACCAACCCGTAAACGCGCCCACGCACCGGGGCAGGTATTCAGCTTCAGGTACAATGAAGTGGGAGCCGGTGTTTAGCCTCATGAAATGATGAGCTGCATCGCGAACGGCATCGAGTGAAGGGATTGGGGCGACTATAAAAGCCTCGAAGGGAACACCCTGGTCGTATCCAAGTTGTTGGGCAAATCGATGTTGATTGTACCGCATGAAAAGAGCTGCACTGTCCTGGCGAAACACCAAGTAGCCCGGTCTAATTGTATATAAGTGCGCAGCCTCCCGGGGCTTCAAAAAAGGTGCGTTGTCTTTTGACAGATCCCAGAGTTGTTGAATTGGACCTGAGGGAGTAGACAAGACCCGATCATTAAAAACCATCCCGCCAGCGGCAGCGTAAGGAGAAATCAGCACCCGAATAGCCCCGAACTGAGTCGGGTCGGCGGCAGAAGCATCCACTAATCGCATAAGTCATGGAAAGGGGTAGGCATCGTAAAATGAGGGCCTCTGATGCATGGCAAAAGCCCCCAATACGTGCATTTCGATCCAGGACGTGAAATAATGAAGCGAAAAGTTTACCACATCCACGCCAGGAGTAGAGGTATTAGCTGCGGTGCCCAACCCATGATAAAGATGCGCCAACGCCGGGATGCCGATAGCCAATCGCGTCCCCTCGGCAATACGATGAGCCGAGTAGATAACCGAAGCTCTCATGAAGCGGCGATGCATGGGGATAACGAACCAACTGAGCCAAACACTGACAAACCCCACGAAGAATGTTTCCTCATCCATACCGGGTGCTGCAACAAACTCAAAAGACATCGGCGACACGATGGGAATATAGTATTGTGGCAGGTCCGATTCAGCGGTCGGTAGCTTCTTCGGACCAAACCCAAAAGGGTCTTTGATGTTAGCAAACTTCGGAGCAGTCTTCGATATGATGTCCTCACGAAGGAAGCGGGAAATGAAGCTTTTAAAAGTAACACCCTGCTCCTCAGACTCAGTGAACAATCGATCAAAAATACCCAGCGCCTTGATCAAGCTGGGGCGCTTGTGGCGAACGGTGTTCTCAACAGACAAGCCGTCAGCCGGTGCAGACTCGGGCTCAAAGACATACTCGTCAGGAGGCAACAACTCCTCATACAGTGCACCCCTGATTGGCAATCCCGAGATTTCATAAAATTCTGCAAGAGAGATCGAGACCTCACGATCTCCTAGAATGAAAGTGTTGGTGGGAAGATTCCATTGGTTCAAAAACGCCTTAACCCACCAGACATGCGGGGACTTATAATGGAAGAGTGACGCGTATATTGCCTGATAAAGCCCGACCTTCTGCAGCCGCGCACGATGGGTGGCAAGGATGTAGCGAGCCCAGAGAAGATAGCCCGTGGGGTGTCGGGGGGTGAGCCGTATCTTATAGATTTGCCCCCACGGGTGGGCCTCACCCTGGCAGATACGCCGCCCCAAGATGTCTATGGCCGGGATCGGATGGTTCGGAATACCGGTCGTCGAAGGCTCGAGCCTCCCCGTTGGAGTCCAGTTAGGCATTTCCACAGCAAAAACCATCCTCGGAGGATCCATCGGTAAGAATGGGAAAGTGGGCTCCGTCGGTACCGCGCAAAGGAAACTCCGGCGACCCTGAATAATCTGACTATACCAAGATCCCCATTGAAGAAGGTTGGTACAGCTCGGGTCATGGGCCCGGATCATCGCCATCGCTTCCTCATCAGATGGCGACTGAGGAAAAGCAGCCTCCGAGCTAGAAAAGGGAAAGCAAGGAACAGAAGCCATCGCACCTGAAATCCAATAAAAGGAGACCGTTAAAAGCAAAGTCAGGGATATAGATCCATGCATGAACATGAAGACTAGTTAAAGAAAGCAACAGCAGAGTTTTCTGGGACTATTGGCTACAAAACACATGGGCCCCACAGAATCCGGATGACGGCTCATTAATAATGAGACCAAATAGATATAATAAAACAAAGGGAATATCCCCATTAAATAAAGACTGAGATTCAGGTGACCCTACACATCCCCCTAGAAGACGAATCTGTCTCGGGCCCCACAACAGATCCAACAGGATCAAAGGAATTAAATTCCCACAGAAGATATCATTACAAAACTCCTGTTCCATCAATTGCAGAAGGACAACCTCGGGCCAAGAGGCCCCAAGAAGGCTCCATGTGAAGAAACTGAGTTCTTCACAGGAATTAAATTCCTTTTAGAAAAGGGAATTAAATTCCCATAAGACATTTTGGGAAGGAATTAAAATCCATAGATTGTCATCATCATTTCCCTAAGGACCGCTTAAACCCTAAGAGAGCTACAGTTTGAAGATTAAATGGCTTTCTGTTCCTGTTGATGAATTTGAAGGAAATGGGTTCATATTAAAAGAGTAAAACTCTTGTTTTGAATTTAAAATCCAGAAGAATGTGAAAGTCCATCGTTTGCCCAAGAACATTACCTAAGGGAAAGAAGTCCTTTCAAACAGAGTTAAACTCTGAAAATTGTTTCAAGGCAGAGAACTAAGCTCTGAAAGAAGAGAATTAAATTCTCAGAGAAAGTTTGCAAGGAGGAAGACAAGCAAAGTGGAGGCGTCCCTGAGATGACCCCTATATTTATAGATGCGATGGAAACGATTCATCTCCCCAAATCCCTAAAGGAATCCAACGGTCATAAAAGGTGACAGCGTTGCACTCACGTGCGGACACGTGAGAATAACGCTGTGGGGGCATTTGTTTCCTGATCTAAAATCAGAAATGCTTATGGAAAAAGCTTCAGAAGAGGGTCACGTGCTTACACGTGACCAGCAGTCACGTGTTGACTCGTGACACCTAAAAGCATCAGCAAAGCAAATTCAGCTTCCCGATTACATCAAAGATAAGGGCTTCAGAAAGGGTCACGTGCTCCCACGTGACCTGGGTCACGTGTTGGCACATGACAATCAAAAAGCGGCTTCAAAACCCAACAGCTCCTTGAGCAAATTAAGAAAAAGGCTTCAGAAGAGGTCACGTGCTCCCACGAGACCAGGGTCACGTGTTGGCACGTGACACTCAAAACATCAGACTCATTCTCAGGTTAAATCGAGAAGAAGGCTCCATGCCAGGGTCACGTGTTCACACGTGATCAGTTGTCACGTGGTGGCATGTGATAGTTAAGCAGCAACCAGAAGACAGAGCGTAAAAAGAAGGAAGAAGGCTCGTTCCAAGGGGGTCACGTGCCCACACGTGACCATGGGTCACGTGGTCACACGTGACCGGCTTTCAAAGCCCATTTTGTTAACAGAATTAAATTCTAAAAGAGATTCAAATCTTTCCAAAGGAAAGCGATTATCTGGAACCAACCGAATTAAAGATTAAAAGATGATTGAATATCATCTATCTATGGAAAAATCCTGAACTTGGAAAGATTTCCCCTTTAAATCTAACAGAAATAACAAAGGAGAATCTCTGGATTTGAAATCCAATGGTGAATAAAATTCACCTAATAATCCAAAGGTCCAAAACGAATGATGGATGCAAATCAAATCTCTCAATGAAGATTCGTCAAAAAACTAATTGACTCGGCTGCTTCTCCTATAAATAGGAGCCAAGAGACACGCAAAAACATATACAGGCAGAGGGAAGAAAAGGGAGAGAGCCTCGATATTTTGAGGAATTTGGATCTTCTGCAAAAAGAAAACCCTAGGTAAGAGAAGGAAGGCTTCTTGAAAGAAAAGAGAATTTAATTCTCGACAGAGTTTAACTCTGATATAGAACAGAGGGACATATTTCTTCTCTCTTTGATGGAGGATCTGTAAAGTGCACATCTCCCCTTGAGTTGAGAATTTAATTCTCAATGGGTTGAGATCCTGCCATGCAGATCCGAAGCATAGAGAGGGAACGGAAGCACGAGAATTCAATTCTCACAGAACTATAGGAATTTAATTCCTTTAAAATAAAATTAGGGCTTGACCCTGTGTTATGGGAATTTAATTCCTTCAGAACAAAAAGAAACAGGGTTTAACCCTAATTAAGAACTTAGTTCTGTTGAAACAACGGGAGTTTAATTCCCTTAATCATAATTCTTTAACCGAGAATGGGAGTTTAATTCTTTAAAGCTTTTATTAGGGTTTAACCCTATTCAGTTCTTCACATATATGAGGAATTTAATTCCTACAGAAAATTCAGAGTTCAACTCTATTCCAGAATATAAATCTTCAAAAGGAAGTAGGAATTTAATTCCTCTGGAATTTAAAGCTTTTTATTAGGGTTTAACCCTACGGGGAATTTAATTCCTGAAAAAAGATTAACAGATCTTCTAAACAACATACATAGAGGCAGGGTCACGTGCCACCACGTGACCCTCCCCCCCAAAAGATCTACAGAAAGCCCTCTGGAGGCAGTGCCTCACGTGACTCACGTGACTCTTGACAGAAGCTTTAACACATAAGCGCTTGAATCCCCGTCACGTGATGGCACGTGATGCTCTAAAAGATGCATAGTCCCAGAAGAACAAGTGAAGGGAGGGCGCTCTCACGTGTTGCCACGTGACCCCTCTTGCCTTAGTGTTTAAACACTAAAACGGAACCCCTGAATTCAGTGACAAAACATTGTTTGGCCTTAGTGTAACACTAAGCACAGAACTATATTTGCAGTATTCAACACTGATTACCGTAGTGTCCAACACTAGTTTGGGACTCCTGTTACCAGTGTTTAACACTGGACTGTCTTAGTGTTCAACACTAATCTGAAAGCCTGGTTGCTGGTGTTTAACACCAACTATCTTTTAGTGTTGAAACACTAACTTATCAATCTTATTCCCAGTGTTCAACACTGATTCGTCTTTAGTGTTTAACACTGGACACTGGCCCAATTGGCCGAATGAATAGAGGCAAAGCCTCTCCTTCAAGGGACCAACAGGAAGTCAATATTCCAGACATGATTGGACTTAGCCCAAGATGGCCATAAGTCCTCAATTCGTAATTAACTGGGCTAATGGGCTCATAACATAATTAATTGGTCTTGATCCCAAATTGGGCCAAAGACTATTTAATCCACTCCGGTTCCAGGGTACATCTCTTCACTCCTTTGATACTTTGCCTTGTAATCCCTCAACGTCTTCAAAGAGGTGACGGGTCCCGATGACCACATATTGATATGGACTGTGGGGTCCTTAAACCCATGGACTACGACGTCCTTAACCTTAACCGAGATGTCTTAAAACTAACAATGGACTGTGGGGTCCTTAAACCCATGGACTACGACGTCCTTAACCTCGACCGAGATGTCTTAAAACTAACAATGGACCGTGGGGTCCTTAAACCCATGGACTACGACGTCCTTAACCTTGACCGAGATGTCTTAAAACTAACAATGGACTGTGGGGTCCTTAAACCCATGGACTACGACGTCCTTAACCTTGACCGAGATGTCTTAAAACTAACAATGGACTGTGGGGTCCTTAAACCCATGGACTACGACGTCCTTAACCTTGACCGAGATGTCTTAAAACTAACAATGGACCGCAATGTCCCTAAACTACCCATGGACCACAATGTCCTTAAACTACCCATGGACCGCAATGTCCTTAAACTACCTACAGACCGCAATGTCCTTAAACTAGCAATGGACCATTATGTCCTTAAACTGGAACAATAGAGCCCAAACGCTCTTTTGTCGGATCTAAACGATCCCGTTTAAGTTGATCTTAGTCTCAAATATGGCTAACGTATCCTTAAACCTTCAAACAAACTGGACTATGAATCCCCCCAATCAACTTCGGTTCAAGGGTACATCTCTGAACTCCTATGATATTTGTCGTTGTAATCCTTCAACGTCGTCAGAGAGGTGACGGGTCCCGACGGCCATACATTCAATGGACCACTATGTCCCTAAACTGGAGTAATAGAGCCCCAAATGCTCTTTTGTCGATCCAAACGATCCCGTTAAGTTGATCTTAGTCTCAAGTTAGACTAACGTATCCTTAACAAACGTTTGAGTTGATCTTAGCCTCAAATATGGCTAACGTATCCTCAAACCAAACCCACAAACCCAAATCTAAGATAAATACGGATTTGGACTAGTCCACGCCCTACGGGCAACGACATAACTAGGTCTCCGTAAACAATCCACGGGCAACAAAACATAAAACAAACACACACGACGCGAAGTGACCATCTAGAGAAGGAGAAAGTTGTTACCGCGATGCGGTAGCGTAATTAACTGCAGGGGCTTGCGCCTGCAGGGAAGAGCGTCCCCACAATCAAAAACCCCTCAAACGAGGGGGAATCTGACGAAGTCTGCTATATCGGCCGCATCCGTGTAAACCTTCGATACATGGTGCCATGAATCAACTCGGCATCTTCGGAGAGGTGGACGGATAGCACCAATTAGCATCTGCCCCGAATTTCAGGCAAGAGACGCCATGTCGCGCCGTCTTTCGGAGGGGAACAGGGACGTCGTTTCATCTTAGCGACGACCGATTACTTCTCTAAGTGGGCAGAAGCGGTACCGCTGAGGGAAGTAAAGACGGAGAATATTCTCCATTTCTTCAAGACGCATGTCATATATCGGTTTGGAACGCCAAGACGGATCATCTCCGATAACGGGCCAGCCTACAGAAGCCACAAGATCAGTCGTTTCGCGCAGCAACACAATATAGATTGGAGATATTCCTCGGTTTATAATCCGCGAGCTAACGGTCTAGCTGAGGCCTTCAACAAGACCTTGACGAAGATCATGAAGAAAACAGTGTCGCGAAATAAGAAAGACTGGCACGAAAGACTGCAAGAGGCTCTCTGGGCATATCGAACTACGTTTAAAACGGCGACAAATGCAACACCATATGCGTTAGTATTCGGGACAGAAGCAGTACTCCCCCTCAAGATAGAGTTACCCTCTCTACGAGTGGCAGTCTATTATGAGCTGATGGACGAAGAAAATGCTCACCTTCTGCTTGAGGAGCTTGACGCCCTTGAAGAAACACGGCTCATAGCGAAACAAAATCTGAAGGCCTATAAAGTAAAGATGACGCGCTCATATGAAAGACTGACCCGACCGAGGACATACCGCCAAGGTGAGCTTGTGCTAGTGGTCAAAAGGCCTATGATCCCCAATCGCACCAAGCGGGGAAAATTCGAGCCAAACTATGAAGGCCCGTACGTCATAGATAAGGTCTACCAGGGCGGGGCCTATCTACTCATAGATATGCACGGTGAAAGGCCTTTCAGGCCGATAAACGGTCGCTTCCTAAAGAAATACTATGCTTGATGAGCCACAGCCTAGGTCAATGATAGATGACGATGACTACGTCCGCTCGCTATCTTCCTAAGCTCAAACTTTATAAGCAGTAGACCACCTCTTAACGACGGACCGAAATGTCCTTAAACTAGTAGCAGACCGAAACGTCTTTAAACTACTACCGCAGCATCTTTAGGCCGACGAGATATAAAAAAAACATATAAAAATAAAAAAAAAAGTTATATCCATAAGTAAAAAGGGCACGGATGAAAACCCGAAAGGGCTCCGTGAGTAAAAACAGCAGGGCTACCGGCGAGTGTTCGTGAAAACCCGAAAGGGTGCGACCTCATAAAAAAAATATAGAAAAAAAATATATAAAAGAAAAAAGAATAAAAAAAACGGTATGTCCATAAACAAAATGGGCACGGATGAAAACCTGAAAGGGCTCTGTGAGTAAAAACAGCAGCGCTACCGGCGAGTGTTTGTGAAAACCCGAAAAGGCGCAACCTCGTTAAAAGACACTTATAGGGTCCTCTCGACCTTGTAAGGAGAAACCACCCGCGTGAGATCCTTATGACTCACAAGGGAGCAACACACTTAGGGATCCTCACGATTTCTAGGGAGAAAATACACTCGCGAGATCCTCACGACTCGTGAGGAGAACTCTCTTATGGGACCCTCATGGCTCATAAGATTTGAAAGTCTTAAGTTACAGAGACCTAAACCTGTGCTTAAGCAAACCCCCACAAACTTCCAATATTGCCATACAAGTGGCTCAATACTGACCCTTGTATACAATCCACGGGCGCGAATAAACATTTCCCTAATCAAGTCCCATCCGAGACTGGGGATATGTTGCATGATGAACAACCCTTATAAGTCCTCTCGACTTACAAGGAGAAAACCCTCTTGTAGGATCCTTACGACTTACAGAGGAACATACACTTAGGAATCCTCACGATTCCTAAGGAGAAAATACACCTACAAGATCCTCACGACTTGTAGGGAGAAATACCTTTGTGAGACCCTTACGGCTCATGAAGTTAAAAGCCTTAGACGACAGGACCCTAACCCTGGTCGCTAAGCCACCTTTGTTCAACATCGACAGAGGCAGATGATGATTCGCTCCTGGCAATATCCCAGTTGTAGCGGTGCTGATGCCGAAATCGGTGTCTAATTCCAGGTTTACGGCGGAAAGCCAGTAGGCCGCACATGCATACGAAATAGCCGAAATGATTGGGCAACTTGCAATAAAAAGCAGCAAGTAAAAATGTATGCATGCAAAATAGCCGAAATGATTGGGCAACTCGCAATAAAAAGCAGCGAGTAAAAATAAAATAAATAGCCGAAATGATTGGGCACCGCGAAAAATAGCCGAAATGATTGGGCAATCGCGACCTTCGCAATATAAAAGCTGAAATGATAGAGCATCATGGAAATAAAACAAAAAAAAAGGAAGATGATAAAACTTTGGCCCTACAGTTAAGATCACATCGATCCCTGTATACAATCCAAGGGCGTAAACAAAGAGGGAACCATACTTTCCCAACAGACTCCGCCAGAAGACGAAGCCAAATCTCGACAGTTCATTCCAACTCCGAAGAAACCAGTGTCTTCAGCAAATTCCTCGACTCACGGATACAAACACTCCTTGACGAGAGCTTCCTGATCCGCGTGGACTCGCAGAGCCACCAGTGCCTCCGTGGGAAATTCTCGACTCGTTTCAAACCCCAAGGAAACAAATAATCCTTGGCGCTTGGGAAACAAATAATCCCTAGCAAATTCTTCGACTCACGGATACAAACACTCCTTGACGAGAGCTTCCTGATCCGCGTCGACTCGCAGAGCCACCAGTGCCTCCGTGGGAAATCCTCGACTCGTTTCAAACCCCAAGGAAACGAATAATTCTTGGCGCTTGGAAAACAAATAATCCCTAGCAAACTCCTCGACTCACGGATACAAACACTCATTGACGAGAGCCTCCTGATCCGCGTCGACTCGCAGAGCCACCAGTGCCTCCGTGGGAAATTCTCGACTCATTTCAAACCCCAAGGAAACAAATAATCCTTGGCGCTTGGGAAACAAATAATCCCTAGCAAACTCCTCGACTCACGGATACAAACACTCCTTGACGAGAGCCTCCTGATCCGCGTCGACTCGCAGAGCCACCAGTGCCTCCGTGGGAAATTCTCGACTCATTTCAAACCCTAAGGAAACAAATAATCCCTGGCGCTTGGGAAACAAATAATCCCTAGCAAACTCCTCGACTCACGGATATAAACACTCCTTGACGAGAGCCTCCTGATTCGTGTCGACTCGCAAAGCCACCAGTGCCTCCGTGGGAAATTCTCGACTCGTTTCTAACCCCAAGGAAACAAATAATCCTTGGTGCTTGGGAAACAAATAATCCCTAGCAAATTCTTCGACTCACGGATACAAACACTCCTTGACGAGAGCCTCCTGATCCGCGTCGACTCGCAGAGCCACCAGTGCCTCCGTGGGAAATTCTTGACTCGTTTCAAACCCCAAGGAAACAAATAATCCTTGGTGCTTGGAAAATAAATAATCCATAGCAAATTCCTCGACTCACGGATACAAACACTCCTTGACGAGAGCCTCCTGATTCGCGTCGGCTCGCAGAGAAACCAGTGTCTCCGCGGGAAATTCCCGATTCGTCTCAACATGCAAATGAAGCCTCACGCAGCAGGGACTAAAAAAACTTGCTTCCTGAACAATGGGACCCTGCAAGTTAATCCAAAATGGTCTCTTGCATACTATTCACGGGTCTCACTCTCCAAAGTCGAATTTCGACGAGGAGGGAAACAACCGCTTGTGGGTCCTCTCGACTCGTAAGAGGGAAAAATTCTCTTTTAGGATCCTTATGACTTGTAAGAGAAAACCACACTTAGGAATCCTCACGATTCCTAAGGAGAAAGCCCACCTACGAGATCCTCTCGATCCGTAGGGAGAAGAATCTCTATGAGACCCTCACGGCTCATGGAGTTGAAAAGTCTTAGGCAGCAGATCCGAACCTGCGGCCTAAGCCATCGCTATTTCTTAAGAAAGTCAGGATACTCGTTCTAATCATCCGTCAACCATGTTTGCTAAAGTGATATGCTGATAGTAAAAGAAAGAAAAGACGGAGAAAATGACACATTACAAAAAAGGTGTATCTTTTATTCATAAACTTGATTGGGTACAGGATACATTATGTCAAAGAATAAAAAAAATATATATATATACATTCTTTTATCTACAAGTACAAACGATACAAAGATGGATAGCTACTGAGGAGGAAGTGTCTTTAGTAAATCCACAAGCTGCTCTCGCACTTCCTTCAGCGCCTCCTCCTGAGTGACAGCTGCAGCCACCTCCGCCTCCACCAGGGCCCGCTGCTGCAAGAAAGATGAAAGTTGCTCCTCTGCCGCCTTCTGGGCTGCTTCCTGGCTGGGTGCATCTCGCTCGACAACATCAAGTTGTTGCCTCAATGATAACCCTTCAGAAAGACATTGCAGAAGGCCCTCAAAGACAACCTTCAGCCGTGCGGCGTTGGCCTCCACCCGAGCATGCAGTTGGGCAGACTTGCTCGAAGTCTCACCACGCTCCGTACGCCTTGAAATGACTTCTTGTTCGAGGTGGCGGAAGTAAGGAGCGTTCTGCTCAATCCACGCTGTTCTTTGATTACTGGCAGCCAAGGTCTCGGGAGCGGGACGCAGCGACTCCAACTGATATAGGCGACCCTCGATCTCCCTACAATGGTTAACCCAGGATGCGATGATACCCTCATCATGAAAGTTCACGAGTATTGTTAGCATCGGGTTAACCACCATAGCGAAGTCTGCGGCAGATGTAGGAGTTTCAACGTCAAGTTCCTCGACGTAGTCACTCAATATGCGCAGACTATTCGCGGCACCTTTTGAAGACAGACTCCTCAGATAAGGACCCGCCGGCATTGTAATACGAGGCTCGAAGGGCGCCGAGGCTGGAACGACAGCTGAAAAGAAACAGGATGCGATCAGATAACAGTGCCGAAAATAAAGAAGGGTGGATTCATCAATATGATAGTCGCTGTACCAGCTGAGGCAGGTGGCAGGGCCGGAAGGGTCGGCAGCATAGCCTGTCTTTCATCCCCTCCTTCGATTTGTAACACTGCAGTCGAAATGGGAAAAAGGGTTTAGAAGTAATCCCATCATTGAAGAAAGAAGGATATCATTGGAAATCATACTCACCAACGTCACCAGAGGAAGAAGCGAGCTCGGATGGGAAGGAGAAGTGTGGGAGCAACATCTGATAAAGATGGTCAAAAAGTACTCCTGAAAAGGTACAACAACACGACTTCAATACATAAACTATATATCTGAAAGATAAGACTAATAAGTTGCGAACCCATACCTTCCAACATCTTAGATGGTATGAGAGAGGGTTGAGAGGTGACTACCGCCAAGGCAGTCATTGAAGGAGCTCCCTCAAGCAGTGGGGCATCGGCGCTGGCTGCACCTGCGTTACAAGAAAGGTGAACTTGTCAGAAAGGACTGTAAAGTAAAGAAAAACAGCAACTTGGGGTTTACCTGAGGAGCTCCCGGCTGAAACGGAGACGACTCCCTCCTCTATCGACATGAGGCCACCGCCCGTGGCCTCATCACCCGACTCAATGGGAACCGTCGTCGTGCTCGCGCGGCCAGGAGACGGCGGAAGATCGTAGACGGGGAGGGCAATGATCGGAGCATTACCAGACTCTTGGGAGAGAGCGGCTGACTCCTTCTCGAGAGTCGTGCTCATCTCACCCGCTACTTCTTCGGGCTCCGCGACCTCCATCGGCTCATCCGTCGTCACCACGATGTCACCGGCCTCAAGCGCCTTGTCCGCCACTACCCTGGACTCAGTTATAATGATCATATCATCTGCCACCGCTTCAGGTTCGGCATCAATGACCTTCTCGGCTGCAGGCCCCTCGACCTCCACCTCAGGCTCCAAAGCCATAACGACGTTGCCCACCGTCGGCTCGAGTTCGACAGGTACCGCCTCCTCTGTTTCTTTGGGATCAACGGTTTCCGCCTCCCCCTCGATCGGACTTGGCCCTGCAAGATAAGGGATATAAGGACCAATGACATTAAAAATCCTTATAACAAAAACTCTGAAACAAATATTACCTGAAGCAGATTTATCGTTTGCGCTCCGAACTGCATGCGCCACTTCTCTGCGGGCAGTGGATAGGGCGACAGGGGCCTCTTCAGATGGAGTATCAGCACGAGGGGCGGTGCTGGGACCCGCTCCCATAGCTAAGGCAGCCCTACGCGCCTTCGCCTCACGCCTCAGCCGCTTCCTTTCCTCCCGGGCTGTCGCGATGGACCTTTGTGACGCCTCCTTCAAGGCGTCGTCATCCTCGTTCAGGGATGCCTCCAGAGCCTTTAAGGCATCTTTCATCGGCTCTTCAAGACGAACCTCCTGCGGTGGCCCAGAGGAAGCAGGAACATCGGCAGCCGGTAAAATATCTGCGTCACTTGGAGGGAACGGCATTGAGGTTCCTGTGATTAAAAGGGAAATGTTAGATTGACCGTAACACAAGGGAAATGAAAACTTGATGAATCGAAACTTACTAAGGCCCATGGATGCCCTAAGATGTTCCTCCTCTTGGAAAGTCTTCAGAGAAGCGGCAATGGCTTCTTCGTCAGTGATGCCCGTTGAAAGGAAAGAAAGAAAAGCGTTAGTCAAAGGCAATGAAGAGGATATGTGGCAATAAAGAAAAGGCGACTAGTAGTTACCTGATTGCGCTAGTTTAGCCAGCCACGCGTCACGATTCGCCAACCACGCTGAAGTTTCGAGAGCAGCCTCCAAGTCTGTATCGTCCGGCGGCGGCATCACTAGTCTTTCGTTAGTCCCGTATTCGATCAGGCCCTCGGCATAGGGGGCATGGGGTTCCTGACCGAACACGACGTCCGCGGCGAAGAGCGACTTCTTTTTCTTTTGCCCTCCGACCCTAGGCTCACGTGGGATCGACTTCCGCTTAGCAGCCACTTTGGGACGACGGGTCCCGATGTCTGCACCTACACCGGACTCCGGCGAGGCCACGACCATTGTCTCCACTGGAGCACAGGGCGCTGGGGCTGCATCTGTAATATCAGGAAGCGGCAATCCGTGCGGAGGACTTTGCGCACGTGACGGTCTGCCCCCGGTATCTTTTAGAGGAGGAACCACCGGGGTCCTTGGCATTAAGGGAGCATTACGGTCGGTGCCGGGAGGTGCTTCTTTACGGTCGATCAACACTCGCCTCTCCTCCTTTATAACGGCCCCCGTCGCATGATTGTACCACTCTTTATATACATTAACGAGTCGTGGAGCGCAGGCCGGCGTGCTGATAAAAAAACGAGAACCCGTGTTCAGGCGCATGAAGTGATGTAACGCGTTCTCCATCCCTTCTTCATTGGCAGCAGATTCCAGTAAGAAAGCTTCCAAGGGTACCCCTTGATCGTAGCCCAGCTGTTGGGCGAAACGATGCGGGTTATATCTCATGAAAATTGTCGCACCGCCCTGTCTAAAGACTAAGAAGCCCGGTCTAATAGAATACAAGTGGAGGGTCTCCCGGGCCGTCAACACTGAAGCTCCATCCTTAAAGGAGTCCTGTAATGGTCGCACCGCAGTGGTGGACGCTTTTCCAATGGTTAATACCTTGTCAATGAAGGACATCCCGACTCCAACGGTGTGAGGGCGAAGCAGTAAACCCCTGGCGTTCCGTGGTGAGGGGGTCACGATTGATGAGCCAATCAACTGTATAATGCGAGGAAAACCGCACTTGTCAAAGAATGAAGGCCTTTTATGCATGCCGAAGACACCCGCCGTGTGTAGCTCGAGCCACGATGCAAAGTAGTGCATCGGGAAGACCACGTGCAGTACCCCGGGCTCATTGGCATCCGCTGCTCGGCTGAGGCCATGATATAGGTGCGCCAAGCCAGCGATCCCCACAGCCACCTTTACCCCGATGACCATTTGGTGGGCTGGGTAAAAGACAGAAGGCCGCATGCGATGAGAGTGCATTGGGATCGCGAACCAACTCAGCCACAGTCCGAGAAATCCTAAGAAAAAGGCCTCCTCATCCATTCCAGGGGCCACAATTTCTGCAAAAGACATGGTGGGGGAGTTAGGAAGAAAAAAGTCCTTTTGGTCTATGTCTTTCGCTGGCAGGTTATCCAAATCTAAACCGAAAGGGTCATCCAGGGTGGCAAACTTGGCAGATCCCGATGAAATGACGCTTGGACGAAGGAAACGAGCAATGAAGTCCTCAAAGTTAACCCCCCGACTCCCATGTTCGATAAAAAGGGACTCGTAGATGTTCAACACCTTGATCAGGCTCGGGAATTGGTGTTGAACGGCATTTTCCGGCGTGATCCCCCTTACCATCGGCTTAGCACCGAAGACGTACTCATCTGTCGGGAGCAGCTCTTCATAGTGTTCCTCCATGACTGGTAGGCCGGATACCTCCGCGAATTCCTCCAAAGAGATGGACACTTCCCGATCCATGGCAAGGAAAGTGTGGGTGGGAATGTTCCACTGCTCCAGGAAAGCCTTAAACCACCAGGTGGGGAGCGTGGGATACTGGAAGAGAGAGATGTAGACCGCGGGATACAATCCTAGTCTTATCAACTGCGACTTCTTCGTCGACAGGATGTACCGGGCCCACGGCAGGTAGCCAATCGGATGGCGGGGGATCAGACCAATGTTATATGATTGCCCCTAGGGTCTCGCCTCGCCCTGACAGATATGACGTCCTAGGATATCCAAGACCATAGGACGTTGGACCGGAACAACATCCATAGCGGGATGAAGAAAGCTGTTCGCGGTCCAATCCACCATCTCCACGGCATACTGCACCGAGGGTGGGGTAGCATAATGAATCGCCGTAATGGGCTCAGACGGCACTGCGCATGTGAAGCCGCGTCAACCCATAATGATCTGGTTATACCAAGACCCCCAAAGGTGGAAACTTTTGTATTCTGGGTCGTACTCTTTAATCATGGCCAGGACTTCACGGTCCAAAGGCGCCTCGGGAAATCCCTCCTCCGAGCGGACGAACGGGAATGAAGTGTCTAGAGACATAATCACTGCAAAGGAACAATTTAGTCGTTAGTGTTGTAATTCCAACGTTTGGCGTCTAAAAAAATGCATTAATTAAATTAAATTAAAGTTAATTAATTACACCATACAGCAATGCAGTGAGTAGGGGACCAAAGGGGGACCCATAAAATCTGGATGACAATGCATCATTTAATAAGACAGCCCCATCATTGGATGAGACTATCAACTAATGAAAAGATCCCCAAGAGAACATCCTCATTAATAATAAAAATCCCTAGAGACAAGGAGAAAATCTCCTCTTTTAGAGCAAAGCTCTGTCACAGAGTGACACTTATCAAACTCTGGTCTCAGGGGAATAAGATTCCTTAAAAGAGCCTAGCTCTGTGATAATGATGAGAAAATCTAAAAAGAAAAGTTTTTCTTTAAACTCCTAAAAGATTAAATTTTTTTTTTTGGGATCCTAAAAGATCCATGAAGACTCTTAGAAATTCTTCATTTTTTTTAGATCAAAAAAGATCTACATTTTGATCCATGAGCAAAGCTCTGTTCATGGGTTAGAACTCATGAACAGAATCTCTTCAGATATATGGATTCTTGAGAGCAAAGCTCTGTTGGTTAAAATTGATTTAAATTAATTTAACTTAATTTTAAATTAATTTTACTTAAAGTTTTCTAACTTGGAAAATGAGAGCAAAGCTCTAAAGTTCTGGAAGCAAGAGCAAAGCTCTGAAGTTCTTAAAACAAGAGCAAAGCTCTGTAAATCAAATCTAGAAAATGATGAAGATTTTCTAAGGGCCAAAGGCCTATTTATAAGGCGCTTGCGCCCCTTCAGCTCACCCGTTGATTCAACGGTCAGGATCTTGCCACCGCTGCACTCACGTGTACGCCATGTGAGCGCAACGGTGGGGGAGCATTTGTTTCGCCCAATCAGAGCAAAACTCTGTTGAAATTCAAAATTCAAAATTTTGAAGCAATGCTTCAAATTTCGGGAGCAACGCGCCACATGTCAGGCGCTGATACGTCAACACAGCGCCCAAGAAGCCGCGCCCAATCAGAGCAAAGCTCAATTAAAGGAAGCAACGCTTCAGTTGCGCAGGCGCTGCGCTGCGCGACACGTGTCAGCGCAGATGCGCTAGCGCAGTTGCGCATGCGCTGCGCATCTGCGCTGCGCGACACGTGTCAGCGCAGTTGCGCTGCGCGACACGTGTCACGCGCTGGGGCATCCGCGCCAAACAGAATTAAAATTCTAAAAAATCTTTTTTGTTCTTGTTAAAACAAGAAGATTTTCTTCTGCAAAACAGAAATCCTTGGATCAAAGATCCAACGGTGGGGAAAATTCCCCAAATCACTCAGAGAAAGATCTCTTTAACAAATTTAACTAATTTATGGGCACTATAAAAAGGACCCTATGCCTCAATTCAAAGGCATTAACATTTTCTGAGAGAAAAAAAAGAGAACTCTGAAGAATTCCTCAAGAGCAAAAAAGGTAAAAACCTTCAGAAAAAGAGAAAATTCTTTTAAAAATAGATCATTGATCTAAAAACAAGATCAATGATCTTCAATAAGAAAGAAAACTAACTAATAATAGTGCTTTGCACTTGCTTATGAACCATTGGTTCCTTGAAAACAAGAACAACTTGTTTTTTCTTTGATTTAAAATCGATCAAAAGATAAAACAGTGCTCTGCACTTGCAAGAACTGCGCTGTTGCGCTCTTGAGAGAGCGCCACGTGTCAGCTACAGAATAATTTGCGCTATGCGCTCTTAAAATAGAGCTTCGCTCTCTGGAATTGGCGCAACTCACCAGAGCGCGCCACGTGTCAACAGCGCACTAGCGCAGCGCACTACGCTGTTGCGCTTGCACTCACCCGAGCATAACACGTGTCCTCACCACAAGCGCTTGCGCTCAGTGATTGGCGCAAAGTGCCTGACAAATGCAATGCATTTCTGAAGGGCCAGGCCCAATTAAAAGACCAAACAGGCCTAATTAAATTGATGCTCAGCATCATTTATAAGTGGGTAAAGCCCAAACAAAATAATAAAAATGCTATGCATTTTAAAAGGGGCAGAGCCCAAACAAAGTAGATGCTCTGCATCATTTATAAATGGGCAGAGCCCGATACAAATTGATGCTCTGCATCCTTTTTGGGCAGAGCCCAAAGAAAAATAAAAAAGAAATGCAACGCAAAAGCAAATAAAATGTTGAACATTTTCAACTGGATTTAGCCCAATTTTGGCCGTAAGTCCTTAAATTAAATTGACTGAGCAAGATTGCTCTCTTAAATCAATTTACCTCCGGTTCGAGGGTACATCTCCGAACTCCTCTGACACCCATCGTTGTAATCCTTCAGCGACGACAGAGGGGCGATGGGTCCCGACGACCACATATCAATATGGACTGCGAGGTCCTAAACTCGTGGACCGGAACGTCCTTAAACTAATATTGGACCGAAACATCCTTAAACTAATATCGGACTGAGATGTCCTTAAACTAATAATGGACCACCACGTCCCTAAACTGGCAATGGACCACCACGTCCCTAAACTAGAACAATAGAGCCTCCAAATGCTCTTTTGCCGGATCTAAACGATCCCGTTTAAGTTGATCTTAGCCCCCAAACACGGCTAACGTATCCTTAAACATCCAAATGGATTATAAAACTCTAAATCGACTTTGGTTCAAGGGTACATCTTCGAACTCCTCTGACACTTATCGTTGTAATCCTTCAACGACGTCAGAGAGGTGACGAGTCCCGACGGCCATATATTAAATGGATTATCACGTTAAGTTGATCTTAGTCTTAAACAGGACTATCGTATCCTTAACGAACGTTCAAGTTGATCTTAGCCGCAACGCGACTAATGCATCCTTAAACTAAAAACACCAAACCTAAATCTAAGTAAATACGGATTTGGACTAATCCACGTCCTACGGGCGACGGCATTATTCAGTCTCCGTATACAATCCACGGGCAACCACAAACAAAACAAACACACACGACACGAAGTGAATTTTGGAGAAGGAGAAAGTTGTTACCGCGATGCAGTAGCGTAATTAAGTGCAGGGGCTTGCGCCTGCAGGGAAGAGCATCCCTAAAATCAAAACCCCCTCAAGCGAGGGGGAATCTGACGAAGTCTGCTACATCGGCCGCATCCGTCTAAACCTCCGATACACGGTGCCATAAATCAACTTGGCATCTTCGGAGAGGTGGACGGATAAAACCAAATAGCATCTGCCCCGAATCTCAACGTCAGGACACCGCAGTCTTGTGCGCCGCCTTTTCGGAGGGGAACACCACCCATTTGTTGGACAGAGCTCGGTGAGAGCAGTTTTTGGGGTCACAGATTGTGCAGGATATGACCGAAAAGATTCAATTGATTCGGAATAGGATGAGAGCGGCCTAGAGCAGGCTGAAGTTTAAGGCTGATAGACGCTGTTGCAGACCTGAGTTCACCATTGCCAATCGTGTTTTCTTGTAGGTTTCTCTGATGAAGGGCATGTTGAGATTCAAGAGGAAGGGAAGCTTAGTTTCAGATATGTGGGTTTTTAGAGATTCTCGAGCGTTTCGACATAGTGTTATCGTTTGACTTTTCAACTAGACTTCTAGTTGTTCACCCCGTGTTTCAAGTATCGATACTCCGCAAGTACCTTCATGACCTCTCTTACGCGATATAACATCAGATGTTTCAGTTGGAGCGCAACCCTTCTTTCACCGAGCAGCAGATAGTATTCTAGATCGGCAGATGAAGAAACCGAGGTCCGAGGTCATATCGACCGTTTGGATTCTTTGGCGTAAACCGAGCGGCAAGAAGGACACGTAGGAAGCCAAGGTCGAGATGCGGAAGAAACATTCTCATCTCTTCGTGGGTAGGAGTAGAGAGATTTTAAATTCGGGGACCGAATTTTCTTAAGGGGGGAAGATTGTAATGTTTCAAAAATAAATAAATAAATAATTCAATAAATAAAATTCTTTAGGTGAATTTTCTGATAATCGGTAATATAAACCGTATTTTCCGTAAAACTCAACTACAATTATTTTTCATTATACATTTAAATACGCCTATTTTAACTATGCAATTGCTAGTAATTGATATTATTTAGTGACTTATAAATTATTATTTTAATTAAATATTTTTCTTTAATTAATTATTTCAAATATTAATATAAGCTTTTAATTATACATTTAATTAGTGTAAATTACAAATGAGAATGGGTTAATTATACAAATATGAACCATGACAACCTAAAATTTAGTTGTAACATATTCTTTCTTTCGGTTTTGTCTCTAGAGTTCTAGAGAAATCTAGAATGGATTAGAAAATAAATTAATTACGGTAAAGAGTTAATATATGAATGTTGGGGGGGGTCTTTTTGAAAAAGGAACTTTCCACACACCCCTCACACACCCACTTCTTTCCTTGGCCGAAAATTTCCTGATGCCCTCCCAACAATTTCCACTCATTCCCACTTCATGATTTCAAAATAAAATGAAGAGAAATTAATAAATTAATGAAGAATAAAAGATGTAGCTTATATGGACATTTCTAGATACATCCACCAATATCTCTCTCTCTCTCTCTTTCCTCTCAAAGTGGTGGCCGAGCCTCCCCAAGCAGCAACAGCCCCTTTCTTCATCCCATTTTCCACTTTAAAATTCTCAAAATCCAACAAAAATCCATCAAAAATCCAATTAATTTTCCACAAATTCATAGCTATTTCTCCATTCAACTTCCTTGGCCAAATATTGCTAGGATCATGGAGCAAAGTTAGCATTTTGAAGATCAAGTTGCATGATTGATCTCCTGATTTTGAGGTATAATTTTAAACCAATTATTACTTGATATTTAATTACTTCAACTTAGTAAATTTTGATATTTAATTATGGTTCTAATTGCTAAATAGAAATTTCAAGAGAGGGTTTAAAATAAAGTTAGGGTTTTTATAACTTACTCATGGTTGTAATATATAGTTTAACACCTTAAGAAATGAAAAATCTAAACTAGTTGCTAGTTTGAAAATTGTTGCTTTAAAATTTCCTAAATTAAATAATGTTGCAAACTAGGTTTTTTAGAATTAATATATTTTGGTGAGATAAAGTTCTAGTGAATATTTGTGTGACCTAATTATGATGTTAAGTGAGCATTGTAACCATTAGAGATGATAAAACATCAAGACTTGAACTAAAATGTGAAATGGATGCTTACTAGGTTTTTTTGGAAATTCACTGATTTGAATTAAATTGAAACTTTAGTGACCTACAACCTATTTCCAATATTAATTAATAGGTTATGAATGTGCAATTGGTACGTTTGAGTTTTAGACTTGGTAGTTATCTCATTTTGCGACCCCAGAAATAGTCTGTGGCGTTGTCGCGGGCGCATTCTGTGCACCGAGTTTGTGCACATCGAGTTGGTGCGCGTAACTGAATTATGTCGTTTGTTCCGTGACTATTTTTATATTTATCCTTTTTATTGCTTGTGTGCGATCCTAGGGCCGGGTGCAGAGACGTCAGACGCGGCATGCAAAAGACTGGATGGAGATCGGATCAGCTTAGCCGTGACGTCCCGGTGAGTAGATGTATACATCTATGGGGGGATCGTCTGGATGGCGCGAGGCGCCCGACGGTTTAGTATTATTTAAAATATTTACTTTATATGCGAAGTTCCTAGTTAGCCATATCATTGCATCGCATCGTTATATGTATAATAGATATACATATGATATCAGCTCTTAGGACACTTGCACCATTACCATTGGCTCATATAGCATGCGCACTATTCATGTGAACACACACGCCTTTGGTAATTGCCATGCCACGAGCACGTTAGAACCTGCTTAGTTCAGTATCAAACACTTGCATCATACATGATACATTGAATTGCAAAGTATGCATATACCTCACTTCATTATCATGCTTATATAGATTTCTCCTCATAAACTACATTGCATAATATTTATATCATAGCATCTATCATTTACAACATGTCAGATATTATGATTTCTTGAGGATTTCGGTATTGATGAGATTTCTGGATTTTGGGGAAAACCGCAAGAATTTTCCAAACTCATTATGTTTTAAAAAGGCAAATTGCGGTTTTCTCGTGATGTATATGTCGTCCACCATGAGTTTTCATGTTTTCTGTTGGATTTCGAGACCCGATTCGAGAAGTGGATGAACCGTCTCGGGTACATGGTGGGCCCGGTATGGTACCCCAGGGCAAGAAGATCGAGTTGTAGACGATGAGCCTGGCAGGGGAAGACTACCTACCGGTGATGTCTGGCGCGGCGGATATCCGGAGGATACCGACCGTTGTCGTGAGATTTGATGATAGGGGCCGATCCGGACTGACGGAGCCCGATATATTGAGACCTTGAGGCATATATGTTTTGTCGATACTTGACACGGATTTCTATGGATTTCTTGGATGATTCTTCAGTCACTTCACAGAAATTTTTCTAAGAAAAATAAAGATTTCTCATACCAAACATACTTAAATCTCATGCTAATTATGCATTTACGTCGCATACATGTTAGTGCATTGCATCATATTAGTATATGTGTATGTTGTGACGCATTTGCGTGCATGTTTACGATAGCCTTGTTATTTGTTACTTACTACTCATGAGCTGGTAACTCACCCTCCGTTGTGCCACAGTATCTTGCAGGTCTGACCCCTCAGTGCAGTAGCGGCGGGTGTATCTTCTATTTCGTTCCTTTGCTTCGTCTTGCAGCTTGCTCACATGTGGGTTTTGGAGGATTTACTTTTGCTCCCACTGTGTATTTTTTATTTTGTATCTAGTATACTCCATCTACCTTTGTATATTGGACTAGACGGTGAGATTTGTGAGACTTGTAATTGTGGTTTGGTGTCGATGCTCACTTGAGCCGACGTATGGTTTTTTTTTTTTATTTTTTATTTTCGTGCTTTTACGGGCTCATTTTGGTATCGATGATATATATATATTGTATGTGGTTGTGATCCGTCTTTGGCGAAGAGCTAGCTCCCGCTTGGGGATGCCTTATTCATGATATATTTGTATTTCTCTTGTTTATACCTGTTTCGGGGCCGGTATTTACAAAGGAGACTTTGCCGAAATTTTCGGAAAAATTTGTTGTTTTATTAAAATATTTAAGGCGACTTGTTTAGGGTTAAAATCGTTTTCTTTTATCAAGTTTTCCTTCACTCTACTTAAAATTTTGGTTTAGATTTCTGGGCTTTTGCTTACTTAGATTACGTTACGCCTTTAGACATTTCGTAATTTAAGTGCCAGTCACGTTCCGTACCATCGGGTCGTGACAGAAAGTCGGGCCAGAATTATTATAAAAAAAACCAACCTATCCGTCTTCACCCTTCTTCGTCTAAAATTTCCAATCAGAGCCCTAATTTAAAACTATAGTTTAGGAATTGCTCTTCAAATCCTTCAATTAGTAATGGAATATGGTTCTTTCTTCTCAATTTTCTCCATACATGAAGTAGTGAAATGCGAATGTAGGCTTAATTGCAAGTTTCGTGTAAGTGGAAAATTGAAAACAAAGAGCGTAAAGTTCTTCGGTTACTCTAGGTACAAGGGTCCTAATGAAGCTCACAAGTGGTGTCTCCTCAGATTACGACACGTGGCAGATGACGTGTCCTGAAGGCTACAGGGGTGGAATAAATGAGTCGCATTATGAGAATTCCTCGGGACTTCATCTCAAGGAACGTGTCCGACCTTTTAGGGGACCTCCCTAAATACATTTCCACCTCTACCCAGGAAATTACCAACAGCTCGTCTCCGAGCTATCTCAGACTCCCGGCTCGTCTTCGAGCCGTCTGGCATGCTGAGCTTCCTCGGCCTCCTGGCTTGTCTCCGAGCCTCTGGCGTGCCGAGCTTCCTCAGCCTCCCGGCTCATCTCTGAGCCTCCGATGTGCCGAGCTTCCTCGGCCTCCCCCGACCTGCTAGGAGCGCAAATCCCATGCGCCCTGCAACGGCTCCGCGTATATCACCAGGGCGAGATATCCGCCGCCCTACGTCTCGCATCCCACGCTGGCGCATTCCCCTATTAATGAGCGTATCCCATTCATAATGGAGGGATCCCGTCATTCACACAGGCGCAACGTCATGGGCATAACTGATGGCGAAGATATCGCACCTGCTTGCTCTATGCGACCACTATAAAAACCCCTCTCTCAGACAATTCGGGTAACTCGATTGATCCCAATACGCCGCTACTCTGCTTCTATTCCTCGGCTCTAACTTGATCATCGGAGGGTCCTACGGTAGTCACCCACCCCGAGACTTCTTTGCAGGTAGCTCGGCGTCCAACAAAAATCGACTGAGATCCATACCCAACAACTCCAAAACCGAATCTCAGCCATTCAGGACCGCCATCACAGAATCGACGGAGGACAGCATCTGAAGGAGATCCGAGGCTCCATCAGTTTGGCGTCGTCTGTGGGAACCAAAGACTTATTTTGTTCCACCAACAAAATTTGATCTTCCGCCCTCGATAGAACCATGATGGTCCGAATACGAGCCGCCACAATTGAGGCGGAAGCGGCTTGCCTCCCCCTTCTAATGCCATCCAAGCCTTGTCTGCCCGGATAGACAGGCTCACCTTGCTGGTGGATGCCCTCGTCCGCGTTCAAGCGGTGGGCCCTACCCACCAGAATGTTGTTCCCCCTCCCCGGGATAACGACGCCCACCAAAGGACGGACGGGTACGCTCGGGCCCTCAATCTCCCTCATCTTCATCACAGTGACACCGAGAGCTAGCTAGCCGAATCCAGCCAGCTCAACCCGCATACGGCGATTGATTCCATGACCCGCTGGGCGCTGGACACCTCGATGCCACGGTCCCAAGAAAGGCCGGGCCGCCGCTCTAATGCTCGTCGCGCGTTTTCCCCCTTGAGGAAGTGTCGGTCAGCTCGCCTGCTTCCAGGCATGACCGACGCCCCCACTCTCGTCGGGGTCATGCGAACGACGAGCGCAGGGATTATTCAAGCAGGGCCTCGCCCAAGTATTTAAGACACTTGATAAAGCGAAATCGAAGCCTCTCCCTTATGTAGACCCAGAGTGGAGGTAGCCACCATTCTGACTGTGCAGAATCCTCGGGGTACCACCACCGGCTTGAAACCCTCGAGAAGAAGATCGAAGGAATACGAAGGGATAGTCCTGCGTCCAGCGAAGGAGCCAAGTACTCCGCCGACTCACTGACGAAGCCCTTCACAGAGAAACTGCTAGTCGAGCACGTCTCATCCAGGAACAAGCTGCCAAAAGTGGCCCTTTTCGATAGGAAATCCGACCCGAAGGACCATCTAGACGTATTTACGGCGGGCATGAGCTTTCAAGATAACTCCGATGCAGCTCAATGCCGAGCTTTCCCCGCCACCCTCATCCGAGCTGGCCGGGGTTGGTTCCGAGGACTCACGCCACTCTCCATCTCGACCTTCGATGAGCTGGCCTCCCAATTCCTCAGCCACTTCGTCGAGAATCGACGACAGAAGAGGACGGTCGACTACTTATTCACCATCAAGAGCAAAGATAAAGAATCCTTCAAAGGATATGTCACCCACTTCTACAACGCGCTCCTCGAGGTCCCCGAGTACCTCGATGAAACGGTCATCATCACGCTGAGGTCGGGTCTTAGGCATAAAGAGTGGCTCCGCTCTTTTGCATTAGCATAATCTGAGACCATGGCCGAGGTAAAGGCCTGGACTGAGCAAGAAATTCAACTCGAGTCCGAGGTGAACTCAAATCTACCCAGATGCGACCAAGCCGACCAAAAGAAGCGGAGTAGAGAAAAGAAAAAGAAAGTCGACCGCCCAAAGCCCTACACCCCGAAGTTCCAGGAGTACACTCCTCTTAGCATCTCCCAGAATGTTGGAGGAAGCAAAGGGCAAAAGGTTCTTTAAGCTCCCACCAGTCACTCAAAGGGCGGGAAAGTGTCTCCGTAGTCCATATTGTGCTTTCCATATGTCACAGGGCCACCCGACCGAAAACTGCAAACAACTCCGTGACTACATCGAAGAGTTGATCCGCTCTGGCCAGCCTCCTCTAGAGGAGTTAACGATCGGCCAAATCATGGTTGTTACCTCGGATCTTGCTCAGGAAACTGGCGGAAACCACCACCTCCTCCCGGTCGAGGGTGTTAGGAATATGTATGCCCTAGAGGCCATTATTGTATGATATATGTAGGATGTTTTTCGTCACCCCAATGAGATGGGAATACGCGCACGCTTTTCAGGCGTACTACAGATTCCCCCTGCCTAGGGTAGGCCGGGGTTTAATGATTGTGTGGATCCGAATCTCCGGCAGCCGCGGACTAAGCCACCGTTAATTACCCCTCGCCTTTGGGGCGAGAGAACCTCCGATTAACGGGTTAAACTGGTCATGCGAACTCAATGTGCAGTGTACGTGTGTATTGTTTTGGAGGGGGTTTGGATATATTGGGAGCCACGCAGAGTTTTTACGGGGGTCCCACTACCCGGATAACTGGCTGGGGGTCAAGGGGGCTAGCAGCCCTCTTGCAGGGTGCGGGACAGTGCCCCGGCCCAAAATTTTTTTGGAGGGGGACAGTGTCGTGGAGTATGTGTGTGTACATATGTGTATATATATATATATATATATATATATATATATATATAAGGGGGAAAAGGCATCCAAAGGATGCGTGGGGCCAGCGCCAGCGTTTTGAGCGCAAGAGCGCTAGTGCGCCACGTGTCAGCACGTGGGCGCTCGGGCGCTTGCGCTTTGGGCGCTAGCGCTCCGAGCGCAAGAGCGCTAGCGTGCCACGTGTCAGCACGTGGGCGCTCGGGCGCTTGCGCTTTGGGCGCTAGTGCTCTGAGCGCAAGAGCGCTAGCGCACTCTACGCTAGCGCGCCACGTGTCAGCACGTGGGCGCTCTGGCGCTAGCGCTCTGAGCGCAAGAGCGCTAGCGCACTCTGCGCTAGCGCGCCACGTGTCAGCACGTGGGCGCTCGGGCGCTAGCGCTCGGACGCTAGCGCTTTGAGCGCAAGCACGCTCGCGCTATGAGCGCCAGCGCGCCACGTGTCAGCACGTGGGTGCTCGAGCGCTAGCGCTCTGGACGCAAGAGCGCTAGCGCACCACATGTCAGCACGTGGGCGCTCGAGCAGCAAAAGGGACTTGGTCCCTGCAATGGGAGTTGTACTCTTAGAAAGGAGCACTTGTTATTCTGTATATATATATATATATATATATATATATATATATATATATATATATATATATATATATATATATATATGAGAAGTTAAACTCCTAAGATGTTTTGGAGCTGATGAAGGGCTTCTCCCCTTGAGCCCTAGTTTTTCCCCAAAGTGGGGTTTCTGGAGATGGGTCTCCTTCTTCCTCCTTTGTTTGGCCGGATCTTGAAGATCAAGAGATATGGGATTTTAAAAATCTCTTCTTTTTGAGATCTGATGGTAGATCCAAGTTCCCCTTTGTGGGTTTTATGGTGAAAAACTATTTAGTTTTGAAAAAAGAAGAGTAAAACTCTTGATTTAATTCAAAAGAAAGAAGAAGGCTTGGAACCTTCAGGAAAGGGAAAGAGGCACAAACCCTAGATGTTTTTGAGGGGAATGAAAAGTTGTTACTTTATTCATCATCATTTTGCCTTATATAGGCTTACATATTTACATATAGCCTCTTGGGTTTCACAAAATGGCATTTTTCCTATCCCATGGCTCATGTGCCATTTCATTTTTTGCACATAAGCCATGGGCTTACAAAATATTGGCTTTATGCCCATTTTGCATACATTCATGTATAAAAAATTACATAAAAATTATTTATTACATGATTTTGTTGTTGGCATGGGGAGGCTGGCCTCGGGCTCTACTTGGGCATAGGCCTGCTTGACCTGGGCTTAGGCCCATTTAGCTTGGGGGTTGACCTTGACTTTAACTCGGTCAACTGGGGTGCAAATTTTTACTTCAACAAAGTGCCCCCCATCAATAAATGCACACCACATATTTGGGTCGTGTGCATGAAATTGATGGATCTTCTTTCACGTGGAGGCGACTTGCCTTGGTTCCCACTTTTTGGTATGCTCTGCCCTTTTTACGACATGGATGGTCGACGCTTTACGCGTCTTCGAGATGGAGTGTCTGTGGTAGACGTTTCTCTGGCCCAGAGTAATTTGGTAGACGTGCCCCCGGCATGGAGTGTCGCTGGTCGACGTTTCCCTAAGGCGGAGTGTCGGTTGGTTGACGTATCCCCGAGACGGATTGTCTGCTTGACGTTTCCCCGTTACGGATTATCGCTGTTGAACGTTTCCCTGATGCGGAGCGTCTGTGTTGGACGTTTCCCCGATGCAGAGTGTCACTTGTTGACGTGTCCCCGGCACGGAGTGTCTTCTTGACGTTTCCCCGGCACGAAGTGTCGCTTGTTGACATGTCCCCGAGATGGAGTGTCTGTTTGACGTTTCCCCATTACGGAGTGTCGCTGTTGGACGTTTCCCTGATGCGGAGTGTCTGTGTTGGACGTTTCCCTAATGCAGAGTGTCGCTTATTGACGTGTCCACGGTACGGAGTGTCTGTTTGACGTTTCCCCGGTACGGAGTGTCGCTTGTTGACGTGTCTCCGAGACGGAGTGTCTGTTTGACGTTTCCCCGGCACGGAGTGTCGCTTGTTGACATGTCCCCGAGACGGAGTGTCTGCTTGACGTTTCCCCGTTACAGAGTGTCGCTGTTGGACGTTTCCCTGATGCGGAGTGTCTGTGTTGGACGTTTTCCCGATGCAGAGTGTCGCTTGTTTGACGCAGAGGTCGATGTTGGAATTGGTTGGTTTGATTTGTTTGATTTAAGTCGATATCAGCATCGCTACACTGGAATATAGTACCAGGAGCGAATCATCATTTGTCATGAGAGAATTTTGGGAATGGTATTTTTTTCGGCATCTGTATTACTACACCGGAATAATGCCAGGAGCAACTCATCATTTGCCCTGGGAGGATTTGGGAATTGGTTTTTTTTCGGCATCTGCATTGCTGCACTGGAATAATGCCAGGAGCAACTCATCATTTGCCCCGGGAGGATTTGGGAATTGGTTTTTTTTGTTTGGCATCTGCATTGCTGCACTGGAATAATGCCAGGAGCAACTCATCATTTGCCCCGGGAGGATTTGGGAATTGGTTTTTTTTCGGCATCTGCATTGCTGCACTGGAATAATGCCAGGAGCAACTCATCATTTGCCCCGGGAGGATTTGGGAATTGATTTTATTTTTTTGGCATCTGCATTGCTGCACTGGAATAATGCCAGGAGCAACTCATCATTTGCCCCGGGAGGATTTAGGAATTGGTTTTTTTTGTTTGGCATCTGCATTGCTGCACTGGATAATACCAGGAGCAACTCATCATTTGCCCCGGGAGGATTTGGGAATTGGTGGCTTAGGAGACAGGTTTAGATCCCTATCGCTATAAGGCTTTTCAATTTTATGGGCCGTAAGGGTCTTATAAAAGCATTTTCTCCCTACGAGTCGAAAGGATCTCGTAGGCGTATTTTCTCCTTAGGAGTCGTGGGGACTCCTAAGTGTGTTGCTCCTTTGTGAGTCGTAAGGATCTTACGCGGGAATTTTCTCCTTACAAAGTCGAGAGGACTCTGCGAGTGCATTTCATCTCTTTTTCACGAGTTTGCGCCCTTTCGGGTTTTCACAAACTCGCCGGCAGTCCTGTTTTTTTACTCACGGAGCCCTTTTGGGTTTTCATCCGTGCTCATTTTGCTTGTGGACATACCTTTTTTTTTGGTGGGACTTGGGAGAGATTGGGGTTGTTTTACGCCCATGGATTGTATACGGTTTTTCAGGATGTATGATCCAGACCGTAGGGCCGGAAAAATTTCGGGACTTTGTCGGCGTCTGCATCACTGTACTGGAATATGGTACCAGGAGCGACTCATCATTCGCCATTTTAGAATTGGGATTGGTTGGTGTCTGCATCGCTGCACTGGAATATGGTACCAGGAGTGACTCATCATTCGCCGTTGGGAATTTGAGTTTGGACTTTGGTTGGCGTATGCATCGCTACACTGAAATATGGTACCAGGAGCGACTCATCATTCGCCATTGCCCGTTGGGGAACGATGGCTTAGGAGACAGGTTTGGGTCCCTATCACCTAAGGCTTTTCAATTTTATGAGCCGTGAGGGTCTCATAAAAGCATTTTCTCCCTACGAGTCGAGAGGATCTCACAGGTGTATGTTCTCCTTAGAAATCGTGAGGACCCCTAAGTGTGTTTTTCCTTGGTGAGTCATAAGGATCCCACGAAGGTTTGTTCTCCTCATGCATCGTGATGACACATGAGTGGGTCTTCCCAACAGAGCATAATTCCGAGGGCGGAGACTAGCCGCGTAACTGGTGATTACGGTGGGGCATAAGTGTGATAAGAATTACTTGAGCCCGTGGATTGTATACGGTAGTCAATTTGGGGACTGGCGGTAGGGCTGGGAGAATTTTGGAAATTTGAATTTTTGTTGGCGTCTGCATCGCTGCACTGGAATATGGTACCAGGAGCGACTCATCATTCGCCTTTTTTTGTTTTTTTATGTTTTTGTTTTACCGCGATTGCTCTATCATTTCAGCTTTTCTTATCGCGAAGGTCACGATTGCCCTATCATTTCGGCTATTTATTCGCGGTTGCCCCATCATTTCGACTTTATTTTCATTTTCATTTTTACTCGCTGATTTTTATTGCGAGTTGCCCCATCATTTCGGCTTTTCTTTATTTTTCTTTTATTTACACATTTTTTGTTTATTTACATCTTTTTTTACATTCCCAGTTTAACGACTTAGAGGTCGATTGTTCCCAGTTTAATGATGTGGTGGTCGATTGTTCCCAGTTTAATGACGTGGTGGTCGATTGTTCCCCAATTTAATGACGTGGTGGTCGATTATTCCCAGTTTAATGACGTGGTGGTCGATTGTTCCCCAGTTTAATGACGTGGTGGACGATTGTTCCCAGTTTAATGACGTGGTGGTCGATTGTTTTCAGTGAAAGGCAGATGTCTGAGGGAATCAGCTTCACGAAGATCTTCGGTCTCCGTTTGTGTAAAATTGGCGGTTGCGATTTGACTGTTTATTAACATGCCTTTGGACAGTTCTATCTCTCCTGCCTTGTATTGCTTTTCGACCCAATCTTTGAAGATGCAACAGTCTTCAATAGTGTGTCTCAGAACTCGGTGGTATGGGCAAAAGTTGGGATGATCAGTCCTGTTCGCTTCACTTAGCCTTTTTGGTTCTAGTAGCCGCAGGCCATTCTTCAGAGCATCTTTAAAAATTTTGTGGACCTTGTCCCTTCGGAATGAGTAGACCTTATTTCTTCTTTCCTCCAAAGTTGGTTCTCGAGATTTGTTAGTTTTTGCTTCGCCCGCTCTCTGCTTATTTAGAGAATCGGTGCTGTTAGAACTTCCGCCTTTTCGGTTGTCGTCCCTCCAAGGTTTCGGTCTGTTTGCGATCTGAAGATCCTGAGCAGACTCGGGCTTTGAGCGTTCCAACGTTTGGACCTTTTTGGTCAGCTCTTGGAATGTTTTAAGGCCTGCAGTGCACAGGAAAGGTTTCATCCAGTCCTTCAGATTTTCTATAAGAAGACTGACGGATTGGTCTTGCTCCAATGGCGGTTCACATTTGACAGAGAGATTGCGCCATCGGACTATAAAATCCATGTTGCTTTCGTTGTTCTTTGGCTCGGTCCTTACGAGGTCGGCAATGGTGATTTTATCGCTGACACTCATGAACCTTTGCTTGAACATGGATTCTATTTGAGCGAACGTCGTGATCGAGTCATCTGGTATGCTTGCATACCAATTGAAAGCAACATCGGTCAAGCTATTAACGAACTGGCGAAGGAGAAGTGCATCGTTGCCCCCAGTGTTTGCGCATGATGCTTTAAATTGGGCAATGTGCCGGTTCGCATTTTCCGTCCCATCGAACCTTTCAAATTTGGGGACGACATAGCCAGTGGGAAACTCCACAAGATCGTACCGAGCAGGATACGGTCTCCCGCTACTGCTGGTGTCTTTTTGCTCTCCGGCTTCGGCTACCAATGTTTTGACTTTGTTGGCAACCAAATCCATGATTTGATCTTGAGTTAGCGGGTTGCTGTCGTCGGCCGCTAAGACATTTCCCGAGATAGGATGCGACTGGCTTTCGTGCGGTCCGCCCACCTTTGGATTTGAGGGAATAGGCGTCGGCTGTCTCGGGACATCATTTCCCGGTTCATGAGCAGAGCCCCGCGCTTGATTGGGTGGCTGAGAGGCAAGTTGGGTCGTAAGCCGTAAGACGACATTTGTCAAGTCGTCGATCTTTGAGTAGAGCTTGGCCATCTCCTTGTCTTTGCTTCTGAGCTGTTTTCGGAGCTCTTGGAGAAGTTGCTGCTCTGCGTTCTTGGGACGGAAGATTGACTCATCTTCGCTTTCTGAGCCCGACTCCTCATGGACCGAAGGGTCTTTCTGTCGATCATCCTCATCAAGAGGGTTTTCATCACCCAGCAGAGGCGGCTGTTCTTAGGAAGCGGCAACCACATTCAAGCCAGATTGGATTTGAGATGTGGTGGCCCCGTCCTTGCTCTTGCTGCGCGTGCCCACCATGTAGACAGTGTGGACCACATATCCAGCCATTTCCTCATCTTTGGAGGGGTAACCCTGTTCCTCGAACCTCATGAGGTTCAGCCTAGTAGGAGCCCTAGCCTTTTTGTTGGCTCTGTACCTGAGCCTTTTCTGTCTTAGCTTCTCGATTTTGAAGGCGTGGCGGGCATCCGTTATCCAGGAAGCCATTGTGAGTCGATTAGCGGGGAGCTTAGAGAAGACACCCGATCAAGCAGTTGTTAGGGGCACCGCCGGAGCTTGCTCGAGACGCCTTATTGTTTTGTAGGTGTTAATGTCCTTGCCCCCAGCTGGGGCCAAGGAAAGTCGTTCAGACACCGACTTTCATTTGGGTTGTGGCGCCCTCGAGATTACCACATTTGGTCTCCTGCCTTTCGAGACCGGTCTGTCTGTTGCTGGAGCTTGAGGAGCCGGGATGGCGTTAGCTGACACGAACAGGATAGAGCCGAATGGTAGCAGCTCCTCCTCCCATTGTCGCCCGAGACTGGCCGGAAGGACCGTCCTGGAGTCCATCTTCATCGTGTAGGAGACGGGAGTCTTGCTGAGAGCTGAGATCGTCCTTGGAAACATTGTTGAAAAGTGATTGCTTGAAGACCTGCATGAAAGAGCATTATTTTAGTATAAATATAGATATGTATACTGATTGAGTTCGCATGAACGTTTAACCCGAAATATGGGAGGAGAGATTGGTCCCACCGGGCGTGCCAGAATCTGTAGGGTGTTTTTCGTCACCCCATTGAGATGGGAATACGCACGCGCTTGTCAGGCGTACTACAGATTCCCCCTACCTAGGGTAGGCCGGGGTTTAATGATTGTGGGGATCTGAATCTCCGGCAGCCGCGGACTAAGCCGCTGTTAATTACCTCTCGCCTTTGGGGCGAGGGAACCTCCGATTAACGGGTTAAACTGGTCATGCGAACTCAATGTGCAGTGTACGTGTGTGTTGTTTTGGAGGGGGATTTGGATATATCGGGAGCTACGCAGAGTTTTTACGCGGGTCTTGCTACCCGGATAGCGGGCTGGGGGTCAAGGGGGCTAGCAGCCCCCTTGCGGGGTGCGGGGCAGCGCCCCGGCCCAAAAATTTTTGGAGGAGGACAGTGTCGTGGAGTATGTGTGTGTGTACATATGTATACGTATGTATATATATGTATATATATATAAAAAGGGGGGCAAAAGCATCCAAATGATGCGTGGGGCCAGCGCCAGCGCTTTGAGCGCAAGAGCGCTAGCGCGCCACGTATCAGCATGTAGGCGCTCGTGCGCTTTGAGCGCTAGCGCTCCGAGCGCAAGAGCGCTAGCGCGCCACGTGTCAGCACGCGGGCGCTCGGGCGCTTGCGCTTTGGGCGCTAGTGCTCTGAGCGCAAAAGCGCTAGCGCGCTACGGGTCAGCACGTGGGCGCTCGGGCACTAGCGCTTTGGGCAGAGCGCTAGCGCACTCTGCGCTAGTGCGCCACGTGTCAGCACGTAGGCGCTAGCGCTCTGAGCGCTAGCGCGCCACGTGTCAGCACGTGGGCGCTCGAGCGCTAGCGCTCTGGGCGCAAGAGCGCTAGCGCACCATGTGTCAGCACGTGGGCTCTCGAGCAGTAAAAGGGACTTGGTCCCTGCAATAGGAGTTGTACTCCCAGAAAGGAGCACTTGTTATTCTGTGTGTGTGTGTGTGTGTGTGTGTGTGTGTGAGGAGTTAAACTCCTAAGATGTTTTGGAGCTGATGAAGGGCTTCTCCCCTTGAGCCCTAGTTCTTCCCCAAAGTGGGGTTTCTGGAGATGGGTCTCCTTCCTCCTCTTTTGTTTGGCCGGATCTTGAAGATCAAGAGATATGGGATTTTAAAAATCTCTTCTTTTTGAGATCTGATGGTAGATCCAAGTTCCCCTTTATGGGTTTTATGGTGAAAAACTATTTAGTTTTGAAAAAAGAAGAGTAAAACTCTTGATTTAATTCAAAAGAAAGAAGAAGGCTTGGAACCTTCAGGAAAGGGAAAGAGGCACAAACCCTAGATGTTTTTGAGGGGAATGAAAAGTTGTTACTTTATTCATCATCATTTTGTCTTATATAGGCTTACATATTTACATATAGCCCCTTGGGCTTCACAAAATGGCATTTTGCCTATCCCATGGCTCATGTGCCATTTCATTTTTTGCACATAAGCCATGGGCTTACAAAATATTGGCTTTATACCCATTTTGCATACATTCATGAATAAAAAATTACATAAAAATTATTTATTACATGATTTTGTTGTTGGCTTGGGGAGGCTGGCCGCGGGCTTGACTTGGGTATGGGCCCGCTTGACCTGGGCTTGGGCCCACCTAGCTTGGGGGTTGACCTTGACTTTGACTCGGTGAACCAGGGTGCAAATTTTTACTTCAACAATATAGTGGATGCTTGGACATATATATAGAGGACTTTCTTGCTCGACATGATAGTATGATATCCGGTTACCTTTATCTTAACATATTTACTAGTATTATTATACTGTCTCTCATATACATGTTGATAAAGCCCTTTGGCTTGACTACCAGGACTATGATGCGGATCATACTACTAGGACCTGGGTAGTCCACAAGCACATCCTTCAATTGTTCCTAGTCGAGGGTATATCGAGACAGGGCATCGATATTCCAGAGTAGACTAGTGTGTACGTTTCTTGACCCTATATGGGGGCGATGGTTGATCCCATAGCCATTGGTGTTTGACATCAAAGATTGTACACAGATGCTCATTCGAGAATGGGTATATCGAACAGGACTCGTCGAGAACTCCTAGATGGTACTATACCTATCGTTAGATAGCGGTTCTCTAGTGACACCGGTACAGGTTAGTCTGTAGACCCGAGATCATCCTAAATTCTTATGTGGTTCCCACTGTGGTTTGATTTCCTCCCTACCACGGCTCAAAGGAGTCGTGCAAACAGGTGGATTTTGGGTACAGTCCTGAGTCACATAGAGGCAATGAGCGATAGGACGGGTTTCATCTCTCCCGGTATTGGGAGTTGATGTTGTGCTATACTCGATTGACTATAACTGTAAGTCCCTGTCCAGGGTTGTTGATGAGATTTACTGGTAAGAGTTATCAGTAGTTTCTCGAACCGTTATGAGCCATACATCGGTATGACTTATCAAGTTATTAGGGTCTGACGTATCCACCCTCAGACTTGATATGCGACTTATCAGACAAAGAGACCGGACTGTACGGTAAGTGTTACTTATAGGCTTCATGAAAATTTGGACAAGCTTGCCTGTTGATCTTCTAATCACTAAATACCTGAATAGCCGTTACGTCCAGCTAGTACCGCTGACGGCTTATGGATGACTGATGTGATCATCAACTACTGCTGGCGTATTGACAACTCTTTAGAGTCCCACATATAAGTTTCCTGATTCAAGCGAAACGAAGTAGGGCACATATGATGATATGTGCGGGGGCGTGGTTAAATACGAGTATGTGTGTAACAACTCCAATTTCAATGTACAGGAAATTTATTTAAAAGTTAATGTACAAATGGAGTATTTGCAATCCTGTGTACACTATAAGTATTTGAATTGCTTTTGAACAGCAAGAAAGCACTTGTAGCTCATTGGTAAAGCCTTGCACTGCTGTGACGTAGCCCCTGTGATCGAATCCTCCCAGCCACATTATCTTTTTATTAATTTTTCTTTTAATCTTTTATAAGCCTAAAGGTTTACACGTGCACTACACGAAAAATGAAGAGTCACAGATTAAACAAACACGTGCACTGGGTTATACCAAGCGATGAAGACACGTGGCGAAGATCCAAAGCACATCTCACCTGTTTGGACCAGCGAGATTAAGCTATGGACCGGCACCGCCGGGCCCCCCGTAGTGGATAGTCTCCAATTTCTTCCCCTGGCACCCCTTCGCCTACCCCACTACCCCCATATTGTTTGTTTACTCTGCAATTATCCAGAGAGCGTAATTTCACTCTTTAATTCTAATTTTAATGCATATTTTTAATGTATTCTTTAACCCTCAAAATCCTAATTTTCCCTATTAATACCACACCATATTTCACCCCTTCTCATTCAGAATTCCATTACAAAAACTTTATAAAATTTCCAAGTCCTAAGTTGTGCAAGTAGAGTTAGCAAAGAGCGAAGTTCCGACAACATTTCGAGGAGATTCCGGCGACAAACGATGCCCCGACGGTTCCTAAAGTTTCCTCCTCCTCCCTTCTTTATTAATAACCTGTAAGTCCCCACTCCCCTCCTTGATCTCTATTCTAAAACTTCTCTTTTTAAAAACTCATCGGAAGTGAAGTTATTCCGACTTCCGATTCGTTTTTCTTTAAAAACTACATTTTTCTTAAACAATAAAATACCATATCCTCTCATAATATTTAAAAAAAATAAATAAACATATTAGAACAAGTTTCATCTCAAAATAATTCATGCTGCAATTTCTATTTTACTTTTACAGTAAAATATCATCATGTTTACAAATGATACTGTTATCCACTGTAAACCGTATTACCTTTAGAAAACTCACGAGGAAATGACCTACCTCATCAAAACACACATTTTTGACATAGCACGATAGATTTTGGGTTTCTAGATTATGGAAAAATACGCTTTTACGAATAAATACCTTAAACAATTAAAAATCGTTTTCTTTAAAAAGGGTGTTATTTAATTCCTTGTGATTGTGCCTCTACGATCCATTTTGGGGAACCCCGATTGGGATGGTGCGGGTTATCACACGTCTTCGGGCCTAATAGAGCGAGATGCAGATCTCAACAAGGAGCATTCAATTTTGATGGAATTTTTGATGCAATTTTTAAGAAAATGAGATTTCTACAAAATAAATAAATTTATTTTTATTAAATATATAAATATATATATGAATATTAGCAAAAGATCTATTTTAAATATATTATACAAATATTCCATATTTTTTAAATTAAAAGAATCACCATTTCATGAAACTACCTTTACAATTTAATACAATATCAATATTACATTAAAATACCATATACAATGAAAACTAGATTCTACTTACTAGAAAATTACACTTTTATAAAATATATATATATATGAAAACCCTAAAGACGATAATTAAATACTTGAGTTGTATTTTGAAATTATATCAAAACTATTTTTACATAAAACCCCCTCAAGTTATATCACTTTACAATAAGGACCCTGGTAAATGTAGGTTTAAGCGGGACCAGTTCTCTTGAGTCTCGGGGAGCCGGAGAAAGTGGGTGCTTGCCTATCTAAGGTAGATAATCTAATAACGGTGTTATCAACATGGTAATTGTCTTGGAAAAAGACACAAATCCTGCCGTCTATGTGCAGCAGTTACCGATAACATCAAAACTAATTCAGGACTTCAATTTCTTTTCAAAGTGTCCGACTCAGACAGAGTTTCAATCTAATCAATCTGACTTGAATATGATTCAAGTATAAACTATAATACAACATGAATCCATGAATACCAGAATTCAATCTATATCAATCTATTTTGACCGAACCGAACCATGGATATACTCTATTTACATGACTATCTATTTATATCCATTCTGTTTACTAATATCAGGGTTTCGGTAAGCCACCCATCTATATAACAAAACAATACAAAAGACATTACGGGGTTTTAAAGGGGTAGACTGGTATTGAATGTGTTAGAAATGACACGAGACGGTCACTTTAATATACCTAACCTGAATATCCACAGCCGTTGTACCATGGCTGAACGGTTCCTTATGCTCCATATACCTTAGTCTTCGGAATAGCGGAACTCCTCTCGTATACACTGGCATATTCTGTACCAAGCTACAAACAACTACATTAACATTATAATCAAACATTACTAGCTAGACTCTCTTTCTGTCTATTCTATCGCTACTCATCTTTGGGACTTACCGAGCGATTGTTCGCTGACGACATTCCTTTTTTTCTTTCTCTGGAATGTTGTCGGGTGGATCGGACTCACTGGAGATCGAGCCCAGTACTGAAGACTTGGAGCAGTTATCCTTTGACCCCGAGCTTTATATACTTGTATATACTTTTCATTTCAGTTCATGCCATTATTTAGGCATTGCTTTTTATTCATGTATTTACATTTCCAGTTGTACTTATAAAGAATTGTTAAATAAATAAAAGTTGTTGTTCATTTATATTCATGTCTCTTGTGTATATTTTACTTTATATTGTTTAGATACGCTTAGCGTATTTAATTCGGAGTAAATACGTCGCGTGGCCCATCGCGTCTCCTTGCCCGTACACCGGGAAGTGGGGCGTGACAGATTTTGTTGGTGATCCATGCAGGTCAGTACTGCATGGAACCCTACCATCCAAGTCAGTTCTGCATGGATACGCAGGCAATTCTGCATGAAGTCCTAAGCAATATAACACAAGAATCAGCAACTAAAATCATTCTTTACAATTCATATTCCTTGAATCCTACAATTTCATATATTTTGAATCTATCCCAACCCTATTTTTCTTTCAAGGTTATGGATTCCCCAAACAACACCAACTCCAACTTCAACAACACACCATCACCTCTATTGCTTACGTCTACTGTTGCTGCTCCGATTAACGAGCAAACGGTACTGTTTGAGGCAATCCGAAGCCTCCTGGAAGGACAGCAGCAGCAGACTGCTATATTAATGAACCATCCAGAAGCGGAAGCGCCCGGAGTGAAGCAATTCTGGGCTTTGCACCCAAAGCAATTTTCGGGAGAAGAGAGTCCTCTGGAAGCTGAAGAATAGGCTCAGAGTATTGAGGATGACCTGGCAGCGGCATAAGTGTCATAGATCGCTTGGGTTCGAGTTGCGAAGCTGTAACTCACAGACAATACCCGAGTTTGGTGGAAGGCGGAAGAAAGCTGTCTTGCCCAACCTGTCGAATGGAGGACTTTTCGTGACATGTTCGACGTGAAATACTTCCCAGAGACTGCCCGATTTGACATGGAGCAGCAGTTCATCCACCTACAACAAGGTTCTATGGGGACTAAATCTGTGGATGAATATGATGCCGAGTTTACCATACTCAGTAGGTAAGATATGTCACAATATTCGATTTTCTAAATATCACATACTACACAGCTAACACAAGACCGCAACAGATTCACGGCACACTTGATACCGACTGCTGAGATCAGGTCCAGACGGTTTCAGCAAGGGTTAGATCCTGAGATCCAAGCAGCCTTAGTTACAGGGGATTTCCCAACCCACGACCTGGCTTTGAAAGCTGCTCGTCGATATGAGGCAGTGGTGAAGATGAAGGGCAGACCTCAATCTGCCGGAGTGAAGCGCCCTGCCACTCAGATGGCAGGAGGAGCCTATTCAAGGCTAACTTTTGAACCCAGAAGACCGGAAGAAACAAATAACCGACCAAGTCCAGATTTTTGCTTCTATTGCAAGAGGGATGAACACCTGTGGAAATACTGTAGGCGCGCAAAAGGCCTGTGCTTAGTTTGTGGCGCATCCAATCATGGAATTGGAACATGTCCTTATAGGCGCAACACAGTTTCAACTCTCAACACTTATCCACAGCGGCCAGCTATCCAGGCTCCTGTACCTTATCTTGCTCTTCCAGCTCCACCTCCACGTGGACCTCCTGCATAGCCTAATCGCAAATTCCAACAGGCACTGAGGAACATGCCCCAAGGACAGAGGAATGTGCCTCCAGCTAGGAGGAATGTATCCCGGCGTCAGGCTTTCACATTAGCAGCCGTAGAAGCCGAGACTGTAGGCCAAGGTAACCCTGATAATTCCCTCACATCTTTCCAAAACTTCTGCATTCTTTCATTCTTCCACATATTTTTCATGCATTATCATTAGTTCTATCACTATCACTATCATCAAACTTTTCTTGAATCTGTTACACTTTCATTCTATAAATTTCGAGGAAGAAATTTATATAAGGAGGGTAGAATGTAACAACTCCAATTTCAATGTACAGGAAATTTATTTAAAAGTTAATGTATAAATGGAGTATTTGCAATCCTGTGTACACTATAAGTATTTGAATTGCTTTTGAACAGCAAGAAAGAACTTGTAGCTTATTGGAAAAGCCTTGCACTGCTGTGACGTAGCCCCTGTGATCGAATCTCCCCAGCCACATTATCTTTTTATTAATTTTTCTTTTAATCTTTTAGAAGTCCAAAGGTTTACACGTGCACTACATGTAAAATGAAGAGTCACAGATTAGACAAACATGTGCACTGGGTTATACCAAGCGACGAAGACACGTGGCGAAGATCCAAAGCACATCTCACCGGTTTGGACATGCGAGATCAAGCTATGGACCGGCACAGCCGGGCCTCCCGTAGGGGATGGTCCCCAATTTCTTCGCCTGGCACCCCTTCGCCTACCCCACTACCCCAATATTGTTTGTTTACTCTGCAATTATCCAGAGAGTGTGATTTCACTCTTTAATTCTAATTTTAATGCATATTTTAATGCATTCTTTAACTCTCAAAACCATAATTTTTCCTATAAATACCGCACCATATTTCACCCCTCCTCATTTAGAATTCCATTACAAAAACTCTATAAAATTTCCAAGTCCTAAGTTGTGCAGATGGAGTTAGCAAAAGGCGAAGTTTCGACGATATTTCGAAGAGATCCCTGCGACGAAACGATGCCCCGACGGTTCCTAAAGTTTCCTCCTCCTCCCTTCTTTCTTAATAACCTGTTAGTCCCCACTCCCCTCCTCCATCTCTATTCTAAAACTTCTCTTTTTCAAAACTCGTCGGAAGCGGAGTTATTCCGATTTCTTTTTCGTT
Source organism: Agapanthus africanus (assembly GCA_030015575.1). Lineage (NCBI taxonomy): Eukaryota > Viridiplantae > Streptophyta > Magnoliopsida > Asparagales > Amaryllidaceae > Agapanthus > Agapanthus africanus. The sequence continues at coordinate 86,028,803 of CM057344.1, read as the reverse complement.
TTTCTTTAAAAACTCCATTTTTCTTAAACAATAAAATACCATATTCTCTCATAATGTTTAACAAATATAAATAAACATATTATAACAAGTTTCATCTCAAAATAATTCATGTTGCAATTTCTATTTCACTTTTACAGTAAAATATCATCATGTTTACAAACGATATTGTTATCCACTTTTAACCGTGTTACCTTTAGAAAACTCATGAGGTAATGACCTACCTCATCATAACACATATTTTTAATATAGCACGATGAATTTTAGGTTTCTAGATTATGAGAAAATACGCTTTTACAAATAAATACCTTAAACAATTAAAAACCGTTTTCTTTAAAAAGGGGTGTTATTTAATTCCTTACAATTATGCCTCTACAACCCATTTTGGGGAACCCCGATTGGGATTGTGCGGGTTATTGCACGTCCTCGGGCCTAGTAGAGCGAGATGCAGACCTCCACAAGGAGCATTCGATCTCGATAGAATTTTTGATGCAATTTTTAAGAGAATGAGATTTCTACAAAATAAATAATTTTTTTTATTAAATATATAAATATATATATGAATATTATCAAAATATCTATTTTAAATATATTATACAAACATTCAATGTTTTCTAAATCAAAAGAATCACCATTTCATAAAACTACCTTTACAATTCAATACGATATCAATATTACACTAAAATACCATATACAATAAAAACTAGGTTCTACCCACTAGAAAATTTCACTTTTATAAAATATAAAACTATGAAAACCCTAAAGACGATAATTAAATACTTAAGATGTATTTTGAAATTATATCAAAACTATTTTTACATAAAACCCCCTCAAGTTATATTAATTTACAATAAGGACCCCAGTAAATGTAGGTTTAAGCGAGACCAGTTCTCTTGAGCCTCGGGGAGCCAGAGAAAGTGGGTGCTTGCCTATCTAAGGTAGACAATCTAACAACGGTGTTACCAACACGGTAATTGTCTTGGAAAAAGACACAAATCCTGCCATCCATGTGCAGCAGTTACCGATAACATCAAAACTAATTTAGGACTTCAATTTCTTTTCAAAGTGTCTGACTCAGACAGAGTCTCAATCTAATCAATCTGACTTGAATGTGATTCAAGTATAAACTACAATACAACATGAATCCATGAATACCAGAATTCAATCTATATCAATCTATTTTGACCGAACCGAACCATGGATATACTCTGTTTACATGACTATCCATTTATATCCATTCTGTTTACTAATATCAGGGTTTTGGCAAGTCATCCATCTATATAACAAAACAATACAATCAATACAAAAGACATTACGGGGTTTTAAAGGGGTAGACTGGTACTGAATGTGTTAGAAGTGGCACGAGACGGCCATTTTAATACACCTAACCTGAATATCCATTGCCGTTGTACTGTGGCTGAACGATTCTTTGTGCTCCGTATACCTTAGTCTCCGGAATAGTGGGACTCCTCTCATATACACTGGCATATTCTGTATCAAGCTACAAACAACTGCGTTAATATTATAATCAAACATTACTAGTTATACTTTCTTTTTGTCTATTCTATCACTACTCATCTTTGAGACTTACCGAGCGATTGTTCGCTGACGATATTCCTTTTCTTCTTTCTTTGCAATATTATCAGGTGGATCAAACTCATTGGAGATCGAGCCCAGTACTGAAGACTTGGAGCAGTTAGCCTTTGACCCCAAACTTTAGATACTTGTATATACTTTTCATTTCAGTTCATGTCATTGTTTAGGCATTGCTTTCTATTCACGTATTTACATTTCCAGTTGTAATTGAAAAGAATTGTTAAATAAATAAAATTTGCTGTTCATTTATATTCCTGTCTCTTATATACATTTTACTTTATATTGCTTAGATACGCTTAGCGTATTTACTTCGGAGTAAATACGTCGCGTGACCCGTCGCGTCTCCTTGCCCGTACACCAGGAAGCGGGACATAGCAATATGATACTGTATTCTAATCTGGCGGTTATTTGTTATCGGTTAGGTTATATGTGATATAATCAGATTATCGAATCAAGTGTTGATTTGATAATGAGATATACAGATAAATGATATTAGTAGGTTATATGCGATATAACCGGATTATTAAATCAAGTATTGATTCAATAATATGATACATATTTCTATTTGATATAATTATATGTTAACCAATATTACTGCTCACTAATTATTTGCTTATCTTTATATATATATATATATATATATATATATATATATATATATATATATATATAACAAATGCAGCATGGTTGATTTTCTATTTATTGGAAAAGGAAATGATGAGGTGGAAATTGTGGAGGGGTGAAGCATGGCTTTACTTTATATTATATTAGTTTGGATCTACTATTGAAGTATGGCTCAATTTTAGAATTCCATACTTCAATAATTGAGTTGATATTAGCGATGCCATTCTACACTTCATTCTTGACTTGGTTCATTTTTTCTTTAGTTGAACTCATGATATGAGTTCTTGCTCTCTAGCTCTCTCCCTTTTCCCTACCTCCACCTTCAAGCTCTAAACCCTCACATGTGATATGAACCATAGAGCTTAAGAACCCTAGTCAGCAAATAAAACCCCTACTTCACCATCCTAAACTAGATTAGTACTTTGGTTTAAGGTGTTATCTTCACTAAAGAGTTTAGTGAAGAGGTAGTTTGGATTAGCGGAGTTTTGGATGGATCAACTTCGGCACGAAAATCATCGGAGGAAACTCGATCCAATTTCAAGTAGAGCCTAGTGGAGTCGTGTGGGTTACAACCCGGAGCATTTAAAGAGAAGGACCCGATTTACAAAGATTGTAGTTTCGTTCTCTTAGTATAGTTTTGTTTATATCATTATTAAACCCTAATCATCTATTTAAAGATCTTGGTTAGTGTTAATTAGCATCCCAAATTTTTTAAAAATGGCATGCTTGAAGCTAGTAAAACACAGTGGTTGTGGTAATAAACACTTTCATGGTATCAGAGCCAAAGCTAGAAGATTAGAAGATATTTATAGAATTACGAAAACGAAACAACTCCGAAACAGTCGCCATGAAACCCCATGCTCTGTCGATTTTTTAAATTACTCTGAATTTTTTTAAACAACCGCAGAATGTTATATATGATATAACTAGAACACCGAACAAAAACGAGACCAAAACTCTACTATTCATCCGGCGAGATCGGGTATATTACCGGCGTCACCGGCCCCTCATGCTTCATTTTGGCTCGTGTTTGTTTGGTGTTCTGATCTGTAGTTTTTGGGGTTTCAGGTCATGTTTGATTAGCTCAATATTGCATGTGATGTTAATTTTGTTAAAGGGCCAATACGGAGTGTTTCGTAGTCATAATTTTTACATCGTTTCGGCTTTAAGTTTGATATATGATACAGTTGTTGGAATCCACATTAAATTAGTTTTGTGAAAACTAGTTTGTTTATAAATCTAGCATGTTAGTCTCTATTGATCGATTGCCACGAAGTTTCGATTCGAATCGAAACTCCGTCGCAATCGCGTATCGTATGTGAATACTCGCCGGAAAATTTTACTAGGTAGGCACGCCCTATAGCCCCGACCAAGTGATTTTAGGAGAACCCCATTGCCAAAAGCATCCACTCGGGTGCTCGCGGCCACGGTGTTCCGCCTAAGTGCAATTGGTCGACGGCATCAGCGGTGCGGCCATCTACTAAAGTTCCCGACGAGTATTCGATCGGGTAGTTAAGAATCTTGTTGAATTACCCGACTAAGTTATTGAAAAGTGTTTTCGATATGAGACTAAAATGCAAGGTTTAACTAGTTAAGCATGAAATCTGAAATATGAGATATTCCGGGTTTATGATGTCTAAGAAAATGCAAATTCTAATTATTGTAGTTTTTCATTTCTTTTCTGCGACCGTAAGGGTAATATGTGGGGTATCCCAAATCTCGTTGCTATATGTCAACTGAATTTGGGATACACATATTTACTTACGTTGATGACGTATGATGTTATGTGTTGCTGATATGGTATATTGGATCGTCGTGATAGAATAGCCGAGGGTTTTATGTGAGATGAGAGTTTTTGTATTTTCATTCATGTAAAATTTATATGTAATATTCTTTTATTGGGGCACTTCCGGCTTGAGGATGATGTCACCATTGATGTATATTATTTACTTTTCCGTATTAGGATAGACTCAAGGCGGGGAGCATAAGTAACCAGGTTCTAGAGTCCAGTGAGAGACCATCTCGAAGAGTCGAGATCGGGTCTCCTAACTCTAGAATTAGCAGGGTTGCTTTCCGCTCTTGTAGGGGTCTATGAGATGTGGGTTTGGCTATTCATCACGACCGTGGAATCCGTGTTTTTCATTACTGGCTGAATTTAAAATACGGACCTCCTACTATATCCAATATTTCATATGTTGACTTCTATTGCTATGTTCTGTGATGTTGATCATATAACTGCGTGAGACGAATGCTGTGTTATATATATGATATATAATAACGTGTAGGGTTGCTATGTTATTAGGTCTACGAGGCATAAACCATGTCCGATTAAAAAATTAGCCGTGCCGAACAACCCGAATACGAATCTTTAAACTAGAGATTAGGCGAAAACTAACATGTTAACAACTTTAACACTAAGTAAGAGGGATTACAACCTTTGTAGATCCGGTCCTTCACTTCATATGCTCTGTGTTGTGGTCCCTTCGCTGCGATCATCGGGTTCCGGACTCTCGAGAGGTTCCACGAAGAGAAAGATGCAACCTTTGCTTCCGATCTTCGATACTGAGATGATCTACCTTGAAGTTCCGTTAACACAAGCTAACACTCATGAAATGATGTGAACACCCTCATCTAAATGGCAAGGGAAGATGAGGATGATGAAGTAGGATTTTTGCTCTCTTTATTTATCTTTTTCTCATATTTATTCATCACATTGAAAAAAACTAGCAAGCTTTTTCCATGAAGAGAATGAAGGAAGAAGATGAACAACCAATAGAAATATCATTTGTGATGAATAATGCAAAGAAGATAATGATGAATTATGCAACCATGGTTAACCAAACCATTGTAGAGATTTAACCAAGGGTGTAGGGTTTGGGTTAGGTTAAGGATGAGTCATAATAAAATATCTTTCACAAAACAAAACTAAACCTTCTAGAATCATCTAGAAAGCATTAACCCAAATCAAACCCTAATCTTGTTTAATCTCTACTAAACATGTTGCATTATTTATCATATCATGTTATAATATTATATATCACATATATAATATTTATTGTAACCAAATAAAATAATACTATTAACATATATCGCATATATATCAATGTATTATCCGAGTGAGAAAAAGAATCTTTTAGTGAGCTAATATTAGTTAATGTCATTTAATATATCATATATATTATTATACATTAAATTATCGAATCAACACTTGATCCGACAATCCGGCTATATCGCATATAACCGACTAATATTTATCCGTACCGATTCATCAAATCAACACTTGATCCGATGACCCGGTTGATATCAAATATCGCGAGAATAGAATACGGTATCTCATATCGTATTATCTTCGGTCCCGCACATATCACATATGTGCTCCTACTCCGTTTTGCCTGAGCCAAGAAACCTCTGTGTAGGACTCTAAAGAATCGTCAATACGCCGGCAGTAGGTGATGATCATATCAAACACCCACAAGCTGCAAGCGGTCAGCTAAACGTAACAGCTACCCAGGTATTGAGTGCTCAGAAGATCAACAAGCAAGCCTGTACATTCTCTTGTGAATCCAAACAGTAACACTCCCGTACAGTCCGGTCTCGTCGTCTGATATGTCGCATATCTCGCCTAGGGGTGGTAAACGTCAGACCCCAGTAGCTCGATAAGTCGTGTCGATATGAGGTCTATAACAGTTCAAGAAACTACTGATAAAACTTACCAGTAAATCTCAGCAACCCTGGCCAGGGATTTCCGGTTATAGCCAATCGAACACAGCACAACATCAACTCCCTATACCGGGAGAGACGAATCCCCTCCTATCGCTCATTGCCCATGTGATTCGGGACTGTACCCAAAAGCCACCTTTTTGCATGCCCTTTTGGACGTGGTATGATGGAAATCAAAGCACAGTGGGAATCACACAAGACTCTATGACGATCTCGGGTCAACAGACTACTCTGTACCAGTGTCACCGGAGAACTGCCATCTGACGTGAGGTATAATACCATCTGGGAGTTCTCGGCGAGTCCGTCCAGTGTACCCAGTCTCCACTGAGCACCCGTACACCATCCTTGATGTCAAACACCGATGAATATGGGATCATCCATCGCCCATCATATGGGTCAAGATGCGTATACGCTAGTCTACTCTGGTGTATCGATGCCCTGTCTCGATACACCCTCGACTAGGAACAATTATAGGATGTACTCGTCGACTACCGTGGCCCCACTGGTATGATCTCATCATAGTCCCAGTAGTCGAGTACATATCCTAAGGGCTTTATCAACATGTAATATAGAGACAATCAGAGTACATGTTAAGACAAAGTACAACCAGATAGCATACTATCATGTCGAGCAAGAAAGTCCTCCCTATATATGTCCAAGCATCCATTACAATATACATCGTATGTACAGTAATGGCCTCTAGGGCATACATATAACTAACAATCTCCCACTTGCACTAGGGCCATCTATTATGGTATCGCATACCCAACAATTAGCTGCGGTTGAGGTATCTCATACTCAACCATCCCATAAAAGTCTCTACTGGGAAAAAGGCCTTTGTGAGTGGATCCGCGCTGTCGTCCTCTGTGTCTACTCTCCTAACCTTGATTTCCCTGGAGATCATCCATCTCCATGATCAGGTGATACTGCCTAAGAATTATATCTGGATTTCTGATGGGACGGTAGTTCCTTGGCTAAAGCCACAACTCTATTGTCACACAATGGTAGGAACGAAGTTCATCTTATGAACTTATATATATCCAGACTGCCTCTTTGGTAGCATCCTTGGTAACGATGTATCTTGCCTTTAATTGTCTAGTAAGTCACGGTATCTAGCTTGGAACTCTTCCAACATACCGTCCCTCCACTGAGGGTAAAGACAATGCCTGCTACTGACATTCAGTCGTCCTTATCAGCCTGGAACCTTTCCAGTGATTCTCCCCAGTATCGATTGATACCATCTCACTACAACTAGTGAGTGTCCTAACATCCAATTAGATCTATCTCATAGATCCAAAACCCAGGATTTAGGAGGTATCACTTTGATCCTATATGGAGAATCCTTGTGATAAGCGGAGATTGACCGAGCGTAGCATATGAAACTCCTTCCCTATCAAGAGTATGTCATCCACGTACTCTACGAAGATCACCACCATACTCCCTACTACCTTTTTGTATATACAAGGTTCATCTACCATGTTGATGAAGTCAAACTCTTTGACTACCACATCAAAACAGATGTTCCAACTCCGCGATGCCTGTTTTATCATATAAAACATCTTGCACATGTTTCCGCTGCTCCTACTGTCTACGAAGCCCTCTGGCTGTGTACTTATAGACGCTATCTTCTAAATCAGCATTTAGAAAAGCAGTCATGACACCCAACCACCAGATATCGTAGTCATGGTATGTAGCCGTGGCAAGTAGGATCTGGATGGACTTAAGCATAGATCCTTAGAAAATGTTTCAACACAATCCATACCTGGTCTATGATGCAAACCTTTAACAAGTCTAGCTTTGAAAGTCTCAACTTTTCCATGTACACCAAGTAATTTTCTCAAGATATACTTGCTCCTGATGGGGATTTAACCCTTCAGATAAAGCAACCAAAGTCCATACTTTGTTGGTGTATAAGGATTCCATCTCAGATCGATAAGCATCCAGCCATTCTTACAGAGTCCCACTCCTGATGGCCAGCTCGAAATTAGTTGGGTCATCATCTCATGATGCAATCCTCGCGCCCACTGTCATAGAGAAACCGAAGTATCTCTCAGGTGGGTGAGGAACCCTACTAGATCGGCGGAGAGGCTGAGGTTCGTTGGAAACTATTGAATCCTTTGGTTCTACCAAATCATCAGTTGCAGTTTATATAGCTGGAACCTTTCCAGTTCTACATAACAGACCTTGCCTCGAGCTTGTCCGGATTTTGCTTTTAGACATAGGCCGGACAACCCAAATCTTAACCAACTTAAGATATGGGCTCTTCCCTTTCCATATCACATATGAAGTGGTAGGCAACTGATTTGATTTGAACCCTATTCAATAGGTATGCAGCTTCTCAAGTGCATAACTCCCAAAAGGAAATAGGAAACTCAGCAGTACTCATCATAGAGCACACCATATCATATAGGGTGTGATTGCTCCGCCCGATACACCGATGTGCTGTGGTGTATACGAAGGAGTAATGCTGAGAGAGAATCTCATTCTCCTTTAGAATAGTCCAGGAATTCTGTGCTTAAGTATTCTCCTCCTTGATCTCATCAAAGGACATAATACTTATACCCGTATTTTGGTTCTCTACTTCTAATTTATATTCTGTGAATATCTCAAAAGGTTCGGACCTGTGTTTCAACAGAAACATATGTCTGAATCTTGAGAGATTATCAGAGAATGTAATGAAGTCGAAAGAACCGATCTTGGCATGTGTAGACAGGGGACCTTACATACATCAACATGTATCAATCCCAAGAGTTCACTAACTCTTTCTCTGTTTCCAATAAACAGAGCTGTGGTCATCTTATCATTGTGACATGACCGGCAAGTTTCACAAGATGTAAATTCAAACTAATTTAAATATACATCTATATGTAACTTAGCTAGCCGGGTCGCATTGATATGACCTAGTCTACAATACCTCAAGAAGGATTCGTTCATTTCTGAACTCTTCCTCTTGTGTGTGTTCCGTATACTAAGAACTGTAGTTTGATTTAGAACGACAATGCTTTTAGATGACGTGCCTGAACCGATCAACTCTTGATATAGGAAATGTTCAAAACATTATCCAACAATACAAAATTATATCCTTTCTTTACTAATAAAGAGACTGATATGATTTTGTATATCAGGTTCGGTATCTAATAACATTTGTTCAGAATCAATGTATTCTGGTAATACAGGGTGATAGTGACCAACAGACTTGGCTGCAACACTTGCACCGTTTTCTGTCTCATGAAACTTATCACCCGTTCTCAGTTCTCTACCTATCTGTAGCCCATGTAACAAATTACATATGCGGGATCCTGATGCGGTATCACATACCCAGGACGTAAAGGATACTGAGAAACAGTTCTCTATAATGAACACACCCGAAGATGATGCATCAGTATGCACTTTCTTCGTTTGGGCGGCACGGGAATTCTGGTAATCCCCAATTTTCTGCTCTGTCCTATAACAATTATAAGTTGGAGCGGGAGCAACGTTTCCCGGCTCAATATAACAAGCGGGTTCGGTCAATATATCCGTTTTATTATCTTGATTAAGGCGTGATATGGTCGCTACCTGGAGAGAGAGAGAAGAAAACACTCAGCGTATGCTCTTGCAAGATTAGATTGGTTATATAATATATCTAATCAGGATGTCTCCCACTGTTTTAATCAAATCTTCCTTCAAACCCTAAAAGGAAAGACTAGCCGGGATTAATTACATGCTACAAGTTCGCCAATCTTTCAGCCAGGCCAGTGTCGGTACTTTGAGGGAGGTCCTCCGTGCTTTCGCACGAACCTAATTAAAGTAAACCTCATTTTCCCAGAGGCCTAACCCCGTTGACACCTTTCTAGACACCTACTTGATCGGCTAATTGTAATGTGTAAAACTCTCCCAGGAGTAACTCTTACTCGCAGCGGGTATCGGGATCCAACTATCTCATAGAAGGTATGCAATCTCATTGCAAATTTCAACACTTGAAATTCCCAATAATATTTTTGCCCCAAGCGATCTATGACCTTGACAAGGTCAACAAACCATAGACCGCAAGTCAAGTTCAACCCGTCATTTCCTGATTGAATTAAACCCACTCGCACGACCCTTGACAAGGTCAACAAAGTCGCACGACTACCCTAATCCAATCACATCATATGCTTATACAGATAAGCAGTAATCAGCTACCGCACACTACGCCTTGACAAGGTCAACAAACGCAGCACGAATACTAAACAGTCCTTATCTGAAATGACGGAGGGCTACGACAGGTTTTTAAGAAAACCCTTTGCGTAATGAACTTGATATTGTTGTAGAATCGAGTGATTTTAAATGGAGTGTTTTTGAGGCTTTTCTAGTTTTGCTAAAGGGGTCACTCCCGGTGAAGGGATCGTCGGCCCTTTCCTCATCGAATAAGGTGCAGGATATTTCACAAATATCACTATGCAAAGCAAGAACTATAGAAGCAATCAAAAGACAAACCGAGTGTGTAGCATCTGCCAGTTATTGCTAAAGGGGTCACTCCCGGTGAAGGGATCTCGGCCCTTTCCTTATCGAATAAGGTGCTGGATGTTCTACAAGGAACACCGCTATGCAAAGCAAGAACTAGAGCTACCAGTTTTTATAAACAAGTTTCTACAACATCTTAGGTTTTTTTTATTTCATTAATCTCATTAATGAAGTCCCATTTTAATTATGCTTCGCAAGCATCTCTTTTTGAAACGGAAATCTGCAATATAACATATATCTCATATATATAATATAAACATTCGTCTCAGGCAGTAATATGATCTCATCACAGAACATTGCAGCAGAAGAAACTATATGAAATATTGGATATACTAGGACGTCCGTGTTTTCAATACGAGCCTGTATAAAACATGGATTCCACGGTCGCGATAAATAGCCAAACCCACATCCCTAGACCCCTACGAGAGCGGCAAGTAACACAGCCAATTCTAGGGTTAGGAGACCCGGTCTCGACTCCTCGAGATGGTCTCCCACTGGACCATAGAACCCGGTTACTTGTGCTCCCCGCCTTGGGTCTACCTAATGCGGAAAAGTAAATAATATACAATGGTGACATCTTCCGCAACCTGGAAGTGCCCCAATAAAAGAATATTACATACAAATGAATTTTACATGAATGAAAAAGAAAAAACTCTCATCTCACATAAAACCCCGGCTATTCAAACGCGACGATCCAATACAACATATCACAGCAACACATAATATCTCATATCATCAACATAAGCAAGTATGCATATCCCGATTGTCGTTGATGTATAGCAACGAAGCCGGCGATACACTACATACTACGCTTACGGTCACAGAAAAGAAAGTGTAAAACTACAACAGTTGGAATCCGCAATCTCTTTAGACATCACATGCCTAACCAAATGAATTCCTTAGACATCGCATGCCTAACTATTATAAACCCCGCATTTTAGTCTCATTATCGAAAACTCTTTTCAATATCAAGTCGGGCAATTCAACAAGATTCCCGACGTCCTGATCGAATGCTCGTCGCAAACTTTAGTAGACGGCCGCACCCCCAGATGGCGTCGATGAAGTGCACTAAGGCAGAACACCGCTGCCGCGAGCACCTGAACGGATGCTTTCGGTGACGGGGTTCTCCTACAGTCACTTGGTCGGGGCTATGGGGCGTGGCTGTCTATTAAGTTTACCCGGCGAGTATCCGCGTACGCTACGTGATTGCGACGGACTTTTGATCACATCAAAATTCCGTGGCAACCGATCATCTGAGACTGAACTGCTAGATTTATAATATTCAAATTAGTTATCTCATAACTACTTGTGGATTCCAAATATTGTATCACATTCCAGATAAATAGACAATGTTAAACTTTCCGATCGAATAATCAAACACCCAAGATTTCCCCAATATATCTCAACACTTGAAATCAGTTTAAAAACATCCATCACATGCCACAGTACCAATGGTCCAGCCGTAGAAGGGTCAAGCCAACGCCTCACATGTGGCATGCCGTACTGCCCCAAACCCTAAGGTTCAAAAGGCAGTTCAAGACGGTCACATAATCGAGTTAAGGTTTGTTGTCTTCTAGAGGGTCCACCGCGTTACTTGCATGACTTAGAGCATTCTTAAACACGAGAAAAAATCCAACTTTTGAAAAATTTTCCGATAGGAGAAAAAGTGAGTTATTGATATCCGTTCGAACTTTTTAACAGTTTCTAAAAATTATCCGGACAAACTAAACAAAGTTAAATTATCCGATCGAATCAACGATTCCCCAATACAACCCTTGAAAACTCAACACTTGAGTGGAATTAAAATATTCACAGAAAAAAATAACAAGAAAGGGCCTAAAAATAATTACATGAAATTTCAGGGACTAAGTCCAAATTTTGGCCGCGGAACCGCCGCAAAACCCATGGTTTCGCCGCTGTTCCGCGGTCAAATTTTCGAGTTAGACGTCCGTACTTCACAGTAATTCTTAGTTTTTCCTGCTTAATTTTCTGAGAATTTTTAATTCAGAAAAAACCACATGTACAGAGAGGGTTCCGTGTCGGGGTTTCGGCGTTCGATCGGACTTTAAACTTCGTCTAGACTTCGCCTAAAGCTCTAGCTTGGCTATGATACCACTGTAGGGTTGCTATGCATGCGCACAAAGGTCTACGAGGCATCAACCATGCCCGATTAAAAAATTAGCCGTGCCGAACAACCCGAATACGGATCTTTAAACTAGAGATTAGGCGAAAACTAACATGTTGACAACTTTAACACTAAGTGAGAGGGATTACAACCTTTGTAGATCCGGTCCTTCACTTCATATGCTCCGTGTTGTGGTCCCTTCGCTGCGATCATCGGGTTCCGGACTCTCGAGAGGTTCCACGAAGAGAAAGATGCAACCTTTGCTTCCGATCTTCGATACTGAGATGATCTACCTTGAAGTTCCGTTAACACAAGCTAACACTCATGAAATGATGTGAACACCCTCATCTAAATGGCAAGGGAAGATGAGGATGATGAAGTAGGATTTTTGCTCTCTTTATTTATCTTTTTCTCATATTTATTCATCACATTGAAAAAAACTAGCAAGCTTTTTCCATGAAGAGAATGAAGGAAGAAGATGAACAACCAATAGAAATATCATTTGTGATGAATAATGCAAAGAAGATAATGATGAATTATGCAACCATGGTTAACCAAACCATTGTAGAGATTTAACCAAGGGTGTAGGGTTTGGGTTAGGTTAAGGATGAGTCATAACAAAATATCTTTCACAAAACAAAACTAAACCTTCTAGAATCATCTAGAAAGCATTAACCCAAATCAAACCCTAATCTTGTTTAATCTCTACTAAACATGTTGCATTATTTATCATATCATGTTACAATATTATATATCACATATATAATATTTATTGTAACCAAATAAAATAATACTATTAACATATATCGCATATATATCAATGTATTATCCGAGTGAGAAAAAGAATCTTTTAGTGAGCTAATATTAGTTAATGTCATTTAATATATCATATATATTATTATACATTAAATTATCGAATCAACACTTGATCCGACAATCCGGCTATATCGCATATAACCGACTAATATTTATCCGTACCGATTCATCGAATCAACACTTGATCCGATGACCCGGTTGATATCAAATATCGCGAGAATAGAATACGGTATCTCATATCGTATTATCCTCGGTCCCGCACATATCACATATGTGCTCCTACTCCGTTTTGCCTGAGCCAAGAAACCTCTGTGGAGGACTCTAAAGAATCGTCAATACGCCGGCAGTAGGTGATGATCATATCAAACACCCACAAGCTGCAAGCGGTCAGCTAAACGTAACAGCTACCCAGGTATTGAGCGCTCAGAAGATCAACAAGCAAGCCTGTACATTCTCTTGTGAATCCAAACAGTAACACTCCCGTACAGTCCGGTCTCGTCGTCTGATATGTCGCATATCTCGCCTAGGGGTGGTAAACGTCAGACCCCAGTAGCTCGATAAGTCGTGTCGATATGAGGTCTATAACAGTTCAAGAAACTACTGATAACACTTACCAGTAAATCTCAGCAACCCTGGCCAGGGATTTCCGGTTATAGCCAATCGAACACAGCACAACATCAACTCCCTATACCGGGAGAGACGAATCCCCTCCTATCGCTCATTGCCTCCATGTGATTCGGGACTGTACCCAAAAGCCACCTTTTTGCACGCCCTCTTGGACGTGGTATGATGGAAATCAAAGCACAGTGGGAATCACACAAGACTCTATGACGATCTCAGGTCAACAGACTACTCTGTACCAGTGTCACCGGAGAACTGCCATCTGACGTGAGGTATAATACCATCTGGGAGTTCTCGGCGAGTTCGTACAGTGTACCCAGTCTCCACTGAGAACCCGTACACCATCCTTGATGTCAAACACCGATGGATATGGGATCATCCATCGCCCATCATATGGGTCAAGATGCGTATACGCTAGTCTACTCTGGTGTATCGATGCCCTGTCTCGATACACCCTCGACTAGGAACAGTTATAGGATGTACTCGTCGACTACCGTGGCCCCACTAGTATGATCTCATCATAGTCCCAGTAGTCGAGTACATATCCTAAGGGCTTTATCAACATGTAATATAGAGACGATCAGAGTACATGTTAAGACAAAGTACAACCAGATAGCATACTATCATGTCGAGCAAGAAAGTCCTCCCTATATATGTCCAAGCATCCATTACAATATACATCGTATGTACAGTAATGGCCTCTAGGGCATTCATATAACTAACAAAACGTTGCTTATGTTTTGCACCCGCACTAGTCCATCCCCCGCTCTGCCCTTAGTTAAGTAACCTAACGGTGCATAACGGGGCCCCATGACGAATGCGGATGTCATAAGCGTATGTTCTATTTTCGTTTCTTTTCTATGATGTTTAGGGAAACATAAATGATGGGACTTCATTAATGAGACTTAGTCTGAGTTAGACAATTAGAAAATAATTGAAGTCCTGATTGTTTTGATGTTATCGGTAACCGCTGCACATGGGCGGCAGGATTTATGTCTTTTTCAAAGACGATTACCGTGTTGATAACACCGTTGTTAAGTTGTCTACCTTAAATAGGCAAGCACCCACTTCTCCGGCTCCCCGAGGCTCAAGAGATTGGTCCCACTTAAACCTATACTTATTAGGGTCCTTAGGGTAATTTATAGAACTTGAGGGGGTTATATGTAAAAATACTTTTGTATAATTTTCAAAATACACCCCAAGTATTTAATTATCGTCTTTAGAGTTTTCATAGATGTAGATTTTATAATTGTGATATTTCTAGTGAAAATAACCTAATTTTATATTATAGGGCATTTAATTGTAATATTGAACTTGTATGGAATTCATGGTATTTTAATGTAAAGTGATTCCTGTGATTTTAGGAAAAGTTGGAATATTTATATTACCACAAAAATAGATATTTTAATGATACATATATATATATATTTATATAAAAATAATTTTAATATATATTATATTTCTAGAAATCTCATTTTCTTAAGATATTTGTATTTCAAATCTTTCGAGACCGAATGCTCCTTGCGGAGGTCTTCATCTCGCACTACTAAGCCTAGGGATGTCCGATAATCTGCACCATCCCAGTCGGGTTCCCTAAAATGGATTGTAGCGGCGCTTTACAAAGATTGTAAAAATACGTAATCTTGTAGAAAACGGTTTTATTAGTAAATGGTATTTATTTGTAAAGTTTCGTTTTCCCGTATTCTATGTTCCCGAAAGGTATTGTGCTATGTTGCATATGAGTGTTGTGAGAAGATAGGTCATTACCTCGTGATCTAATTAAATGTATAACAAGATTAATGATGTTTTAAGATAGAAAGTAAACTACATGGTATTTTAGTGAAAAAGAGCGGTAAAAGTTACAAAATAAAATATATTGCCATGAAACTTGTTCAACATGTTTGTTAATGATTAATAGTCAACATGTAAGGGTTTGGTATGTTTGTATTTAAGAAAAGGTTGAATTTTTTTTTTTAGGAAGAACCGAATCGGAAATCGAATTAACTCCGATTCCATCGGGTTTTAGAAATACGAGTTTTTAGAAAAGAATAGAGAAGAGGGAGGTGGGAATTACAAGTTGTAGTATAGAGAAGAGGGAGAGGAAGAAGTAGGAGGCGCCTGTGCGTCGTTTCGTCGCCGGGAGCTCCTAAGGTCGTCGTCGGAAGATCGCCGGTGCTTCGCCCTTCGCTAACTCCAAATGTACACTAAATTTCTAGGGATTTCTTGAGAGCTTTGATCAGAATTTTGGAGTGAGGAGGGTGTGTTTAGGGGTTGTATTTATAGGGTAAGGTTAGGGTTTAGGTAGGTGAAAGGTTTAATTGAAAAATGTATTAAAAATTATTTAAAAATGTAATAAAATGGAGTAAATAAGGTTTTAAAGAGTCTCTGGTACTGGTCTACGGAAATAAAGTATGCAGGAGTGATGGAGAGGTAAAGAGCCAGAATTTCTCTGTTGACGACTCGGCGGTCCGGCCGGCGGCGGCGTCCCGAGTCGGCCGAGTCGCCGGCCGACTCGGCCGAGTCGGGGGTGCTTTGGGTTCCTCGCCAGTTGGGTATACTCCTGGGATAGTCTGTTTTATTTGTGTAGTGGGGTTTTTACGAGTTATGCACGTGTAGACTCTTGGACTTCTAAAAATTCAAAATAAAACAATATTAAAAAATAATGTGAAGTATGGAATTTGAACTCCGGTGCTTTGGTTCAGCAGTGCAAGGTATTACCAATGAGCTACAAGCTCTTTCTTTCTATTAGAAAGCAAAACAAACTTATATTTTGTGCTCAGGCAAAAATATCCCTTTCTGTATTTTTTTTGAAAAATTGTACAGAAAGTTGTATAGAAAGTTTAGGGTTGTTACACCGGGACCATCGAACCAGCATCATCCAAGGGACATCGTTTCATACTGGCAACGACCGATTACTTCTCTAAGTCGGCAGAAGCAATACCGTTAAGAGAGGTGAAGACGGAGAACATCCTCCATTTCTTCAAAACGCGTCATCTACCGGTTCGGCACTCCGTGACGGATCATCTCGGATAATGGGCCGGCCTACAGAAGCCATAAGATCAGCCGCTTCGCACAACAGTATAAAATAGATTGGAGATACTCTTCGGTCTATAATCCCCGAGCTAACGGTCTAGGTGAGGCTTTCAACAAGACCTTGACAAAGATCATAAAGAAAATGGTGTCCAGAAATAAAAAGGATTAGCACGAGAGATTGCATGAAGCTCTCTGGGCTTATCGGACCACGTTCAAGACGGCCACGAATACAACGCCATTCACGTTGGTATTTGGTACGGAAGCAGTACTTCCCTTCAAGATAGAGCTACCCTCTCTACGAGTAGCGGTTCGATACGAGCCGACGGATGAAGAAAATGCCCATGTTCGACTTGAGGAGCTCGATGCCCTCGATGAAACTCGTCTCATGGCGCAGCAAAACCTAGAAGCTTACGAAGCAAGGATGACATGCTCCTACGAAAGATTGACTAGGCTGAGAACATTCCGCCAAGGCGAACTTGTGCTTGTCATAAAAAGATCTATGATCCCCAATCGTGCTAAACGGAGAAAATTCGAGCCGAACTATGAGGGCCCGTACATCATAGACAAGGTCTACCAAGGCGGGGCCTACTTGCTCATGGATATGCATGGCGAAAGGCCCTTCCGGCCAATAAACGACCGGTTCCTTAAGAAATACTACGCTTGACAAGTCACGGCTCAGGTTATTGATGGATGACGATACTCGTGTCCACTCGCTGTCTTCCTGAGTTCAAACTCTATAAATAGTATCCGGCGAAACCTCGCCTAGAAATCCCGACAGACCGCAACGTCCTTAAACTAGCCGTGGACCAAGATGTCCCTAAACTAACAACCGACCGCAACGTCCTTAAACTAGCTATGGACCGAGATGTCCTTAAAACAACAATGGACTGAGATGTCCTTAAACTAACATTGGACCGTAATGTCTTTAAACTAAATACGCCACCTCAAAACATGGCGACGGTGGAACCCAGGTCCACAAATCCCAGTGGCAAAGGCTGCAACTCAAATCCCACTGCCTATACAGCTACCCTGGTGGCGAAGTCCCACCGTGAAAAAATGGTATGTCTACAAGCAAAATGGGCACGGATGAAAACCCGAAAAGGCTCCGTGAGTAAAAACAGTAGGATTGCCGGCGGGTTCGTGAAAACCCGAAAGAGCACAGACTCGTAAAAAAAATTTTATACACACTTGCAAGGTCCTCTCAACCTTGTAATGAGAAAATACCTGCATGAGATCCTAATGACTCACAAGGGAGCAACACACTTAGGGATCTCCACGATTCCTAAGGAGAAATTACACTTACGAGGCCCTCACGACTCGTAAAGAGAATTCCCCCCTATGAGACCCTTAGGGCTCGTAGGATTCAAAATCCTTAAGTTACAGGGATCTGAACATGTTCTTAAGCCATCACATTCCCCAGATTGCTCTACAAGCGGTTCAATATTGACCCTTGTATACAATCCATGGACACAAATAAACGTTTTCCCCACCAAGTCCCACCAACGACAAGGAATGTCCTTATGTGGTGAATGACACTTGTAAGTCCTCTCGACTTATAAGGAGAAAACACTCTTGTAAGACCTTTACGACTTATAAGAGAACACACTCTTAGGAATCCTCACGACTCCTAAGGAGAAAATACACCTGCGAGATCCTCACGACTCATAGGGAGAAACACCTTTATGAGATCCTAACCCTGTTTGCTAAGACACCTTTATTCGAATCGACAAAGGTAAATGATGATTGGCTCCTGGAAATATTCTAGTCGCAGCGATGCCGATGCTATGATTGGTATCAGACCTCGGGTTCCATACTCGCAATAAAAATCAGTGAGCCAAAAAGGCATATGAAATAGCCGAAATGATAGGGCAACTCGCAACAAAAATCAGCGAGAAAAATATATGTATATAAAAATAGCATAAATGATTGGGAAACTCGCAATAAAAAGCAGCGAGTAAAGAAAAAGAAAAACCGTCGAAATGATTGGGCAACTCGAAAAAATAGCCGAAATGATTAGCTAATAGCGACTTTCGCGATATAAAAAGCTGAAATGATAGAGTATCGCAGAAAGAAATAAAAAATGAAATGAAACTTTTGCCCTGTAGATGAGATCACATCGACCCTTGTATATAATCCATGGGCATAAACGAAAAGGGAACCATATTGTCCCACCAGGCTTCGTCAAAGGGAAACCAGATCTCGATGGCTACATCTACAGCCTAGAAATCAACAACGGCGTTCCTTCTCTTTCCAACCAGAAGCAGATACGACGTCAGCGAAACGGAGCCACGGCAAAGTTCCCTAGTTCCAAATCTCGACGGTTCACAGACATCCTAGAGATTACTTTGGAGCTACGACAAAAGTCCCCTAGTTCCAAATCTCGACGGTTCACAGACAGCCTAGAGACTACCTTGGAGCCACGGAAAAGTCCTCTAGTTCTAAATCTCAACGATTCACAGACAGCCTCGAGACTATCTTGGAGCCACGGCAAAAGTCCCCTAGTTCTAAATCTCGACGGTTCACAGACAGTCTAGAGACTACCTTGGAGCCACGACAAAATTCCCTAATTCCAAATCTCGACGGTTCACAGACAGCCTAGAGACTACCTCGGAGCCATTGCAGAGTCCTAAGTTCCAAGTTTTGACGAAAACATCTATATCCTAGAGATCAACAACAGCGTTCCTCCTCCCTCCAGCAGGATACAGACGCGACATCAATAAACGGAGCCATGGAAAAGTCTCCTGGTTCCAAATCTCGACGGTTCACAAACAACCCAAATACAACCTCGAAATTCATCGCAATATTGCAGACACAATGTCAACAAACGAAGCGAAGAAAGATCTTTAGCTTCAGGGTCTTGACGGAAACTCAAATGGGACCTGAAAGACTATCGGAGATCATCCTACTCCAGCGCGGAGTGGTCATGACTCATCGGGGTTCCAAACTGAGCCTAACCTCAAGTAAGAAGCGACATAGAATATCCCTAACACTTGCTCTTTCGACGGTAATATCACCTGGAAGATTACTTGAAGACGTCTTGTCCAGCCCCTGAAGGGATCAGAGACACGACAGTCGCGGGGCTACTCGAACAGCAAGATTGCATATCGAGGAATACACCAGCCAACACGACGGTACGACGGGTAAAAAACCCTAGTACCACAGACCCTAACGGACTTCTATTAGCAGGAATTAACTGTGACGTTAGGACACCCTTGCGAGAACTTCTCAATTCGTCTCGATTCGTGGGGAAAATAATGTTCCTGCGAGAACTTCTCGACTCGTCTCGAATCGTAGGGAAAAGCCTTAGGCAACGGGGATAAGGACCTGTTTCCTAAGCACTGAGGCCCTACAAGCTGGTCCAAGATGGACTACTGCTTACTATTCACGGGCCACACTCTCCAAAACCGAATATCGTCAAGGTGGGAAACAACCACTTACGAGTCCTCTCGACTTGTAAGGGGAAAAAAATTCTCTTGTGAGATCCTTATGACTCTAAAGAGAAAACACACACTTAGGAGTCCTCACGACTCCTAAGGAGAAAATACACCTACGGGATCCTCTCTACTCGTAGGGAGAAAAGTCTTTATGAGACTCTCACGGCTCATAAAGTTGAAAAGTCTTAGGCGGCAGATCTGAACCTGTTTTCTAAGCCATCGCTGCCCTGCAAGGAGATCAAGATAGACTGTCTATAAGACGCATTTGCTAAAGGGACACACCAGTATGAAATAAAATATGTCTTTTATTCATGAATCCAAATGAATACAAGGTACATTTCATAAAAGAATCAAAATGAATACAAGATACTCTCATTCAGGAGTAAATACAAAAAGGGAGAATATGAAAAAAAAAATCTTTAAGCCGGTGGGTGGTGCAATAAGCTCATCAGTTCATCGTTATTCTGCTGGGCCTCGGCTTCAAGCTTTGTTATTGCCACAAGACGGGTCTCCGCCTGAGACTGTTGGGTCTGATACGAAGCGAACTGACTTTCAAGCTCCTTTTCAGCAACTTTATGAGCTTCAACCATCTCACAGATAAAGATAATGGCTTTATCAAGAGCTACCACATCTGTGATAGTTTCTTGAAGCACCCGCCAAATTTCGTACGCACGGATGGTCTTGATAGTGAGTTGAGCCTGGAGTTCCCCCAAAGCATTCGAGGCTAGCTCCCTCTCCGAAAATTTCCGGTTGAGCCTCTTCTCACAAGACTGTAGATTAGCGGCACACCGCTCAATCCACCCCCGCATGCTCACATTTGCAGTTAGGAGCTCGGAAGGAAAGCGTATGCACTTAAGATCATGTAAGAAAGCCTCCACTCGATGAAAATACTCAACCCAAACATGCACCAACGTTTCGTCATGATAAGTGGCAAGGAAGAGCAAAGAAGTATTGGCTTCGGCAACAAATTCTTCGGCCGTAACAGAACTACCAGCACGAAGATCTTCAATGAGGGCCGACAAGAAGTGAATGCTTTGTCTCGCCATCCTTTCAGACGCACATCGGGCATATGGGCCTGGTGGCATAGAGATTCGTGACTCTAATGGAGCCAGAGCTGGCAAAGATGTTAAGATTTATAAATAGTCAGTGAGACTGGCGAACATGGAATAAACAAAACAATGCCAAGGGTAAAGCTTTACTTACCCACAGTCATACAAAGGGGGTTTGAAAGATCCCCAGGCCCATCAAGGATCTCCACTTCGTCATCAGCTTCTAGAACTGCAGGCATATTAGAATTGTTATAAAAAACGATAATAAAGCAAAGGGGTCAAAGAATACCTACCTTGCCCGGAAGAAAGGATGATGCTTTGCGGGGACATCGTCTGTAGGGCAGTCATATCAAGTAGGCGCTAGAAGAACTTCCTGAGAGATAGGTCCACTATAGAACCTACAAATTCCCGCAATTCTGAAGGAAAAAGGAGTTCAGATAATGAGGAGATCATTAAAATGAAATGTAAAAGATTACCTTTGATACTCCGCTCGCCTTGAACTGGAGGGATAACAGCTTCGTCAGCCTCCTCCGCACCCTCAAGCACATCACCAGGGATATTTGCTGGCGTAGCAGCTTCCAGTTACGGAACGACAGCCGCCACTTCAGGCTCCAAAGAGGGAACAGTAGACTTGGCGGTCCTTTCTACAATCTTCAAGACGCTACCAGAAAGATCCATTGGGTCTACGACCGGCGAGGTCGCCTCTGTGGAAAGTACAGATGCAGAAGAAGTGGAGGTCATCACCGGGAGCTCCAAGATAGAACTAACAGCTTCGACAATCTCTTCTACACTTTTCGGTGCGTCATTAGAGACATCCATAGGGTCCACGGTCGATGGGGTCACCTCCGCCAGAGGAATGGACACCGAAGGAATAAGAGTCACCGCCGGAAGTTCCACAATAGGAATGGCGGCTGTAGTGATCTCTTCTACACCTGCTAATGCGTCATGGGAGACATCTATAGAATGTTTGGTCATGACACGACCTGGGCTCAAATCCTCTTTCGTTGCTGAAGTCCCTGCAAAGTTTTCGCAAAGATAAGAAGATATAAAAAGTGATACAAATTACTTGCCAAAAGAAAAATAAGAAAACACGCATACCGATACGCTAGGATGCTTCTAGTATGACTTTTTCGAGCCGTCGTTCCTTCCTGAGGAAATGTGCTCGCCGGGTTTCAAATGCGGATTCATGCCCACCGGTCTTCAGTGCCAGCTCATCTTCAGAAGCAGCCGAGATGGGCTGCTTGAAGGCTCTTTCGTCTTCCCTTCGTAGAGGACCCATATGTACTCTCCGTAACGATGGGGGATCTTCATAGAAGATAACCCGAGGGTAGGGCTTTTTCGGGATGGATATGGGTTTGTCTTGAACAATAGGCTCAGATTCCAGCAAGAGGTCAAGCAAGCCAGCAACTGTTTTCTTCCTCCTTTTCGAGCTGGAGCTAACACTAGAAGAGGATCGCTTCCTTTCCCTCGGCGCTTTGGCGCGGTGTTGGCCTACCTCGCTTCCGATATCCCCTTTTGACGATACCACCGCTGATGACACCATCATTGATGGCGCCACCGCTGATGACACTGCCACTGATAGCACTGCCGCTGGCGCTTCATCGGAGGCCTTTGCTTGAGCTCTGGTGCACAATAGCATCCCAGCAGTGCGAGGAGTCGATCTGATTTTGTGCCTTTCGGGATAAGAACCACACCGCTATCCCTCAATGGAGGGCGAACCACTGTCCGTGGCTGCAACGGAACACCAGTGGCTTGAACCGGAGCTGAAGATCGACATTCAAAGAGTACTCGCCTCTCCTCGACAATGACGGGACCGACTCGATGATGATACCGACCCGTGAAAGACCCCACACACCTTAGAATATAGTTAGCCTCAGGGATCACGAAACAGGAGCCGGTGTTCAACCGCATAAAATAATGGGTGACGTCACGCGTGACTTCCAGAGACGGAGTGGGCTCAACTAAGAATGCCTCGAAAAGGACACCCTGGTTATAGCCCAATTGCTGGGCGAAGCAGTGCGGATTGTACCGCATAAAAAGGGCCGCGTTATTCTGACGGAACACCAAGTAGCCCGGCCTAATCGAGTACAAGTGCATGATCTCTTTAGGCTTTAAAGACGACTGTTTACCCCAATCAGAGCAAAGCTCTGTTCAAAATTCAAATTTTAAAGTAAAGCAACGCTTCAGATCCAGCACCCAGTGCACTGCGCCCTAGGCAGCACACCACGTGCAAAACATGCGTGCGCTAGCGCCAAGTGCGCCGCGCTCTGAGCAGCGCACCACGTGCAAAGTACATGTGCTCTGGCGCCAAGTGCACTGTGCTCTGAGCAGCGCACACACGCCGCGCTCTGATCAGCGCACCACGTGCAAAGCACGGGTGCGCTAGCGCTGGAATTAAAAACTCCCCACCGTTAGATCAAAAGATCTAATAATAATGATAAATCATTAATTAATCAGAATTAAATTCTGTTAAGGAAAGATTCCTCAAAATCTTTCTAAATAACAAGATTGTGCTCTGTAAATCAGAGCACCGTTGGATCAATGATCCAATGGTAAATAAAAATTACCAAAAGATAGAATAAATTCTGTATGGAAAGATTTTTCAATCTTGTTAAAAACAAGAAGATTGCCTTCTGTAAAATAGAAGCCCTAGGATCAGAGATCCAATGGTGGGGAAACATCCCCAAATCAATCAGAGAAAGATCTCTTTAACTGATTCAACAAATCAGCCTACCCTATAAAAAGGCCCCTAGACTTCAAATCTCAGAGAGAGATATAGAGATATATATATAGAGAGAGAAACCCCCATATAAACTTTGAGAAACTCAAAGATAAAGAGCAAGCACTTGCAAGAAGTTCTTTTTTTAAGGTAAAAATGATAATGATGAACATAGAGATGAAATCATCTCATAAAAAGAAGAATTTACTTCTTTAAAGATTATAGATCTACAAGACTAAGGTCTTTCACAAAAAGATCAAGAGATCTCATCATAAAATAATAAAAAGAAGAATTTACTTCTTTCTCACAGATCATAGATCTATAAAGGCAAAGCCTTTCATCGACATAAGAGATTGAAGAACTTTTGTTCTTAGAATCTTGAGACAAAGCCTCTTTTTAGCTCACAAAATTGATCATATGCGCCTTTGCGCTCTGGAACTGCGCTTTGCGCTATTGAACTGTGCCTCTGCACTCTCAGACTGGCGCTTAGCGCCAAGCGCGACACGTGTCCTTCATGTATGCGCTAGCGCTTTGCGCTCTTAAGCCAGCGCACTACGCTCATGGGCTGGCGCTCAGCGCCAGACGCACTACGTGTCAATAACGTGTGCGCCACCAAACTACTAGCGCAATGCGCTCATAAACTGGCACAATGTGCCCATCATCTGGTGCTCAGCGCCAAGCGTGACACGTGTCCTTCACGTGTGCGCCACGTGGCAGAAACGCACTACGCTCTTTGACTGGTGCAAAGCGCCTAGCGCGCCACGTGTTGCGCTGACAGAACATAAATTGTTCTTTAATAAACCCAGAGCTCTGATGAATGCCCAGCATTCAATAAAAGACAAAAACATTGTCAAAAGGGCTAAGCCCAAATAAAGGCTCAACAGCCCAAAATAAAATGTTAAACATTTTAACCTAATTGGACTTAGCCCAAAATTGGCCATAAGTCCTCAACTCATATTAATTGAGCTCATCTGCTCATAACTATGTTAACAGATCTTAGTCCCAATTGGACTACAGGTCCCTCAACCCACGTCGGTTTAAGGGTACATCTCTGAACTCTGATATTTGTCATTGTAATCCTTCAATGTCTTCAGAGAGGTAACGGGTCCCGACAACCATACATTTCATAGACTGTGGGGTCCTTAAACTCACGGACTATGATATCCTTAACCTGGACTGTGGGGTCCTTAAACTCATGGACTATGATGTCCTTAACCTTGACTGTGATATCTTTAAACTCATGGACTATGATGCCCTTAAC
Organism: Agapanthus africanus; assembly: GCA_030015575.1. Classification (NCBI taxonomy): domain Eukaryota; kingdom Viridiplantae; phylum Streptophyta; class Magnoliopsida; order Asparagales; family Amaryllidaceae; genus Agapanthus; species Agapanthus africanus. The sequence continues at coordinate 86,003,323 of CM057344.1, read as the reverse complement.
CTCGACCGCAATGTCTTTAAACTAACATTGGACCGAGATGTTCTTAAACTAACATTGGACCGAGATATCCTTAAACTAACATTGGACCGAGATGTCCTTAAACTAACATTGCACCATAATGTCCTTAAACCAATCGACCGCAATGCCCTTAAACTAAACAATAGGGACCAACTGCTCTCTTGTTGGATCTAAACGATCCTGTTAAGTTGATCTTAGTCTAAAAATTAGACTAATGTATCCTTAACATACGTTTAAGTTGATCTTAGTCCCAAATGAGACTAACGTATCCTTAAACCCAACCCCAACCCCAAATCTAAGAAGATACGAATTTGGATTAATCCACGCCCTACGGGCGACAACATAAATTAGTCTCCGTATACAATCCACGGGCAACCAAAAACAAAACAAACACCTATGACACGAAGTGACCATCTGGAGAAGGAGAAAGTGGTTACCGCGATACTGTAGTGTAATTAACTGCAGGGGCTTGCGCATGCAGGGAAGAGTGTCCCCATAATCAAAAACCTCTCAGATAAGGGGGAATCTGACGAAGTCTGCTACATCGGCCGCATCCGTTTAAACCTTCGATACACGGTGTCATAAATCAACTTGGCATTTTCGGAGAGGTGGAGGGATAGCACTAATTAGCATCTGCCCCGAAATTCAGGCGAGACGGACTCGCGCGGTCGCGTCTCCGCGTTTTTGGCGGGGAACAACGATACTCAACCTTTCGACAGATTAAACAGCTGCTGGATAGGCCCCGCAGGAGCAGAGAAGACTCGGTCATTAAAAACCATCCTGCCCTCATTGGAGTACGGGTTATGCAGCACGCGGAGGGCTCTTAGCTGGGTCGGATCAGGAGCGGAAGCATCCACCAACCTCATAACCCGTGGGAAGGTGTAGGAGTCATAGAAATCTGGCCGTCGATACGCTATGAACGCTCCCAGTACATGCATCTAGATCCATGACGTGAAGTAGTGGAGGGAGGAATTCACGACATCTGTACCTTGGGTTGAAGTGTTGGCCACAACATTTAATCCATGATAAAGATGCGACAGTCCCGCAATGCCAACGGCCAACCGTGCCCCTTCAGCTACACGATGAGCGGGATAGAAGACGGAAGCTCTCATAAAGCGTCGATGCATCGGCATGGCGAACCAACTGAGCCAAAGACTGATGAAGCCGATGAAGAAGGTCTTTTCGTCCATGCCAGGGGCCACAATTGTATTGAAAGGCACGGCCGACGAGGCCGAAATGTAAAACCACGGCAAGTCCTCTTCTTTGGCCAGCAACTTATTCAGCCTAAACCCAAAAGGGTCGTTAATGTTCGCAAATTTTGGAGCCTCTTTTGATAAAACATCTTCACGGAGAAAACAGGCGATGAAGCTCTTAAAGGTGACGCCCTGTCCTTCTGACTCCGCGAACAGCTTCTCAAAACTACCCAGAGCTTTGATTAAACTGGGGTACTTATGGTGGACGGCGGTTTCGGTCGTCAGGCCGTCAAGCATAGCTGGCGCGGTGGCGAACACATACTCATCGGGAGGCAGCAACTCTTCATAATGCTCTCCCCTGATCGGCAATCCCGAAATCTCGCGGAACTCTTCCAGTGAAATCGAGACATCACGATCCCCTAGCAAGAAGATGTTGGTAGGAAGATTCCATTGGTTCAGGAAATCTTTAACCCACCAGACGTGAGCAGCCGGGTAATGAAAAAGAGACGCGTAAACCGCTTGATATAACCAAACCTTCTGCAACCATGCACGGTGGGCGGAGAGAACATATCGAGCCCAAGGAAGATAGCCGACTGGGTGGTGAGGGGTAAGCCCTACCTTATAAACTTGTCCCCAGGGTCGGGCTTCACCTTGATAGATGCGGCGCCCCAAAATATCTATGGCCGGCAAGGGCTGGTTGGGTATCCCAGTTGTTGACGGCTCAAGCCGGCCTGAAGGAGTCCAATTAGCCACCTCCACCGCATAAGCGGTCTACGGACGCTCCATCATTGATACTGGGCGGAGAGCCTCTATTGGCATCTTACAAGTAAAGCTGCGGTGGCCCCGGATGATGTGCCCATACCAAACTCCCCATAGGAGCAAACTAGTACAATCCCTGTCATGAGCCCTGATCATCGCCCTGGCCTCCTCATCCGACGGCGATTGCGGAAAAGCAGCGTCCGAGCGAGTAAAAGGAAAGTAGGGAAGAGAAGCCATTGTTCCTGAAAAAAGGGAAAGAAAAGCCGTTAATGAAACTTATATATATATATATATATATATATATATATATATATATATATATATATATAACAACAGAGGAAAACGACAGGAAGTTTATTCTATGGGACCACTGATTGCAAAACTAATGGGCCCCATAAAATCAATATGATGGCTCACCAATGATGAGACAGGACAATCATTGTGAGAATCAAAAAAGGATTCTCATTAAACAGACACGGGAGTTTAAACAACTCTTGACATCCTAATAGAGAAAACAAGTTCTGTTAAAACACCTAATGAATTTAAATTCGTGCAGATAAAAAAAAAACCTATGAAAATGTTCTCAAGAACACCAGAGAATGAAATTCCTGAAGGGCCCCTTTGATCTTTCAGAGTTAAGCTCTTCGGTGAGGAATTAAATTTCTTTTATGCGGTGAAATTAAATTCCAAAAACCCCCATGATGGGGAAACGAAAAATAAAATGCCATGAATCTTTAAAGATCAGAGGGGGAATACCCAAGACACTGAGATTTACTACTCAAAGATTACGTCTTTGAATCTCTAAGAGATGGGTTTCAGAAGAGAGCAAAGCTCTTATGGTGGATGTAAAATCCAGAGAATTTTTTTTTAAGAAAAGGGTTTCTTTGTTGTTCAAGATCTTTATTTAAAAAAGGGTTTCTTTTTCTGACAGAGTTTAACTCTGAAATTGTAATGGGCGGAGAACTAAACTCTGAAGAGGAGAATTAAATTCTCAAAGAAGACAAGGAAGGAAGAAGATGAAAGAACAGAGGCTTCCCAAAGACAAAACCCTTGCATTTATAAGACGTGACAAGGGCGGTTCACCTCCCCATTCCCTTAGGCAATCCAACGGCTGTAAAGGTGACAGCGTTGCACTCACATGCAAGCCACATGAGAACAACGCTTTGGAGGCATTTGTTCCCTTATAAAAAAATAAATAATAAATAAAAAGCGATGGGAAAAATTCCCCCTAATGGAGCATCACGTGCCCACATGATGCGCCTTGGAGCAAAGATTATAGGCATTGCGCTTAACAAATAAGGTTGAAATTGAGCCTCACGTGCAGGCACGTGAGCATCTATATACAAAATATATAGGCGCCTTCTTAAAACAAATAACAGGCAAGAGAAGCTCACGTGTCAGCACGTGATGCTCTTTGTTGAGCTTAACTTCGTAGGGGTCACGTGCTACACGTGACATTCCCGAACATCAGCTCACATGCCAACACGTGATGCCTTTCTCTGGGATTGCTGCATATAAGCAAACTAGTTTAATGCCATGGGGTCACGTGCTACATGTGAAGGTTCCTAATACCTTCTGAGTCGATAGAATTAAATTCTAAATAGAAGGGATCAAAATCCTATTAGGAAAATATTTCCTTAAATCTTTCTAAACAAAAAAGATTACGCTCTGTAAAACAGAGCACCGTTGGATTAAAGATCCAATTGTGATTAAAAATCACCAAGTTACAGAATAAGCTCTGTATGGGAAAATATTTCCTTAATCTTTCTAAACAAGAAAGATTACGCTCTGTAAAACAGAGCACCGTTTGATTAAAGATCCAATGGTGATTAAAAATCACCGAGCTACAGAATAAGCTCTGTATGGAAAATATTTTCCTAATCTTGTTAAAAATAAGAAAAATATCTTCTGTAAAACAGAAGTCCTTGGATCAAAAATCCAACGGCGGATAAAATCCCCGAATCAATTAAAAATTCTCTCAATGAGAGATTTTCTTAACTAAATCAGCAAACTTACCTTTACTATAAAAAAAACCCAAGACTGAAAGGAGAAAGGAGGAGACTCCCCCATAAGATTTGAAAACCAAAAAAAAAGAAGAGTTCTCTTTGAAGAAAAGAAACCCTAGGTAAGAAAAAAGACCTAGAGGTTATTTTATCTCCTCTTACAAGAGTTTAACTCTTCCAAAAAAGAACTTAGTTCTTCCTCTGGTTGAGGTCTGCAGAAGCAGATCTCCCCACAAGTTGAGAATTTAATTCTCATCGAGGAGATTCTGTTATGCAGTCCCAAAACTTAGAGGAAAGAACTAAGTTTGAAGAATTTAATTCTTCCAAAAGATATAGGAATTTAATTCCTCTGATAAAACTAGGGTTTAACCCCGCATAAGAATTTAATTCTTATAAAATAAAGAATCTGAAATTCTCAAAACTCAGGTCAAGTTCTCCATGCACATAAAAGAAACGATTATCGTACAACGCTATAACAACAGATTACGTGTTCCCACGTGAGCACCTCTGAGGAACAAAAAGGAACGACTGAGATCGAGTCACGTGATTCCACGTGACCCCCTAATAGTTCTTAGCACTTATAAAATGAAAAAGGGGAATAAATTCAGACAGTTCCCATTTTTGGGCGCCTTATGTGATCCCACGTGACCCCCAATAGTGCTTAGCACTGATAAAAGAAAAGGGAATAAACCCAAAGAAGCAATGCCCAATTTTCGGGTGCCTCACGTGCCACACGTGAGCGCTCCAAATTACAGTATTTAACACTGGTTTAGAGCCTCACGTAGGAGCACATGAGCGCCAAGCAAATATCAGTGTTTAACACTGTGAGAGGCCAACCTTAGCCCAAATTAGCCAAGTCTCCCGAGACCAAAATCTTTTGACCATCATTCAACCGAGCCCCCTAACTCAGGTCTCCCCAAATCGATCTTAGTTCCAAAGATGACTAATGATCTCCCAATTCATGGCATCTAAAATGATGTTCGTTCCACCATAATCTCTCCTTTCAATCTGGAGTTCGGTTCAAGGGTACATCTCTCCATACCTCTGACACATGTCATTGTAATTCTTCAACGATGTCAGAGAGGTGGAGGGTCCCGGCAACCAACAGCTCTTGGATGCACTCCTAAACCCATGAGCATACCCCAATGGACCGCAATGTCCTTAAACTAGCCATGGACCGCAACATCCTTAAACTAAACCCTCACCCAAAAAAATTAATGGTGATCTATGGACTGTAACATTATTAAACTAAAGCAACAGAACCCAAATGCTCTTTTGTTGGGTTTGAATGATCCTAAAATCATGCTGAGTAGATCTTAGTCTAAAATTAGACTAATGTATCCTCAACATATATTTAAGTTGATCTTAATCTCAAATGAGATTAACGATCCTTAAATCAACCCAAACCCAAATATAAGAATATACGGATTTGGACCAATCCATGCCCTACGGGCGGCAACATAAATTAGTCTCCATATACAATCCACGGGCAACCAAAAATAAAACAAACACACACGACACGAAGTGAACATCTGGAGCGGGAGAATGTGGTTATCGCTACGCGGTAACGTAATTAACTGCAGGGGCTTGCGCCTGCAGAGAAGAGCGTTCCCATAATAAAAAATCCCTCACAATGAGGGAGAACCTGATGAAGTCTGCTACAACGGCCGCATCCGTCCAGACCTCCGATACACGGTGCCATAAATCAACTTGGCATTTTCGGAGAGGTGGACGGATAAAACCAAATATCATCTGCCCCCAAATGCAGGCAAGACGTTTGTCTTCCCGGTTTTCGGCCTTAAACAATGGAAAAGTTGAGACTTTCAATGCTAGACTTGTAGCAAAAGGTATTGTGTCGACTATGATGAAACCTTTTCTCCTGTCGCTATGCTTAAGTCCACCAGGAACCAACTTTCCATTGCTGCATACCATGACTACGAAATCTGGCAGATGACGTCAAGACCGCTTTTCTAAATGGTGATTTAGAAGAGAGCGTGTACATGACTCAGCTACAGAGCTTCGTAGACAGTGGGAGCAGCGGAAGCGTATGCAAGCCGTTTAAATTAATCTATGGATTAAAACAGGCATCGCGAAGCTGGAACATCTGTTTCGATGAAGCTGTCAAAGAGTTTGACTTCATCAAAAATGTAGATGAACCATGTATATATAAGAAGGTTGTAGAGAGTAAGGTTGTCTTTTTCGTATTGTATGTGGATGACATACTCTTGATAGCAAACGATGTTCATATGCTACACTCGGTCAACCTCTTCTTATTACACAAGTTTTCCATGAAAGATCTAGGTGATGCCTCCTACATCTTGGGGATATAGATCTATAAAGATAGATCTAAACGGATGTTGGGATTGTTTCAATCTAGGTACATAGACACCATACTAAAGAGATTTAGTATGTAAGATTCTAAGCGTATAATTTACCCGCTTGCTCAGGAATCACTCTCTCCAAAGAGAAGTCTCGCAAGACTGATTTGGAGAGGGCTCGCTTACAAGGGATACCCTATACTTCGACAGTTGGGTTAATCATGTATGAGATATTATGTACCAGACTGGATGTAGCTTACTCACTAAGTGTAGTGAGTAGGTATCAATCAGATCCAGGGAAGAAACACTGGACAACTGTGAAGAACATCTTAAGTACTTGAGAAGGACTAAAGAAATGTTCTTGGTATATGGTAATGGTGAACTCCAAGTAGAGTCCTTTACAGATTCGAGCTTCCAAAATGATAAGGATGACAGTAAGTCGGTCTCGGGTTTTGTCTTTACCCTCAATGGAGGGGCGGTATGTTGGAAGAGTTCCAAGCAAGACACCGTAACAAACTCGACGATGGAGGCTGTATACATCGCCACCAACAATTCTGCCAAAGAGGCTGTCTGGATGAACAAGTTCATAGCTGAACTTGGTATGGTTCCTACCATTGAGCGTCCAATACATGTGTATTGTGATAACAATGGAGCGATGGTTTTGACCTAGGAACCCTGGTCCCATCAGCGATCTAGACATATTCATAGACGGTATCACCTGATCAGGAAGATAGTAGATATTCGGAAGATCGAAGTCAGGAGAGTTGACATAGAGGATAACACAGCGGATCCACTCATAAAGGCCCTTCCCCAGATGCTATTCGAGAGACTTTTTGGGATGTTGGATATGAGATACTACAACAACTGGCCTTAGTGCAAGTGGGGGATTGTTAGGAATATGTATGCCCTAGAGGCTATTATTGTATGATATAGTGGATGCTTATATATATATGACTTTCTTACTCGATATGATAGTATGCTATCTGGTTGCCTTTATCTTAACATGTTCACTGGTATTATTATACTGTCTCTCATATACATGTTGATAAAGCCCTTAGGATGTTGGCTTGACTACCAGGACTATGATGCAGATCATACTACTAGGACCTAGGTACTCCACAAGCACATCCTTCAATTGTTCCTAGTCGAGGGTATATCAAGACAGGGCATCGATATTCCAGAGTAGACTAGTGTGTACATTTCTTGACCCTGCATGGGGCGATGGTTGATCCCATAGCCATTAGTATTTAACATCAAAGATTGTACACAGGTGCTCATTAGAGAATGGGTACACCGAACAGGACTCGCCGAGAACTCCTAGATGGTACTATACCTATCGTCAGATAGCAGTTCTCTGGTGACACTGGTACAGGTTAGTCTGTAGACCCGAGATCTTCATAGAGTCTTGTGTGGTTCCCACTGTGCTTTGATTTCCTCCTTACCACGGCTCAAAGGAATCGTGCAAACATGTGGATTTTGGGTACAGTTGATTTGTTCAAAAAGAAAGAATTATAGGTAGTAATAACCGCAATCAATAACGGTGTCGCGTGTAGCGAACGTTAGTGATTACAGGTCGTCCTCTGGGATTCGAGGAATTCGTAAATTCTTGTTTTAGTTGAGTCAAAAGAACTAGTAAAGAAATATAAGAAATAGCTCAAGATTTAGTTGAATTCATAGTTTCAAGAAAATCAAGAAATCGTTTTCAAAAAAGGAAATCAAGAAAATGTTCAAGATCTAATTATCAAGAAAATATGAAGAAGGCTTATAGGATCCGATCGGATTTAGTAGCCATAGATGACTAATAAAGGTAACTCATCTTTTCTATTGACAGTTTAACGCTAGATTGATGGCGATGAATGCGGATTAGGATTTTTTGGAAGAAACTAGGGTTTTTCACTATAGTCCCTTGTCCTTTCATTGATCACATTCATTTTCTAGCCCTTCACAAAAAGATCGTCAATCTTATCTCTCACCGTGGTCAAGATAATCAATAATTTGATATTGTACCCAATGAGGATGTTAACGATTCTTTTGCGAAGGTTTGTAAACTTCATAAGACTAAAGAAAAGTATAGAATTCTATCATCCATCGATCTACCCTAATCCTACGGATTCTAGCAAGCGGAGATTTACTCGCGCATCATGAAAATCGAAGAAAGAATAGAAAAAGAACTCATAATGAGGAATTTTAAAAGAAAGCAAAATTGAAACTAATTATTACCTTTATTATTCAACTTCAAATTACAACTTTTCCAATCCGGGATTACAAGAAGAATTGCTCTCGATCACTCCCTTGAAGAGATAATTTTTCCATCGATTTTTACGTTGCTCGATCACCGTGAGTCTTAGACCTGTCGTGGATTGTGTGCTCGTTGATGAAGATCGGCTTCGTATAAAGGATCTTTTATTGAATCGCTTGATGAACTTCTCGATGATTCTTGATTTTTGGATCTTGGATTTGATGTTGTTCTTGGATTTGTGTTGAATTGGATGAAAGATATGAGACAAAATTAGGAACTAATTAGGAACCCTTTTCTTCATGATCTTGGTCCTTTTTATAGCCCTCTCTTTAAGCTTCCCTAATAAGCTAGCTTGTTATAGAGAAGTTTCTAGAACAAGATTGTTACAACGAGCTTCCTCAACAAGCTAGGACGTTGAGAAGAAGTTTCCAAAGAGTTCCCGACCCCGAAACCCCTGAATCGGTTTCGGATCCGCGGCGACTAGGCCTGAATCGGGCGCGGTTCCGCAGCCAATTGGTGGCTTCATTGGTTAACTTTAGGTGTTTTCTTCTGTTGGTCTTTGGGTCTTCTTGTGATATCTGGAATCTTCTAATCGTTTCTGAATTTCTTCCAGTATTTGATTTTTCGACTTTCCTGTATTTTATCGGTAGATTCCTGATTCCTGATATCCGACCCGAGTTAACTTTGCACAAGATCTCAATGAAGAATGTGAGATACAAAATATTATGCGTAAAAATATTAAACATATAATTTCCTTCATAATGTTGATTATAATGTATAACACATGGTAAATGATATTTTGCAGATGAATTTTTAATATGTGTTATATTTATAGCAAATACCTTTAGATGATTAAGAAAAGTAAGGAAATTGTCATGTTAAAAATGCACTATTTTCGACTGAACAACAGTCCTGAGTCACATGGTGGCAATGAACGATAGGAGGTGTTTCGTCTCTCCCATTGGGAGTTGATGTTGTGTTATACTCGTTTGGCTATAACTATAAGTCTCTGGCCAGGACTGTTGATGAGATTTACCGATAAGAGTTATCAGTAGTTTCTCAAACCGTTATAAGCCATACATTGGCATGACTTATCAAGTTATTGGGGTCTGACGTATCCACCCCCAGACTCGATATGCGACATATCAGAAGAAGAGACCGGACTGTACGGTAAGTGTTACTTATAGGCTTCATGAGATTTTGGACAAGCTTGCTTGTTGATCTTCTAATCGCTCAATACTTGGGTAGCCGTTATGTCCAGCTAGTACCACTGACGGCTTGTGGATGACTGATATGATCATTACCTACTGCTGGCGAATTGAAGAGTGTTTAGAGTCCTACATAGAAGTTTCCTGGTTCAAGCGAAACGAACTAGGGCACATATGATGATATGTGCGGGGGCCTGATTAAATACGAGTATGTGATACCGTATTCTAATCTGGCGGTTATTTGTTATCAGTTAGGTTATATGTGATATAACCAGATTATCGAATCAAGTGTCGATTTGATAATGAGATATTCAGATAAATGATATTAGTAGATTATATGTGATATAACCGGATTATTAAATCAAGTGTTGATTTAATAATATGATATATATTTATATTTGATATAATTATATATTAACTAATATTATTGATCACTAATTACTTGCTTATCTTTTTATATATATACTAATATATATATATATATATATTATAAATGAAGCAAGGTTGATTTTTTATTTATTGGAAATGGAAATAATGAGGTAGAAATTGTGGAGGGGTGAAGCATGGCTTTACTTTATATTATATTACTTTGGATCTACTATTGAAGTATGGTTCAATTTTATATTGAATTGAATTCCATGCTTCAATAATTGAGTTGATATTAGTGAAGCCATTCTACACTTCATTCTTGACTTGGTACATTTTTTCTTTAATTGTACTCATGAGATGAGTTCTTGCTCTCTAGCTCTCTCTTTTTTCCTCACCTCCACCTTTAAGCTCTAAACCCTCACATATAATGTGAACCATAGAGCTTGAGAACCCTAGTGAGCAAAAAAAAAACCCCTACTTCACCATCCTAAACTAGATTAGCACTTCGGCTTAAAGTGTTATCTTCACTAAAGAGTTTAGTGAAGAGGTAGCTTGGATTTGCGGAGTTTCGGATGGATCATATTCGGCACGAAGATCATCGGAGAAAGCTCAATCCAACTTCAAATAGAGCCTAGTGGAATCGCGTAGACTACAACCCGGAGCATTTGAAGAGAAGGACACGATCTACAAATGTTGTAGTTTCGTTCTCTTAGTATAGTTTTGTTTATATCATTGTTAAACCCTAATCATCTAGTTAAAGATCTTAGTTAGTGTTAATTGGCATCCCAAAATTTTTTAAAATGGCATGTTTGATGCTAGTAAAACATAGTGGTGGTGGTAATAAACACTTTCATATGGTGTAGGCGATCCACCCCAGAAGAAGTGCAGGAGGGACGAGCCCATCATCTTCACTGACGAAGACCTCCACGATATATCCTTGCCTTACAACGACCCACTCGTGATAACGCCCAGAGTCCACCGTTATGAGGTCCATAGGATATTGGTCAACTCGGGAAGCTCGGCGGACATCCTGTTCTATGATTGCTTCCAGCGTATGGGGCTAAAGCTGTCCGACCTTCAACCTACCTCCCATGTCCTCTCGGGGTTCACCAATCATTCCATCCCTGCCGAGGGATTGGTCACTCTCCTCCTTAACATCGGGGAAGTGGGCAAAACGCAAACTGTGCCAGTAGACTTTCTCGTCGCTAAGGTCCCTTCGACTTATAACATTCTCCTGGGTCGTCCGACTTTGAACGCCCTTCGGGCTCAAATTTCAACTTATCACCTCGCGATCAAGTTTCCTCTAAATCAAGGGGAATAGGTCGGGCCTATGGAGACTAGCAAATCGATAAGGTTTTTCTCGCCTCCACATCACCCGCCGGAGAGATAGGCGACGATTTTGAAAATGTGCGTGATATTCAGGGGTCCTTGGATACACATGACGACCGAAAAGAAGTCTGAGGATCCCCCGTAGAAGCACTGACGGAAGTCACCCTCGTCGAATGGGTCGACGGCCGGACCGTCCAAATCGGCTCTCTCTTAATCGGGGACCACCGCGAGGACCTAATACGGTTTCTCCGAGATAACTCGGATGTGTTTGCTTGGACCCCCACGGATATGCCCGGGATCGACCATAAAGTGATCTCCCACAAGCTCGGGGTCGACCCGAAAGCAAAGCCCGTTCGACAAAAGAAGAGAAGCTTTCCACCGGATAAGCAAAGGGCGATAGAGGACGAAGTGGATCGACTGCTCGCCGCCAACTTTATCAGAAACCTGGACTACTCGGAGTGGCTGACGAACATAGTCATGGTCAAAAAGGCGAACGGGAAATGGCGCATGTGCGTCGACTTCACCGATCTGAACAAGGCATGCCCCAAAAACAACTATCCCCTCCCTCAGATAGACCAGTTAGTAGACAGCTCAGCCGGCCATGAATTACTTAGCTTCATGGATGCGTTCTCCGGTTACAATCAGATCTGGATGAACCCGGCAGATGAAGAACTTACCACGTTCACCAGGGCTCGGGGGGTATACTGCTAAGTGATGCCCTTCGGTCTTAATAATGCTGGGGCTACGTATCAGCACCTCGTCAACAGACTATTCAAGCCATAGATCGGGAGAAACATGGAAGTTTACGTCGACGACATGCTAGTGAAATCCGTCTCTTCGGCGGGGCACACCAAAGACCTCGGCGAGACATTCGACGTCCTACACAAGTATAAAATGAAACTCAATCCGTCTAAGTGCGCGTTCAGAGTCACCAGTGGGAAATTCCTCGGGTTCATAGCAACCTACCGAGGAATCGAAGTAAATCCGGAAAAGATCAGCGCCATCCTCAATATGGAAACTCCCAAGAGTAATGTGGAGATCATGCGCCTCATCGGGAGGGTCGCTGCCCTGAGTCACTTCATGTCTAGATCCGGGGAAAAGTGCTTACCATTCTTCAAAGCCCTAAGGAAGATTCTCAAGTTCGAATGGTCCGAAAAGTGTCAAAACGCTTTCGAACAACTCAAGACGCACTTAACAACTCCCCTACTGCTCACCTGATCAGTCGAAGGAGATGAGCTATTATTTTACCTTGCGGTCTCGGACCAGGCTGCAGGCTTGGTGCTCGTCAGAGAATTCGAAGGTATACAGAAGCCAGTTTACTAAGCCATGTCTTTAAAGATGCAGAAATAAGGTACCCGGCCAAAGAAAAGATAGTCTTGTCGCTTGTCGTCGTCTCGAGGAAACTACGACACTACTTCCAGGTGCACACCATCCTCGTCCTCACCGAGAGATCTATAGGGGCTATTCTTGCCTCTCCTGAATCATCAGGTCGTTTGGAGAAATGGAAGTGGGAATTATCCCAATTCGACATCAAATACCACCCCAGGCAAGCCATCAAAGCGCAGGTCCTAGCAGACTTCGTAGTCGAGTGCAATATTCCCACAAAAGAAGGAGTGGGAGCACAGGACCTCGGACCCAGACCCTCGGTCGAAGAAGTACCTGACTCCGTCCCCGATTGGGTTCTATACGTGGATGGATCCTTTACCGAGGAATGGAGCGAGGCTGGCTTGATCATCCGCGACCCAAATGAAGCAGAAATGGAATACTCCTTAAAGCTTGGGTTAAGAGCGTCAAAAAACACCGTGGGATACGAGGCTTTGTTAGCAGGATTGCGAATCGCCTCCGGGGTAGGGCTGAAGAATGCAAATGCGCAATCAATAAAAGAATTCAAAAAATCAATAAATTTAAGCAATTCTTTTTCTGTTTAAGTTTAAGCGCTGCAACAAATACGGTTAGTTCTCTGTTCAATTGGTGGCAAGCTTGTGCGAAGAATCCTACTGAAGATAGGAATAGTGGAATGCGTCGGATTCAAGAGGAATGCGTTAGGAAATACGTAACGATGTGATTTGGTTAAGAAAACCCCTTTGAAAGTGATCCGAGTCTTTGATTGTTCGCTTGCGCGGGTCAAACTATTCGGATCTTTGGCACTACACTTCACTAATGTCTTGAAATTGAGTTTGAGCCTCGCTTCGCACGATCGCTGGTCGTAATTCCGTAAAAAACCTGAAATGTCGGAAAATACGATATTTAGTGTCAAAAAGCGATATATATGCCCCAATTCCTGCACACTTAAAATTAGAAAAATCAAACAATACCACTAGAATGCAAACACTGTACTGGAGATTATACAAAAACAAAAATCAAAAACACCCACAAAGGGCCGAGCTCGCCGGATTTTATGGTGAAGTCGCCGGCCAAAATCCGAGTGTTTGTGATGGAATTTTGTGTGGTTCTTCCAGGCTATATTAGTATTCTAATGGTATAACTTAATTTTTTAATTAAATCACAGAGTGCTAGCAGGTTGCAAAGACAGAGAACAAAATGAAAGAAATTGTTAGTTTATGTTAGTTTTGAAAAAATTGAGTTAGTAAGAACTAGAAATAACAATACCCAATACTAGCAACTCCCCGGCAACGGCGCCAAAAACTTGTTGGGAACTCACCCGCGCGTGCAAACGCGTATGTTTTGAAAATGTGATCGTTTAAGGAAACGGAATGCGCACACGAGATCTTCTCGTTTTAAATATTTATAAACCGCAAGTGCATGGCGCATTGTAGCGAGCCGGCACGTACTGGTCGATCCACAGATAATTGTGTATTGAGTCTTGTTGTTTAAGGTTCAACAAATTAACGAATTGGTTGTTTGTCACAAATAATAAAATGAAAGAATACGAAAACAAGAAAAGTAAGAAAATGAGAAATAATGGTCGTGGCTTTGGATCGGAAGGTTAAATAGCGACGATTCCCTCGACGCTCTTTTGATCATGAGTTGTCCATCCTCACGTTGATCCCGGCTTGAAACACGACTTGTCAAAGCGGTTGCGAGGCATAAGTCGTCAAATTCCGATATTCTCCGCAAAGCACGAAACGAGTCCATTTTGATCACTTACCGTTGTATGTCCAAGCTTGGGGTATCAACACTAAACACAAGAGTTAGCAAGCATACCACAACAATAAAAACACAAAGTAGTGAGTGAGAGCAAATGATTTTAGTGTTGAGTTTGCTAACTATTTGTGATAGTATATCGTATATGAAACCAAAAGATTGTCAAGTACTTGATCACAAAATACGATATCCAAACCTAGCAACCTTAATACTAAGTTGAATTTAACTTAAACAATGAAAAGGGGAAGGGGAGTGAATATGGTATATGAGGAGGTTACAAAGTAACCATGTGTCAAAATACCATATCACATCAAAACATAAGCAATATTTAAGTTAGAATCATATAAATAAGCACATTAAATATAAACAGTAGGAGGAGGAGGCGGCAAAGGCTTTCATCTCACTTCCTCACCATAACCACAACCAAAGAAAGATTAGTTAAGTATGATAAAGAAAAGCAAATAAGAAAAAGAAAGCAAGTATAAAAGAACAAACAATATTATTAACACTTGATGAAGAGTTACAAGATTTTGGTTACTTGTTCAACCTCCTTAATGAAGCTCTCCAAAGAAAGTTTCAAGAGGGAAGAAGAAGAAGAAGAAACCAATGATAAACTCACCCTCAAGCTAAACAAAAACTAAAGAAAAACAAAATGAGGTATAATATGTGCAAATATGAGAGAGCCCTTCCCTTGCTCACTGGTCTGCTTTTATAGGCACCAAAGAAAGATAAATAAATAATAAAAATAAGGTGACGTGGCAGTAAGGGAGGGACCACAGAAGTTTGGTGCACATTGGGGCAAGGGGGGCCGGCGAGCTCGGATCCTAAGGGGGTCTGGCCGGTCCAAAACCGAGGTATGAGGCTCGTATTCATTGTGTGGTCTTATATCTCTTCCAACATCACTCTAGTGCTGTTTGATTGGTCTAAAATAACCTGGTTTGTATGCAGAGATTTGGAGGGAACACATGATGCTTTAAATCACATCAAAACTTTATAGCATTCAATGCACAATCAATGCACATCATACCCACACATGTGCCTACTTGCATGATTTGTGCAAGGGCAACCCCCATATGGTCCATGGTCCATGTTAAAGAGCCAGTTGTTCCCCTCCGAAAGACGGCGCGACACCGCGTCTTGCCTGAGATTCGGGGCAGATGCTAATTGGTGCTATCCGTCCACCTCTCCGAAGATGCCAAGTTGATTTATGGCACCGTGTATCGGAGGTTTAGACGGA
This sequence comes from Agapanthus africanus, assembly GCA_030015575.1. Taxonomy (NCBI): domain Eukaryota; kingdom Viridiplantae; phylum Streptophyta; class Magnoliopsida; order Asparagales; family Amaryllidaceae; genus Agapanthus; species Agapanthus africanus. The sequence continues at coordinate 85,987,545 of CM057344.1, read as the reverse complement.
TGCGTCCGATGTAGCAGACTTCGTCAGATTCCCCCTCGAATGAAGGGTTTTTGATTGTGGGGACGCTCTTCCCTGCAGGCGCAAGCCCCTGCAGTTAATTACGCTACCGCATTGCGGTAACAACTTTCTCCTTCTCCAGATGGTCACTTTGTGTCGTGGGTGTTTGCTTTGTATTTTGTTGCCCGTGGATTGTTTACGGAGACTGAGTTATGTCGTCGCCCGTAGGGCGTGGACTAGTCCAAATCCGTATTATTTTAGATTTGGGTTTGGGGGGGTTTGGTTTGAGGATACGTCAGCCATACTTGAGGCTAAGATCAACTCAAACGTTTGTTAAGGATACGTTAGTCCAGTTTGAGACTAAGATCAACTTAACGAGATCGTTTATATCCGACAAAGGAGCGTTTGGGCTCTATTGTTCCAGTTTAGGGACATAGTGGTCCATCGTATGTATGGCCGTCGGGACCCATCACCTCTCTGACGACGTTGAAGGATTACAACGACGGATGTCAGAGGAGTTCAGAGATGTACCCTCGAGCCAGAGTTAATTGGGGGATTCATAGTCCAGTCTGTTTGAAGGTTTAAGGATACGTTAGCCATCTTTGAGGCTAAGATCAACTTAAACGGGACCGTTTAGATCCGACAAAAGAGCATACGGGGCTCTATTGTTCTAGTTTAAGGACATTGCGGTCCATGGGTAGTTTAAGGACGTTGCGGTCCATGGGTAGTTTAAGGACGTTGCGGTCCATTGTTAGTTTTAAGACATCTCGGTCAAGGTTAAGGACGTCGTAGTCCATGGGTTTAAGGACCCCACAGTCCATTGTTAGTTTTAAGACATTTCGGTCAAGGTTAAGGACGTCGTAGTCCATGGGTTTAAGGACCCCACAGTCCATTGTTAGTTTTAAGACATTTCGGTCAAGGTTAAGGACGTCGTAGTCCATGGGTTTAAGGACCCCACAGTCCGGTATGTGCTCTGGATGCTTCACACGGGTTCACTGCCGTGCTCTGCGAGGACCAGGCTCCGCTCTGGACGTTTTCCACGGGGTCAAAGAGTGACATTATCCGCGTTCCACGTAACCAGGAATTTGCATTAAACACGGGTTTAAGGACCCCGCAGTCCGTATCAATGTGTGATCGTCGGGACCCGTCACCTCTTTGAAGGCATTGAGGGATTACAATGCCAAGTATCAAAGGAGTGAAGAGATGTACCCTAGAACCGGAGTGGATTAAATAGTCCTTGGCCCAATTTGGGGTGAAGACGAATTAATTATGTTATGAGTCCATTGGACCAGTTGATCACAAATTGAGGACTTATGGCCATCTTGGGCTAAGTCCAAGCAGGAGAGGCTTTGCCTCCATCCATTTAGGCCAATTGGGCCAAAGCCTAGTGTTAAACACTTCAGAACAGTCAGTGTTGAACATTGGGAATGAGGTTGACAAGTTAGTGTTTAACACTAAGAGATAATTGGTGTTAAACACCAGCAACAAGGCTTTTCAAATTAGTGTTAAACACTAAAACAGATCAGTGTTGAACACTGCAAATGAAGATCTCAGATTAGTGTTTAAACACTAAGGTAATCAGTGTTGAACACTGCAAATAAAGCTTTTTAATTAGTGTTGAACACTAAAGCCCAACAGTATTTTAACACTGGGTTCGAGAGTTTCAATTTAGTGTTAAACACTAAGACAAGAGGGGTTACGTGGCAGCACGTGAGAGCGCCCTCCCTTCATTTATTCTGCTGAGATTATCGCATCTTTCAGAGCATCACGTGCTATCACGTGATGGGCATTCAAATGCCTATGTATTAGAGCTTCTGCCAAGGGTCACGTGGATCACGTGGGGTGCTGCCTCAAAGGGGCTTTTTTGTAGATCTCTTGGGGGGTCACGTAATGACACGTGACCCTGCCTCTATGTATTTTGTTTAGAGGCTTTGTTAATCTTTTTTCAGGAATTAAATTCCTCGAGCTGTGAATTTCAGAGGAATTAAATTCCTACTTCCTTTCGAAGACTTTGTATTCTGGAATAGAGTTTAACTCTGAATTTTCTGTAGGAATTAAATTCCTCATATATGTGAAGGGCTGAATAGGGTTAAACCCTAATAAAAGTTTTTAAGGAGTTTAAACTTCCATCCTCTGTTAAATTATGATTAAGGGAATTAAATTCCCGATGTTTCAACAGAACTGGGTTTTTTAATTAGGGTTAAACCCTGTTTCTTTTTTTGTTCTGAAGGAATTAAATTCCCATGATATAGGGTCAAGCCCTACTTTTGTTTTAAAGGAATTAAATTCCTATAGTTCTGTGAGAATTAAATTCTCGTGGTTGCATTCCTTCTCTGTGTTTTTGGATCTGCATGGCAGGATCTCAACCCATTGAGAATTAAATTCTCAACCTTAAGGGGAGATGTGCACTTTGCAGATCTTCTATCAAAGAGAGAAGAAATATGTTCTTCTGTTTTTACATTATCAGAGTTAAACTCTGTTGAGAATTAAATTCTCTTTCTTTCAAAAGGCCTTCCCTTTTCTTACCTAGGGTTTTTGCAGAAGATCCGAGTCTTTTCAAAGTATCAAAGCTCTCCTCCTTTTTTTCTTTTTTCTTCTCTGCGCATGTATATGTATGTATGTCTCTTAGCTCCTATTTATAGGAGAAGCGGCCGAGCCAATTAGTTTTTGACGAATCTTCGTGAAAGATTTGATTTGCATCCATCATTCATTTTGGACCTTTGGATTATTAGGTGAATTTTATTCACCATTGGATTTCAAATCCAGGGGTTCCCCTTTATTATTTCGGTTAGATTTAAAGGGGAAATCTTTCCAAACCCGAGATTTTCCCATAGATAGATCACCTCTGAATCTTTAATTCGATTGGTTCCAGATAGTTGCTTTCCTTTGGAAAGATTTGAATTTCTCTCAGAATTTAATTCTGTTAACACAGTGGGCTTTGAAAGCCGGTCACGTGTGACCACGTAACTCATGGTCACGTGTGGGCACGTGACCCCCTTTGGAATGAGCCTTTTCCTTTCTTTTGCGCTCTGTCTTCTTATTGCTGCTTAAATGTCACGTGCTGCCACGTGACCCCTAGTCACGTGTGAGCACGTGACCCTTGTTTGAACTCTCTCTTTCCTTGGTTCAACTGGAGAACGAGTCTGCTGTCTTGAACGTCACGTGGCAACACGTGACCCTGGTCACGTGGAAGCACGTGACCTCTTCTGAAGCCTTTTCCTTGACTTGATCAGGGAACTGGTGTGCCTTTTGACTCTTGCGTTTAAATGTCACGTGTCGCCACGTGACCCGGGTCACATGGGAGCACGTGACTCTTTCTGAAGCCCCCTTTTCTTCAACGTAGTCAGTATACTGAACTTGCCTTGATGATGTTTTTAGGTGTCACATGCCAACACGTGACCGCTAGTCACGTGTAAGCACGTGACCCTCTTCTGAAGCTTTTCCCAGAAGCTTTCCTGATTTTAAATCAGGAAACAAATGCCCCCACAGCGTTGTTCTTACGTGTCTGCACGTGAGTGCAACGCTGTCACCTCTTGTGACCGTTGGATTCCTCTAGGGATCTGGGAAGATGAAACGTTTCCATTGCCTTCTATAAATACCTCTGTCTCTTCATAGGAGCCTTCACTTTGCTCATCTTCTTCTTCTGAGAACTTTTTCCTTGAGAATTTAATTCTCGCTTTCAGAGCTTAGTTCTCTGTCTTGAAACCATCTTCAGAGTTTAACTCTGTTCGAAAAGAATCCTTTTTCTCAGGTAATGTTCTTGGACAACGATGGATCTTCACATTTCTCTGGATTTTAAATCCAAAACAAGGGTTTTTGCCCTTTTTTCTTCATATTTTTCATAAGAACATGAAATCGATTAACCTTCAAACCATAGGTCTCTTAGGGTTTAGATGATTTTTAGGGAGATGATGATGGCGTTTCAACCCCATGGAATTTAATTCCATCAAAAATGTTTCTGGGAATTTAATTCCCTTTTCTTAATAAGGAATTTTAATTCCAATGAAGAATTCGATTTCTTCACACAGAGGCTTCCTGGGGTCTCTTGGCCCGAGGTTGTTCTTCCTGCAATTAATGCAATGGGGACTTTGTAATGATGTCTTTTGACTTTTATTTCAGGTATCATGGATGCCCATCTGTATAGTCTTGACGAGATCATTTCCTACGGGAATATTCGTGCGCTGGGCCGCAGTCAGAACCAAGAGTTCACCGATGCTCAGTGTGCCGAGATCATGAGCCGCTTTGACGAGTACAACCATCGGCTACTCCCCCGTCGCTCTTCTCTTCTGAGGCTGATCGTGCTTGCGATCAGAGAGGCTCTCCCTTTATTTTGTGCTGGCATACCGCTCGGGGCCTTGGACACTGCCGAGGATAAGGTGCATTCAGTGTACCTTATGGGCTTGATCTCAAAGAGAAGGCGGGATAATCTCATTGATCTCCTTCATCAGATTTTTCAGCAATCAGCCATATTGGGCGCCTACCGGAGGGTAGAGGACATCCGCGGGGACCCCGATGCTTGTGACCGTGAGAGAAAGCATACTCGGGAGGTTCGAAATGCTTGGAAGATCTTGAATAAAGTTAATTTCGAGTTTCTCAACTCATGCCCCGCATCCGAAGTTTTACCATTGTAAATGTGTCCTCCATATTTTTGTATAAACCTCTTGAAGTATGAGTGACAAGTTTTATTATGTCTTCCTATGTTTGCATGCCTTTTCTCTGGGATTTTATCATTTTGCTACTATTGTTGTTTGTGCTTTTAATATGCAGGGTACTACTCCATATATTTCCTTTTAAGTGCACCTCAGGTTTAGGTCTCACGTGTTCTGCACGTGGGTCCCTTGATGGGGCGGTTCATAACATTTTCTCATGCTGTATTTTCAGTGCACAATATTGGATGCAGGGAAAGGGCCTTGGAAATAGTTTCATTCCCTTGATTTTAGGTGCCCTTCCTTTTTTGGGCCTTGGAAATAGCCTTACCATGCAAGATTTTCCGCGCACAGCACTTAATGTATTTCTTTATATATGAGGCTATAGCTTTCTTTTCCTTTCACAAAGAGATTTATATTATTATTATTATTATTTTTTTTTATCTTGAAGTATCTTGTCTTGAGAAACAAACGAGCGCCATGGCCTGCAATCGTCCTCATGCTCGCCGACAGCCATGGGAAGTTCCTATTGAGGAGATGGTCCCCCGCTTTGCTGCTCGGTTGGTGGATCCCCTCCTTACCGACAACGAATGCGACTCAGCCATGCATGAACTCTCGATCCGTAGGGGGTCTCCCCTCCCGATGGGTTCTCTCTGGCTTCGGATGATCCTCATGGCCGTGCTTGCCGACATCCCTCCTCACCCGGCAGAGATGACCCTGGCGATGCTTGATGCGGCGGAAGAAAAGCTCGAGGGCTTTCATGAAGCCTGCCTGATTACTCAGGCCCTGAGGGACTGCTCAATTCATCTGCTGAGCGAGATAAAGGCCCGGCGAGCTGTTATGTTTGCGTTCGCGGACGAACATGGCACCAACCGATGGGGAGCGACTTCTCGCGAGAATCGTCGCTTCGATGTGCTGGAGAAAGCGGAGAGAGAGATGGAGAATTTTGTCCTTTGCTTCATCAACCCCTGTGCCGTTGATCCTGTGTTTGGTGACCTTTTCCGTTAGTGTAGAACCTTTTTAAATTAGTCCCTCCTTTTTGTATGCTTTGTGTTGAACTTCCATGTAGGCTCGGTACTCGTATGTATGTTTCCGCTTGCATGAATAAATTATGTGTTCCTTTTATGAAAATTTTCTTCAATTATCAATACTGTTGTCATGTCGCGTGCACATTACAGCTTCGAATTTTATTTCCTTTTTTCGGATGTTCACATGATTGTGAGCACACGCTTGATAAGATAATCGTCCGGAAAATTTTTTCGTTGCTTTTCATACCGGGTTGTGTGAGCGCGTTTTGGATCGATTATTGCTGTCGATCGGAAGCCCATTTATATGGTCTTGTAAATGTCTTGTTTCCAAGGCCGCTGTCACGAAAGCGAGCTTACGTGGCCTGATAGAGCGACACGTAGCGAACATATTGTTGTGCGAGAAAAGGGCTCGGCCGCAAATTTTCGGAGAGGGAATTGGCTTCTAAGGCGTTAAGCGAGCTTCAAGCCAATCTCACAGCCAAAGCCAACAAAGCGTATGAACTCTGGCGGATTCTTCAGGAGTCCATCAAAGAGGTGGTGGCTCTCGATAAAGCTGCCACGTTCACTCGTGAGAGGGTCGAGGCTCATAAGGCCACTGAGAAAGAGCTTGAAGCCCGGCTCGCTTCGTATCAGGCTCAGCAAGCTCAAGCGGAGGCTCGTCTTCTGGAGATCTTGCGTCATGAAGCCGTGGTTCAGCAACAGCAGGATGAGCTGACCAAGTTGTTGAATCGCCCGCCGGCTTGAAACATTTGTATCTTTTCTTTCCTTTTCGTACATACTCATGGATGAGAGTATTTTCTTTTTGTTTCTTTCATGAATTGTACTTTATACCCATTTTGGTTTATGAATAAAAGATACATTTTTTCTTCTCAATGATGTGTCCCCTTTTCATTGAATGTATTCTGCGGATATTCCATCTTGATCTTCTTGCAGGACAGCAATGGCTCGGGACTCAGGGTTAAGATCTGCTCCCTAAGACTTTTGCTTTTTACGAGCCGCGAGGGTCTCGTAAAGAGTTGTTCTCTCTATAGGTCGAGAGGATCCCATAGGTGTGAGTTCTTCTTAAGGATCGTGAGGGTCCTTAAGCGGGTTTTCCCTTGAGAGTCGTAAGGATCTCACAAGAGAGTTTTCCTTCTTTACAGGTCGTGAGGGCCTGCAAGTGCCGGATGTGATCATCCTTATTCGTGTTTCACGGAGTCAGGGATCTCTCAAGGTATCGTAGTTTAAAGACGTCACGGTCAAGGTTAAGGACCTCATAGTCCGTGGATTTAAGGACTCCACAGTCCGCTGTTAGTTTTAAGACATCACGGTCAAGGTTAAGGACCTCATAGTCCGTGGATTTAGGGACTCCACAGTCCGCTGTTTGTTTGCAGGGACCCGTCACCTCTTTGAAGACGTTGAGGAATTACAACGCCGGGTATCAAAGGAGTGAAGAGATGTACCCTTAGACCAAGGCAAAATCCATAGGGAATCGGGGTGGTTGATCGTTAGTTTTAAGACATCACGGTCAAGGTTAAGGACGTCATAGTCCGTGGATTTTAAGGACTCCACAGTCCGGTATTTGCTCTGGATGCTTCACACGGGTTTACTGCCGTGCTTGGCGAGGACCAGGCTCCGCTCTGGACGTTTTCCACGGGGTCAAAGAGTGACATTATCCGCGTTCCACGTGACCAGGAATTTTGCACTAGATGCTTCACACGGGTTCACTGCCGCGTTAGGCGAGGACTAGGCTCCGCTCTGGATGCTTCGCACGGGTTCACTGCCATGCTCTGCGAGGACCAGGATCCGCTCTGGACGTTTTCCACGGGGTCAAAGAGTGACATTATCCGCGTTCCACGTGACCAGGAATTTTGCACTAGATGCTTCACACGGGTTCACTGCCGCGTTAGGCGAGGACTAGGCTCCGCTCTGGATGCTTCGCACGGGTTCACTGCCATGCTCTGCGAGGACCAGGATCCGCTCTGGACGTTTTCCACGGGGTCAAAGAGTGACATTATCCGCGTTCTACGTGACCAGGAATTTTGCACTAGATGCTTCACACGGGTTCACTGCCGCGTTAGGCGAGGACTAGGCTCCGCTCTGGATGCTTCGCACGGGTTCACTGCCATGCTCTGCGAGGACCAGGATCCGCTCTGGACGTTTTCCACGGGGTCAAAGAGTGACATTATCCACGTTCCACGTGACCAGGAATTTTGCACTAGATGCTTCACACGGGTTCACTGCCGCGTTAGGCGAGGACTAGGCTCCGCTCTGGATGCTTCGCACGGGTTCACTGCCATGCTCTGCGAGGACCAGGATCCGCTCTGGACGTTTTCCACGGGGTCAAAGAGTGACATTATCCGCGTTCCACGTGACCAAGAATTTTGCACTAGATGCTTCACACGGGTTCACTGCCGCGTTAGGCGAGGACTAGGCTCCGCTCTGGATGCTTCGTACGGGTTCACTGCCATGCTCTGCGAGGACCAAGATCTGCTCTGGACGTTTTCCACGGGGTCAAAGAGTGACATTATCCGCGTTCTACGTGACCAGGAATTTTGCACCATATATCCGCATTTCACGGGGTGAAGGTTTGACTGTTGGCGAGATGTACCCCACCGAGCCATGGAACTGGGAGTTTCCGCTGTTCCGCTTAGCTTGAAGTTGTGTCCGTTGTTACGAGACGAGTATTGGGATGATCTTTAGGTCGCTCGTGACCCGTCAAGGTTCGGCTTCTTCTTCTAATGAAACCTGGGGAGGAAGAGTGCGACTCCTTCTTTGTTTGCGCCCCTGGATTGTATACAGGGATTGGTGTAGCGTCACCTATAGGGCAAAAAGTTTCATTCTTTCATTCATTTTTTTTATTCTTTCCGCGATGCTTTATCATTTCAGCTTTTTATATCGCGAAAATCGCGATTGCCCAATCATTTCGGCTATGTTTTCACGGTGCCCAATCATTTCGGCTATTTTTTTTTATGCCTTCATTCTTACTTGCTGCTTTTTATTGCAAGTTGCCCCATCATTTCGGCTATTTTGTAGGCATGTGTGGCTTGCTAGCTTTTTCGCCGCAAGCTTGGATTTTGGACACCGATTTCGGCGTCAGCATCGCTGCAACTGGTATGTTGCCAGGAGCGAATCATCATTTGCCTCTGTCGATATTGAACAAAGGTGGCTTAGCAAACCGGGTTAGGATCCTGTCGGCTAAGGCTTTTGACTTCATGAGCCGTAAGGGTCTCACCAAGGTATTTCTCCCTACAAGTCGTGAGGATCTTGCAGGTGTATTTTCTCCTTAGGGATCGTGAGGATTCCTAAGTGTATGTTCCTCTGTAAGTCGTAAGGATCTCACAAGAGGGTTTTCTCCTTATAAGTCGAGAGGACCTACAAGGGTTGCTCATCATATGGACATATCCCCAGTCACGGGTGTGACTTTGCTGGGGAAATGTTTATTCGCGCCCGTGGATTGTATACAAGGGTCAGTATTGAGCCTCTTGTAGGGCATGTATTGGAGGTTGTGGAGGATTTGCTTAAGAACAGGTTCAGGTTTCTGTAACTTAAGACTTTCAAATCTCATGAGCCGTGAGGGTCCCATAAGAGAATTCTCCTTACGAGTCGTGAGGATCTCGTAAGTGTATTTTCTCCTTAGGAATCGTGAGGATCCCTAAGTGTACTGCTCCTTTGTGAGTCGTAGGGACTCACGCAGGTGGTTTCTCCTTACAAGGTCGAGAGGACCCTACAAGTGTCTTTTAACGAGGTTGCGCCCTTTCGGGTTTTCACAAACACTCGCCGGTAGTCCTGCTGTTTTTACTCACGGAGCCCTTTTCGGGTTTTCATCCGTGCCCATTTTGCTTATGGACATACCCCCCTTTTTTTTTCTTTTTCATTCATTTTTTTTTACAAGGTCGCGCCCTTTCGGGTTTTCACGAACACTTGCCGGCAGCCCTGCTGTTTTTACTCACGGAGCCCTTTCGGGTTTTCATCCGTGCCCACTTTGCTTATGGACATACCGTTTTTTTTGTTTTTTTTTTATTTTTTATTTTATTTTTTATTTTTTTATTTATCCATCTCGTCAACCTAAGGACGTTGCGGTAGTAGTTTAGGGACGTTTCGGTCCGTCGATAGTTTAAAGACGTTTCGGTCCGCTGTTAGTTTAAGGACGTTTCGATTCGTCGATAGTTTAAGGACGTTTCGGTCCGTCGATAGTTTAAGGACGTTTCGGTCCGCCGTCAGTTTAAGGACGTTTCGGTCCGCCGTCAGTTTAAGGACGTTTCGGTCCGTCGATAGTTTAAGGACGTTTCGGTCCGTCGATAGTTTAAGGACGTTTCGGTCCGCTGTTAGTTTAAGGACGTTTCGGTCCGTCGATAGTTTAAGGACGTTTCGGTCCGTCGATAGTTTAAGGACGTTTCGGTCCGCTGTTAGTTTAAGGACGTTTCGGTCCGTCGATATGGGAAGGCCGGCTGCTGCTTGTAAAGTCTGAGCCTAGGAAGACAGCGAGCGGACATAGTCGTCGTCATCTATCATTGACCCAGGCTGCGGTTTATTAAGCGTAGTATTTCTTTAAGAAGCGGCCGTTTATTGGCCTGAGAGGCCTTTCACCGTGCATGTCCATGAGTAGGTAGGCTCCACCCTGGTAGACCTTGTCTATGATGTACGGGCCTTCATAGTTTGGCTCAAATTTTCCTCGCTTGGCACGATTGGGGATCATAGGTCTTTTGACCACTAGTACGAGTTCGCCTTGGCGGAATGTCCTTGGCCTGGTCAATCTTTCGTACGAGCGCGTCATCTTTGCTTTGTAGGCTTCTAGATGTTGTTGCGCTATGAGCCGGGTTTCATCGAGGGCATCAAGCTCCTCAAGCCGAAGGTGAGCATTTTCTTCGTTTGTCAGCTCGTGGTGGACTGCTACTCGTAGAGAGGGTAACTCTATCTCGAGGGGGAGCACTGCTTCTGTCCCAAATACCAACGCGTACGGCGTTGTGTTTGTGGCCGTCTTGAATGTAGTTCGATAAGCCCAAAGGGCTTCTTGCAGCTTTTCGTGCCAGTCTCTCTTATTCCTGGAAACGGTCTTTTTTATGATCTTCGTCAAGGTCTTATTGAAAGCCTCGGCCAAGCCGTTAGCTCGTGGATTGTAAACTGAAGAATATCTCCAGTCCATATTGTGCTGCTGTGCGAAGCGGCTAATCTTATGGCTTCGGTAGGCCGGCCCATTATCGGAGATAATCCGCCGTGGGGTCCCAAACCGATAGATGACGTGCGTCTTGAAGAAGTGGAGAATATTCTCCGTCTTCACTTCCTTCAGTGGTACTGCTTCTGCCCATTTGGAGAAGTAATCAGTTGTCGCCAGGATAAAGCGGTGTCCCCTGGATGATGCTGGCTCAATGGGGCCGACTATGTCAGTCCCCCACATTTCGAATGGCCAACTAGCCAGCGTCGGGTGCAGTGGGTTCGGATGTTGGTGGATGAAGTCTCCATGGATCTGGCATGAGTGGCATTGCTTCGCATACTCGAGGCAGTCCTGGATCATCGTGGGCCAGTAATAACCCATCCGTTTAATTTTTAACTTCATCTTTGGGCCTGCCTGGTGAGAACCGCAAAGTCCGTCATGAACTTCCTGAATGACTCTTTCTGCTTCGTCAGGTCCCAAGCATCTCAGCCATAGGGACTCAAACGATCTCTTGTATAGAATGTCGTTGACAAAAGCGAAAGATAAAGCTCGTTTCATGAGCTGATGTCTTGAGGACGCTTCTTCGGGCATTCGGTGGGATTTAAAGTAGTCTATGAAGACTTCCCTCCAGTCTTCGGCCTTCTCATGGTCTTTTGTTTGTAGGGTCATCTGCTCAGTCGTTCCCTTTTTTCCGCATGATTCCGGAGATATTTCTGCCGGGGCGAGCACTCGACGGCTTTGTACCACGATTCTGACGTCATCGAGGTTTTCGTCAGCCAGTTC